>CM038681.1:92770131-93970131 GCA_021605205.1 Aegilops longissima
TTGAAAAGATGCCATGTCCCAAAGACATCAAAGGTATAAGAAGTTTCCTTGGTCACGCCGGTTTTATAGGAGGTTCATTAAGGACTTCTCAAAAATTTCTCAGCCTCTGACTAATTTATTACAAAAAGATATACCATTTGTCTTTGATGATGATTGTGTAGAAGCATTTGAAATACCTAAGAAAGCATTGATTTCTGCGCCTATTGTTCAGCCACCTGATTGGAATTTACCCTTTGAAATTATGTGTGATGCTAGTGATTATGTTGTAGGTGCTGTTCTAGGGCAAAGAGTTGATAAGAAATTAAATGTTATTCAATATGCTAGTAAAACTCTAGACAATGCCGGAGAATTATGCTACTACTGAAAAGAATTTTTAGTAGTTGTATTTGCTTGTGATAAGTCAGACCTTATATTGTTGATTCTAAAGTAACTATTCACTGATCATGCTGCTATTAAATATCTTATGGAAAATAAAGATGCTAAACCTAGACTTATTAGATGGGTTCTCTTGCTACAAAAATTTGATTTGCATATTATTGATAGAAAGGAGCTGAGAACCCGTTCAGGACAACTTGTCTAGGTTAGAGAATGTTCTTGATGACCCACTACCTATTGATGATAGATTTCCTGATGAGCAATTAAATGTCATAAATGCTTCCCATACTGCTCCATGGTATGCTGATTATGCTAATTACATTGTTGCTAAATTTATACCACCTAGTTTCACATACCAGCAAAAGAAAAAGTTTTTCTATGATTTGAGACATTACTTTTGGGATGACCCACATCTTTATAAAGGAGTAGATGGTGTTATTAGACGTTGTGTACCTGAGCATGAACAGGAACAGATTCTACGCAAGTATCACTCCGAAGCTTATGGAGGACACCACGCTGGAGATAGAACTACACATAAGGTATTGCAATCCGGTTTTTATTGGCCTACTCTCTTTAAGGATGCCCATAAGTTTGTCTTATCTTGTGATGAATGTCAAAGCATTGGTAATATTAGTAGACGTCAAGAAATGCCTATGAATTTTTCACTTGTTATTGAACCATTTGATGTTTGGGGCTTTGATTATATGGGATCATTTCCTGCCTCTAATGGATATACACATATTTTAGTTGCTGTTGATTACGTTACTAAGTGGGTAGAAGCTATTCCAACTAGTAGTGCTGATCATAACACTTCTATTAAGATGCTTAAAAAGTTATTTTTCGAGGTTTGGAGTCCCTAGATATTTAATGACTGATGGTGGTTCACATTTTATTCATGGTGCTTTCTGTAAAATGCTTGCTAAGTATGATGTTAATCATAGAATTGCATCCCCATATCACCCACAGTCTAGTGGTCAAGTAGAATTGAGTAATAGAGAGCTCAAATTAATTTGCAAAAGACTATTAATAGATCTAGAAAGAATTGGTCCAAGAAACTTGATGATGCATTATGGGCCTATAGAACTGCATATAAAAATCCTATGGGTATGTATCCGTATAAAATGGTTTATGGAAAAGCATGTCACTTACCTCTCGAACTAGAACATAAGGCTTATTGGGCTATTAAAGAGCTCAATTATGATTTCAAACTTGCCGGTGAGAAGAGGTTATTTGACATTAGCTCACTTGATGAATGGAGAACCCAAGCCTATGATAATGCCAAGTTGTTTAAAGAAAAAGTTAAAAGATGGCATGACAAAAGAATACAAAGGCGTGAGTTCAATGTAGGTGATTATGTATTGCTATACAACTCTCGTTTAAGTTTTTTTGGAGGAAAACTTCTCTCTAAATGGGAAGGTCCTTACGTTATCGAGGAGGTCTATCGTTCTGGTGCCATAAAAATCAACAACTTTGAAGGCACAAATCCGAAGGTGGCGAACGGTCAAAGAATCAAACATTATATATCAGGTAATCCTATAAATGTTGAAACTAATGTTATTGAAACCGTAACACCGGAGGAATACATAAGAGACACTTTCCAGAATGTTTCAGACTCCGAAAAGGAATAGGTACGTGGTGTGGTAAGTAAACTGACTCCAAAACAGTTATAATGGCCTTTTTTCTCCGTTTTGGAATATTTAGAAAAATAGAAAAATAAGAAGCAGTCCGGGAAGGACACGAGGGCTCCACGAGGGTGGAGGGCGCGCCCTACCCCAGGCGTGCCCCCTGCCTCGTGGGCACCTCGTGTGCTCTCGGACTCCGTTTTCTTGCGTCGTATTTTGGTCGGTAAAATTCATTATATAATCTCCCGAAGGTTTGACTCCTGTATGGCGCAAATATCCTCTGTTTTCGTTTGAGCTGTTTTCGACAGATCTAGATCATCATGACATCTCCAAGCGCCCGCAAGAAAAGTTCTTGAGAGGTCATCAACCCTTACGTCAGCGGAGGTGCTGCGACACCCTTAAACCATTGAGATGCGTGATGGGTTGCTGCACATCCGCGATGTTGATGGGCGAAGGGGACGGAAGCATGGAGCGAGGCTCGAAGCAATAGAGCAACAAGTTTTCAAGTGCGAGGGATGGTGGAACATGGACTCAACTCCAACCACATGATGATCACGGGTTCACCAACAACCACAAGCTGGATGCCCAGAACATTGGGGATACCATCTTCAAGCTTCACGAGAAGATCGAGCACCTCAAGCCCAAATCTATGACCCATAAAACCAAAGCTGTGAGTATGAATATAGATTCAAGAGGATGAGTTTGGCTGCAGATTTGAGGATCCGGAGACTCGATCATCCTTCTATGATATTGAGCCTATGCCTTGGAAGCTGGACGACAAGCCCACATCATCAACAACTCCACCACCTTCCTCACCAACAAAGGAGACATAATCATATGGGTATGGGCACTCCCCTTGGCAACTGCCAAGCTTGGGGGAGGTGCCTCGGTATCGTATCACCATCACACTCCTGTCTTTCTGTTTTCCTTATTTCGATCCTTTTAGTAGTATCTGATCTAGTAGAATAATTTTTTGGTATGATCCAGTTTGAGTTTTGCTTTATGGTCCCTCTATGTAATTGAGTCCGTGAGCTATATAATAAAGATTAGTGTTGAGTCAAGGGCTTGATTATTTTGCTATGATCTTGAGTGAATAAAAGAAAATAAAAGAACAAAAAAGAAAACAAAGATCATATTGATCTTATGGAGAGTAATGACTTCACATATAAAGTATGATGATTAAAAGTTGTTGAGAGTTGGCAAACATAGTTTTGGTCATCGTTGCAATTAATAGGAAGTAATAAAGAAAGAGAGGTTTCACATATAAATATACTATCTTGGAAATCTTTTATGATTGGGAGCACTCATTAAAATATGACATGCTAAAGAGTTTATGTTGGACAAGGAAGACAACGTAATGGGTTATGTTTTCTTATATCTGAAATAAAGTATATTGTTATGGATCATCCAACATTTTGAGCTTGCCTTTCCCTCTCATGCTAGACAAATTCTTTGCACCAAGTAGAGATACTACTTGTGCTTCCAAAAACCCTTAAACCTAGTTTTGCCATGAGACTCCACCATATCTACCTATGGATTGAGTAAGATCCTTCAAGTAAGTTGTCATCGGTGCAAGCAATAAAAATTGCTCTCTAAATATGCATGATTGATTGGTGTGGAGGAAATAATCTTTATACGATCTTGTGATGTGGAAGAAATAAAAGCGACGGACTGCATAATAAAGGTCCATATCACAAGTGGCAATATAAAGTGATGTTCTTTCGCATTAAGATTTTGTGCATCCAACCCTGAAAAGCGCATGGCAACCTCTGCTTCCCTCTGCAAAGGGCATATCTTTTACTTTTATCTTCTACCTTATGCAAGAATCATGGTGATTTTCACCTTTCCTTTTTACATTTTATCCTTTGGCAAGCACAGTGTGTTGGAAAGATCCTGACATATATATCTAATTGGATGTAAGTTAGCATGAACTATTATTGTTGACATTACCCTTGAGGTAAAAGGTTGGGGCGAAACTATAAGCCCTATATTTCTCGTGTCCGATTAAAATTCCGTAACCACAAGTATTGCGTGAGTGTTAGCAATTGTGAAAGACTAAAGGATAGTTGAGTATGTGGATTTCTTTGAAGAGCTCGACATAGACTCTTTCGATGTTATGATAAATTGCAATTGTTTTAGTGGTGAGATGATTGTTTGTTAGTTCTCAATAGAGTTTACGATTCATACTTTGCATTGTGAAATGATTATTACTTGAGCATAAGAAATCATATGACAATATCCATATATGTTGCTATTATAAGAATGATCATGATGCCCTCATGTCCTATTTTATTTTATCGACACCTCTACCTCTAAACATGTGGAAATTTTTAACGTTATCGGCTTCCACTTGAGGACAAGCGAGGTCTAAGCTTGGGGAGTTGATCGTCCATTTTGCATCATGCTTTTATATCGATATTTATTGCATTATGGGCTGTTATTACACATTATGTCACAATACTTATGCCTATTCTCTGTTATTTTACAAGGTTTACATAAGGAGGAGAATGCGGCAGAAGGCTGGAATTACAGGGTGGAAAAGGGCAAATATTAGAGACCTATACGCATAACTCCAAAAGTCACGAAACTCCACGAAAGTTGTTTTGGAAATAATAAAAAATACTAAGCGGAAGAAATACCGGAGGGGCCTACACCACAGCCACGAGGGTGGGGGCGCACTACCCCTGCGCCCCCCACGCCTCGTAGGCCCCTGACCCAGCCCTCTGGTGCCCATCTTCGCTATATGAAGTCTTTCGTCGAAGAAAAATCATAAGCAAGTTTTGGGGCGAGACTCCGCTGCCAGGCGAAACCTTGGCGAGCTGTAAGTGCATCTAGTGCCACCCCTAGTTGGTTTTGGAGTATTGATGACAAATGTGGTTGAGGACTAATGCGTTTGTGAGAATTGTAGGATAACGTGGGTGGTGTCCCCATTGATTCGGTTTACCTACGGAGATGACCCTAAAATGTATGAAGACATTGGCGACAATGGTGGTATGTGAAGATATTCACATTGAAGACTATGACATGATAAGACATTGAGTGAAGACTATGGGCCTTGAAGACTATGTCGTTTCGTTGTTTCATTTTCTTCTTTGTTGAGTCATAGGAACCACCGTCTTTGTTAAGTGGGGTCCAAGTGATCAAAGTCGGAATGGTGATGTGATGCTCAACCCAAATCCTATGTCTTGGCGAAGACAATGAGAGCAAAAGTTATCGAGCTGGATGAGTCAGCCTTGCTTGTAGCCCAAGTAAAGTTGCCATGTGTGTTTGAAATCGACCGTTGGAACACGTGTAGGTTCCTTAGTGACCAGGGTCATTTCGGACATATCAGGTCGGGTTGCCTAGTGGCTATAAATAGCCCACCCCTACACCATAAATTGGTGGCTGCTCGGAGTTAGTGCCGCTTTTGTCGTTTGAGAGCAACCCACCTCGGAGCCTTTGAGAGAGAGAAATCCTTGCGAGGACAAGACCAAACACCCATAGCCAAAGAGTGTTAGGCATCACTGAAGTCTTTCTGTATGTGTGACCTAAAGACTTATTACACTTGAGTCTGTGAATCCTCCAACCGGTTAGGCGTCGCGTTACGAGCATCCAAGAGTCATTGTTGATTGCGGTGAGCATGATGATGTGAAGGTTGGAAGTCTACCTTGAAGACTTACGGAGTGATTAGGCGAGGCTGTGTGTCCTTAGCTCAAGGGAATAAGGTGAAGGCAGCGGTCTTTTGAGTTGAATCTCAGCCTCCCTAACCAGATGTCAGTTGTCACTGACAAGCTGGAACTGTCCAACAAATCATGTGTCTTCAACAAGTGGTGGTTCTATCTTCTCCCTCACCTTACTTAGAGTTTGTCTTCATTGAAGTCATTGCCTATTTTCCATACCTGTTTGACTTCATTGCTTGACTACTTTTGTTGATTGGCTTCTCACTATCTTCCATCTTGATCCTACTACCAAGCTGCTATTAGTCTTGTACTTTCACGTTATTGCATACTAGACTATGGTTTGCTTGTTGTAGTTTATCTTCGCTGCATATCAATTAGGTCATTTCTATTGTTTGTCTTGAAACATCCGTGTTTTGAAGACTTTCCTAAAATCGCCTATTCACCCCCTCTAGTCGATAACTAGCACTTTCAATTGGTATCGAGCAAGGTACTCCCTTGTTACGTGTGATTTAGTTTAACCACCTAGAGTTTTAGCTATGTCATTGCGGGGATAATCAAAGTCTCCGCTGCTTGTCCGTGTTCGATGGGCTGACTATCCCTCTTGGGAGAATAAGATGCGCATGCATCTTGAAGCCATGATGTCGACCTCGGTATGTCGTCAAGAATGGCGTTCCCAAAACTAGTGAAGGTGTCACCCTGCGATGTCAAGAAGTTCATCCAAGCTGGACTCTCTTGCAAAGAACATCATCGTGGTCATCGACCAAAGGGCAGTATGGCGTGTGAGTGCTCTGAAGCGTCGAAGCTAGTGCAGGACTGGCTATCCAAGGTCAACGAGGCGTCTCAACCCGGAGATATCAAAGGATCGGTGTTCTTCGCAACCTCTTCAATCGCTTCAAGAGAAGCGACAATGAAAATGTCAGCTCACGTTTGATCGCCTCGCGACATCGAAATGAGCTTCATGCTCTCGGCGCCCTTGAGATCACCAAGCATGAAATCATCAAGACACTCTGAGATCACTTGACAGCTCTTTTGACACCCTTGCCCTCATGATACAAAACGTCGACTTCAAGACACTCGATCCGTCTGTTATACTTGATAGGCTCAACACACATGAGTTCTAGCTTTTGAGAAAAGAGATATCTATGGCCCCAACTATGGCGAACTTCGCTTTGAAGGCAAAGTTGTTTCCTCATCGAAGAAGAATCATTGCGGTTACGATGATCCACGAACACATTGGAAATGAACTTGCTATGCTTGTGAAGAAGTTCGAAGTTCACTAGGAAGAAAGGCTTGAAAGTCTTCACGATCCAGCTCAAGAAATGATGAAGCTTCCACTCATGACTACAAGAGAACATGTCACAAGTGCAAGAAAAGCTGGACACTATATCTCGAGTGTCCACGGTGGGACAATGAGAAGAAGAAGAAGAAGAGCAAGGAATATGATTAGATGACAAGAAGAAGAAGAAATCTTCAAAGTCTTCTTCCTAGTCCGCATCAAAGTATTCATCTCATAAGAAGAGCTCATCTGGCAAGGCTCGTGCTTTTGTTGGCAAGGAAATGGATTAGGAGGGAGTGCATACGAGGAGGTGGAGGTGGAGTGCGAAGAGGAGTCCGACCTGGCGTTGCAAGTCGGCTTTAGCCACACCTATGTTGCCAAGTCCATCTTCAACCTTGAAGACAATGACTTCACTGCAGCTGAAGGCGATGACAAATGCGACCCTGCTCCACCTAATGCTTCATGGCACGTGGTGCCAAGGTAAAATCACGTGATGCTTACTTTCAAACATCAAGTGAAGATGACTCGATTGTGAATCAAACCCAGCTACAAAACACTTGCTAAAATTGCAACGAACAACAAGAGCTATGGAACATACTCAAAAACTGTTAGACAAAAGCGATGACTGTTGGGGCGGAAATGACACGTTCACAGTCCTTAGTTGAAGACATTAAAAATCTTCATGCTAAGTAAGTACCAAGAACTTGAAAGTCGTCATGAAATGCTCTCAACTACTCATGAAAAGCTCTCCTATGATTATCTTCAAAGGAAGCAAGAGCTTGAGAGATTGAGAGCGGCTCATGAAGATCTTCAAAAAGAGAATGAGTCACTTCGCGCTCAATAGATCAGTTCCGCTCAGGATGGATTTGAACCACCATGTCTAAAATGTCTTGAACATGATATCGCTACCTCTGTTGCTGAATGTTCAACTGCTGCTACTGTTACATTGTCTTCAACTACTAATGTGGTAACTAACCCCTCTACGGAGGATACCACTACTATTGTTGATGAAAATGCTAGGTTGAAGACATTGCTTGAAACAGGGATGTATAAAAGTCTGAAAGGGCATCAGACACTGCGATGTCCTCAAAAGCGAATCTTGAACGAAACCCTAGGAAAGAGGTGTTGGGTTGAGAGGAAAATGAATGTTGATGGTTCCTCTTTGGGCTTTGAGCATTATCCCAAAACCACATGGGTTCTGCAAAGGGACCTTGATGGATCCATCCACCTTATCTGGCTTTACTGTGCTAACCCTATTATCATTGATGAATCCTTTGATGCAAACTATAAGCTGTTCAAGAATCAGAATGTTGAAGTGTTTGCGGTATATTGGTACTAAGCTGCAGGAATGGACCGCCTATGAAGAAGATCTGGGTTCCCAAAAGCTGTCTTGAGAATCTTAGTGAATGTCATCATGACACCACACAGGAAGAAGACAAACCCAGACCTAAGGCGTCATATGGTCCAAAGGCTTCATACAGACGGAGGACTCACAGAGTCACCCTAACGCCAATGTTTTGCGGAAACCATACTCAAATTTATGAATATGGCGTGTGTCTTCAAACCGCTATGTTCATAGAACTAAGAACTTTTACCTTATTCATATGAGTATCGTTCATCTCCTGCAAGGCTATTTGCTAGGGCTCCAAACCGAAGTTCTCGGATGCTGCACTTAGACTCATTGCTTCTAAGCCACCCCGAAGATGTGGGTGGTTAAGAAGAATTAACTCTCTTTGCGAAAGGGTCTCGAGCCGAAAATCAAAGGCGTCGATGCTATTGTTGGGGACCTAAAACATCTTGTAGGGCACAAGATCAAATGCCCAAATGGTCTCACTATGTATTTTGTTCTGAATCGTTTGCCATTCATCCTATTAGTCCTAATCTTGATTTAAGCTTCAATAATCCACTTGCCCGTCAAATGTTTATGCTTCACAATGCTCTTGGTGAAGCCTATCCCCTAAGCTGTCTTGTAGGGTATGACACGATGCTTGAGAATGGATTATGGACGGTGGATGCACTAATCATATATTTGGTGATCGAAGTCTTCTCATGGACTCAACCTTCGTCCATCGGACAAGAGTCACATCACATTCTTGACCTTTGGTAAAAGCAAGGTATTGGGTCTAGGTAGAGTTGCAATCTCAAAGGATCAACACATGGATAAAGTGATGCTTGTTGAATCCCTTGGTTTCAACTTGATGTCTGTCTCAATGCTTTGTGACTTGAACATGATTGTGATATTCGGAAAATATCGTTGCCTTGTAATAATGGAATCTGACAAGTCTCTGGTCTTTGAAGGGTATAGGAAAGATGATCTATGCATGGTAGATTTCTCAGCAGGTCCACAACTTGCAGTATGTCTTCTTGTAAAAGCTTCAGAATGCTGGCTGTGGCATCGGAGGCTGGGGCATGCTGGCATGAGGAACTTACACACACTCTCCAAGAAGAAGCATGTCATAGGCATCGAAGGTGTCAAGTTCAAGAAGGATCATTTGTGTGGTGCTGCGAAATTTGGAAAGATGACTAGGGCAAAGCACCCACGAAGACAATCATGGCGACATCTCAACCCTTGAGCTGTTACACATGGATTTGTTTGGCCATACTCACTACTCTACCCTCACAACAACTGTTTGTCTCTATGGCCGTCATTGTTGATGACTACTCAAGATACACATGGGTGCACATAATTCTCTATAAGACTAAAGTGCAAGATGTCTTGGGGCAACCATGTCGAGCAATGAACTATTATGGCATCAAGATCAAGCATATCGAGTGATAATGGCCTTGAATTCAAGAACACGGACTTGATCTTTATCTGGATACCATGGGAATCACTCATGAGTTCTCTGCTCCATACACACCTCGACAAAATGGCATCATGGGCGCAAGAACAGAACCCTCATTGAGATGGCTCGAACAATGCTCGGCAGTACAAGACACCAAGAAAGTTCGGCACGAAGCTATTGATCTGACATGTCACGTCATCAACCGTGTGTATATCCATAAGCTTCGAACAAAACATCCTATGAGCTCCTTACTTGCAAGAAGCCAAATGTTAGCTACTTGAGTATTTGGGGCTAAGTCTTTGGATCAAGGATCCCCATCACAAGTCAAAATTTGAACCTAAAGCTCACGAAGGCTTCATGCTTGATTCTGGAAAGGACTCGCACTCCTCTGAGTCTTCAACCTTTATCTCTACAAAATCGTCGAAGCTGTAGGCGTGCGATTTGATGAAACCAATGGTTCACAAAGAGTTCCTTCCAAGTACACTACGAAGCTCCGCCCGGTGAATCTATCAAGCTGATGGGGCTGGTGAAATCATGCCTTACGAAGCACTGACGAGGAAGAACTTATCATTCTGCACCTAACCAACACGAAGACAATGCTCAGCTGAAGACAATCCTCCCAATGATGAAAGTGATCGGCAAGAGCAAAGTCTTCGTCGATTCATCCTCAAGTTGCAAATGAAGTACAGATTGAGAAGATAGTCGATAGCATCAATGCACTGGTCCGCTTACTCGCTCAAAGAGCAACACAACTAGCAAATTTCTGTGGGCACTTTTCTTTTGTGTCAATATCAGAACCCAAGAAAGTTCTTTGAAGCCTTTATGGAACGAGAATGGATACAAGCTATGCAAGAAGAACTTCAGCAGTTCAAGCTGAACAATGTTTGGGAACTTGTCAAGCGTCACGACCCTCACAAGCATAACATTATTGGCACCAAATGGATATATCGAAACAAGCAAGATGAGCATGGTCAAGTAAATCGAGAAACAAAGCCGTCTTGTGGCTCAAGGATATACTCAAGTTGAAGGAATTGACTTGATGAAACATTTGCTCCTGTAGCTAGGCTTGAAGCTATTAGCATACTACTAGCCTATGCTAACCATACAACATCTTGCTATATCAAATGGATGTGAAGAGTGCATTTCTCAGCGGCAAGATCGAAGGAGAAGTATATATCGCTCAACCACGGCTTTGAAGATCCAAAACATCGATATGGTGTACAAGCTAAATAAAGCCTTGTATGGCCTCAAACAAGCTCCTCGCGCTTTGGTATGATCGATCAAAGACTTCACGAAGAGCAAAGGCTTCAAACCTGGATCCCTTGATCCCACACTCTTCACGAAGACATATGATGGTGAAATGTTTGTATGCCAAATATATGTGGATGACATTATCTTGGCTGCACCAACGGAAGTATAGTGATGAATTTGGATACATGATGCAAGAACAATATCAGATGTCCATGATGGGAGAGCTCAAGTTCTTCCTTGGTCTTCAAATTTGTCGACAAAGGAATGTCATCTTTATATCTCAAGAAAAATACCTCCAAGATTATGCGAAGAAGTTTGGAATGCAAGAGTGCAAAGGATACCACGCCAATGCCGATAAACACCATCAGGTCCCGGCGACAATGGTAAAGAGTTCGATCAAAAGGTATACCGCTCCATGATTGGTTCCTTACTTTACCTATGTGCATCTAGGCCAAATTTAGTGTTTGCATGTGTGCTCGATTCAAAAGCGGCACCAAAGGAATCGCATCCTTAGCTGTAAGCGAATTCTTGATATTTGGCTCACACCCCAACACTCGGATTATGGTATCCAAAGGGCTCAAAATTTGATTTGGTTGGATTTTGGGATGCTGATTATCTGGTGACAAGGTGGATCGCAAGTCTACATCAGGCACATGTCACTTTACGGGGCGATCACTTGTCATTGGTCTTCAAAAAGCAAAGCGTGTATCACTCTCAAGCTGCTGAATCTGAATACATTGCTGCTTGGATCTTCTTGTGCTCGGCTTCTATGGATAAAGCAAACTCTCAAGGACTTTGGCATCAATCTGAAACAAGTACCTCTCTTCTGCGACAACGAAAGCGCCATCAAGATTGCCAACAATCCAGTCCAACACTTTCGAAGACAAAGCACATTGAAATTCGTCATCATTTTCTCGAGGATCATGTCATGAAGAAAGATATTGACATCATTCAAGTCAACAACTTGAAGAGCAATTGGCAGATATCTTCACAAAGCCCTTGGATGAGAAAAGGTTTTGCAAATTACGGTGTGAGCTAAATATCTTGGAATCCTCAAATGTCATGTGATCAAGCACATCCTAACACTTATGCATGTTGATGACTTAGATGTGCAACACACGATGTAAAGTATATCTTCAAACAATGAAGACTTACATTACGAGTGTGAATACATTAGCGTGGAATTTGACTTGGAGGCCCACGATAATTGTGCGCCCGATGTCTGGGTCTAATACTTCCTATCTGATTGAGTAGCATACCACCAAATTTCTCTGTTTGAAGTGTTTTACTCATGGCGTTACTTCTCAATATCTTAGCATTTGATTTGTCTTCAATTTCAACCTATCTTCATGATTTTATTCACTATGTTGATTTGGTTGCTTTCTATATATATATATATATATATATATATATATATATATATATATATATATATATATATATATATATATATATATATATATATATATATATATATATATATATATATATATCCTCTACAGCATTCACTTATAGCTTATAGCTATGTCTTCCAAGTTGAATCTTTTGAACTAAGTGAATGTGATGGGACCTTAATCTCTCTATGCTTTCTATCTCAAACTCTATCTGTCCAAATCATATGCATTCTATTGGCTGTCGAATGTCCTCTCTGCGTCCTTGTCGTGAAGAAGACACGAGACAAACTTTAAATCTGTTTTAAATGATTCATCCTTCTTGTTGAAATCCGGGCGGGCGACCATCAAACAAACTGGCGGGCGTGGGAACATGGGACAACTCGAGTATGTTGCATGCTTGCCCGTGCCCCTCAGATGTGAACCGCCCGAACACCTGCGTAATGCGTTGTCGCACCTCCTTATAAATACATGTCCCTGCGGTAAAGAAAATCTTCTTCCACCTCTCCACCTCGTCAAAACCCTAAGCGCCACCGCTAGCTCTCGGCAACGCCCGGCTGACAAGCGCTTAGCTGCCGCGACTTCTCCGGCGCGTCCTCACGCGACGCGAACATCGTCATCTCCGCCGCCGCCGTAGGTGTCCTCCGTCGCCAAGTTAGGGCACGGTGGATTGAACTTTCGGCTTCCTTTTCTTTCCATCTAGCAGTTCTTGAGTGGTAAATATAACTCTATTTTACCACCTTATTGATCTTCAAGATTCATCCTACTTACCAAAATTGGTTTACTGCCGGACAATGTTATATCTATTATATGCGCATCTCATCTTGCCTAGTATATTCACTTAAGCTTCACAACTAGTTAGATTCCTCACTTGTACTTATTCACGGTTAATTACAAATCTGGAACCAACTCTCGCGTATAAGTGAATGTCTTAGCATCATGGTCAATGTCTTCAAACTGATTTATCTTCAAAATCTTACGAGAATGCATATGACCTCTTTCCTTCCTCGCATCTCTAATGCTGTCACAAGTACATGTCCGTGGGAGAATCCTTGGTTCTCATAGTGCGCATTAGTTTTTAAATTCTTACGACATCAAATTAACTCTCCGAAGCCAGTTCTGTTTGTCCGACAAGCGCAAGCCTTTGAAGCCTTTGAGCGTATTGAAGCCATTCAGTTTGAAGTTCATGGCTGCGGATAAATCAGTCGGGAAGGCGGCGAGACAGCGTCGTGGGGAACCTCAAAAGATCTGCTGATGACCTCGCGAGCTTTACAAGGCAGATCGAAGAAATTACAATCAGCGCAGAGCGCAAATCAATGGATTGACGATATTGTGTTGAACAATGGTTCAAGTACAATTTCGTGACCTAGGAATATGCCGAGAAGAATGCTATCGAAGCCCTTGGGGTGATATTCTCTTTGAGGCCTTCCACCCAAGAACATGGTGAAGCTATTGCACAAGGTTTCTATCCTTGTATGGTCCATGGACCTTAGCACGAAAATGCCGACCCAATGTCATTGCTCTCGGTGTCGTGGCGATAATCTCTTCAAGCGCAACTTCCGGCATGCAAAGGCTTGACCAGGAAAACAAGAAGTCATTGGGATTAGACTTCAACCTGGTCCCTCTGCTCCCGTCTTGCGGCTCACGTGATCTTGAACCCAATGTCATCGGTCCCTTTTCAAACCTTGATGGCCTCATCACTTACATCTTGGTCCAAGGTGCCAAAGTGGATCACTCGATGATGATGCTGAGTCGATGAAGCCCTAGCTCCTGCTCTGATCCTGCTCCAAAGCATGAAGCAAAAAAAGTCAAGGCTTCAAAGTCATTTGCTCCTCAAAAGCTTCATGTGTAAAGCCAGCAGCTCTGCACCTCCTGAAGCCGGTGTGCGATCTGAAGATCAATCCGTATCTCCAAGAAGGCGGAGAAGAAGAAAATTATCAAGAATCTTGGTGACAACGACTCCTGCTGCAATTCTGCTGAGGAGCACATTGATCTGTCGATGATGAAGATCTTGCAGATGATGCTCTTGAGCAACTTATCAAAAGCAAAGAAGAAGCGAAATCTTCAACAATTTGCCTCTCTTTGATGTGGCAATCATCCATCACTTCATTGATGAGTGGTTTGACACCCCAAACATCAACTTTGAAGATCTGCAACTTCCTATTGGCCTCGGCGTCTCCTTCAATGGCGCCATTGCTTGAGCTAGCTCTTGCTCGGTGCATTGTTGAGCGAAGAACAAAATCGACAATGAAAAAGCTCAGTTCAAGAAGCATATGGCTGCACTCAGCGTGCAAGATGTCAAAAACTTCAAGGTCATCTGCGAGCTCAAAAAGCCTTTCTCAAGAAGCGTGAAGAAGCGAGAGGCTCGTGGCGCATGAAGAGTCTGGATGACAAGTGTGCTTGCCTACAATGAAATTTGAGAAGCGCCAAGGCTCTTGGCCATCCTAGCATTGACCCAGAATGGCTGCAAAGAGGAAGAAGTCTTCAACAGACCAAGCTGCACCTTCAAGGCAGGAAGAACCCGCATAGTCTTCCCAAGCAGCATGGTGGCTCGAAGCCAAAGGTCAGTCAACCGCTTCTAAGCAGAAGAAGGCGAGGCTCTTGAGGCTGAAGCGAGAAAAAGGAAACTTCTGAAGCCTCGATGCTGCTCCTTCAAGAAGAAGCTCAAGACCAAGAAGAATCAGGCTGCTCCCACAGGCCCTTGGTTGTTGAACCCATTTCGATGGTTCGTCCTGCATTTGCAACCCAAGAACTACGCATGACTGTTCATGAGCACTGCTTCCCAGAGGCTCTGGCTGAAGAGATTCCAGCAGTTGATCCCATCCTTTGTTGAAGACATTGGTCACCATGACAATGTTGAAGTTGATGAAGTTCTTCCTCAAATTGAATACAATGTGGTATCATCGCTTTGTTAAATGCGAACAGCGAACTCATCGACATTAGTGCGTCCTCGGCGTAATCGCTCGAGGATGCTTCATGGGCTGATCGCCGCAACAAGAAGACTCCCTAGTACTCCCCAACAACAAGTCACTCCCCAACAACAACAACAACAACAAGAGGAAGACTTTGAGGCCCAACCTCCAAAGGCATCGCTTGACATTCGCGAGCCGCCAAAGGTCAAAGGCCTCAAGTACCTCTCTCGGCGTTCGAGAAGGAGAAGTGCACCATCAACCTGTTGCCGTCAAGTGTTTTCGAAGCCACTCCAATTGTGAATGTCTCCAGTGCGAAGCCAAAGCTCTGAAGACAATCCGGCTGCATCGGCCGATGACACCCAAGAAGAAGAAGAGCGTGTCCCTACACCCTGTAATTGAAGAAGTTATTCCTGATATCAGCGTGCGGTGCCGACCCTCCGGCTCCTCAAGTGGAGGTTGAAAACATTGAGGCTGCCACCTCCAACACCAATGAAGCCAATGGCGTGGTCATGGCTGAAGCAAATGTGAGCACACTGCATGACTCCACGAAGCCAATGAAGGAAATGTGCCTAAAGCCAATGAGGCAAGCTGCTCCCGAAGCATCTGCTGAGCAGCACTGAAGCCTCGATTGTTGCCCTTTGCTCGAGTTCCGCACCAAGGCCCTACACAATTGAGCAAGCATACAACTATGGCCAGCTAATCACGATAAGATGGCCTGTTCGGTCCCTCCTCCTCATGCCCCTGGTCCTCGGTTTGAATATCATATTGCGCATAGGCCTCGGGTCCGAAGCGAAGCCAAGGCGCCAAGGTTTCGAGCCTTTGCCACATCTCTGAGGTCTTTCAATGCAAATGGCTTCAAAGCCCACAACACTTTCTTTGAGAGAGCAAGAACCCTACACAGGCCAAGGATATCATCGACCGTTTTGGAGCTATCGACAGAAGCTATTACTCATGTGTTACAGTATGATCAAGGCGCATTTTCCATCATATCGCCTCGACACTGAAGCCATTGCGGACTGCGTGCTTAGAAGAAGCACTTGATTGCTTCGCGATGCAGGTCTGCTCGGCCGTAACAGACAAAGAACAACTGGAATGAAGAACTTGTGCTTCAATTCTATGCTACCCTCCACATCCGTGGCTACTCTGAGATCACGAAGACATGGGTTCTCGAGTGGATGACGAAATGCTCATCATGAAGCCAAAGCTCTTGGCGTCATTGAGCTCACAGGCCTACCCCTCCCGGAGAGGTGTTTGAACCTGGTTGTCAACTCCACGCGATGCCTTGGAGAGCATCTTTCATAAGCGAGCCCAACATGAGTCGGATGTTGAGCATGATGAAGCCACTTGCCACATGGCTGAATACCCTCGGGACTTCTTTGTTGATGACCTTGAGTATCGCCTCGTACAATATATCACATCATCGGTGAACTCTATGGCCTATCAAAGGGCATTCATCGTCGCAAAACTTGAAGGAGCAATGAAGACATTGGTCTTTTACATCCTCAATGGCATCAGCTTCAATACACAAGAATTCTTCATCCGACAATTGGCTGCGTCTGGATCTGATCTATTTGGTCTGAAATTTTATGCTCCATGGGTCATCGCCTCATCAAGATGCACTCTGCTATCAACTATCAGCCCTCTGCTGCAATCATCGATCTTTCTACGGAGGTTGATATATCGATTGAAGCCATTTACCACGAGCACCTTAAGCATACTTTGTCTTGAATGCCGATCACCATAGCTTCTCTCAACCCATGGAAGGCATCCAGCGGTATCTCGTGTCTATCCTCGGCTGGAACACCGTCTGCCTCGCCGTCTTGTGGACTGAAGCTACTGAGAGCACTATTGCACAAAGGCCCAGGAAGCGCTCTCGCATCCTAAATGATCGAGAACTTCTTGTGGCACTGCATCAAAAACAAGATAAGCATCACTCCTGGCTCAAGCGACAAATGCAAAGCCTCTTGGTGGACGTCAATCGCATTCAAAACCTTGCCACCAAGAATGCTTTTGTCACTCACGAGACCTATCGGCGATCATGGAAGAGTTTGACCCTGCTTTCGGTCTTGAAGCAGATCTTCAAGGCGATGGCTTCCTTTGAGCGCTTCAAGTTTGACTCCACTCCTCCACGGAATGCAGTCCTCTGACGAACTCCATCACTTGAAGACTCGACTCTTCTTCCTCCATGGCAGCTGTCAATGCGAGTGATCGATGATGAAGCCGATGCTACTTCACCCCCTACTTACGCGCGCCGACCTTTGCACCAAGCTAAATCGCACCGCCAACCAACAACGACAACCTGCTGCATCATCTACTTGAAGAGGATGAGTAGATGCTCTATGTCTTCAAACCTTTTGGTCCTTCTTGACAAAGGGGAGAAGCATATGAGTTTGATAGTCTTCAAGCGGGTTCATATGGGCGATTGCATAATATTATGCCTAAGTGTTTACAACACTCGCTTTTGATACATTTGGTTCTTTGAGTTGTAACACTTAAACTTCGATGGTTATCTGCTACTTGTTTGCCTTCTTGTGATGCGATGATAAATTCGCATGTGCGATGATAACTTCCGCACTTTGATCATTCTGCAGACGTCCATTTTCATTATGCATGTCATTCTCTTAGTTATATCATTTCATGCATGATGAATTATCTTCATAAGGTGAAGAGGATCTCCACAAGTACAACCTGCCATGTGCATTTGCATTCCAAAAGCAAACTACTTATATGCACATCTTGAGGGAGACTTTGCCTCTTATGAAGACAATTCCTATCCTTTACAATTTCACATATTTTATCCCGTTCAAAACTTCAACCAGTTTGTCATCAATCACCAAAGGGGAGATTGTAAGTGCATCTAGTGCCACCCTAGTTGGTTTTGGAGTATTGACGACAAATGTGGTTGAGGACTAATCGTTTGTGAAATTGCAGGATACATGGTGGTGTCCCCATTGATTCGGTTTACCTACGGAGATGACCCTAAAATGTATGAAGACATTGGCGACAATGGTGGTATGTGAAGATATTCACATTGAAGACTATGACATGAGAATACATTGAGTGAAGACTATGGGCCTTGAAGGCGTGTCGTTTCGTTGTTTCTTTTTCTTCTTTGTTGAGTCATAGGAACCACCGTCTTTGTTAAGTGGGGTCCAAGTGATCAAAGTCGAATGGTGATGTGATGCTCAACCCAAATCCTATGTCTTGGCGAAGACAATGAAACAAAACTTATCGAGCTGGATGAGTCAGCCTTGCTTGTAGCCAAATAAAGTTGCCATGTGTGTTTGAAATCGACCGTTGGAACACGTGTCGGTTCCTTAGTGACCAGGGTCATTTCGGACATATCAGGCGGGTTGCCTAGTGGATATAAATAGCCCACCCCGACACCATAAATTGGTGGCTGCTCGGAGTTAGTGCGGCTTTTGTCGTTTGAGAGCAACCCACCTCGAAGCCTTTGAGAGAGAAAATCCTTGCAAGGACAAAGCCCAAACACCCAGCCAAAGAGTGTTAGGCATCACTGAAGTCTTTACATGCATGTGACCTAAAGACTTATTAAACTTGAGGATGTGAATCCTCCGGCCGGTTAGGTGTCACGTTACGAGCATCCAAGAGTCATTGTGGATTGCGGTGAGCATGATCTGTGAAGGTTGGAAGTCTACCTTGAAGACTTACAGTGATTAGGCGAGGACTGTGTGTCCTTAGATCAAGGGAATAAGGTGAAGGCGGTCTCTGAGTTGAATCTCAGCCTCCCTAACCAGATGTACAGTTGTCCACGACAAGCTGGAACTGGTCCAACAAATCATGTGTCTTCAACAAGTGACTGGTTCTATCTTCTCCCTCACCTTACTTAGAGTTTGCCTTCGTGAAGTCATTGCGTATTTGTCATACCTGTTTGACTTCATTGCTTGACTACTTTTGTTGATTGTCTTCTCACTATCTTCCATCTTGATCCTACTACCAAGCTGCTATTAGTCTTGTACTTTCACGTTATTGCATACTAGACTATGGTTTGCTTGTTGTAGTTTATCTTCCGCTGCATATCAATTAGGTCATTTCTATTGTTTGTCTTTGAAACATCCGTGTTTTGAAGACTTTCCTAAAATCTCCTATTCAACCCCCTCTAGTCGATAACTAGCACTTTCAGGGAACTAATCTAGGGCTCGGCGGGCTGTTCTGCGAGGACACTTCCCTCTGGGAGGAAATCATCATAATCGTTATCGCCAATGCTCCTCTCATTGGGTGGAGGCCAATCTCCATCAACATCTTCACCATCACCATCTCCTCTCAAACCCTAGTTCATCTATTGTATCAATTATTGTCTCTAAGTGCAGGATTGGTACCTGAGGTTGCTAGTATGTTGATTACTCCTTGTAGTTGATGCTAGTTGGTTTATTTGGTGGAAGATCATATGTTCAGATCCTATATGCATATTAATACTCCTCTGATTATGAACATGAATATGCTTTGTGAGTAGTTACGTTTGTTCACGAGGACATGGGAGAAGTCTTGCTATTAGTAGTCATGTGAATTTGGTATTAGATTCGATATTTTGATGAGATGTATGCTGTCTCTCCTCTAGTGGTGTTATGTGAGCGTCGACTACATGACACTTCACCATTATTTGGGCCTAGAGGAAGGCATTGGGAAGTAATAAGTAGATGATGGGTTGCTAGAGTAATGAGCTTAAACCCTAGTTTATCGTTGCTTAGTAAGGGGCTGATTTGGATCCATATGTTTCATGCTATGGTTAGGTTTACCTTAATACTTATTTTGTAGTTGGATGCTTGCAATAGGGGTTAATCATAAGTGGGATGCTTTTCCAAGTAAGGACAGAACCCAAGCACGGTCCACCCACATATCAAATTATCAAAGTACCGAGCGAATCATATGAGCGTGATGAAAACTAGCAGCGATAATTCCCATGTGTCCTCGGGGCGCTTTTCTGTATATAAGAGTTTGTCAGGCTTGTCCTTTGCTACAAAAAGTTGGGCCACCTTGCTGCACTTTATTTACTTTTGTTACTTGTTGCTCGTTACAAATTATCTTATCACAAAACTATTTGTTACCTATAATTTGATGCTTGCTGAGAGAATACCTTGCTGAAAAACGCTTATCATTTATACGCTCCTCGTTGGGTTCGACACTCTTACTTATCGAAAGGACTATGATAGATCCCCTATACTTGTGGGTCATCAAGCACTTCTCCCATTGCAAGAAATATCAATCTAATATGCCAAACCTAGCTGATAATTCGAAGAGACTTGCAAAGATAACCAATCATACATAAAAAGAATTGAGAGGAGATTCAAATATTGTTCATAGATAATCTTGATCATAAACCCACAATTTGTCGGATCTCTACAAACACACTGCAAAGAAGATTACATCGAATAGATCTCCAAGAGAATCGAGGAGAACTTTGTCTTGAGATCAAAGAGAAGAAGCCATCTAGCTAATAACTATGGACCCGAAGGTCGAGGTAAACTACTCACACATCATGGGAGGCTATGGTGTGCGCGCCCTGCCTCGTGGCCTCCTCGTCGGTTACTTGACGTCCCCTCCAAGTCCTGTGAATCACGTTTGTTTCGAAAATCACGTTCCCGAAGGTTTCATTCCGTTTGGACTCCGTTTGATATTCTTTTTCTGCAAAACACTAAAAAAGGCAAAAAACAGCAATTTGGGCTGGGCCTCCGATTAATAGGTTAGTCTTAAAAATAATATAAAAGTGTATAATAAAGCCCATTAAACATCCAAAACAGAATATATAATAGCATGGAACAATAAAAATTATAGATACGTTGGAGGCGTATCAAGCATCTAAGCTTAATTCCTGCTCGTCCTCGAGTAGGTAAATGATAAAAATAGAATTTTTGATGTGAATGCTACCTAGCATAATTTTCAATGTAATTCTCTTAATTGTGGCATGAATATTCAGATCCGAAAGATTCAAGATAAGAGTTTAATATTGACATGAAACTAACAATACTTCAAGCATACTAATAAAGCAATCATGTCTTCTCAAAATAACATGGCTAAAGAAAGTTATCCTACAAAATCATATAGTTTGGCTATGCTCTATCTTGACCACACAAAGTATTTAATCATGCACAACCCGATGACAAGCCAGGCAATTGTTTCATACTTTTGATGTTCTCAAACTTTTCAATCTTCACACAATACATGGCGTGAGCCATGGATATAGCACTATAGGTGGAATAGAATGGTGGTTGTGGAGAAGACAAAAAAGGAGAAGATAGTCTCACATCAACTAGGCGTATCAACGGGATATGGAGATGCCCATTAATAGATATTAATGTGAGTGAGTAGGGATTTCCATGCAACGGATGCACTAGAGCTATAAGTGTATGAAAGCTCAACAAAAGAAACTAAGTGGGTGTGCATCCAACTTGCTTGCTCATGAAGACCTAGGGCAATTTGAGGAAGCCCATCATTGGAATATACAAGCCAAGTTCTATAATGAAAAATTCCCACTAGCATATGAAAGTGATGACAAGAGAGACTCTCTATCATGAAGATCATGGTGCTACTTTGAAGCACAAGTGTGGTAAAATGATAGTAACATTGTCCCTTCTCTCTTTTTCTCTCTTTTTGTTGCATTTGGGCCTTCTACCCCTTTTTATGGCCTCTTTTTTTTTTTTTTAGTCAGGGTCTCGTCCCGACTTGTGGGGAATCATAGTCTCAATCATCCTTTCCTCACTTGGGACAATGCTCTAATAATGATGCCCATCACACTTTTATTGCCTTACAACTCAAGAATTACAACTCAATACTTAGAACAAAATATGACTCTATGTGAATGCCTCGTGATGTGCGGGATATGCAATGAATCAAAGAGTGACATGTATGAAAAGAATTTTGAAGGTGGCTTTGCCACTAATATGATATCAACTACATGATCATGCAAAAGCAATATTGCAATGATGGGCGTGTCATAGTAAGCGGAGCGGTGGTAAGTTGCATGGCAATATATACGGGAATGGCTATGGAAATGCCATGATAGGTAGGTATGGCGGCTGTTTTGAGGAAGGTAATGGTGGGTGTATGATACCGGCGAAAACCGCGTGGTATTAGAGAGGCTAGCAATGGTGGAAGGGTGAGAGTGGGTATAATCCATGGACTCAACATTAGTCATGAAGAACTCACATACTTATTGCAAAAATCTATTAGTTATCGAAACAAAGTATTACGCGCATGCTCCTAGGGGATAGATTGGTAGGAAAAGACCATTGCTCGTCCCCGACCGCCACTCATAAGGAAGACAATCAATAAATAAATCATGCTCCGACTTCATCACATAACGGTTCACCATACGTGCATGCTACAGAATCTACAAGCTTTAACACAAGTATTTCTCAAATTCACAACTACTCAACTAGCATGACTCTAATATCACCATCTTCATATCTCAATACAATTATCAAGTATCAAACTTCTCATAGTATTCAAGCACATATAAATTTTTTACTAATCTTGGATGCCTATCACATTAGGACTAATTTCACAATTAAAGCAAATTACCATGCTGTTTTGTAGGACTCTCAAAATAATATAAGTGAAGCATGAGAGAACAATAGTTTCTATAAAACAAACCACGCCATTCTCTAAAAGATATAAGTGAAGCACTAGAGCAAAAACTATATAGCTCAAAAGATATAAGTGAAGCACATAGAGTATTCTAACAAATTCCGAATCATGTGTGTCTCTCTCAAAAGGTGTGTACAGCAAGGATGATTGTAGTGAACTAAAAAGCAAAGACTCAAATCTTACAAGACGCTCCAAGCAAAACACATATTATATGGTGAATAAAAATATAGCTCCAAGTAAAGTTACCGATGGACGAAGACGAAAGAGGGGATGCCTTCCGGGGCATCCCCAAGCTTAGGATATTGGTTGTCCTTGGATTTTAGCTTGGGGTGCCTTGGGCATCCCCAAGCTTATGCTCTTGCCAATCCTTGTTCCATAATCCATCAAATCTTTACCCAAAACTTGAAAACTTCACAACACAAAACTTAACAGAAAATCTCATGAGCTCCGTTAGCGAAAGAAAACAAAACACCACTTTAAGGTACTGTATTGAACTAATTCTTTATTTATATTGGTGTTAACACTACAAAAAAATACACCTCTGTGATGATACGTGTTTGTCACAGTAGGTCGCGTTTTTTGTCATGCATGTACATCCATGACAAATTTATAGCAGAATCAAGATAGTCATACTGTCTTTGTCATGAAGTGTTCCATGACATTACCAAAATTATCATCACGAAGTGTCCACTTCCATAACGATAAATCGTAGCGTCACATAAGTGCTTTTCGTCAAGGGTGACCGACCGCGTGGCATCCACCGTATGAGCGCCGTTAAGCTATCGGGTCGGGTTTGGATCCGATAACCCGTTAACAGCCCCGACCAATGGGGATTTTCCATGTGTAAAATCATCATTGGCTGGAGAAAACTGCGTGTTGGGGCGTGGCAGAAATTCAAAATTTTCTCGCATCACCAAGATCAATCTATGGAGTAAACTAGCAGCGAGGAAAGGGGTGCATCTACATACCCTTGTAGATCGCTAAGCGAGCGTAGCAAACGTGGATGAAGAGTCGTACTCGTGGCGATTCGGATCGCGGTTGATTCGATCTAGCGCCGAATCACGGCGCCTCTGCGTTCAACACACATGCAGCTGGTGGCGTCTCACGCCTTGATCTAGCAAGGAGAGGAGAGGTTGGGAAGACTCCGTCAGACAGCAACTGTGGCGTGGTGGTGGTGGAGGGCGTGGCACTCGAGAGGCCGCAAGCACCGCAAGAGGCGAGGAGGAAGAGAGGTAGGGTGCGTCGGGAGAGGTGAAAACTCTTGTGTTGGCAGCCCCAAAGGCCTCAACTATATATAGGGGAGAGAGAGGGCTCGCCCCTCTAGGTTTCCCACCCCAAGGGGTGCAGCAGCCCCAAAACCCATCTAGGGTGGCGGACAAGGGGAGAGGCTTGCCCCCCAAGTAAGGTGGGCGCCCTCCCAAACCCTAGGCGCCTTGGGCCTGGTGAGGCACATTAGACCACACAGGGCTGGTCCCCTCACACACTTGGCCCATGCTGCCCTCTGGGGCGGTGGCCCCCTTGAGTGGACCCAGGACCCTCCGGTGGTCTCGATCGTTACCGATAGCACCCGAAACTTTCCGGTGACCAAAATAGGACTTCCCATATATAAATCTTTACCTCGGACCATTCCGGAACTCCTCGTGCCGTCCGGGATCTCATCCGGGACTCCGAAAAACATTCGGCAACCACGTATATCTATTCCCTATAATCCTAGCGTCATCGAACCTTAAGTGTGTAGACCCTACGGGTTCGGGAACCATGCAGACATGACCGAGACGTTCTTCGGTCAATAACCAACAGCGGGATCTGGATACCCATGTTGGCTCCCGCATGTTCCACAATGATCTCATCGGATGAACCACGATGTCGAGTTCAATCAATCCGTATACAATTCCCTTTGTCTAGCGGTATTGTACTTGCCGAATTCAATCGTCGGTATCCGATACCTTGTTCAATCTCGTTGCGGCAAGTCTCTTTACTCATTCCGTAACACATCATCCGTGATCAACCCCTTGGTCATTGTGCACATATGATGATGTCCTACCGGTGGGCGAGAGATACCTCTCCGTCACGGGTGACAAATCGATCTCGATTCGTGCCAACCAAACAGACACTTCGGAGATACCCGTAGTGCACCTTTATATCCACCAGTTACATTGTGACGTTTGGTACATCAAAGCATTCTCTCGGTATCCGAGTTGCACAATCTCATGGTCTAAGAAATGATACTTGACATTAGAAAAGCTTTAGCATCTGAACTACGATCTTTGTGCTAGGCTTAGGATTGGGTCTTGTCCATCACATCATTCTCCTAATGATGTGATCCGTTATCAACGACATCCAATGTCCATGGTCGGAAACCGTAACCATCTATTGATCAGCGAGCTAGTCAACTAGAGGCTTACTAGGGACATGGTGTTGTCTATGTACCCACACATGTATCTGAGTTTCCTATCAATACAATTATAGCATGGATAATAAGCGATTATCATGAACAAGAAATATAATAATAACTAATTTATTATTGCCTCTAGGGCATATTTCCAACAGTCTCCTGTCGGTGTCAAAACCGGCGGATCTCGAGTAGGGGTCCCGAACTGTGCGTCTAGGCGGATGGTAGCGGAGGCGAGGACACGATGTTTTACCCAGGTTGGGCCCTCTTGATGGAGGTAAAACCCTACGTCCTTCTTGATTGATATTGATATTGTGGATGTTTACAAAGTGGATCTACCACGAGATCAAGGAGGCTAAACCCTAGAAGCTAGCCTATGATATGATTGTAAGGGTTGTTGATGATGGATAGATCCTCTGGACTAGAGCCATCCGGTTTATATAGGCCGGAGAGGGCTAGGGTTACATAGAGTCGGTTACAATGGTAGGAGATCTACATATCCGTATCGTAAGCTTGCCTTCCGCCAAGGAAAGTCCCATCGGACACGGGAGAAGTCTTCAATCTTGTATCTTCATAGTCTTGGAGTCCGGCCGATGATGGTAGTCCGGCCATCGGACACCCCTAATCCGGGACTCCTCGGTGGCCCCGAACCAGGCTTCAATGGCGATAAGTCCAGCATGCGTGTAGTCTTGGCGTTGCAAAGGCGGGTTCTCCTTCAAGTTCTCGTACACTGCGAGCAGTGTCCGCTTCCTCATCAATGTTGCGGCGTCTTGGCTTCCACGCCCAATAATGGCCTTCTTCCGCGTCGATGCGAATGTGAAAACCGGTGTCTTTTATGTTTTACCCCCTAGTTGTGCGAACAATCTGCCTATAAGGAGGCAGAATCCAAATCAAATCACCATGTTCCTCTCGCAAATACTCATCGGGCGTTTTCGACCAAGAATCCATTCCATCATGGACCGTCAGCGGCTCCTCTTCTCGCGCTCGGCCCTTTGCGGAGATTGGAGGAGATGCTCATTTCGCTGTGGAGCTGGTGAAGCTCAAATGGGGATATCTCCTCCGGCCTTCATGGTTCGGTTCGGCGGGCTGGCCACCTACAAGGTGGGAAGCAAGCGGAGTTACCCCAAATCCCAACAAAGGGGCGGGTATGCCGTCCCCTATCGATAAGGGGCTCGGTTTTCTGTACATCCATTCCTCCGTGGGCTCACGGAGTTCTCTGAGACTCAGCTTCATCACCCGCCCGCCTCAATCACGCATATTGCGGGTTATGTAGCTGTGTGAGCTTTTCTGGCGTCGAGCCCCACTTGGCGCTATGGAAGAGGTTGTTACGCCTTGTACCCGCTCTCACGAGGGTTGATATATCAAGTGGCGGCGCGAAATATGGCGCATTGCGGAACGGATATCCATCCGGAACCCCTAAGCGTCCGAAGGCGGCCTTGAATGGTTTATATAGAAGATGCTCTGCTGCGGACCTGACCGGATCGGCCTCGGAGTTCAGCAATGCTCCTCTGAAGAAAGCGCCTCGGTTGGCGTCCATGAGCCCCATCTGGAGGAAGACAAGAGCCTCCATTATTTGATGGGCGAATAAGGATTCTTGGCCCATGCGGGTTGACCATGATTAGAATCATGGCAACATGCATTCTGTGAAGTGCAGCCACTGTACAATGTCGAGGCCACCCATGTGAGATTTCAGCGGGGAGGGCGATGCCACCCGTCATGGCATAAAGGGCGGATTCGGCCGAAGATCTGGTGGCGATCTTGTCCGGCCTGTATAAGGGAGAAGGAGGATTTCCTTGAAGAACCCGTTAAATGGGTTTTCCATGAATAATCCCGGCCTTGGGTAGCGAACACTCAGCGTGTCCGACCCGTGCCTTTGAAACTTAAGTTTCTTATAGTGTGTTCTTCTTGCGATGCAGGAACTGCGCCGGACCGTGGAGGGCATGCTAAGTCGGCTCCGCGGCGAGGATCGAGATCCGGGATCCGGCCTCCGAAGGATCCGGACATAAAGGTGGAGCTAATCGGCGGGGTGTTCCACCAGCTCAGCATGGACAATGCTTTAGTAGCCATCATGGCGACTATCCGGACTACATCCGCCTTCCCGGTGATTGCGGCGAAGCACGACACGTCATTCCTTCCTTGCTTATTTCGACCACCGTATATGATAGCCTTTGTGCGGGGAAGCGCTAGGCGAAATCGAGCCAGCGGTGGCTGACCAACAAGGCGATCCGGACTAGTGAGCGGAAGAGGCGGCGCGGACTGAAATATCGCTGCAAGGTGTAGCTCACAATTCAGTATTTGAAACAGCGTTCTAGAGCGTTTGAGTGCTCATGACTTTTATAGGGAAAAAGCGTCGCGCGGACTGCGGGCGTGGAAGTTGTCAATCCAACCTCTACCGGCGGGCTCCCTTTTTGGTCGGGAGTAGGAGGCGGCGCAAAGCGCGAGCGACGTTCCTCCGACGGAGATACCGAAGCAATATCGCCACCAAGTGCGAGGTGGAAGTGCCACTGAATCACGGCGCCCGCTGGACAATATTTACGTGGCGTGCTTCTCCCCGAGGCATTGAATACCTTTAACACGGGGCGCCACCTTCGTGCTGCTCAAGATAGTTTTATCGAGCCGCGGGCAGTATATAAAGACATCGGGTAAGAAAATTTAATAGTTATATATGCGGTAGCCCCGAGACTTAAAGTAGTTATATTGAACTGATTTAAGGATCATATAAAGCAATGGATCTTACGAGAAGAATACCCAACTGTCTCGGGGCTGCAAGAGTGCAAGGCCCAACTTGAGGCCGCATTATGCAGCGCGAGGAGAAGCAAGGACCTCTCTGGTAACACATTATTTGTAGAAAGATAAGTAGCGTTTGGCCTTTGCGCCAAGTCTAAAAGCGACATTGCAGGTGCTGCGGACAAGATCCGGACAGGCAAGAACCTGCGCCAACTAAAGGTCGGCGAGAGGTGCTTGCATAAGGTGCAGCATAGAAGGAACAAGCTCAGGATGCCCATGCCCAGCTTGGAGAAGAGCTAAAGAGCGTTCGAGCGAGTGTAGGCTACATTAAGGAGAATCAAGCGGCTTAAATCGCGGCATATATAGTAAGTGCTTGGCGAACTCCTTTGAAAAGAAGAGAGTTGTGAGAAGTCAATTGATAGAATATGTCCATGAGTATGCTCCGCAGTGCATACTGAGCGAGATGCCCGTAACAGCGGGTGATCAACTTCGGTGTTGCAACTGATTGAGCGAGTTGGCAGGCTATGGCGTCATCCGAGTTATGGCCAGCCTTCTCCATACCCGAGGTCTTGGGAGCTTGCGGGGGGCGAGAGTCTTGACAGCACTTCCATATATGAAGAATTGGCCTGCCGCCAAGGTGCCGAGGGAGGCTGGGCCATGGTAAAAGCGGTGGCAAGACAAGCGGATCCCAACCACATGGCGAAGTCGGACTGTGGGGCCCGATGGGAAGAGATCCTGTGAGTTTAGTATCTGGCCAAGTGGAGTTGGCGCTAAATTTTCTAACAGGACTGTAAATTAGACAACTTTGTTAGATGTGATTGAGGAAGAATACAATCGGTCGATTTGACAATGTATTATAAAATGACATACAAAATGCCTTCTAAATGGATTGTAGATCGTTTGTCTTTGCCGACCTTTTCGCTCCGACCTCGGGACCCTAGAGTCCGGGTGTGTCGAATACCTTCTCGGTTATGAAACAACAGGGTATGCATGGAGACCAGTAGCGTGGGGTCATCGGTGCTTTATCGGACAAGTGCCCAACTAGTTATGTTATATTACATGGGTAGTAAGAAACATCTTCAGGGAGAATAGTTCCGTTAAGGGTTCCTTTCCTCTGGGGTGGCATGCCCTAAAGTGCATGTCGGACTGTGAAAAGCGAGAAAAACATCGGGGGCAGATAAATAAGTGGATAAAAAATCATCTTTTAAGTCACCGAGGCCGAATATTCCCTTAAACGCTAGCTTCGGCTTCACCAGTCTGAGGTAAACATCCGGCTGACCCGGCGGTAACAATGTGAGAGGTGCTCCTTTACCTCCTAGCGAACAATCGGGAGCGTAGGGAGGTAAGCACAGGAGCCAGCAACCCAGCTTGGCCAAAACTTAAATCATATCGATGCATATAATGGTGAATAAAAGGTACATGTGGAGCTTGACACATGTCTTGGGCATAAACCCGTATAATTAAGCTTACGGTAAAGAAGCCCCGATGGTAAAATGAGTGTGGATAGCACATCAATTGCTTATGAACATTGCGCAAGTAGGCCCTTTAAGGCTTGGATGAATAGGGTTGGGAAGAAAAAGATAAACAAAAAGGCAGCTAAAGAAAAAAAAAATTGGATGGGGGAAAGGGCGAACTCTTAGTCGGCATTAGGGCATAGAATAAATCGGGCCGGGAATCTCGTTCCATGGGTTCGGCTCGAGTCGGTTATCGATGCATTTCATAGGCGATGCGCTCCGCCGGTCAGGATCTGATCGATGATGAAGGGCCTTACCATTTGGGCTTGAGCTTGTCCTTTTCTTGTCCGGCGAGCGTAGAACCAATTAATAGCGTTGTAAGTCTTGGCCCGTACTTCTCTGCTTTGATATATTTGAGCTCTGCTGCTGATAGAATGTGGAGCGAGCCTTGGCGGCGTCGCTCTTCCTCAATGTGTCCAAGCTGTCCTGCCGATCCAACTCGGCTTCTCTTTCTTCGTACATGCTTTTCGAGGTGAGTCATGAATGATGTCATGAGGCTTAAGCAACGCTGCGCGTATACCATAAAAATGGTGTGAATCCGGAAAATACGGTTAGGCGTTGTCCATGGCCCCAGTCTGGTCGAGGCTCCTCTACCTAGTGCATGTCAGATTTCGTAAGGGACCGCACTAGTATGGGTTTGATGCGCTCATTATTAGACCATTTGCTCGTTCCACTTGACCGTTGGTTTGAGGATGATAGGCTGTAAGCGTGTCGAGCTTGATGCCCATATTTTGCACCACGATTTAACCTCGCCGGTGGTGAAGTTCGGTGCCGTTATCGGTGATGATGCTGTGGGGACACCATAGCGGTGTACTACCCCGGATATAAAGTCTATCACTGGTCCGGACTCTGCCGTTTTAACTGGCTTGGCCTCTATCCATTTGGTGAATTTATCCACCATGACCAATAGGTACCTTTGCTTGTGGGTTCCCCCTTTAAGTGGTCCAACCATGTCAAGCCCCAGGATCATGACGGCGGGTAATGGGTATAGTTTTGAGGCGCGGTGGGTGGCATATGGCTCTGATTAGCAAGAAGCTAACAACCGGCGCATCTTTGGACTAAGTCTGAGCATCTGCTCGGGCCGTCGGCGATAAATCCTGTCTGGAATGCCTTTCCTACAAGGGCCCGAGCTGCGGCGTGGTGTCCGCCCTAGTCGGCATAATTTCAGCCGAGGAGGTTTCGCCCTTCTTCTTGAATACACCTTTGAAGGACTCGGTTGTGCTTTTCTTATAAAGTTCTCCCTCATAGACCTTGTAGGCTTTAGATCGCGCGGACAATGCAGCGGGCCTCATTTTGGTCTAGGAAGCTCTTTCCTAAGCAAGTAGGCGAGAATGGTTACATCCGCAGGGGCAATTACTGCCATTATGTCGTGGCGGAAGGTGTTATATCATCGGTTGAATCGCGGTTAGTGCGGCTTGTTCGGTTTGTTAGTTCGGACTCCTCTTCCCATAAATGCGGATGGCTTGAAGAGCGTTCGAGGAAGATATTGGGAGGGACAGCGTCAGCGTTTTTGCATGTCGTGCCGATCGTCGGCTGCTTGGTTATTATCCGGACTCGTGATGGAATTCAAGTCCTTGAACCGGGCTGACATTTTTAGGACATCGTTGCGATATGCTGCCATTTTCGGATCTTTGGCGTCAAAGTCTCCGTTTATTGGGATATTCGAGGTTGAATCGCGCACCTCTAGGCATTGAATGCCCATGGAATTGCCATCCGGACCGACCGTGTAAAAAGGGCCTCGTATTCGGCTGCGTTATTTGGAGTCCGTGTACATTATCGAAATGCGTATTGGATTGTGTCTCGGTCGGGGGCGTCATCGATCTTGACCCGGTCCGGCTAACATTTTAAAGCCGTCGAAGTGCATAATCAATTGGAGATGCGCGTATTCTTCAGGGAGTTCGACGGTCCATTCAGCGACAGTCAGCCAAAACTTGTGACTTTATAGCTGCGCGAAGTTTGTAAGATATATCAAATGGTAAGAGCTCAATGGCCCATTTGCAATCCTGCCCGTGTCGGCGTCATGATTGTTTATAATGTGCGTTAAGTGGTACTTGGAGGCCCACTGTTATCGAACACTCTTGAAAGTAGTGTCGGGCTTCCGGGATGCCATGAACACGGCGTATGCTATCTTACGATAGTGGCGGGTGCAGGACTTCTGGGGTTAACACACGATGGATCGTAGTATACTGGTTTTGAAGAGGAATTTTTATCCTGTCCATAACCAGGAGGAATCTGGCCCGATGATGTCTTTGTCTCGGCGGGCACTTGCCAGATTAGAGATAGATCGCATATGTGCTGGGCGGGTGGGTGGAATTAAGTCGGAACCTACCTATCTCAAGGCTCGGAGGCCGAAGTTTCAATTTGGAAGCTTGGATTGCTGGGCGTTGTCCAGCGAGTGCAGTCCGATGCGACTTTAAGTTCGGTGCTTGATCGAAGTCCGTCCTCATGGGGAATCCGGCATGGGGGTTGGAGCCGGACATGACTAGTTTTCAATATAGGAGAAGCGTCGCCGTGTTGTTCCTCTACCACGCAGCGTGGTGGGTGACACAGGGAAGTTAATCTCTCTCGGATCGGTTTAAGCCCAATCTGTTTGTAGTCAGTGGCGACTCGAGGTAGCGTCACGATCAAGAGCTCGTTCTGGGACGAGAGCTCTATTGGATCCAACGCTCGGCGAATTCGACTGCGTGAAAATTGCTTTTGGCGACTTGAGAGGTCATTGTAGAAGCGGTGGCGGACGGTGGTCATCGGAAACCACCTAGCGGATTGTTTGGGCGGTGGCCAGGGCTCCTTTGGCGAAAATACCGTCCTTGAAGAGGCGGGAGGCATCCTTCCTATCGGTGGCGACGGAGGAACTCTCAATGAAAGCACCAATGTCGGTGTCAAAACCGGCGGATCTCGGTAGAGGGTCCCGAAGCTGTAACGTCTAGGCGGATGGTAACGGAGGCGAGGACACGATTTTTTACCCGGTTGGGCCCTCTTGATGGAGGTAAAACCCTACGTCCTGCTTGATTGATATTGATATTGTGGATGTTTACAAGAGTGGATCTACCACGAGATCAAGGAGGCTAAACCCTAGAAGCTAGCCTATGATATGACTGTAAGGGTTGTTGATGATCGTCGTCCTACGGACTAGAGCCATCCGGTTTATATAGACACCGGAGAGGGCTAGGGTTACATAGATTCGGTTACAATGGTAGGAGATCTACATATCCGTATCGCCAAGCTTGCCTTCCACGCCAAGGAAAGTCCCATCCGGACACGGGGAGAAGTCTTCAATCTTGTATCTTCATAGTCTTGGAGTCCGGCCGATGATGGTAGTCCGGCCATCCGGACACCCCCTAATCCGGGACTCCCTCACTCCCACTTGCACTAGAGTCAATAATCTAGTTCACATCGCCATGTGATTAACACTCACAGGTCACATCGCCATGTGACCAACATCCAAAGATTTTACTAGTGTCACTAAACTAGTTCACATCATCATGTGATTAAGACTCGATGAGTTACGGGGTTTGATCATGTTTTGCTTGTGAGAGAGGTTTTAGTCAATGGGTCTACAACATTCAGATCCGTATGTACCATAAAATCTCTAGGTCATATTGTAAATGATGCTTCCACGCTCCACTTGGAGCTAATCCAAATGGTTGCTCCACTATCATTATCCGGTTTTCTACTCGAGTCACTCGGATAGGTGTTAAAGCTTGCATCGGCGTAACCCTTTACGCGAACTCTTTATCACCTCCATAATCTAGAAACATGTCCTTATTTATTCCAAGGACAATTTTGACATTGTCCAATGATCCATTCATGGATCACTCTTGCACCCTAGTGACTCATGGCAAGGCACACTTCGGTGCGGTACACAACATAGCATACTATAGAGCCTACGTCTGAAGCATAGGGGATGACCTTACGTCCTTTCTCTCTTCGCCGTGGTCGAGCTTTAAGTCTTAACTTCATACCTTAAAACTCAGGCAAGAACTCCTTCTTTGGTGATCCATCTTGAACACCTTCAAGATCATGTCAAGGTATGTGCTCATTTGAAAGTACCATTTAGCGGTCTTTGATCTATCCTCATAGATCTTGATGCTCAATGTTCAAGCAGCTTAATCCAGGTTTTCTATTGAAAAACACCTTTCAAACAACCCTATATGCCTTCCAGAAATTCTACATCATTTCTGATCAACAATATGTCAACAACATATACTCATCAGAAATTCTATAGTGCTCCCACTCACTTCTTTGGAAATACAAGTTTCTCATAAACTTTGTATAAACCCAAAATCTTTGATCATCTCATCAAAGCGTACATTCCAACTCCGAGATGCTTACTCCGGTCCTTAGAAGGACTCTTTGGAGCTTGCATACTTGTTAGCGTCTTTCGGGATTGTCAAAACCTTCGGTTGTATCACATACAACCTTTCCTCAAGAAAATTGTCGAGAAACAATGTTTTGACATCCTATCTGAATTTCATAAATAATGCGATGCTTTAATCCAATCCCAACAGACTCCTAGCATCGCTTCTGGTAAGAAAGCCTCACATGATCAACTCCTTGAACTTGTCGGAAATCATCTTAACGACAAGTCGAGCTCTCTTAATGGTGATACTTACCATCATTGTCCGTCTTCCTTTTAAAATCCATCTGTACCCAATAGCCTTACGACCATCAAGTAGTTCTGCCAAAGTCTACACTTTGTTTTCATACATGGATCCTCTCTCGGATTTTATGGCCTCGAGCCATTTTCCGGAATCCGGGCCCACCATCGCTTCTCCATAGCTCGTAGGTTCATTGTTGTATAGCAACATGACCTCTAAGACAAGATTGCGTACTCTTTGTGAAATAATGCGCGTCCTTGTCGACCTACGAGATCGGCGGTGACTTGATCCGAGGCTTCATGATCACTATCATCAGCTTCCACTTCAATTGGTGTAGGTGCCACAGAACAACTTCCCATACCCTGCTACACACTAGTTCGATGACGGTTCAATAACCATATCAAGTCTCCACCATCCTCCCTCAATTTTTGAGGCAAACTTTTCCTCGAGAAAGGACCCAATTCAAGAAACAATCCCTATTGCTTTCGGATCTGAATTAGGAGGTATACCCAACTGTTTTGGGTGTCCTATGAAGATGCATTTTATCCGCTTTGGGTTCAAGCTTATCTACACGAAACTTTTTCTCATAAGTGTCGCAGCCCCAAACTTTTGAAAGCGACAACTTAGGTTTCTCCAAACCATCGTTCAAGCGGTGTCGTCTCAAGCGAATTCACGTGGTGCCCTATTATAGTGAGTGCGGTTGTCTCTAATGCCTAACCCATGAAGATAGTGGTAATTGATCGGAGACATCATAGTACGCACCATATCCAATAAGGGTGCAACTATGATGTTCGGACACACCATCATACTATGGTGTTCAGGCGTTATTAATTGTGAAACAATTTCCACAATGTCTTAATTGCGTGCCAAAGCTCGTAACTCAGATACTCAGCTCTATGATCATATCATAGACATTTTATCCTCTTGTCACGATGATCTTCAACTTCACTCTGAAATTACTTGAACCATTCAATAATTCAGCCTTGTGTTTCATCAAGTAAATATACTCAGTATCTACTCAAATCATCCGTGAAGTAAGAACATAACGATATCCACTGCGTACCTCAGCACTCATTGGACTGCACACATCAAAATGTATTACTTCCAACAAGTTGCTTTCTTGTTCCATTTCTACTGAAAGCAGGCTTTCAGTCTTCTTTCCCATGTGGTATGATTTGCATGTCTCAAGTGATTCAAAATCAAGTGAGTCCAAGCGATCCATCTGCATGGAGTTTCTTCATGCATATACCAATAGACATGGTTCGGATGTCTCAAACTTTTCAAAAGCGAGTGAGTCAAAGATCCATCAACATGGAGCTTCTTCATCGTTTATACCAATATGACTTACATGGCAATGCCACAAGTAGGTGGTACTATCATTACTATCTTATATCTTTTGGCATGAACATGTGTATCACTCTGATCGAGATTTAATAAACCATTCATTTTAGGTGCAAGACCATTGAAGGTATTATTCAAATAAGCAGAGTAACCATTATTCTCCTTAAATGAATAAGCGTATTACGATAGACATAATCCAATCATGTCTATGCTCAACACAAATACCAAATAACAATTATTTAGGTTTAACACCAATCTCGATGGTAGAGGGGCGTGCAATGCTTGATCACATCAACCTTGGAAACACTTCCAACACATATCGTCGACTCACCTTTAGCTAGTCTCCGTTTATTCCGTAGCCTTTTTTATTTGAGTTACTAACACTTAGCAACCGAACGGTATCTAATACCTTGGTGCTACTAGGAGTACTAGTAAAGTAAACATTAACATAATGTATATCCAATACACTTCTATCGACCTTGCCAGCCTTCTCATCTACCAAGTATCTAGGGTAATTCTGCTCCAGTGGTTGTTCCCCTTATTACAGAAGCACTTAGTCTCGGGTTTGGGTTCAACCTTGGGTTTCTTCACTAGAGCAGCAGCTGATTTGCCATTTCATGAAGTATCCCTTCTTGCCCTTGCCTTTCTTGAAACTAGTGGTTTCACTAACCATCAACAATTGATGCTCCTTCTTGATTTCTACTTTCGCGGTGTCAAACATCGCGAATATCTCAAGGATCATCGTATCTATCCTTGATATGTTATAGTTCATCTCGAAGCTCTAGCAGCTTGGTGGTAATGACTTTGGAGAAACACCACTATCTCATACGGAAGATCAACTCCCTCGATTCAAGTGATTGTTGTACTTTCGGACAATCTGAGCACAAGCTCAATGATTGAGTTTTTCTCCCTTAGTTTGCAGGCTAAGAAAATCGTCGGAGGTATTATACCTCTTGGCGTGAGGCACGACCTGAAATCCCAATTTCAGCCCTCGAAACATCTCATATGTTCGCGATATTTCAAAAAGTCTTGATGCCTCAATTCTAAACCATTTAACATTACCCGTACTATCATGTAGTCATCAAAAGCGTGTATGTGAGATGTTACGCAACATCCACAGAACACGTTTGAGGTCAACACATCGGCGGTGCATTAAGGACATAAGCCTTCTACTGTCCGCATAATTGCTCTTATCAACTTTCAACTATATTTTCTCTAGGAACATATCTAAAATAGTAGAACTAAAACGTGAGCTATGATATAATTTGCAAAAGGCTTTTGACTATGTTCAGGATAATTAAGTTCATCTAATGAACTCCCACTCAGATAGACATCCCTCTAGTCATCTAAGTGATTACATGATCCGAGTCAACTAGGCCGTGTCCGATAATCACGTGAGACGAACTAGTCATCATTGGTGAACATCTTCATGTTGATCATTATCTACTATCGACTCATGCTCGACCTTTTGGTCTCTTGTGTTCGAGGCCATATGCATACATGCTAGGCTCGTCAAGTCAACCTAAGTGTTTGGCGTGTGTAAATCTGGCTTACACCGTTGTATGTGAGCGTTAGAATCTATCACAACCGATCATCACGTGGTGCTTCCAAACAACGAACTTTCATAGCAATTGCACGTTAGGGAACACTTTCTTGAAATTTTAATGAGGATCATGTTATTTACTACCATCGTTCTAAGCAAATAAGATGCATAAACATGATAAACATCACATGCAATAAAATAGTGACATGATATGGCCAATATCATTTTGCTCCTTTTGATCCCATATTCGGGGCTCCATGATCATCATCGTCACCGACATGATACCATGATCTCCATCATCGTGTCTTCATGAAGTTGTCTCGCCAACTATTACTTCTACTACTATGGCTAACGGTTAGCAATAAAGTAAAGTAATTACATGGCGTTATCATTGACACGCAGGTCATACAATAAATAAGACAACTCCTATGGCTCCTGCCGGTTGTCATACTCATCGACATGCAAGTCATGATTCCTTTTACAAGAACATGATCAATCTCATACATCACATATATCATTCATCACAATCTTTTGGCCATATCACATCACATAGCATACCCTGCAAAAACAAGTTATACGTCCTCTAGTTGTTGTCGCATGTTTTACGTGGCTGCTATGGGTTTCTAGCAAGAACGTTTCTTACCTACACAAAGCCACAACGGTGATATGCCAATTGCTATTTACCCTTCATAAGGACCCTTTTCATCTAATCCGATCCGACTAAAGTGGGAGAGACTGGCACCCGCTAGCCACCTTATGCAACAAGTGCATGTCAGTTGGTGGAACCTGTCTCACATAAGTGTACGTGTAAGGTCGGTCCGGGCAGCTTTCCCACAATACCGTCGAAACAAGATTGGACTAGTAACGGTAAGCATATTGAACAAAATCAACGCCCACAACAACTTGTGTTCTACTCGTGCATAGAAACTACGCATAGACCTAGCTCATGATGCCCTTTGTTGGGGAGCGTAGCAGAAATTCAAAATTTTCTCGCATCACCAAGATCAATCTATGGAGTAAACTAGTAGCGAGGAAAGGGGAGTGCATCTACATACCCTTGTAGATCGCTAAGCGGAGCGTTGCAAGAGCGTGGATGAAGGAGTCGTACTCGTGGCGATTCAGATCGCGATTGATTCCGATCTAGCGCCGAATCACGGCGCCTCCGCGTTCAACACACATGCAGCCAGTGGCGTCTCCCGCCTTGATCTAGCAAGGAGAGAGGAGAGGTTGGGAAGACTCCATCCAGCAGCAGCACAATGGCGTGGTGGTGGTGGAGGAGCGGCACTTCGCCGGGGCTTCGCCAAGCACGCAAGAGACGAGGAGGGAAGAGGTAGGGCTGCGCCAGGAGAGGTGAAAACTCTTGTGTTGGTAGCCCCAAAGACCTCAAATATATATAGGGAGAGGGGGGGCTGCGCCCCTCTAGGGGTTCCCACCCCAAGGGTGCGGCAGCCCCAAAACCCATCTAGGGTGGCAGCCAGGGGGGGAGAGGAAACTTGCCCCCAAGTAAGGTGGGCGCGCCTCCCCCAACACTAGGCGCCTTGGGCCCTGGTGGGGGGCGCACCAGCCCACCTAGGGCTGGTCCCCTCCCACACTTGGCCCATGCTGCCCTCTGGGGCCGGTGGCCCCACTTGGTGGACCCCCGGGACCCTCCCGGTGGTCCCGGTACGTTACCGATAGCACCCAAAACTTTTTCGGTGACCAAAACAAGACTTCCAATATATAAATCTTTACCTCCAGACCATTACGGAACTCCTCGTGACGTCCGGGATCTGATCCGGGACTCCGAACAACATTCGGCAACCACGTATATCCATTCCCTATAACCCTAGCGTCATCGAACCTTAAGTGTGTAGACCCTACGGGTTCGGGAACCATGTAGACATGACCGAGACGTTTTCCGGTCAATAACCAACAGCGGGATCTGGATACCCATGTTGGCTCCCACATGTTCCATGATGATCTCATCGGATGAACCACGATGTCGAGGATTCAATCAATCCCGTATACAATTCCCTTTGTCTAGCGGTATTGTACTTGCCCGAGATTCGATCGTCGGTATCCCGATACCTTGTTCAATCTCGTTACCGGCAAGTCTCTTTACTCGTTCCATAACACATCATCCCGTGATCAACCCCTTGGTCACATTGTGCACATTATGATGATGTCCTACCGAGTGGGCCAGAGATACCTCTCCGTCTGCGGAGTGACAAATCCAGTCTCAATTCGTGCCAACCCAATGGACACTTTCGAGAGATACCGTAGTGAACCTTTATAGCCACCCGATTCGTTGTGGCGTTTGGTACACCCAAAGCATTCCTCACGGTATCCGGGTTGCACAATCTCATGGTCTAAGGAAATGATACTTGACATTAGAAAAGCTTTAGCATACGAACTACGATCTTTGTGCTAGGCTTAGGATTGGGTCTTGTCCATCACATCATTCTCCTAATGATGTGATCCGTTATCAACGACATCCAATGTCCATGGTCGAAACCGTAACCATCTATTGATCAACGAGCTAGTCAACTAGTGGCTTACTAGGGACATGGTGTTGTCTATGTACCCACACATGTATCTGAGTTTCCTATCAATACAATTATAGCATGGATAATAAACGATTATCATGAACAAGGAAATATAATAATAATAACTAATTTATTATTACCTCTAGGGCATATTTCCAACAATACGTGTCGGCTCACCGTTGGGACAGATGTCATCCACTCATTGGACCGAAAGGCGCCTATGATACGGCGACCGTGTACGCCCATGAGAGGCCCATTCCTCTGAAAAGGCCAGCCCGTTTGACTTGGTCAAAAGGTGGCGGGCGGCCCACGAAAAGGCTGTTAACGGCATGTTACGCATATAGCCCATTTACACCCGCTAACCCGAGCCCGTTACGCCCTATCCGAATTAGGCCCGATGGCGTCATGGGCCGTCCAATATGATTCAGCCGTTTTAACTTCCGGCCCATGTGGCCTATGACTTCTTTAGGCCCATATGAGGACCTTTGCAACTCTTGGCCCATTAACGGCCCGTGGTGAAACGGCCCGTAATGAACGATGTATCATTTATACCCATTAACGGCCCGTTATTCCATTGGGCGTTTCCATTAAGTTATCTTTCAGCCTTCTCGGGGCCCATTGATTCTTGGGCTCATTTGCAACATTCGGTTACATACTGGCCCGTTCCGTCATTTTACGCTTGTGGGCCAAATTCAGCTGTCGTTACAATTGGCCCGTTTGCGGACCGTTAATCGTTGAGCGTTTTCATGTAAAAAAACCGTTGGGCTGTTTTCATAGAGTTATCAAATCTGACCTATTAACGGCCGTTATGGTCCACTAATAGTATGGCCCATGATTGGAGAAATGATGATCGCCCGTAGAAGGCCCATGGATCCTCGGCCCGTATGAGGCCCATGGATAGTACGGCCCGTAGAAGGCCCATGGATCGTACGGCCCGTAGAAGGCCCATGGACCCTACGGCCCGTAGAAGGCCCATGGACCCTACGACCGTAGAAGGCCCATGGACCCTACGACGTGAAGGCCCATGGACCCTACGGACCCGTGAAGGCCCATTGATCCCTAAGGCACGTATAGAAGGCCGATGGATCCTACGACCCGTGAGAAGGCCAATGGTCCTCTGACCGAATGAAGGCCCATTGATCATCTGACTGCAGGAGGCCCATGGTTACCACAATCCGTGTGTTGCCATGATTATTTTGGCCTAGTTACCAAAAATAGGCTATTGTGGCCACTAGAAAACACAGAACAAGACAATAAGGAAATAAATAAGCAAGCAATTAAGGCTAGCTATTACCGCTATTACACATATTACATCCTTTGGGCATCAAAGTTGCAACAAATGCAAATATAGGGAACAAAGCAGCATATTACATACTTTGGCCGTCAAAATTGGCCAATGATTGCAAATAAGCAAGCAGCAAAACAAGAGCATAAGCTGAAACAACCCGAAGACTTCAAGAAAGCGTTATCACAGGTATCCACCATGCGGCAATAAGCTTAGCAAGCTGATTAGCTTTGTCTGTTTGGCGCTAAAATCCTCCAACGCTTAACTGTTGCACGGAAAAGTATGCATCTGAATGCTCGGGGACTTCATGAGTCCTTCCGCTTCTTGTCGCAGCACAACTGATCGATGTCTTTCAGCTTGTTGTTGAGACTCAAGAAACTGAACTGATTCAGACATGTAGTTTGAATAGCTTGTGCATGCGGTAGTGGCGAGTAACTCGAACACTAAACCAAGACAGGACTTTGGGGTTGTCTCACTGTCTTCAAGATAGTCTTCCTTAGCTGTTTTATCAGCTTTGTTGGAGATGTAACACCCCGGAAGTAACTTTCATATTTGTAACTCCAACTCTTGCCATTTTCGGCATTGTTATATGCTTTTCCCTCCATGGTTGGGTTTTTCTTCTTTTTGCATTTTGTCCATGTCATGCATTTTATATTATGTCATCATGTGCATCGCATTTGCATACGTGTTCGTCTCATGATTTCGAGCATTTTTCCCGTTGTCCGTTTTGCAATCCGGCACTCCTATCTCCCCCGGCGGTCCCTTTTACGTTTTTCCGTGTGCGGGTACAAAACCTTCTCGAAATGGACTGAGGTTTGTCTAGTGGCCTTGGTATACCACCCGTAGACCACGGTCAAGTTTGGTCATTTGGAGCTCGTTTGGTACTCCAGCAGTTAACGGCGCTCTCGCAAAGGCTTCTTTTAAGTTGCAGACCAACACCCCTCCAAAACAGCCCAATAACCCATCTAAGTCACTTCCATGCTCTCCGTCGTTCGATCACGATCGTGGGTGAAAACTACACCTCATTTGGACTCTCCTAGCTCCTCTATGCCTATTTAAGCAAACCCCCCTCCAAATCCGGATCATCCTTCCCGAAACCCTAAAATCCGTCCCGCGCCCGCCCGACGTGTCCCGCCGCCGGACAAAAATCGCCGCCGCCCTCGCCCAATCCACGGACGCCAGCTGTCCTTGCGCGTCCCCGCGCCGCCAGCCAGCCCGCACCAGCAGCGCAGCTGTAGCCTTGCGCGCGCCATGGCCGGCCCCGCCGCCCTTGAACGCCTCGCCGCCCGGCCGGCGGCGCCGCCTCCGCACGCGCTGGCCCCGCCACCGCCGGACAGCGCCCCCGCGCCCTGCCGCCGTCCACCGCGCCCGACCCGCCAACCGCCTCTCCTCCTCCCGGCGGCGAGCCCTCGCCGCCGCCTTCCTCCTCGCTCGGGCTCCGGCGAGCCCGCGAACCGCCGCCCGCCGTCGCCCGATCCCGATCCGGCCTCGGGCCGCGCGCCGCCCGTTGACTTCTCCCCCTCCTTTTCTTTCTCTAAGTTTTTGCATCATTGATATTTTGTAGCTTTTTCAACGTGCTATATCTTTGCATCTGTAGATCCATTTTGCGCGTATAATATATCAAAATGTTCGTCTCGAAGAGTAGATCATTTCATCTCATTGCATCATTTTCATTTGAGCTCATCTTGATGCCCGAAATGCTGTTGGAAGAGTGCTATGTGATGTTAGTTTCTGTTTCTTAACAGAACTTGCACTTTTGTTATTTTTGCCATGATTGATGTGTGCACCCTATGAATTTTAGTCCTACATGTGTTTTGTAAAATGCCATGCCATCTTTCCAGGGGTGTATGCCATGTATTTTTGTGATCTATGTGGTGACTAGCACAAGCATGCAAAGTAGGTGTCCTGATGTTGCTGATTTCAGCCCGGTTTTAGCTGATTTTGATGCCATGTTAACTTGATGATACCAAGAGATCTATGCATATTTTGAGATACTTCAGTAAGGATCTTTTGTAAAGCATGTCTTGCTCTATCCATCCATGCCTTGTTTGCAATTATGGAGTGCCATAGCTTGAGTCAATCGAGCTCTACTTTTGCTATCAAATGTTTCCTGGCAGATTGTTTACATGTTATTCAATTTTGCCAAGCTTGTTGTGGTTGATCCATGTATGCTATGTTATTGTTCTTGCCATGTATGTCTTCTATGTAATGTCTTCTTGATGTATGTATGCTTAGTTTATCATATAAGGCTCTGTAGTGAGTGCATTGAGCTTGTAAACACGCCTACTCGTTATCAGTTTTAGACATGTCATGTTGCTGAATCTGTTAACGAAACTTTCAATATTGACATGGGTGTTACTATATTTTATAATCCTTTTTGGCTTATGGTCAGTAAGGGACTTTTGTTCTATGCTTTGAGTAGATTCATGACATGCCTTGTTTTGCTATTTTAAGGTCCTGTAGCATGTAGTTTTGTTGCTCTGAACATTGCAACCTGATGCTGTTTTTGCCATGTCCAGCCTGATATTTTGTGCACTTTTGCCATGCTTGTTTGAACCTGTTATGATGTGAACTAGCCGTAGCTCAGTGCTCATCTTTTGTCGATCATCTTGTTTAGATCACTGCCATGTGCTTTGTTGATACGTTTGGGTGCAGTAGCTTAATTATTTGTTGCTTGCTAAGTGGCATCATGCTGTTAATGGCAGATTTGCGCCATTCTTGTTTTGCTTGTCATTTCCAAACCGTGCATCCGATTCGGTGATCTTTATATCGATTTCAACGAAATCATCTCATCTTTCAGTGGCATACTTGGTTTGCCAAGTTGATGCCTGGTTCATCATTACCTTCAGGCGCTTTATCGCATTGCATATCACATCCGCATATCATGTCATGTTTTGCATCATGTTGATTGTGCATTGCACCGTGATTTATTGTGGTTCCTTTGTTTGTGTTGTTGCTTTGGGTAGAGTCGGGAGGCGAGCACGTGAACGAGGAACCTGTTGAGAACGCTTACGAGGATCAAGCTTTCGACAACTCGAGAACATTGCGAGCAAGATGACCATACCTCGAAATCACTTCTATCTTTGCTATGCTAGTTGCTCGCTCTTTTGCTATGCCTATGCTGCGATGCCTACCACTTGCTATATCATGCCACCCATATTGCCATGTCAGCCCTAACCATCCTTTTCCTAGCAAACCGTTGATTGGCTATGTTACCGCTTGCTCAGCCCTCTTATAGCGTTGCTAGTTGCAGTGAAGCGAAGTTTGTTCCTTGTTGGAACATGGAGATGTTGTTCCTCGTTGGAACATGTTTACTTGTTGGGGATATCACAATATATATCTGCTATAATTTAATACATCTATATACTTGGTAAAGGGTGGAAGGCTCGGCCTTATGCCCAGTGTTTTGTTCCCTCTTGCCACCTAGTTTCCGTCATACCGGTGTTATGTTCCTTGATTTTGCGTTCCTTACGGTTGGGTGATTTATGGGACCCCCTTGACAGTTCGCTTTGAATAAGACTCGTCCAGCAAGGCCCAACTTTGGTTTTACCATTTGCCACCTAAGCCTTTTCCCCGGGTTTCGCGAGCCGAGGGTCATCTTTATTAACCCCGGGCCAATGCTCCTCTGGCGTTGGTCCAAACTAAACCACTTGCGGTGCCACCCGAGGCAACTTGGGGCATCTTCGGTTGCCGTCGTCTGCTCATCCGGATGTGCCACGAGAACGAGATATGTGCAGCTCCTATCGGGATTTGTCGGCATAATCGGTGGCTTTGCTGGTCTTGTTTTATTGCTGTCGAAATGTCTTGTAGTCCGGGATTCGAGATTGATCGGGTCTTCCGGTAGAAGGAATATCCTTCGTTGACCGTGAGAGCTTATAATGGGCTAAGTTGGGACACCCCTGCAGGTAATATCTTTCAAAGCCGTGCCCGCGATTATGAGGCAGATGGGAATTTGTTAATGTCGGTTGTAGAAAACCAAAGTTGACCTCAATTAAAATACACATCAACGCGTTTGTAACCGTGATGGTCTCTTCTCGTGAGTCCGGGAAGTGAACACGATGTTGGAGTTATGTCGGCGTAAGTAGTTCAGGATCACTTCTTGATCGCTATTAGTTTCACGTCCGTGCTTTGCTCCTCTTCTCGCTCTCTTTTGCGATGTAGCCACCATATATGCTAGTCGCTTGCTGCAGCTCCACTTTACTACTCTGTCCTTCCTATAAGCTTAAATAGTCTTGATCTCGCGGGTGTGAGATTGCTGAGTCCCGTGACTCACAGATACTTCAAAACAGTTGCAGTTCCGGCGATGCGGTCAGGTGACTCAACCGAGCTCAAGTGGGAGTTCGACGAGGAGCGTGGTCGTTACTATGTGTCTTTTCCTGATGATCGTAGTGGTGCCCAGTTGGGACGATTCGAGGATCATGTAGCATTTGGGGTATCTTCTTTTATTTTGGTTCCGTAGTCGGACCTTGAGTGTACTTTGGATGATGGATGTTTATTTATGTCTTTGTGTGAAGTGGCATTGTAAGCCAACTATGTATCTCTTTCCTTATGTATTACATGGGTTGTGTGAAGATTACCTCACTTGCGACACTGCTTTCAATGCGGTTATGCCTCTAAGTCGTGCCTCGACACGTGGGAGATATAGCCGCATCGAGGGCGTTACAGGAGACCAACAAGGATGTGTCACTATCCTGAACCTTATCTGCATTACTTCCTTTACCATTGCTTAATAAGGCACTCTTCCCCAATATTCTGTCAGCATTCTAAAAGAAGAAACAAGCAGACACATAACAAGTTTAGCATGTACTAGTATATGAAACTCATTTCGGTGAACCAGTTCATTAGTAAGGTGGACAGGATTAAACTACCAAGTCTTCTATTGCCAAGTACTAGTACATAATAAAAGCATCAAACAAACATATATCTATGTCCTATGGTCACCGCATTGTCTTGCCAAATCAAAATAGAGACACGGTTCAAATCATATCAGTTCAAGACAAAGCAGCAGTGAAAGAATACAAAGCGTGGGAAACTACACGGCACAACAAGATTTCAGATGGGTACCACGGGTCTACATGTACAACAACACTATTGGCTCTGTTGTGATGCTAGTAATTTGCATGATATGAAAGTCAATTGTATACACAATTGACATTGAAATTAACAGAGCTATTGATAAGAGAAAACCTGTTAAAGAAACATGCGTGAACATACCTGTTGTGCCATTGGAGTTTCTTCAATTAAAAAATAAGTTTGTATGAGTAAATACAGCGATACAAGAGCAAAGCAATCATAGTTAAAAAAGGCACGCCTAAGCGAGCGCTTAAGTGCGCCTAGGCTCTAGGCGTTGGCAAAACGCATTGCGCATAACTACACATAATCTGTGCATTATTGCGCATAACCATGCGGTTTGGTCAGTAAAGCACAAGGCGGTGGCAAAACGCACAATGAACGCCTAGCGCTTTTTTGAACTATGATAGCAATGGAATCTTAAATTAGAACAATTGTTCTTCAGGTTTAGGCACTTGTTCTACATGAGCAGTCAGATAAGGACGCAAGAATAAAATACTTAAAAATAGAAAATGAGCTCATAGACCTTACCACATTCTTGGTTCGGACGATGAGAACAAAGGCGTTCCCGATCATCGTCTAGTAAATGTGTCTCGGGAGAACGTAAGGGAATTTGATGAGTTTCTTTGCCGATGAAGTACGTTTTCGTAATTCCGATACTGCCACCAAGCATTCTTGAAGATAGCAGAGGTATTAGCACATGTTACCTCATCCTGAGTTTCCAAATCGGTCCTTCTCTATAGAGAAAAATGGGAAAATTTATTGTATTATAAACATCATGGAGGTAGGATGTATGGGACGAAGCAAAGTAATTTCCATGAACAATATTACTTACACATAACTCCTGGACAAACACCTGCAACTGGCATTTTCCTTCATCTTCAGTATAATATTTCCAAGATGGGAAGATACGCACATACGATTTAACAACATCAAATGCGATAGATGCTAAACTACGACTGGCTGGTTGTGCTTCCTCCACAAGAATAGGCGTACTAACTGGTGGAGTTGGTGTTCGCCATGATAGTACCGGCCCTTTGGGCACTGGAGCTGCCTTACTAACTGCTCTTGTTTGGGAGCTCTGTGGTGGAGATGGTGTTGTGTCAACAGGAACTGGGTTACTATCGGCTGGGGTTGGGGTTAGATTGGGTGAAGCTGGTTCCCTGTCCATCGCAGTAGGGGTACAATCTGCGAGAGTTTGGGTTATGTGTGGTACGGCTGGTTCTTGTGCATGTACAACCGGGGTGCTATCTCCACCAAGAGGTAGCACTGTTTTATTGAAGACCGTGTTTTATTCCGCTGAATCTGGCATCACCGCTCCAATTCAAATGGCTGATAAATAGGAAACATAGTTGAATGTACATACATTGTATGAGAGACAGATGCAATAGATAGTGTGAAAAGAGGGCATGAAATAGTTGACATGTATATTGTTTAACTAAAGCGGATAGCATGACATAATTTCACATATATGATGTCTATCTAAACTGGATAGCATAGCATAACATAATTCAAAGATATGATGAATAACTAAACAGGATCACATGACATAATTCACCTACATGTTATCTAAGTAATAAGGATCGCATCATTTAATTCACATATGTGATTTATATGCTAAGCAGAGGGCATTTGATATGATGTGCGAACTAAGAACATGGTGTTGAATATTGTGTATATGATGTCTAAACTATGCAATGCAAGACACCGTATGCATGATATGAGCAGTATAACCATGCCAAGTTAGAGCATACACCTCAGTGGGGGAATAGGACTGGTCATCTGTCTCTGAATCCATCTCTGAGGAGCTATAGGGACCCAACAAGAGATTTGCTTGACGGTAGCACATGCTGCTCTGAAGGCCTTGTTTCCACTCCAGATTTTTCCATCTCCCACCCAAATGGCTGATTCACAGGAAGAGTAGTTTAATGTACAAACATTGTCGACAAATGGAAATGTAATTAAGAAAAGGATGGGCAAGATATCATTCAAATATATGATGCCTGGTTAAATAGGATGACATTTCACATTTCACATATATTATGGCTGGCTAAAAGACATGAGACTGCATAATTCCCATATATGATATAGAAACTAAACAAGTGGCATTACAGAACATGTCTAAACTAAGCAGATGACATATATTGTGTCAAAAGTAGGCACTGCAAGGCAACATATGCATGATACGACTAACATCATCATGCCAAGGTAGAAGCAAACACCTTGGGGGTAAATAGGAGTGGTCGTGGCGTCTGAATCGCCTCGAACAGATATCTTCCTCGGATTACAATCTAGAGAGGGTGGGGAGGTTTGCCATTGAACCCACCATGGGCGATGTACGCATGACATTGTATTGCAGCATAAAACTCTTCTCTTTTCTCTACATGTTTAGCATGACTATGTACAATATCGACATGCATCTGAAAAAAATATGGTGAGATTATGTAAGGAGAGCATGCAGAAATTTAGAGTGATGGTAACAACCGGTGGATCGGCGTTTTCCGTTGAACCAAAATAGCCCTAATGGATCGGCGTGATGTATAGTAATAAGTGATGCAACAAATGTACAACCTCTTTGCCATAGCGTATCGACCTCAAAGCATCATTGGGTTGGTCATTTGAAGCGATTGAGGCAGAGGTGGTATCGGAGGTGTGGAGGAAGATCGAGGAATCGTAGATGGCGTCCAGGCCTTTGCTCTGTTGTGATGGATCGTTATGTCGTTGGAGCAGCTTTGATGAGCCGTAAGGCGTCAAGGCTGAAGCGAGACAAGAGGCAGACATCGTCAATCTCAAGTGGGATTCTAATAGCATCTCCAATAGATGATGTAAAATGGATGTAAAATTAACATCACCAAAAACCACGACTACAACAGATGAGGTAAAAACTGTTGACTCTGAACTTAGCTGTCGAAACTGAAATTTCTTGTGGAATCTGATACTCTTGTCGAAACTGGATGCAATGGTAGCAGAGAGGCACTTGACATGTAGTTTAGGGAGGGCCTGCAGTTCATCTTCAACCTGCACCCCCCCTGAGCCGCCAGCCACCACCGGCCGAACCGCCGGCCCCAGCGCCGCCTCGCCACCCCAAAACAAGTCGCCACCGCCGCCCCGGCCAACCCTTTAGGCCCCCCGCCCCCACCCTGAACCCTAAGATAGATAGTGGGGTACCTCTCCGGCGAGCCCCCGTCCCTGCTGCGGGTTGTTCTTCCTTAACTCCGTGAGCCCCCCAACCCCTAATCGGTGACCCAAAAGTTGATTGGTCGGTGAAGTGTGGCTTAATCGAGCAGAGCAACAACACGGCGAGGGAGAGCAGCAGCAGCAGTGGGCGTCGAGCGAGAGCCGGAGCAAGCAGCAGCGGCTGAATGAAGCGAGAGCGAGCAGCAGCAGCAGATCCGGCTGGTATGGACGCCGCCGCCAAAGGGCCTCACTTTGGGGAGAGCCCGAGGAGATGTCGCCATGAGCGGGCGGCTTCAAGGTAGCCGCTCCATGGGGGTGCGGATGGAGCACCATCGGCGCCGGAGGTCGAGTTATGGAGAAGGTGCGATGCGATGAGTGTACAACCTATTTGGTGGCGCCGGTAGGCATCGGCCGTCCGAGGAGTCGGTGAGGATGCTGCGGTTCCGGTGGAGCAGGTTAAGGCAGCCTTGTGGGGATGGAGCAGCCGCGATAGACGAGGCGATCGTCGGAGCAGCTCCTTGGAGGTGGAGGGCAGGCGGCTGAGCTGGCGGGGACGGTGATATGGATGATGATCCTCATCCGGGAGGTGGGCGAGGGACGTCGAGCTGTTGCGGTGGGCGGCGTCGTCGGGGAAGAAACTCGGCTGGGCAGTGGTGACGTGGCCGGACGGAGGAGGTGGGGTTTCACGGCTGGAGCGGAGAGGTTATGGCAGCACAGGATTTGAATGGCGAAAAGGGGTGAAGCATGACTTAGGGACGCGCTTGTCCAAAATGTAGGGTATGTTACAAAAGTAATCCCCACCGATTTGAACTAGCGGCCCTTCGGCTCAGGGTTAGAAGGGGATTTCGCGTGTCGGGATTTGGCAGGTGGAGGGAGTTTTAAATGCGAGTTGTAATTTCGGGATAGCAAAGCGCGGGTTGTGAAAGCGCCAGTTTTGGGAGCACGATATCTGAATTTTGGGATATAACAAGATGCTGGTTGAATTTTAGGGACAAGCCTAACGTGTAGTAATATTGTACTTATGCGTACCAAATCAATTCACACTTCCCTCAACCAAAAAGAAAATGAAAAAAAATAAAACTATTCACACCACACAAAGAGAGTCTTGCCCGTTTTACTATACAAATGCTATTGAAGCTTCTCCTCCTTCCATCTATATAGGGCCTAATGCATTTTTCGATGCTAACTTTGACCAAATATTAGAGCAATGATATATGACATGCAACTTACACAAAGCACACCGTTAACCGTGCATGAAAGGTTCTTTCAATGATATAATTTTCACATTGTGCATGTCATGTACTATTAATCTTGTCAATAGTCAAAGCGGTCTTAAAATCTCATTCGCCCTATATAGATGGAAGGAAAATATGAATCCATGTTATGTCCGATTAATTTTTTAAACTTGCTGTATAATGGATGTAACCTACTCATACCAACATTTTAGTGCATTCCCAATGTCTATTCTACCGCTGAACTAAATTTGAATTCGTTTCCCAATTTCAATAAGAATCGACAATCATGATTGTTGCCAACTTCAATCATCATAGTTTCCTTGCTATCTGCCGGATATAAATCGAATGACCTATAATGGAGGATGGCGGGCACACCATCATCAACAACTCCGTTTTTATAAGAGTAGAGATAAAATATATTAAATGTAGTATAACATGTTCATAAACACACCATGTGTATCACCGTTATATATATTCACACATGTGTCGGTTTAAAACACTATGATAAATTCTTCAAATATCCAAATTCGCTTTTTATAATGAAGTATATATGATCTCTATTCGTCTTTTACACCCACACAACCCTCTTATCTTTGTAGCTAGCGCTAACTTTCTCTTGTGCATGCACACGCCCGCATCCCTCTCACCCTCCCTCAGCATTCTCTAGCTCCATCGCGCAAATTCGTCGTTTCACTTTAGGTCGTTCACCCATGGTGTGTGTAGGCCCCCCAGCTCCTTCTATACGGCACACATGGATCGATATGCCTCTCTAGCCAGGTGTGCCTAGCACAATCACAAGCTTCCCCTCTTCTCTTGTCACCGTCCATGCCTCACTCCCACCACTCTTTTCATCGTTCTCGTACTCGCACACTCCTCCCCGCTCGATATAGTATGCCTCTCGTACCACCTCCTACATGCATCCCTCTATCTCTATCCTTCTCCATGTGCCTCGTTTGCTTCTAACACAAACATGCATGTATACCGTCGATCTCCCAACATATACCTGGATCGACTTTAACTACCCCCCATCGATCGTCGTACCTGCAAGTTATGTCTCTCCTTTCTCTAACAAAGGGTGATTGATCTTCCTATGTAGTTATGTCTTACCACAGCCACATCGTCCCCCTCATCATTCGTGCATGCCTCGACCCGTCTCTCACACGCTTGCGTGCACAGACAACAAGCAGCCATCTCCTCTCTTATTGATATTGCAGGCGTGCCTCCGTTTGTCTAGCAATCCTATCCCACCATTTGTTAGAAGCAACTCCACTACCACCCCCTCCAACACTCTAGCTCTGTCTCTCTCCCAACCTTATTCCTCTCCTGCACACATGCATGGATGCCGATCGATCTCCCTTAATACATGAGGCGATCGATCTCCTTACTCATGAGGTAGGCCTCTCTCCTCCTCCACACATATACCAGCCATTGTACCTCTATAGTTAATTGGGCCTCCCTCTTCCCCCACAACACACCGATAGTTGAGCACTGCAGGCAGGTATCCATGCCACAGAGACAACTACACATGTCCCCTCTCACGTTCCAGTAGGCCAGCCACTCTATATCTTTGACGTGGGCACACACAAATTCGATGGCACTCTTTATCGATCGCATGCGCACACACACACACATCATCCCTCTTTTCGATTCTATGGACACCTCAAGCCGGTGATACCTCCACTCTCTTCTCGTGGATCGCCCCCTCTCTATATATGTTATATCCAGAACTCTATTTCACATACATTGCATATGTTACATTTTTGATTGAACCCCCAAAAAAACTCTCAAGAACCCACACACTATATCTCTCTAGGTTTGTATCTCTCTCACACAACCCCACGTAGGTGGTGTACGTATACAAGAAGAATAGGTGCACCGTGCACGTACTCACGCTTCGTGCCCAGCCACACCCGCACGGGTACACGGTGGAGCTCATTTCTTTACGAAATGGCAGCCCACGTGCTAATTTGAACGCCTGTAGCGGTTGTTTACCTTGGGAGGTCATGTACCACGCCTGCACGAAACAAAGCTCGACTTGACGCGTTGCCGCGCTATTTTTAAATAAAGTTATAGCGCTCAATGGCACGTACACATAATATAAAACGATTTTTATGGAGAAAAAGGTAGTCCGCTCACTATATACAATGGAGCCTTGCGTGCCTGGTTTGTCGCTCTTCAATGTATCTCACACAAGGCTGTAGTGGCCTCTCTCTCTCTCACCGTTGGTCACTGATCCGGCCGCATCCCGTCCGCCGGGGGAAAGGGAGTGCGGTGGCCTCTCTCTCTCTCTCTCTCTCTCACCGTTGGTCACTGATCCGGCCACATCCCGTCCGCCGGGGGAAAGGGAGGAAGTGCATCGTTTCTCCGTTCGACCGGGCCGAGGCAGCACGTCCCGATCTGTGGTACCGCCGTTCTCTTTGACCAAGCTCCGTGGCGGCAGGCCTCGCCGCCACTACAGCAGATTCCGCCGCCGCCGCTCACCTTGTTACATCCCGACGACCTACAGGTATCCCCTCCGGCCTTGCTCCACTGCCCGTCTTCCCACGTCGCTACATGTGGATCTTCCATAGTTCTTTGCCCAAAACGTAGCTCGTCCAGCGTACTTTCCATATTGCATTCTCGTCCTCACACTGTTTTATACCAACACAACCGTGTTGTTATCTTCCCTAGGGCAAGGAATATGCTTCTTTTTTGTCGTCGCATGTGTCATCAACTGTTATTGGCCAGTAATTGTTTCCTTTCTACCTCTTTTCTGCAAACAGGGCTATCCATTTCACCTCGTTGCTATTGCGACCTTTTGGTGAACTGCACAAATCACTTTTTTCTTAAGAGTGTTTTGTGCAGTTGTACTAAAATGTCACATGGGCAACGTCTCTACATTCAAAGGTCTTGTTGCACAAAGGGAGATTGGTTTTGATCTATCCTCCTCACCCAACTCCGAGCCTAATCTTATCCAACTAGTTAGTCTTAAGAGAGACCGCAAAGGTGACCGACTTCTATTTATGTGTTTATTGTTTCATCAACAGTCCTCTATTATCGTAATCACACTTAATATCTTTGGAACATGGGCGCTCAGCTCTATTTTAGTGGAACTGCACAAAATGATCGGAATGTTGCATGCTCCAGACAACTACTTTTTCCCAACATGCCTTGTTGATTTAGGCAGAGCTGGGGGGGATGTTGCTGCCAATGAAAGCATGGATCAATTTTAATTTAACACCTTCTCACAACTCTGTCTTCAGTTGTGATGTAATTATTAGCTCTGATCTGCTAATAATTGACATGCATAAGCAAGGAAGTAATTTTTTTATTGTTTCCGAGAGAGCATCGATGGCAAGACACGTGAAACAGAAGCTGAAAGCTCACACCATTGTACAATTTCATGTCTCGCTGGAAAATTATTTGTATAGTACGCCAATTATGTAAACAAATGATGGAAGCTTGATAGCATTGCCAGAAGCCTCTTCACCATCCGGGTCCATGTGCCATCCACAAAATTATACTCCTTCGTTCCTAAATATTTGTCTTTTTACAAATTTCAAACCGGCATATTTTAGAGTGTAGATTCACTCATTTTGCTTCGTATGTGTACTCCCTCCGTTCCTAAATATTCTATTCGTCTTTCTAGAGATTTCAACAAGTGACTACATACGGAGCAAAATGAGAGAATCTACACTCTAAAATATGTGTATACATCCGTATGTGCCGGTCCATTTGAAATCTCTAAAAGACAAATATTTGAGTAATCACTCGTTGAAATCTTTAGAAAGACAAATATACTCGGAGTATATTTAAGAACCGAGGGTAGTGCACAACCGCATGGGAGACTCAGCCCGGTCGTTGCGCGCATTAATAGTGAGTAATGAGCAGTCAAATCGTAAGCCCCACCTTTCCCATTGTAAGTTGCTCGAAGAAGCAACCATCAATACGCTCTTCTTTGAATCGCTCATACTCCATCCGTCACTTTGTTTATACAGCGCTTGAGAAAAAAAAGAAAAAAGATCTGTGGGACCAAAGGCGACTAGCGATCGGCCTGAAAAATAACATTGGTAGTTATAGCACAGCGTCTATTACTAGAGGGAATAATGCATACACACATGCATGCATTGCTTCCACCCGGTACACACATGCATGCACTTACTCCACTCAGTAATCTTGTAGTACAGAGTACATGGAGAGAAAATTGTGGACTTGATTGCGGTTACCACGCCCTAATTAATTGAGCATTAAACCAAAGCGCGTCTAAAGTTAAAATGTGAGAAATGCATTGAGAGAAATGCATCATAATGAAGCAGCATACATGTAAGCTGTGGACGGAGGGAGGAGTAGTATGAAGGTTCAAAACCAAATGCAGCGTATGGCCAGTCCTCTTGGCATATCAACGACATGTGGGACAGGAGTGTGAGCAAACCGATCTCAATTGGCGGCAAAGAGCCAACCGCCGTTCCTTGAGAGAGCGAGGCGAGAAACACGAGGCGGGTCCGCATGGAGGCCAAGATATATTCGAGCAGGGTTGGTTGATCGATATCATTCATTACATGTTGGGCTGCCGTTTTCCGCCCTTCTCTAGAATAAACGTGTACTTTATCAAAGATAAAAAAAAAGAGTACAGACGCTCCACCATGCGGTTCTAGTAGTAGTACTACTCGTACTATTGCGCTTGGCTCTTCGCCTCTTCGTGAAGTCGAACAATGATGGTACTCCGCATGTTGGGTACTACAGTGTATGCCTCTGACAATCTGACACCGAATGGACTGATGCATGTCCACCGAGGGTAGGTTGCATTAGTCAAAAGGCGTAAGCGAGCTTCACCTTGTCCAGCAAGCTTCTCCTCGTTCTGCGAGTTGATGGGACACACCAAAAGTAGTGCTAGTCCATACTCCCTCCTTTACGGTTAATATGGCTTAATCTTTTTTGCGGGTAAATGAGAGAGCTTTATTCATATATAAGCATTCTTAGGACGATCAGCCAAGATACTGGTCACTAGGAAGCGAGGTAACCCGCAAAAAAGAAGTAGGAAGTGAGGTGTTTCATCAAGCCAGCTCTCGCCACATTCAAAGTGTAGCAAGCACGGTTCATGACGAAGATGCGCCGCAAGGTTTGCTGACCAGTTTACATGCTGAATAACAAAAAAGAGGAAATATTACGGCGCTACTATTTGTAACAGGATATGAGCCAGAATTAAGCGAGAATTGTGGCGAGTGTTCCATGCAATCAACTTCCATTATCATATCGAGAACCCTCGAAGAGAACCAAATGTGTTGAAGATTGCTTTATCACATTTTAAAATTATAATAAGAGTGCAGGACGCTCCTCCATCCGGTTCCTAGTACTAGTATAGTATACTTACGCACCTTTATAGACTACATTAGTAGTACTAGTACTAGTAAACTTTTGCTTGGTTGTTCGCCTATTAGGAAGTCGAACAATAGTAGCACTAGTAGTATAGTGTATGCTTACGGCAATCGACACGAATTAAGCTGTTGCCGTCCACCGCTTTGAGCGAGGGAGCGCTTGCATTAGTCAAAGTTTCTCCTTGTCCTGCGAGCCACAGCGCAAGTAATGCTAGTCCATACTGCCTCCTCTCCGGTTAATATGGATTAATTTCAAACAAGATAAATACACATACATCTTTGTATATTTGTAATAATACGGTCGATGGACTTCATATCGCTCATTAACGCTCAATATATATATATATATATATATATATATATATATATATATATATATATATATATATATATATATATATATATATATATATATATATATATATATATATATATTCAGTGTTTATATCGGTCACTAGCTCACCTATTTAGTATGTACATGCATGCGTGTAGGTTGAGCACTTAGCGTGACCGTGTGTGTTCCGTCGTGTGCTCGGACATGCATGCATTAGAGGCGTCCGCAGCGTTTTGCGTCCATAATGTGCGTGTGACTGTTGCATACGTGGGGAGTACGTGTAGGGGCCACTAAGGAGCAGTCAAATCACACAGTATGTTAGTCGGAAGAAGCAACCATCATTTCACTCTTGAATGACACATACGCAATATAAGATGGTTGATATGGAGAGAAAAAGAAAACCACTATATATACACTAGCAGGAGCCTAAGCTACAAGCCTGCTTGCTAAGGTTGCTCTCTTCACAAGCATAGAACGACGAGCCTGATCCCACAGCTGGGGGAAGGAAACAATGTTCTGCGTAGACGCGGTCGACATCGGCGAGGGAGAAAACCCACAGTCGGTGCGTCCCAATCGAGGGTTACCATGGTATGGGCCGATGCCGCGTCCCGACCGCCCTTCTAGCTACAGCCCGATGTCCCAGGTAGTCCATCTTCCTTTTGGAGCCGGCTTGCTCCACTGCCGTAGCTCCATCTCCATGTCGATCTTTCTCTACTTCTACCGGCTTCTACTTGTGATGAGTTTATGTCTCATGAACTAGTGCCAGTACTATTATCCTAATCACACTTCTTCAATATCTTTGCCATCAGGGATGCTCAGGTTGATTTTAGTGGAACTGTACAAAAGCATCGTATGATCCGAGGGTGCCAGCCGTCTTTCCTTCGACTGGTTCTACCTGGCCAGGGAATTAAATCATGTTTAGGGTTTAGGGTTTAAGTCGTAGTGACCCCATCAGTAGTTTTTCTTTTGTACACGTTCTCACAACTTTTTTATTTAGTTGTGAAGTAAATATTGGCTATGATCTGTGAATCATTGAGATGCATCAAAGACGCATATTAGTTTTCCTTTGTATTTGATGGAATGTTGTAAAGGGCAACCTTGGAATAGGAATGAAAATGGAGTGGAAAGTTTCCGTTTTCGGAGAAAAAATGGAAGCGGAGAGAAACTCAACGTTCGTTTCGTTGGATCGCGCCATCGAGCAAAACCAACGTTTAAATCACGTCTGTCATGTTCGTGTCTCACCCTCCTCCACGGCTCGACCCCACACGGTCGCTCGGCATGCCACTCACCGCAAACCGAGTATCGATAACTTTCCGCCTGCTTGTCGATGGATCATGCCATGGGTAACTACTAGCACTCTTTGGAAGAGATTGACGAGTTGGGGAGGACAGCTAGCTGTAGTACGGACTCCCAAGAACTTTTTACATGCATGTTGTAGCGGCTATTGCGACCTTTGAATGCGGAGCAGCCGCGTGCACCTAGAAGCGGCTGGCGGCGCTCTCTCAGCCGCGCCGCTTCAATGCAGCGCCCGGTGAGAGGGCAGCGTCTGCTCTGGCGGGCTGAATGCGGCCTTGACCGTTTGGGCGGGAAGCACGGGTGATGAAGAGGGTTGGGTTGGTCGGGACCGGCCATGGCAGCGGTCGGACATGCGCAAACAAGAGATGATGTGCGTTAATATTGCTGCGTATTTAATTAACAACATAAATAATGTGCCAGTTGGACAAATATGATTGGATATGGAGATGAAAATGGAATTTTACGTAAACACGGATATGCATGTCTATGTCTATGTGTGTGTGCGACGACTCTCGCGACACAGGCGGGCGTGAAAAAATTGATCGAGTTTTCTTTCTTGGTACGTTAGAAAATCATTTTGTCTAATTCACATCTAGATGTTATTTAAGGATATCACACCTAAGTTCCCACAAGTATATAATGTAGCAACAAGAAACAAAAAAAACTAGGACAAAAAAATAGACCACAAACAGAGTGGACATCAACTTATATGTGTCCTAGACAGACCCAAAATCACTGCTATGGAGAGATTTTTTTACTCCATTATAGCCTCTTGTTTGATAGATTTTCTCACGTCTCGCTCTCTCACCCTCTCCATATCAAAACAAGATGACAGTGTCCATTCTATCTCTCTCCTCACCGGTGGTCATATGCAACGCCCTCGATGCGGCTATAACTCCCACGTGTCGAAGCACGACTTAGAGGCATAACCACATTGAAAGCAATGTCGCAAGTGAGGTAATCTTCACACAACCCATGTAATACATAAGGAAAGAGATACATAGTTGGCTTTGATCGCCACTTCACACAATACATAAATAAACATCCATCGTTCAGATTACACTCAAGGTCCGACTACGGAACCAAAATAAAAGAAGATACCCCAAATGCTACAGATCCCGATCGTCCCAAGCTGGGCTCCACTACTGATCATCGGGAAAAGACACATAATAACGACCACGTTCCTCATCGAACTCTCACTTGAGCTCGGTTGCGTCGCCTCTGACTGGCATCGTCGGCACTGCAACTGTTTTGGTAGAATCTGTGAGTCACGGGGACTCGTAAATCTCACACCAGCGAGATCAAGACTATTTAAGCTTATAGGAAGGACAGAGTTTTGAGGTGGAGCTGCAGCAGCGACTAGCATATATGGTGGCTACATTCGCAGAAGAGGCGAGAAGAGAAGCAAAACACGGTCGTGAAGCTAGTAGCGATCAAGAAGTGATCTGAACTACCTCGTCGGACATAACTCCAACACCGTGTTCACTTCCGGACTCCGCGAGAAGAGACCATCACGATTACACCGCGGTTGATGTGTATTTTAATTAAGGTCAACCGGGTTTTCTACAACCGGACATTAACAAATTCCCATCTGCCTCATAACATGCGGCACGACTTTGAAGATAATACCTGCAGGGTGTCCCAACAGCCCATTATAAGCTCTCACGGTCAGCGAAGGATATTCCTTCTACCGGGAAGACCCGATCAATCTCGGAATCCCGGACTACAAGACATTTCGACTGCAATAAAACAAGACCAGCAAAGCCGCCCGAATGTGCCGACAAATCCCGATAGGAGCTGCACATATCTCGTTCTCGAGGCACACGGATAAGCGAAGCGTCTGAGAACCGACGTAATCCAAGTTGCCAAGGAATGGTCCAAGACGGTGCTCTAGTTTGGACCAATGCTCGAAGGAGCACCGGCCGGGGTTAAATAAAGATGACCCTCGGGCTCGCGAAAACCAGGGGAAAAAAGGCTTAGGTGGCAAATGGTAAAACCAAAGTTGGGCCTTCTTTGGAGGAGTCTTATTCAAAGCGAACTGTCAAGGGGTCCCATAAATCACCCAACCGTGTAAGGAAGCGAAATCAAGGAACATAATCCCGGTATGGCGGAAACTAGGGTGGCAAGAGTGGAACAAAACACGGGCATAAGGCCGAGCCTTCCACCCTTTACCAAGTATATAGATGCATTAAATATAGCAGATATATATTGTGATATCCCAACAAGTAAACATGTTCCAACAAGGAACAACATCTCCATGTTCAACAAGGAACAAACTTCATCTTCACTGCAACTAGCAGCGCTATAAGAGGGCTGAGCAAAGCGGTAACATAGCCAATCAGCGGTTTGCTAGGAAAGGATGGTTAGGGGCTGACATGGCAATATGGGTGGCATGATAAGCAAGTGATAGGCATCGTAGCATAGGCATAGCAAAAGAGCAAGCATCTAGCATAGCAAAGATAGAAGTGATTTCGAGGGTATGGTCATCTTGCCTGCAATGTTCTGAGAGTTGTCGAAAGCTTGATCCTCGTCAGCGTTCTCAACAGGTTCCTCGTTCACGTACTCGTCTCCCGGCTCTACCCAAAGAAAGAACACAAACAAAGGAACCACAATAAATCACGGTGCAATGCACAAGCAACATGATGCAAAACATGGCATGATATGCGAGATGTGATATGCAATGCGTATGCGCGCTCTGGAAGGAAAATGATGAACCAGGCATCAACTTGGCAAACCAAGTATGCCGCTGGAAAGATGAGATGATTTCGGTTGAAATCGATATAAGGATCACCGGAATCGGATGCACGGTTTGCAAATGACAAGCAAAACAAGAATGGCACAAATCTGCCATTAACAGCATGATACCACTTAGCAAGCAACAAGAAATTAAGCTACTACACCCAAACGTACCAACAAAGCACATGGCAGTGATCTACTAAAGATGCTTGACAAAAGATGAACAATGAGCTACGGCTAATTCACAACATAACAGGTCCAAACAAGCATGGAAAAAGTGCAAAACATATCAGCTTCACAGACTTAGTGAAATTACTAAACATGGCAAAATCAGCATCGGGTAACAATGTTCAGAGCAAGAAAACAACATGCTACAACAACTTATAATAGCAAAACAAGGCATGGCATGAATCTACTCAAAGCATAGAACAAAAGCCCCTTCTTGACCATAAGCCAAAAGGATCAGAAAATATAGTAACACCCATGTCAAAATAGCAAGTTTAGTTAATGATTCACAACGAGGGCATGGCAAAAACAGATAACAAGTAGGCATGTTTACGAGCTCGATGCACTCACTACAGAGCATTATATGATAAACTAAGCATACATACATCAAGAAGACATGGCATATAAGATATACATGGCAAGAACAACATCATAGCATACACGGATCAACCACAACAACCTTGGCAAAATTGAATAACCTGTAAACAATCTGCTCGATAGACTCAAGCTATGGCACTCCATAATTGCAAAAAAAGGCATGGATGGATAGAGCATAACCATAAGTTCAAAACATCCTTACTGAAGTATCTCAAAATATGCATGGATCTCTCGGTAGCATCAAGTTAACATGGCATCGAAATATCAGCAAAACATGGGCTGAAATCAGCAACATCAGGAAGCCTAGTTTGCATGCTTGTGCTAGTCACCACATAGATCACAAAAATACATGGCATACACCCCTCGAAAGATGGCATGGCATATTACAAAACACATGTAGGATTCAAGATCATAGGATGCACACATCAATCATAGCAAAAATAACAAAAGTGCATGTTCTGTTAAGAAACAGAAACTAACATCACATAGCCCTCTTCCAACAGCATTTCGGGCAACAATATGAGATCAAATGAAAATAATGCAATGAGACGAAATGATCTACTCTTGGCGAACATTTTGACATATTACACGCACGAAAGCGGAGCCACATATGCAAAGTTATGATGCGTTGAAAATGCCACAAATTAATCACGAAATAAAACTTAGAGCAATTTACTGGGAAGAAAGTCAAGCGAAGTGGATCTCAGATCCGGTCGGGCGGCCTTGACGGCGGCTCGCCGGAGCTCGTCGGGAGGAGAGGGAGGCCGGGCCGAGGAGGAGAAAAGGCAATGACATGGCGGGGCAGCCTTGGCGGCGCTAGAGGATGGCGGCCGAGGAGGGCTTGATGGCCAGTGTATTTGCCAGTGGATCGGCGGCGGTGCTGGCGACTTGATTTGGGGCGCGAGCTGGGGCGGCGATGTGGGGACCCGGGGCCCATGTGGCGAGCGCTGAGTGGCGGTGGGCGGCGGGGGACGTTGCCCGGCCCGCTCCGGACACGTCCGGCGGCGGGGAGAGGAGCGGGGCTAGGGTTTGGGGGGAAATGATCCGGGATTTGGAGGGGGAGATGCATATTTATAGGTAGAAGGAGCTAGGAAGCTCCAAATGAGGTGTAGTTTTCGCCCACACGGTCGTGATCGAATGACGGAGAGCATGGAATATTGGGCTGTTTTGAAGGGGTGTTGGGCTGCAACTTAAAAGAGGCCTTTGCGAGGGTGCGGTTAACCGTTGGAGTACCAAACGAGCTCCAAATGACCGAAACTTGACAGGTGGTCTACGGTGGTATACCAAGGCCACTTGACAAACCTCGGTCCATTCGAGAAAGTTTAGTACCGCTCACGGAAAAAGCGTAAAAGGGGGCCGGGGACATAGGAGTGCGGATTGCAAAAGCGGACAACGGGAAAAATGCTCGGAATCATGAGGCGAACACGTATGCAAATGAGATGCACATGATGACATGATATAAAATGCATGACCTGGAAAAAATGCAAAAACGAAAGACAAAAACCCAACCACAGAGGGAATAACATATCACAATGCCGAAAATGGCAAGAGTTGGAGTTACAAATATGGAAAGTTACATCCGGGGTGTTACATCATAGATCCGGACGAATGCCCGAATCTCGGCCGCTGCGGGAGGTGAGGAGGTGCAGCGTTGACATTGTCGCCGTCGGCGATGGAGGGAGCCGATGCGCACCGTCCTCTCGGAGCCGGCGCTGGCGCGGACGAAGATGCCAAATGGATGATGCATCACCACGATGACCTATCGATGCTCATGGTTGCGCCTCGTGGTTGCGTCGGCTGGTGAAGCTGATCGATTTTCAATGAAAAACAAGTTGTCTTCCATCAGCGCTCTTTGCTTGTTACGCTCAAAGATGATATCCTTCGTCAGTTCACCTTGGTTGCGTTGGAGACGCAGTCGTCTTTCACGTTGGTGCAATTTTATCACACAATTGGCTATGAACCAAATGTTTCCTCGAAGAAGGATCGACGTTGGTACTAAGAGCATAAGTTTTGTATTGATTCTAAGCCTTCTCACAACTTTGTCTCCAACTCCCCTGTAATTTTATTTGTCCAGCTATTAACTTTGATTTAAAAAATGGTGTGGACTAAAAACCCGGATGGACGTAGTAGCCCTCCATTTTTATTTACTCCACATATTAGATTTGGTGAAGTCAAACTTTATAATAGTCTCAAACCTTTCCGATAATTGAAATTAAAATTCTTTATTTGTACACACTCTCACGTTTACGATAATTTGGGCGCATTTGTGGTTGTTCACTTAAGGGAGGGTAGTGTACCACACGTGAAGGACATGAAGTGCGACCGGGGCGGCGTGGGCGTGGATCGTTAGTTCATCGGAGTAGTACTAGTTTTCTTCACTGTACATTAGATAAAGAGTTTCATTTCGTACTTACACAATTTAAAACGATTGTTATGGAGAGAATAAGAAAACCAATCCACTAGTATATATTACTCGTATACACGAGAGTACTATATGGACGCGGCATGACTTAGTGCACCTGCCTTTGGGTTTATGACAGGTGGGCCCAAAATGTGGCTGGCTCACCTGCCATACAGCCAAAAGCAGGTGCAGTGAAGGCACCGGAGCTCAGTCCGTACTACAGTATAGTATATATATAAGCGGGAGCCTCAGCGCTTGTTCGCTAGGGTTTGCACTCTCCACCGCTTCGCCTACTACATATATGTTACTGCTGGAGGCTCAGCGTTCATTTTACTAGGGTTTGCTATATTCACAGTCTCTCACCCTCTCTTCACCAGATCTAAACAAGACTGCATTGGCCTCTTGTCTCTCTCTCCCCCCCACAGCTGGTGAAGAGGAGTCCGTATCCCGTCGCACCGGGAAGGGGAGGAGGTGCAGCGTTCACTCTATCGCCTTCGGCGAGGGAGGCAATCCTTGCCGGCTGCTGCTGTTCTCTTTCACCCAGCGCTTTGTCTTGGAGGGCCACCGACCCCTTCTTCCTCGCTGTAAATGCGTAGTGTGGGCAGATCCGGCCTCCGCCAGACGCCTTGCCACATCCCGGCGACCCTAAGGTATAAGTTTCTTTGAAACCGTCGTTGCTCTAGCTGCATGTGGATCTTTTTCGATCGTAGTCGAATCTAGGTCTTGGTTCAAAGAGGAAAGAAGGGTGCGGTGGGCTGGAGCAAGAATCTAGGGCGTGGTTCAATGAGGAAAGGAGGGCGGAAAGTAGTATAGACAGGCTATCCAGCCGCTTTGTAGGTCGAAAAGGGAAAAGGGGTAACCCGGTACACATAGAACCGATCTCTTTGTTGAAAAGGAAAGAAAGCGGGGGGTCGGGTAGTTTGTGCAGGACTAGATTTGCTGCCCTCACTTAGGAAAAAGGTTCAAAGAGAACAAATATGGGACCAACGCATATATGCTGCTTGGCTACATACTCTGCATCACCCATTTATACGTGTGGACGCACATGGTGCTGGCATGTCCCATACTGAATCTTATTTCAAAACTGCAACACTTGTTAGGGATTGGCGGGATTACCATTTTTGTGGCCGCATGTTTCATCCTCCTTTATTAGCCATTAATTGATTCCTTTTTTGCCTCCGTTTAAACAGGGATATCTGTTCAACTTGTTGCTATTGCTACACTTTGCTGCGCTACGTGAAACACTTTGCTTGATTTCAGTGCAACTGCACAAACCGAGATTGGATTTCCTATTCGTGTTGGCAGATTCGTATTTTATCTTGTTCGTCTCATGAAAGGTCAGTACAGGCCTTCATCCACATGATTGTGCAGTGTGCTTTGAGATGTTGTGCTACTTGTATTGGTACTATTTTAAATAAATGTTGAATTGAAGCTATTGTATTGCTGTCTTTTCCCATTAAGTAGTGAACAAAATGGGACCAACCTGGACATGATGCTTGTTGCTTTGTTACAACAAACTCTGCATCACCCCCTTTATAAGTAGATGGAAGCACATACTGTTGTTGCGCCCACTCTCCCCTGGAACTGTTTATGCTTTTCGTTAATCTAATGCCGCTAATAAAATTAAGCAATGCCACTCTCGAATTAATTAACTCTGAATCTTAGTTCAAAACTGCAACACTTGTTATGAATGGTACTATCACCTTTGTAGTTCTTTCTACATGTTTAACCAAGGTATTGTTAAGATAATGTCTTTGTTAAAATGAATCGATCGCATTGTTTTAGGAATGATACTTTTATGATTTTTAGTTCTTTATACATGTTGAAACATGGAATTGTTAAGATAATGTCTCGATTAATATTAATGAATCCTGCTGATTGAGAATTGCTACTCTCTGCTTTGTTTCCCATTAAGATAAGGTAGATCGGTAGATGTTTTTCTTACGGGAGTACAAGTCATCAACCATTATTTCTCGGTAATTGTTTTCCTTATACCTTTTGTTGCTTACAGGGATATCACAATTAAAGCTCGGTTTTATCCCGACTTCGATTTTAGTTCAACTGCACAAAAGGAGCCAATGTGTCCAAGGCAAACTGCTGCATTAGTGGGTCTAGTTGGTCGTTCCACTTTGCAGAAAGAAGCAGTCACTGTTTGCGCTACATTACAGAAGGAATGACCGAGAAGCTTTACAGAGTATTAGGCCTTCCACTATGTAGGCCAAAAGAGGTGCCAATTTCACCTTTTCTTAGTTTGGCACCGAATCCCTCCATTGCTACAGCCGGTGCCATAAATATTAGACACCGGTGACATGACTAGTCTACAGAGACTATTGGCAATTTAAAAACACGTGGAGTGTCCTGGGCAAAAAGTGCCCAAACAAGTACAAGGAGCGGCAGGACTCCATGATCATAGGCATTACATATTTTGAATGGAAAAAGCTTGTCAAAGTTTAATCATTGATGTTAGCAAGAAGCGACAGGACTCCACGATCATAGGCATTACATATTTTGAATGGGAAAAGCTTGTCAAAGTTTAATCATTGATGTTAGCAAGAAGACATTAGTTTAATATATTGGAATTGGAAAACCTTGTCAAAATTTGCTCATTGATGTTAGCCAGAAGACATGCATTTGATATTTTTGAGTGGGACGCCCTTGCTGTGAGCAGCGTCGAGTGTTTTTTCCTATTCCTGTGTTCAGTTTAGAAGTAAATAGTTACTCTGCTGAGATATTCCTGTGTTAAGAGTTTGTTCTGAATATTGTCTATGTAATGCCAGGCCTTGTGTTTGATTGCAAAGCTGAGCTTGGAATGTTGTGGCATGCGGCATCATGAGCTGTTCACCGTGCCTCCTGAGAATAATGCTTCATATTGTTTTGCATGTCGATGTAAAGCCAGTGATTTGCTTGTTAAGAAGATCATCCTCTTCTGTTGTTTCCGTGCGTAAGAAGTTCATTGTCTGATGTTTTAGAGCCTGTTTTGTTCCAATAAGTCATCTGACTTATAAGTCAGGTGACTTAAAACCAGTGACTTATAAGTCACGCCTGTTTGGTTGTCACCTGACTTATAAGTCACCTGACACACCTTCCGACCAACTCATGATATTAGGCCGTGATTGGATCGTCGTTTTCCAACCAAAACCGCTTGTGAAACTAACGCTCGTAAATTAAAGCAGATGGTCTCGGGTGAAGGCGCTTGGTTGGTCGATTTCGACTAGTAAAATATCAGAAGTACTTCATACATGATAAAAACGCTGAACGACACTCGGACGATTGCTAATCCAGCCGTTAGCTGTTGTTTCAGCCTTGCCCATGGATGGCATGATACGCACGTCGTGCATGTATCGTCTGGTAATGTCGTCCATATAGTAGTGCTCGTAAAATATACAATGGTCTCTCAAATTACACGCGTAACCCGCCGGTTTTACTTAGAGACCTCGGGCCTTCCGATGACGAGTAAATTACACTTGTATGTTAATACAGGTTTGAAATAAACCAGAGCTCCCAAGCGCGGCCTCACTGTTTCATGCCGTCTCAGTTTCTCGAAGGTGCTCATAGGTGTCCGATGATCCTGGCTTCCTGAATGAGCAGTGGGCACTGTATCAGACCTCCGTAGGGCCCGCGAGGCCCACTCTGTTGTCCTTTGACTTGTTGCGCTCGCCGTGGCACCGAGCATTGTTAACATGGTCAGCGAACATGAGGATTCAGGAGATGACTTTATTTTGTTGGATGACACTAGGGACCCACTAGGGCCATAGCCGTACGCACATAAGTGCCTCCATATTATGTACAACTATATTTTTTGCTTTCTCCTGGTTTCTGACGTCACGGTCCCACACCATTGTCAACCTATGTAGTCAATATAAGCGAGAGAATTGCACAAGGTGCGGCCGACAATTTGGGACCAAGCAGCTCGGCAGTATTTGTGTTTTTGAGGCGTGAGCACTGCAGAGTTTTTCTTGGCGATGATTTCGTTGTTGTCCAGAGGAGAGCAGGGTATTAGCTGGGCGGGCTGTGGCCCGTCTAGTCGAGCCAGATATCCAGCCAGATACTACTTTTTCAAGATGAAAATGGCTAGCCCAGCTATCGTCTTTTGAGGAATACCGGGAAAGGTCAACTTGTTATTCTCCGCCCCGCTGGGCTCCAAATCTTTCCTAGGAGGGATGCATTAGGCTTAACAGGAAAATGGGCTTTAAAAATAATAAATGGGATGCAATTATAAAAACTGGGCAGTAACTATAAAAAATGCACCAAACACGAAATTAGTTTATAAAATATTATTTATGGATTTTGAAAATCTTAAATTTTCATTGTTGCGCACACAATGTTTCGTTGGATTTTTACGTAATACAAATTTATATTTAATCTGACTAGAAATTTCAGGATAAAAATATTCCGGATCCCATCAAAATGTGGGAAATTTTTATTAAATTCTATCTTCAACAGTTGGTTGAAATTATTAATCGTTGTCCTAGCTAGAAAATGGGATGTACTTTTAATAAACTGTAAATGGGCTGTTGTAAATTCCATTAGAATTCAAAAATGGGCTGTACATTCTTACAAAGCATAAATGGGCTATAAGTTCTACGCCACACACTTGTGGGCCTACTAAGACGCGTCCCTAAAAAATAAGTTGACGCGTATGCAAGGCTTTTCAACTTATTATAGTGAACACACGGTTCTAGCAGCGATGGCGTTGGATGTCTATCCAACGGATGTCGTCTTCTTCTTCAATCTCGGATATTCTTAGCTTGGCCGCCCAAAAATGATTCCTCCCCGACATCGGGCGCACCATTTTGGAGGCTGACTGTGGGCCTACTAAGTTCAAAGCGTGCCAAGGGCTTTGTCAACTTAGTCAATATAAGCGATTCTAGCCGGTGACCGTCGATGTCCATCCAGCAGTCGTAGTGCTCTTCAATCTCTGGTCTTCTTGGTCCAGCCGCCCAAAGCAGCGCCCGGTCGTGCCTTTGCTCCACGCCTCCGTGGCCGGCTGTCTTGCCGCTGAGGCTGACCGCCCCATACTACTCCCACCGCTGGCAGGCCATCCTCCACTCACCCACACCCCCGGTTATTCTGCGGCTTCGGCTGCCTCACACCGCAGTCGAACCAGTGAACCCTCATACTCCTCTCCGCGCGGGCTTCCACGGCTGCGTCTTCCCTGGCTCCGCATCGTCCCCTTCCTAGGCGTCGCCTCGTCCACCGCCCTGGTGCTCTCGGCGCGGCGTGGTCAATGTGGTCAATGACCGACTTCCATCGGAAAAGTACTGTACGTGGAGAGGCTGACAGCTGGGTCCACGTCGGCCGCAAGGAAGTGCCTCCTTATTACGCTCAAAATAATTATTCCTCCACCTGACAGCAGGGACCCACCGGACGGGCCACCTTATTTCAAGAAAAAAAATGTTTCCCCCCTGACTGCTAGGACCCATCGGACGGGCCACCGTATTTCGCGAAAAAACGTTCCCCCCGCCGTCAGCTCGGACCCACCGGAAGTGCCTCTTTATTACGCACAAAAAAATGAATACTCCCCCTGCTAGCTGGGACTCACCATGGTGGGAAGCTGACTTGTGGGCCTACTAAGTTGACGGGGACGGAGGGCTTTATCAACTTAGTCAATATGAACGATTCTAGCTCTAGTGACCGTACGATGTACATCCAACGGCCGTAGTGCTTCTTCAACCTCTGGTCTTCTTGCTCCAGCCGCCCAAAGCAGCGCCGATCGTGCCCTTTGCTGCTGCCTCCGTGGCGGCTGTGCTGCCCTGTGAGGCCTCACCGCCCCTACTATTCCCACCTTAGGCCGGGCCGTGCGGCGGCGGCAGCCTCACACCACGGTCGAGCAGTGAATAATCATACTCCTCTCCGCGTGGGCATCCCTCGCTGCGTCTTCACGGCTCGCGTCGTCCCTTCCTAGGCCTCGCCGTCGTCCCTCGCCTCGGTGCTCTCGGGCGGCGTGGTCAGCGTGGTCGAGAGCGACTTCCATCGGACGTGGATTATCGTCGAGAGGTTGACAGCTGGGTCCACGGCCGCAGCAAGGAAGTGCCTCCTTATTACGCGAAAAATAATGATTCCTCCACCTGACAGCAGGGACCAACCGGACGGGCCACCGTATTTCGTGAAAAAACATTTCCCTCCTGACTACTGGGACCCACCAGCTACATCTTCGCAAGGAAGTGCGTCCGGGAAAAAACGATTCGCCCCCTGACTGTTGGGACCCACCAGCTACATCTTCGCAGGCAAGGAAGTGCCTGACATCGGGACCCACCTGGTCGAAGCGTACGTAGCGTTTTCATTCTGGTCGCGACGATATGCGTACATACTAGTTGATGTAGAGGCACGCGTGTCGTAGTAAGGCGCCGCGATGTCGATGTAGAGGCGGCGCACGTAGCATGTACATGTCATTACAGCGGAGGGTGCAAGAAAGAAAATATGGCCGCGTCATTACATATGGGCGGGGCTCGAACGCCTACTCGCGCGCATCACGTACATGGCTGGGTCGAACGGAGAAACAGCGTCGTCGTCGTGTTCATGGGGAGCCAACCGGCTGGGTCGGAGCGGAATGCGTGGTCGTGTTCGCCGGGAGGGCTTGGGCCGGAACAGGCGATGGAAATGAGGCTGGCATACCGCACAATGGAGCAAAGCGGACCTCCCTACGTTCGAGCAGCAGTCCTGTTGATCGGGAGGGTGTGGCGTCCGCAAAAGCAGAGGAAGCGGACGTCCTACGGTCGAAACAGGGGTTTGTTGATCGGGAGGGTGTGGCGTGCCGCAAAAGCGGAGAAGCGGATCTCCTACGGTCGAAGCAGGGTCTGTTGATCGAGAGGGCGTGGCGTCCGTAAAAGCGGATGAAAGCGGACTTGTGTTGGAGCGCACGGTCGAAATGGGGGTTCTGTTCATTGGGAGGGTGTGGCGTACCGCAAAACGGGACTCCACGGGATACTGTTCATCTCCACCGTCGACCTCCTCCAGCCTCCACAGGCTACCGTCGACCTCCTCCAGCCTCCACGGGCTCCTGTTCATCCAGCCTCCACCGCGCTACTCCACCGGCTACTGTTCAACTACCCCTCCACGGGCACCCCTCCACCGTCTACTGTTCATCCAGCCCTCCACACCACGGGGTCCTGTTCAACTACCCCTCCACGGCCACCCCTCCACCGTCTACTGTTCACCCAACCCTCTACACCACGGGGTCCTGTTCATCCAGAGGCAACGCCACCACTCACCTATTCATCAACCCCCCCCCCGCTTCGCTCCTGTTCATCAATCGATCGGCTTGATTAGCAGCAGCAGCGAAGAATCGCTCCATCGGGTTGATTAACACCATCGATTGATCGCTCGGGTTCGATGCAGCGTAACTGCGGTCTGTCGCCGGGTTGAGTTAGAGCCCAACGCCTCACTCGGGTTCAGCTAGAGCCAAGCGCCGCGCACACGCAGCGCACGTCGAGAGAAACGCGCATCACTCGGCCCCCGACCTCCCACCGTAACTGGCAACTCCCCGAAATTTTCATCGCCCTCGCTTTTACCACGGTTTTTTCCGTCATGGACGGCCCAAAGAATGTCATGCAGCTGCGTCTCCGGCCCGCCCAGGACGAAAAACCCATTTTATGTCATGATTTTTTGTCATAGAAGTAGGAGCCCACCACATCTATGATGATACCGGGTTTTGTCACAATTATCGTCATAGAAGTGTCATATGTATGACAGAAAAAAAATCGTTCGGCCCAAAATGTCACGGATGTATCTTTTTTTTGTAGTGTAAACCCACTGTATTCCAACTTCTCTATGGTTTATAAAATCTTTTACTAGCCATAGATTCATCAAAATAAGCAAACAACACACGTAAAACAGAATCTGTCAAAAACAAAACAGTCTGTAGTAATCCGTAACTAAAGCAAACTTCTGGAACTCAGAAACATTTACGAAAATAGGAAGACCTAGATAATTTGTTTATTGATCTACTGCAATTGGAATCAGTATTTTATCATGTTCTGGTGATTTTTAACAATTGTTTTCGTGAACAGAAAGTTTCTGGAATTTTCAGCAAGATCAAATAACTATCATCCAAGAAGATCCTATAGGTTTAACTTGGCACAAACACTAACTAAGACATAAAAACAAATCTAACCAGAGGCTAGATGGAAGATTTATTCCTAAACAGAACCAAAAATCAAAAAATTAAAATAAAATTGGGTTGCCTCCCAACTAGCGCTATCGTTTAACGCCCCTAGCTAGGCATAAAAGGGAGGATAGATCTAGGTACTGCCATCTTTGGTAGGAAAGAAAAGAGCAAACTTGTTATCTATGGCATTAATCTTTCTATTTTGATAAAGCACATGGCTGTTAATGGTAGAAGAAATATTAAACACGTTACGGAAATTTGCATCTAAGTTAGCCTTCATCTCTTTGATAGTTTCGTTTTGATAGGAAAGCAAATGAGAAGTAGATTCGACCTTCTCATTCATGGGGTGCCCAAATATGGTTTTCATCTTTTCATAGATATCTACGGCATCCCCTTCAAGAAAACCTTCCTCAAAAATAGAGTCTAAGACATGCTTGAACGACGAAGGTAAGGCAACATAAAAGCTTTTTAAGTATTTTGCAATTTGATATTGGGGCACAAAGCTAGCCCGGATCATCAGTAACCTATCCCAAGCATCTTTCAAAGACTCGTCAAGTAAATAATGAAATATTCCGGGATCATCTTCATCAAAATTATTCAGGTTCTCATTGACAACCCCGGTAGGTTTTTCCATAGCATCATTATTTGTGAGCTTAGAAAGGACGGCAGGGCTATCCAAGGCATTGAAACCTAGGAACGAACCCCTAGCCCCTTTTGATTCATCCATGGCAAAGGAAAGGCGAGCAAAAGAGGGGGCGAATAAAACGGAAAGGGTGAAGTGGGGGAGATGAAAACGAGAGCCAAATGGAAAATAATGTAATGCGAGGGATAAGAGTTTGTGATGGGAACTTGGTATGTCTTGACTTGAGCGTAGACTCCCCGACAACGGCGCCAGAAATCCTTCTTGCTACCTCTTGAGCACTGCGTTGGTTTTCCCTTGAAGAGGAAAGGGTGATGCAGTAAAGTAGCGTAAGTATTTCCCTTAGTTTTTGAGAACCAAGGTATCAATCCAGTAGGAGGCCACGCTCGAGTTCCACGCACCTACACAAACAAATAAGAACCTCGCAACCAACGCGATAAAGGGGTTGTCAATCCCTTCACGGTCACTTACCAGAGTGAGATCTGATAGAGATGATAAGATAATATTTTTGGTATTTTTATGATAAAGAGTAAAAGTAAAGATTGCAAAGTAAACGGTAATAGAAATAGCTTGTTGACGGGAGATTAATATGATGGAAAATAGACCCGGGGACCATAGGTTTCACTAGCGGCTTCTCTCAAGATAGCATAAGTATTACAGTGGGTGAACAAATTACTGTCGAGCAATTGATAGAATTGAGCATAGTTATGAGAATATATAGGTATGATCATGTATATAGGTATCACGTCTGTGACAAGTAGACCGACTCCTGCCTGCATCTACTACTATTACTCCACACATCAACCGCTATCCAGCATGCATCTAGAGTATTAAGTTCATAAGAACGGAGTAACGCTTTAAGCAAGATGACATGACACTACAAGAAATATGTCAACTAGTGACCACCACTATTGGTCACTAAATGGTCACTGTTTTCAATTTGTGACCTTTTTGTGACCAAAAACATAAGGTCAAAAGCTGGGGGTCGTTAACTGACTATAGCGACCTTTCTTCTGGAATGGTCGTAGACGTTTATGACCAAAAAAAAGGTCATAGATTTTACGACCAATTATTTTGGTCACTAGCAATCCGACCACACCACGTCAGATCCACCGTGGCAAGCTGACGTGGTAGAATGACGACCAAATGAAAAGGTCGTAAAATAGAATCAGCCCGGTCCATTTCAGCCGTTTACATGGGCCAAGCCCAATAATTCGGCCCGTTTAATTTATTTTTTTCTCTTTATTTTGCTTATGTGTATGGGCCTGGCCCAATAATTTGGCCTTTTATTTTCTGGGAATGGAGCCTTTTTCTGATGAATTTTTTTTATAGTCCACTATTGTTTTGGGCCACAACCTTTTTGGTCTAGTTCGAATTTGGGCCTTGGCCTTTTTATTATCTGCTATGCAGCCTTTTATAATTTTTTTTACAGTCATATCTTTTTTTAGGCCCAAGCCTTTTTGGTCTAATTCTTGTTTGGGCCTTGGCCTTTTTAGAGCCCAAGTTCTCATTTTGCATAACTATAAACAGAAAGGCCCAGGTACACAAGTGATCCACATAACTTCACAGAAAATAAACAAAATGATCCACAAAATGATCCACATAACTTCACATAACTTCACAGGTTCACAAGATCACATAACTTCACAGGTGCTCAAATGCAACAAAATGCAACAGCTCTCGGCTCATTTCGATTCAAAATGCAACAACCTTAGCTCAACTCAAAGACAAAGAGGGCCATCAAACTACCTTAGCTCAACCACATCACAGCCATCAAACTACCTTAGCTCCAAAGAGAGCCATCAAGTGGGCTAACTTCTCTTCCTGTTCTTGAGACTTACGCGCAGCAGCTCAAGTTCCTTGTCGCGTGCGACTTGATTCTTCGCCTTCATCTTGATTGCCGTCAATTCTTCTTGCACCAGTTCAGCTTGAAGCTCAGACCTCTCCAAATTTTCGCTCAAGGTCACGAACATGAGCAAACACTTCAGCAGCTTGCTTGCGGGAGTTGTTCCTAGATGATTGGAGCCCAACATTCGTGAGGAATGTGCTTTGCTTGATGATTTCTACTGACACTTCTTCGACAATTTGTACAGATGACTTTGGCTCTTCACCTTACGGTACCGGCGCGTCCTTCATTTCTTCCATCTCAAGCTAGCATATGGAGGAAAATTATAGGCATTAGTGGAGAAACCAAACCAGCACACAAATGGATTATTTGAAGTAACCAAACCAGCACACAAAATCTATACAAGATGATGGTGGTGACACAGAGACATGCAATTGGAACAATATGATCGCTTCATTAAGCCTAGAATGGTGGTTCTATATAAGATGGCTTCCTGACTAACATTCAGATCAAATTTCATCATGTCATAAAAAATGCAACAAATAGCATCAAAGCATGGAACACAGCGTGTGTGAATCAAACAGCATGGAACTATCTTCATTAAGCCTAGCATGGAACTATCAAACAACATCAAAGCATGGAACTGGCTCCGAATCAAACAACATCAAATCATGAAAGCATCAAACAACATCAAAACTGGCTGTGAATCAAACAGGGCATGGACAAAGCATGGAGTGACTTACTATAGCAGCCTTGACTGGATCTGAAAACCCGTGCTTCTTGCTGTTGTGGGTGGCCTTAAACAAGTCAATCGCAGACAGCTCCTCACCCTTACGCTCTTCTTTGTGAAATGTTTTTCAACAAAAATCAAAATGTTATTCAGCAAGAATCGGAAATGTTATCCAACGAGGATCAAACGGTAAGGTCTCTAGAGAAAAGTTCTCACAGTGGCAAAAATGTGTGCTGTGTAGTGCCTGTAACCAGTTCTCTGATTTTACACAACTTTTCCTCGATTCATCTTGTTCGACACACAGGTTCCCTACAAAAAAGCATACTGTCAGCACGATCTAGCACTAGCATATCATGTGTAGAACATAAAGCATCAAACAAAGCAGAGACAAACCTTGTGTCTTGGGGTAGACCACATCTCCACCAGAGCTTGCCATTCACCATCCGTCGGATCAAAACCGGAGACTTGATGCTGACTTTATTTCTGACTACGGTATCAAAATACTTCTTCTTGATCGATGGCGTCATTCTTTGAACTTTTCTGCAGAATATCTTTGCACGCGGTCTTGATGGTCTACGAGTCCATGTTCATCTCAAAATTTGCCTACCAAGACAATTTGTCGGTGTACTAGAGTAGGGTACCCTAGTATCCCGAACTCGTGCACGCAGGTAGTTGCAACACCAGCGACAAGGCTTGCCTAGTGACCGCTAAGGTCCTCCATGGTTCCTTTGGAGCCATTCAAGAACAAAGTATTTAAGCCAAGAAGACAAGGCCCGGCAAGAGGAGCTTGCCGGAAGGCCACTCAAGCCACGCAGAAGACAAGACCCGGCAAGAGGAGCTTGCGGGAAGGCTCGATGAGCGACAAGCTTCGAACGCGACGAGATTCAGCCGCGGCAAAGGCGCTTTGCGGCGAGCAACCACTCTTAATCTCCGCTCCAGCTCATCCACCAACGTGTCGCCATGGGACCATTCCAGCAGCGTGTCAAGAGCTGTCAGGCGGCCGGCGGAAGCAGCGATGTAAGCGGCCCGACAAGAATGCCATCGTGGCAAGCGGTGGCGCTCTGACGGTCCTGTTGCCTTTGTTTAGGCGACATGGGACGGGCATTTAATATTTTGTCCCTTGCCGTCGAGTTAGGTAGAGTACCTTTGTACAAAGTAGCTGTACCAACCGCTACTTATTTTCCCTTTTGCCCTTGTCTACATTGCCACCTGTTGGTGACCCCTTTAGCATATAAAAGGAGGCCCATGCATAGCGTGGGGGTTCGACTCATTCGAAACTAGAAACACTCACGCTAGGTCTTGTAGCTCTCTGCGCTCCCTAGCAAGAACACAATCAAGCAGCGGTAGGAGTATTATCTCTCGGAGAGCTCGAAGCTGGGTAAACTGCTTCGTATTAACCGCCTCGATCTGCTCTTCGTGCAACCCACGCCCCCCACCGAACCGAAAGGGGTTCGGTCCGCCGGTCCCATAGTTGTTCGTGGGTTACGATCAGCTTCCCCGACCACAGCAAACAAGGTAGGAACAATATTAGTGATCATGCATAGGTGTAACAAAAAATAGATAGCACATTAACTATGAAACAAGTATCTTACAACAACTTTCCCAATGTAGTTCTCCAATAGACTAGCATTTTTTTGTATAGCTTGAAGTGAGGAAGAACCGGAAGATGGCTTCTTGCAACGAGTCCACACTTAGAAGCAAGCTTTGCTGAATGCAGAGGCTTCTCTGGACGCTTCATCCCTTCGGCAATTTGGATAGGCACCTTGCTACCAAGCGACTTGGTGATCCTCTCTAGCCCTTTGCCCTTTCTATGTCTAGTCTTGGTAGTCATTGCATCTGAAAATGAAATTGAACTCATAAATTAGAATAGAAATCGACAAAAGCATACATGATCATTCCATTTGGAAAATGCACTAGTAAAGATAGCATTGCAAAGGTCAACTTGCACGATTGAAGCACAAGCTTCATTCTTCTTGATTGATGACAGCATTCTGTCAATAGAAGGTGCAACAGGCTGAGGTGCTGTGTGGACGATTGCTCGCTTCATCAATGCAGATGGTTCCTCCTTCATCTAGGAGACATTGCCACTTCCATCCATCTTTGAGAGTGGTTCCTTCATCCATGGGTGGCAACTCATCACCCATTTGCACCGAGGTCTCAGAGTCCATGCGCAGCAGACTTTCCTGATGGTCCGTCGCAGTCGCCATATTTTCTTTCTGCCTTGTGACTCTATCAAGAGCAGGTTCATCAGGTTCCAGGATCCTCTTTTTTTTCTCCTGGAGCTGGGGCCATCACCCTTCCTGGAGGCATTGCAGCAAATGTTTCTGAGCTCTTCTTCTTGCTGACTGTCTTCTTAACACCAGGCCTCTTCGTCCTAGATTCCTTCAGTGCCTCGTATAAACAGCACGGAAAAAAGCATTAGATCACAAGAGAAATATGTGAGCACAAGGAATAACATAGCATAAAAGAACCCCAGCCCTCCAAGCAAGACAGAGTTTGCACCTTAACAGTCTTTCTCACTACAACATCATCCACTTCCTCTCCATCAATAACTTCATCCTCCTTAGGATTGTACTCTGGGTCATCATTGATAACTCCACTACCTTCTTGAACCTCATCACTTCTACCTTCTCGTACATCATTTGTTTTCCTAATCATCGACGCTATTGCACCGATGCCAAGGGTCTGGAACAACCGATTGTTCCTCATGATATTTCTAGCCCTAACCTTCTCGTACTCGGTGAGAGGCTCTTCTTTGCATGATAAAGGAAACATAACTATTAGGTGAATGTTTGGAATGTTTGGAATGCATGAATGTTTGGAATACATATCTTATGAAATTTTATTATCATTTAATCCTAGTTATTCAGGTAAGGAAGACTAACAGCACACATGCACAATTAAGCCAGCTTATTCAGATTGCAGCAATACATTTCACTTAGCATATTAAGACACAAATTTTATGAAACCGACAGTATAACCACAAGGAGCAAGTTGCATACCAACGGTTGGCCTCACGTTTGACCTTGTCATCCTTTCCATGGATGATCTTGAATTGGTGCTTGCAAAATAGAATAAACAACAATCAGATACAACAGGGATAAAGTAAAATGATGCACTTGTGTCAATAAAGGAAAGCATTTGGACCATCATGCACATACATGTAATACATGTGAAACAAACTTGATGGATCAACAATACAGTGATCTAGTGTTATTAATTAAGCAAACATGTAAGTGCACTACACAAGCATTCATGTACACTGGAAAGATATGAAGCATCTCTTAATATCTTCACTACATCAAGCAGGAGGTAGTAATGTACATCAAGAAATCTTCCTAGTGCCTCATATAAAGTACACAACAAGCAGGCAAAGTGCTAGTAGTACTGCTGATGCAAACCCTAACCATATGTATGCTAGCAAGCAACTGAATTGAAGCAAACTATATATGTGAAGCAATGCATTAGCAGTAGTATATGTGAAGCAAACTACATCAAGCTAAGTGAATAAAGGTTGTGGTACGAGAGACAAAACAGAACTCACATGTATTACAATTATATATAGTTGGATACAAATACAGTGCACACAAATTATACTTCAGTAATGTGGATTAGCAAAAACAACTATTTACAACAATTACTTTTATGTTTTAACTTGCAATTTTATCCATGTACCTGCAATCATCTATAAGCAAATGAATTACTCAATTGTTTTCCCTAATGGAGGCAAGCTTATGCATTTAGAGCAACTGATTGCCCAACAGTTGATGAATAAAGAAGCAAGCAGTGTTAACAATAATAGTAGGCCTTGAAATCATGCTTATGCAGGCAATTTAGAAGAGTATATTAAAACACCAAAAATTATCTAGCACCAATATGGTATATATTAAAACTAGTCATACTGCCTTAACACACCAGGAATTCCAATACCAGAGTAAGTACTAAGAATTCTCTTTTTCACTGGAAAGAAAAACACAAGCTTCATGCACATATCATAAAAGAAGAACACTGCTACAAAACCCCATGGGCACAACATGAAAGAAGTCTTCTACTTGAACAATCAGGATGGGCGTGCAATAAGAACCCTAACCCCATCATGTTCTAGCCATGGACCAGAGGGAGATCATCCCCACGAACCCCATGAAACCTAACCCTGACCCCATGAACCCTAACCCTAACCCCATGAACCAGACGGAGATCCTAACCCTAGAAGATCCTAACCCTAGAAGATCCACCGAACCAGAGGGGAGATGGATCCAGCAGATGAAGGGAGATGGATCCAGCAGATGAAGGGAGATGGATCCACCGAATATCGAGGGGAGATGGAGAAGTACCTAGCGGCGGATGATGTTGATGATGCAGCGGTGGTCGTCGTCGATGTAGCCGCCGCCATCGTCGATGTGGTCGATGTAGCCGATGTCGTCGTAGAAGTAGTCGATGTAGCCGCCGTCGTCGTCGATGTAGTCGATGTAGCCGAGGGAGGGATTAGGTGCGTCGGGGAGGCGGCCTTGACAGCGTGTGGACTGAACAAGGAAGGGAGGAGTGGGGGGGCAATGGTGGCGGAGGAGGAGGGAGGAGGGCGGGCGTGGCCTTGGGAGCGAGGGAGGAGTGGGGCGGCGGGGCGGCGAGGAGCAGGGGAGGGAGAAGCGGGGAGGGGAATGGAATGGGGAAATTTTGGGGAGTGGGAGGGGAGGATCCCGCGTGTTTAGTGGGAGAGGGGTGGTGGGTCCCGAATGGTAGTGGGAGAGAAGTGGTGGGAAATTTTCGGGGTGTGGGAGGGAAAATTTGGTGCTAGGAGGGAAATTTTCACCTGTTTTTAGAGGTTTTCAGGCAGAAAAAACAGGGTATTTTTTGTAAACTTTGTAGAAATCATGTTTAAAATCATACCGAGTAGCTCAAGAAAACATCCGTATTGCAAGTTTAGTATTTTTGCTAGTTGGTAGGCCACATTTGGTGATGTGACGCGGAGGTCTCCCATTTTTTTGATTTTTTTTGAATTTTTTACGGTGTTTTCAAAACCGGCCGATTTCGTCGCGGAGGCCGTCCGTGGCTAGGGTTTGATCCATGCCAATCTGTTGTCGATTCTGTGATGAAATGCCTACCTGTGAAGCTAAAAAGCATTTTTGGCAAAAATAACGGGCAAGCTATGGAGGACCCGCAGTTCAAATTCCAGCCGGTTCTATTTGAATCGGCGAAGGTGGTCTGAATTGCCGGGAGTAGCTACGAGGGTCAGAAATGCATGCTTTTTGGCGACAGTCTGTAAAACAGGGTCTACTTTGAGATAGACATGGAATGGCGCCGTTAGGGGTGACCCTCCTTGTAGCCGCTTCATGAAAAACGCATGTCTTTAGCATTCAAAAAATGAAAAATAGTTTTTCTAGTTAAACAATTGGAACCTCGCTTTGGCAACATTGTTTGCCATCACAAGACGGAGGCATGCACCAAATTTAGGCATATTATCAGAAACTATTCATCGGATGCGGCCATATCATTGCTAGTTTGGCTTGAAAGCCATGAATCTTCGTTCATGGTAGGTCGTTTTTTAGAACACTTTTTCAAGAAAACATCCGTATTGCAAGTTTAGTATTTTTGCTAGTTGGTAGGCCACATTTGATGATGTGACACGGAGGTCTCCCATTTTTTGGATTTTTTGAATTTTTTACGGTGTTTTAAAAAACCGGCCGATTTTGTCGCGGCGGCCGTCCGTGGCTAGGGTTTGATCCATGCCAATCTGTTGTCGATTCTGTGATGAAATGCCTACCTGTGAAGCTAAAAAGCATTTTTGGCAAAAATAACGGGCAAGCTATGGAGGACCCACAGTTCAAATTCCAGTCGGTTCCAACTGAATCGGCCGAAGGTGGTCTGAATTGCCGGGAGTAGCTACGAGGGTCGGAAATGCATGCTTTTTGGCGACCGTCCGTAAAATAGGGTCTACTTTGAGATAGACATGGAATGGCGCCATTAGAGGTGACCCTACTTGTAGCCGCTTCATGAAAAACCCATGTCTTTAGCATTCAAAAAATGAAAAACGGTTTTTCTTGTTAAACAAGTTGGAACCTCGCTTTGGCAACATTGTTTGCCATCACAAGACGAAGGCATGCACCAAATTTGGGCATATTATCAGAAACTATTCATTGGATGCGGCCATATCATTGCTAGTTTGGCATGAAAGCCATGAATCTTCGTTCATGGTACGTCGTTTTGGAGAACACTTTTTCAAGAAAACATCCGTATTGCAAGTTTAGTATTTTTGCTAGTTGGTAGGCCACATTTGATGATGTGACGCGGAGGTCTCCCATTTTTTTGAATTTTTTACGGTGTTTTCAAAAACCGGCCGATTTCGTCGCGGCGGCCGTCCGTGGCTAGGGTTTGATCCATGCCAATCTGTTGTTGATTCTGTAATGAAATGCCTACCTGTGAAGCTAAAAAGCATTTTTGGCAAAAGTAACGGGCAAGCTATGATGGACCCGCAGTTCAAATTCCAGCCGGTTCCAGCTGAATCGGCCGAAGGTGGTCTGAATTGCCGGGAGTAGCTACGAGGGTTGGAAATGCATACTTTTTGGCGACCGTCCGTAAAATAGGGTCTACTTTGAGATAGACATGGAATGGCGCCGTTAGGGGCGACCCTCCTTGTAGCCGCTTCACGAAAAACGCATGTCTTTAGCATTCAAAAAAATGAAAAACGGTTTTTCTTGTTAAACAAGTTGGAACCTCGCTTTGGCAACATTGTTTGCCATCACAAGACGGAGGCATGCACCAAATTTGGGCATATTATCAGAAACTATTCATCGGATGCGGCCATATCATTGCTAGTTTGGCTTGAAAGCCATGAATCTTCGTTCATGGTAGGTCGTTTTTGAGAACACTTTTTCAAGAAAACATCCATATTGCAAGTTTAGTATTTTTGCTAGTTGGTAGGCCACATTTGATGATGTGACGCGGAGGTCTCCCATTTTTTGATTTTTTTGAATTTTTTACGGTGTTTCCAAAAACCGGTCGATTTCGTCGCGGCGGTCATCCGTGGCTAGGGTTTGATCCATGCCAATCTTTTGTCGATTCTTTGATCAAATGCCTACCTGTGAAGCTAAAAAGCATTTTTGGCAAAAATAACGGGCAAGCTATGGAGGACCCGCAGTTCAAAATCCATCCGGTTCAAACTGAATCGGCCGAAGGTGGTCTGAATTGCCGGGAGTAGCTACGAGGGTCGGAAATGCATGCTTTTTGGCGACCGTCCATAAAATAGGGTCTACTTTGAGATAGACATGGAATGGCGCCGTTAGGGGTGACCCTCCTTGTAGCCGCTTCACGAAAAACGCATGTCTTTAGCATTCAAAAAATGAAAAACGGTTTTTCTTGTTAAACAAGTTGGAACCTTGCTTTGGCAACATTGTTTGCCATCACAAGACGGAGGCATGCACCAAATTTGGGCATATTATCAGAAACTATTCATCGGATGCGGCCATATCATTGCTAGTTTGGCTTGAAAGCCATGAATCTCGTTCATGGTAGGCCGTTTTTTAGAACACTTTTTCAAGAAAACATCCGTATTGCAAGTTTAGTATTTTTGCTAGTTGGTAGGCCACATTTGATGATGTGACGCGGAGGTCTCCCATTTTTTTGAATTTTTTTTGAATTTTTTACGGTGTTCTCAAAAACCGGCCGATTTCGTCGCGCCGGTTGTCCGTGGCTAGGGTTTGATCCATGCCAATCTGTTGTCTATTCTGTGATGAAATGCCTACCTGTGAAGCTAAAAAGCATTTTTGGCAAAAATAACGGGCAAGCTATGGAGGACCCATGAGTTCAAATTCAGCCGGTTCCATTTGAATCGGCGAAGGTGGTCTGAATTGCGGGAGTAGCTACGAGGGTCGAAAATGCATGCTTTTGGTGACCGTCAAGTAAAATAGGGTCTACTTTGAGATAGACATGGAATGGCGCCGTTAGGGGTGACCCTCCTTGTAGCCGCTTCACGAAAAACGCATGTCTTTAGGATTCAAAAAATGAAAAACGGTTTTTCTTGTTAAACTAGTTGGAACCTCGCTTTGGCAACATTGTTTGCCATCACAAGATGGAGGCATGCATCAAATTTGGGCATATTATCAGAAACTATTCATCGGATGCGGCCATATCATTGCTAGTTTGACTTGAAAGCCATGAATCTTCGTTCATGGTAGGTCGTTTTTAGAACACTTTTTCAAGAAAACATCCGTATTGCAAGTTTAGTATTTTTGCTAGTTGGTAGGCCACATTTGATGATGTGACGCGGAGGTCTCCCATTTTTTTGAATTTTTTTTGAATTTTCTACGGTGTTTCAAAAAACCGGCCGATTTCGTCGCGGCGGCTGTCCGTGGCTAGGGTTTGATCCATGCCAATCTGTTGTCGATTCTGTGATGAAATGCCTACCTTGTAGCCGCTTCATGAAAAAACGCATGTCTTTAGCATTCAAAAAATGAAAAACAGTTTTTGCATTTTTTACGGTGTTTTCAAAAACCGTTGGATTTCGTCACGGCGGTCGTCCGTGGCTAGGGTTTGAGACATGTTTTAGCATTCAAAAATGAAACTTATATTGTTTCATACACGAGCATGCACAAAACCCATAATTTTATCTTTCATCCATGAGCATGCATAAAAATTTCAATTCCATCAATTACCAAACTAAATATTCATTGTTAAAAATTGACATGTTTAGATGACTTTGTCATACAACATCCATGAGCATGCACAAAATTAAACTGACATACTTAACATTGACAAGCTTAAACCCAACATGCTTAACATTGCCACTTCATTTTCTTAACATCTTCACTCCTCCTTCTTCTCCTTCATCAACTTTGATGCGCCAGAGTGGCGAATCCCAGCGGATGTACTCCTCTACCACAATTGGCATGGTCCTGTCGCCCAGCTGTGGAATCGCCGGCGCCACTACCATCGCGAGGTCATCGTTAGGCACCACCATCGCGAGGTCAGCGTCAAGCACCACAATCGCGAGGTCATCGTCAGCCACCACCATAGCAGGTTCGTCGTCAGCCACCACCATAGCAAGGTCGTCGTCAGCCACCACCATAGCAAGGTCGTCATCCCCGCTCTGCTCGTCTTCTTGCCCACTCTGCTCCTCGTCATCCCCGCTGCTGCTCCCACTGCCTGGCCAAATGCAACAAAGTGTGAACATGGTGTTGTCGTCGTGCTGGTAGAGGAAGCCAAAAGGACAGGAAGAAGAGAGGCAGAGAGCTTACTGGCATCGTCGTCGTGCTGGTAGTACATGCGGCACATGGTGTTGTCGAACATCTTCACGGTGAACATGGCGTCGCTGCCGTAGCAGAAGACAAGGAAGTACCCGAGCTGTAGCTCATGGGCGCGGGCGAAATGCTCCCAGTTGGGCCCTAGGTACATGTGGCCTTCACCATCGAACACCGCCGACACGTCCCACAGTCTGTGAATCCCGCTGCCGGCCTCCCGCAGCTTCACTTTGTGGGGCTCACGGCCGGCAAGCATCTTCGCAAACGTGTCAGGCAGCCTCTGAGCGAGGGTCAAGCAGTGGTTAATTGTGGCAATAAAGCACTAGACAGCAGAGTGATGATAAAGAAATGAGTGATGATAAACATACCTGCCTACTGCAAGATTTCTCAATTACGATCTCGAAGAACTTGAAACCTTCCAAGCCAGCCATCTCACTTCTCTGAAAAGCAGCATTGTAAATTAAACAACAGGACTGGACAGAAATAGGAAACAAGGACTTCAAAATAGTAGAGTAATTACTACATGTGGCAAAAACATCAACAGCAACAGCAACAACACTAAAATCTACTATAAAAGGACCAGAACACAACTAGAAGCATATCTACTATAAATGGACATTGTTGCATATCTATAAATGAACATATCTGAACACTGACATAAATGACAGAAAATATCCCTATCTAAACCCAACCAAAAATGTGCCAGCAGACAACCTAAACCATGATGGTATATCAAAATGTACCCCCACTGATCAACATAACCTAGTGCATCAAATCTAGCCCCACTCATCAAATCTAGCCCCACTCATCAAATCATCCATTGAGCATCATCAAATCATCCTTTGAGCATTCCTGATACTTTAATTAAACACAACCTAGTGCATCTAACCCCAACCAAAAATAACAAAAATTCCTCATGGCAAGTCAAACCTACACTCCACTAGTACAGTACTACATGGAAACCAAGCTAGGCGCCCAAAATTAAGATCAGAAACACCAATTAGCTACTCCAGCTCGTACTAAAAGAACCCTAATCTGCAGAGGGTGTCGTGGATCTCGTGGTTCTTTAGGAAGAGGAACCGTAATCAGTGCCACGGAACCCTAATCTAATCAATAGGAAGAGGAACAGGAAGGAGTCGGCGGATTCATACCTTAGGAGGTCGTCGCCGTCGCCGTCGATGGAGGAGTGGGTCGCCGTCGATGGAGGTTGTCACCGTCGATGGAGGAGAAGGGGATGCCGGCGGCGGAGAGGACGAGTGGGTCAAGTGGATAATGGAGAGGAGGAGTGGGTCAAGTGGAGGAGTGGGTCCACTTGTCAGCGAGTTCTGTATTTGATATATTAAAAAGTGTGGCATATAGTACAAAACAAACAACCTCTTCCTAGCCAAGTGGTCGAAACACAGTGAAATAAGCGCACGGTCGTGGGTTCGAGTCCCCGCTGGCGCATAATTTTTTTGCTCACAATGAAAATGGGTTCATTTGAAGCAAAATTCAGTTAAAATAGCATCTTCAGTTCTGTCCAAAATTCAATTAAAACTGTATGATCACAACCACTACTAAATGATCACAACAACATTCTGCATGTTCAAAACAGCAAGCATAACATCTCAATTCTGTATTTTTTTGCAATCTTTTGCATTACAATACAACATTCATAACAGCTACTAAATGATCACAAAAACTTGATCACCAAAACTTGAAGGATTTTGCATCACATCACAACCATAACAATCATAACAAGTGTTCTGCACCAGCATCATAACAATCACATAACAAAAGCAAACTTGTTCATCATTACAAAAGCAAACTTGTTCAACATAAGAAAAGCAAACTTGTTCATCATTACAAAAGCAAACTTGTTCAACATAACAAAAGCAAACTTGTTCAACCACATAACTACAAACTGAGACACAGTAGTAGGGGTCATCCCAATACCACAAACAACTCAATATCCCCAGTAGTAGGGGTCATCCCAATGATCCTCCGCCTCTTGCCAGAGCTCCAAACCTTCTTTGATGGTTTCTCTTTTCTTCCATGCCTCGTAGGTGACGTACGCATCTTTCGCGGCGTACTCGATGAGCTTGTTTGGCAGTGGGCTGTCCCCCCATAGTAGGTGGTCCGATTTCTTGTTGATCTTCTGCTTCATTTCCTTGTAGGATGGGTGGATGATGCTGGCTGCAAACTCGGCCAAAGACTGCCACTTCTTTCCATTGTTTGGAACTCTCCATTTGCGCTGCAAGTCGATGTACTTGTCGGGGTTGATCTCCAAACCAGACAACTTCAGCTTCTCCTTGTCACCTCCAATGCAGAAGCCAACAAAGGTGTATAGCTTCTTCTCCTGCAGGAGCAGGCGGAGTTCCTTGGGCCTGCATCAAATTAATCTGGTGCATCAAATTCATCTACTTCAAAAACTTCAGAAACTACTAATTAGACAGAAACTTCAGAACTTGAACTAGTATTGCATCTACTTGAACTTGAACTATTGCATCTACTTGAAACTTCAAAACTTTAGAAACTACTAATTAGACGAAACTTCGAACTTGAACTAGTATTGCATCTACTTCAGAACTTCATAACTATTGCATCTACTTCAGAAACTTCACAAACTACTAATTAGATAGAAACTTCAGAACTTCAGAAACTTCAGAACTGGATGTTTTTACCATTTGGTTGCAGCGGTGATGTGGTATACCAGACGAGATCCTCCACGCATAAGCGCAGAACTGCAGCCATTTGCGGAGGTTCGTCTTCCTGGTATACTCGACATCAACGCCGATCGACCGAGAAAGCATGCGCCGAGCCTCCTCCTCATCTGGCGGATCCTCTTGTCCGATTAAATGCGGATTGCTGGTGCATCGACATCCAGCGGCTCCTTCAGTGGATATCAACCTTGAGCGGCACGGTGTAGTCCAGCTTACGCCGGGGACGGAACATCGTCGTCGACCACCAGCGGCTCCTTGCCGACGCCTCCTGCGGTGATGCTTGGCGAGCGGAGGAGTTGCTCCACGATGCCTCCGCCATTCTCTTGGCGAGCGGAGGAGTTGCTCCACGATTCCTCCGCCATTTCCCTCCGGCCGGCGATGGTGGAGGCAGAGGGAGGTAGAGGGAGGAAGATGGGCGGCAATGGAATGAGGAGGGAGGCAGAGGGAGGAAGATGGGCGGCAATGGAATAGGAGGAGTTACGGGCGTGGGAAGAAAACCCCCTCTGCATCGTGGGGAGTTGCCAGTGGAGGGGAGACGTGGGGAGTTGCCTCGAAAACTCAAACGTCCAGGAGGGGAGACGTGGGCCCTCGAAAACTCTAGAGGGGAGACGTGGGCCCTTTGGTTTCTCCTATTTTTGAAACAAAACAAAAAATCACAGCCATATTTTGCTCTAAAATTAATGAACACTGCAACCATATTAAGAGATCAATCTTCAAGCATTAAAACAACACCAAAGTATGGCACCAAAACAGCACCAAAACAACATCAGCCAAAACAGCAAAAAATGCCACCAAAATGGCACCAAAGTATCAGCCAAAATGGCACCAGAGTTTTAATGCATTGTATCTTCACCATTAGCCAAAATGGCACCAAAATGGCACCAGATTTTGCATTGTATCTTCACCATCTGCCTCTTCATCACCAAAGTCTCATGCATTTTGCTACCTGGAGAGAATTGTAGTAGAAAAACTACATCATCAAAAACTATAGAGAAGGTTGATCACCAATCAAAACAAGGAACATGCAGTAATAGTATAACCTTCATGTCCATTCGCTACTCATCGTCATCGATACGAAAACAAGGAACTCTATGCCCACTCCTGTTTTCCTCATCATCACTACAATATTGCAGCATAGTATGATCAGTCCGGTCTTCCTCATCCTCGCTCTCATGTCCATCCGCTACCACCTTTCTTCTTTTCTTGGTGCCTTCAACTGTTGCAGCACCAACGATCACACGTTCCCGGTCCCTTCGCACTCTGCTTTGCACCGGAACTTCCATAGAGTCATCATCAGCTTGCAATGGAACTTCCGTAGAGTCATCATCTTGGTATGTTAGTCCACCATCACCGGGGCCCTTTTCCACTTCGGTTTCAGTCACACTCCACAAGTGTCTGTGCTGAAAGTTTTGCACAACTCGCCATTTTCCGTGCAAAAGAGTGTCTGGCAGATAAAACACCATTGGTGCTTGTGTTGTTAGAATAAAGGGATCACTCTTATACCAGCACCTTGCAGTGTTGATGCTTTTGAAGTGGCCATCATACTTGACAAAAGAGTCTCTCTTCTTCTTGCTACCAAGCTCAAACCAGTCACAGCAAAATAAGACTACCGAGTGATGGATGCCTCCACTAGAGTTGTACTGCAACTCTACGATGCTTCTCAACTGACCATAGAAGTCAATGATCTCACCATCATGTGACCCCTCAGTGACGATTCCACTATTCTATGTCTTCCTTTTTTCCTCGCGGTCAACGGTCTGGTACTGGACACCGTCAGCAATGCATGCTGAATACACTCTCACTCGCTTATCCGGTAAACATGCCAAAGCAAATAGATCGTCACTGACCTTCTTCTCCTCATGCAACTTTCCAATCTGCACAAATAAACCATTTAGTAAACAATGGTATTTAACAATTGGTGAATAACACAGAAAACATAAAACATGTGGCTAAATATCTCACATGATTCTTAAACCACTTAGCAAACCCCTTGGCAACCCTTTTATCAACATGGATATTGCTTTCTTCCTGATTTAACTCTTCCTTGCATTTCCTGCAATGCCAACAAAACATGTGAATTAAAACATTAGGCTGGTGCCAACCCAAGCAAAAAATATATATATAATGAGTGCACAAGATATAACATACTCGATATATGGTAGAACCTCGGCGCAATTGCTGAGCACAAACCAAACCATCTTGTCATACTCATCACCAGCCTCCAAGTATTGTGAGGCTCCAAGAAAGTTCACACCATGGTTGAAACAGAGACATCACCACTTTGCGAATCAGACCGCTCTCTATTTCTGCCCGGCCGGTTCCATCTTGTTTCCACATCGCCAAAGTACCTAGAGCAAAAAGTCAAGCACTCATCAACGACATATGCTTCAGCAATAGAACCTTCAGGTCTTGCCGTGTTTCACACATAACGCTTACAAGTAAGCAGCCTTCTTTCGATTGGGTACATCCAACCGTATTGCACAGGGCCTGTAAGCATTGCCTCTTTTGGTAAGTGCACCGCCAAATGGACCATCACGGTGAAGAAAGCTGGAGGGAAAATATTCTCGAGCTTGCAAAGAATAATTGGGATTTCTTTTTCAACTCTTTCCAGGACAGTTAACTTGAGTGTTTTGCAGCACAGTTCTCTAAAGAAATTTCCCAGCTCAGCAACCGCTTCATATACATCCTTGTGCATGATTCCTCGGAGGCCCGCCGGTAAAATCCTTTGGAGGAGGATGTGACAATCATGGGTTTTCAGTACTGAAAGCTTGAATCCATCAGAAGTAACACACTTTGCTAGGTTAGCAGCATAACCATCTGGAAATTTCACCGCTCTTAGGAATTCACAGAATGCAAGCTTTTGTTCTTTACTCATTGTATACCATGCTCGTGGCATTTCAAATGAATCTTCATCTTCATTGTCTTTGTAGATGCAAATCTTCTCTTATGCCCATGTCCTCCAAATCAAGCCTAGAACTAACCGTGTCCTTTGTCTTCCCTTCAATGTTCGAAGCGTCCCTAGCAGATTCTGCATATGTTTTTCTCAATGTGCATTACATCGAGATTATGCCTTAATTTCAGATCAGCCCAGTATGGCAGGTCCCACAAACAAGACCTCCGGTCCCAACATTGACCTTCCTCACGCTTTCTTTTCTTCGCCAGCTTTCCTGGTCTCACATCTTTCACCTTTTCAAGTTGCTGCTCCAGCTCTTCTTTAGTGAATTCAGCTGGCTTGTCACGGGTTTCATTCTCACCATTAAAATCTTTGCTTCTTCGCCAGCGATGGTTTCGGGGAAGAAAGCGGCGGTGCCCAATATAGCAGATCTTGCTCCTTATTCTCTTTGAGCAAGGGTCTTTGTCACAATGGACACAAGCACGATAACCCTTGTGATCCTCCAGCACAGAGTGTGCAGAGCCGGGAAATCATGGATGGACCATATGATTGCAGCACGTAGATTGAACTTTTCTTCCGGACTCAAGGCATCGTATGTAGGTACACCAGTCCGAGCTGGAGCAGTTCTTCTCGAGGGCTCCATAAAGACATCAAAATCCTTTCACGGAGACTCTAGACCCGGATAAGCAATGACATCATGAAGTTGTACTGATCCATGCATGCCCATGGTGGCAGGTTGTACGGCACCACAAAAACTGGCCACATGCTATAAGGCGTGCTCATGTTCCCAAGCGGATTAAACCCATACGTGGAAATGCCAAGTTTTATGTTCCGTGGATCTGCAGCAAAATCTAAATGTATCTTGTCAAACTCTTTCCATGCCTCTCCATCCATTTGGATGACTCAGCTCATTGTCCACAGGTTGCCGCTTCAGCTTGTGCCACTGTACCTCACGCGATGATTCCTTCGAGATGAAGATCCGCTGCAGCCTTGGTATCAAGGGAAAGTGCCTCAGTACCTTCTACGGTATTGACTTCTTCCCATCAGCATCTTTCCACCTAGATGCATTGCATTTTGGACAGTTGTCATGCTTTGCTAAATCCTTCCGAAACAAGACACAATTATTTGGGCACACATGTATTGACCATAACCTAACCCAGCCTGTGGATTATGCTCAATGCTTCATCATATGATCTGGGAACACGACTATCAGGGAATTGCAAGCTCAAAAGACGGAGTATTGCGTTGAATGCAGCATTGCTAATCCGGTAGAAAGACTTGATGTGGAGTAACTTCACGGTGAAGGTAAATCTTGAAAATTTACCCCCTTCATGAACTGCGCGCTTCGCCTCCTCTAACACCTCAGCAAACAAAGACTTACGTCCATCAAGACGATCTTGACATCATACAAATCCTTCAATAGGTCAGAATCCTACCATCTTCATGCCCATCCTCTTCCTCCAAAACAGCATTATCTCATAAAACCTTTTGCATGAAATCAATGCCGACATCACCACCACCCATCATATGAGGGCCTCTGTATCGACTTCAAAATGTTGAGGTTGAGTGTCCAAAGGTTCTCCATGATATATCCATCTATCATATGTGCTGGACATCCCATTAAGAAGAAGATGATCTTCCACTCTTCCTTGAGCCATTCTTGGACGGTTGAGGCATTCGCAGCATGGGCAAAGAATTTGAGCATCGTTGGCAAAATTTGCCCGAACAAATGCCATGAAATCATCAACTCCTTTCATATGTTCTTTCGAAAACTTTCTAACTCCTTTTCTAATCCAGCTTCTGTCCATCTGCCAAAGACAACAAATTGTCGCAACTTAGCAAATCAATCTAAGTGCATCAACATTAATTAATGAAAATGGATGGAAGTAATGGAAGCTAAAATTCCAGAAAATTTTATATGCTAGTTGCCTAACCACAACATTGAAACAAACCAAACTATAAATCAAACCAACACTGAAATTGGCATGAATTTATGTTGCAGAGAAGGCTAATTCAAATTAAACCAAACTAGCTAGCTAGATCCTAACAAATACTATGTTGTTTCTATCAATTACAATTACAATTATCCTAACAATCTGTAGACAAACAATTGCAGACCAAGGCCTTGTTTCTGGCCTTGATAAATGAGAGGGGTTAACAGCTATTGGCAGGGAATAAATCCCATCTAGCTGAAATTCCCACCAAATCTTAACCGAACAAGGCCTGAACAATTCTTAACAAACAAGCTAAAGAACTCCCAACAGTACATCAAGAAAATTCATCTATGAAATATCTACCAAACAAGCAAGCTATCTCCTAATTCCTAACAGTGCATCAACAAAATTCATCTATGCTGAAGAACATCTGACAAAATTCATCAACAAAATTCATACATGCTCGGCGACGAGTGCGAGATAGAGAGAGGAGAGGGGGAAGAGGAGAGGGGTGCATATCGGGAGGTGTGCTTGCGGCGGCGGCGAGTCCCGCATGCTCGGCGAGCCTCTCCTTGCGTGGCTGTCGTTCCTACGCCCGCCCCCACCTTTGCAGGTGGCCCACGCCCCTGCTGGTTGCTTCGGCAGCCAGCCCCGCCTCCACACCCGCCGGTTGCTTCCGCTGCTGCCCCCGTTGGGGACAAGGCGAGCGGCGAGGCCGTGGGCGAGGTCACCTGCGGTGAGGCCGTGGGCGAGGTCACCTGCTGTGAGGCCATGGGCGAGGTCACCTGCAGCGAGGCCGTTCCTGCCCTCGCCCCCACCACCGCCGGTCGCCCCTGCCCCTGCTGGTCGCTTCGGCCGCCGGCCCCGCCCTCGTCCACCCGCCACGCCCCTGCCCGCAGCCCGCCGCCACCTGGAAGACCTAGAAATTTTTGGCTAAGTGTTGGCTCTGCCCGCAGCTCGCCGCCACCTGGTCCCACTTGTCAATGACTTAGATTTGGCGCTATAATATAATATATAGAGCCATTCCGCTAGATGGGCAGCAATCCCTCTCTAGCTCAGTGGTAGCGAACAAGTTAAACAGCGCGAGGTCGTGGGTTCTAGTCCCCGCTAGCGCATATTTTTTAGGAATTAAAGCGCACATTTTTTAGGGAATTAAAAGCTTGCTTACCCACCTGTCAGTGGCTCACCCACCTGTCAAATGGTTCCCGCTTGTCAGTGTTGCTCTGTTCGATGCCACCTGGTCGGAAGGTCCCACTTGTCACTGATAGGAGAGAGCCGTGGTTTTATATAATCTATAGATTAGTTCCCATACCAGAGCAACAATCCCTCTCTAGCCCAGTGGTACCGAACGAGCGAATCAAGCGCGAGGTCGTGGGTTCGAGTCCCCGCTAGCGCACATTTTTGGGGAGAATTAAGCACTCGGCCCCTCCTGTCAAATGGGTCATGCATGTCAGTATGTGCCCCGTCTGTTGTTGAATATTAATATTTAACCAAAAATGACACCTAGACAGTGACACATAAGCGAGGTTGCTGAGGTGGCTGCCTAATCATCCCAATTCATTCAAAATTAAGTGTAGTGACCATGTTATATTGGTCGTTATCAAGCTAGGCGTGAGGCAGTGGACAGTGCTTCCCGCTTTATGACCATTTCCTGTAATGACATTATGACCTTTCTGACCAGAATGGTCGTTATAGGTTATGGTCTGGAGCCCCCCAACAGCTTTTGACCTATTGGTCTAAAATGGTCATAAATTTATGACCAATTCTTCCAGGGTCACTGACAAAAGGTCACTAGTTCACATATTTCTTGTAGTGTGATGTAGAGGGATAAACTCATGCAATATGATATAAACCCCATCTTTTTATCCTCAATGGCAACAATACAATACATGTCGTTTCCCCTACTGTCACTGGGATCGAGCACCGCAAGATTGAACCCAAAGCTAAGCACTTCTCCCATTGCAAGAAAGATCAATCTAGTAGGCCAAACCAAACTGATAATTCGAAGAGACTTGCAAAGATAACCAATCATACATAAAAGAATTCAGAGGAGATTCAAATATTGTTCATAGATAATCTTAATCATAAACCCACAATTCATCGGATCTCGACAAACACACCGCAAAAGAAGATTACATCGAATAGATCTCCAAGAGAATCGAGGAGAACTTTGTATTGAGATCCAAAGAGAGAGAAAAAGCCATCAAGCTAATAACTGTGGACCCGAAGGTCTGAGGTAAACTACTCACACATCATCGGAGAGGCTATGGTGTTGAAGTAGAAGCCCTCCATGATCGATGCCCCCTCCGGCGGAGCACCGGAAAAGGCCCCAAGATGGGAACTCACGGGTACAAAAGGTTGCGACGGTGGAATTAGGTTTTCGTGGTTCTCTTCGATGGTTTTGGGGTACGTAGGTATATATATAGGAGGAAGAAGTAGGCCAGTGGATCCACGAGGGGCCCACGAGGGTGGAGGGCGCACCCAGGGGGGGTAGGCGCGCCCCCTGCCTCGTGGCCTCCTCGTCGGTTGCTTGACGTCCGCTCCAAGTCCTCCAGATCATGTTTGTTCCAAAAATCACGTTCCCGAAGGTTTCATTCCGTTTGGACTTCGTTTGATATTCTTTTTCTGCGAAACACTGAAATAGGCAAAAAACAACAATTTGGGCTGGGCCTCCGGTTAATAGGTTAGTTCCAAAAATAATATAAAAGTGTATAATAAAGCCCATTAAACATCCAAAATATAATATATAATAGCATGGAACAATAAAAAATTATAGATAAGTTGGAGACGTATCACTTGCAAGAACAAAGTAGAGGATGTCTAACTTGTTTTTGCAGGGCATGCTGTGATGTGATATGGTCAAGACATGATGCTAAATTTTATTGTATGAGATGATCATGTTTTGTAATAGAGTTATCAGCAACTGGCAAGAGCCATATGGTTGTCGCTTTATTGTATGAAATGCAATCGCCATATAATTGCTTTACTTTATGACTAAGCGGTAGTGATAGTCGTAGAAGCAATAGTTGGCGAGACGACAACGATGCTACGATGGAGATCAAGGTGTCGCGCCGGTGATGATGGTAATCATGACGGTGCTTTCAAGATGGAGATCAAAGGCACAAGATGATGATGGCCATATCATATCACTTATATTGATTGCATGTGATGTTTATCTTTTATGCATCTTATTTTGCTTAGATCGATGGTAGCATTATGATGATCTCTCACTAAATTTCAAGGTATAAGTGTTCTCCCTGAGTATGCACCATTGCGAAAGTTCGTCGTGCCGAGACACCACGTGATGATCGGGTGTGATAAGCTCTACATTCACATACAACGGGTGCAAGCCAGTTTTGCACACGCAGAATACTCGGGTTAAACTTGACGAGCCTAGCATATGCAGATATGGCCTCGGAACACTGAGACCGAGAGGTCGAGCGTGAATCATATAGTAGATATGATCAACATAGTGATGTTCACCATTGAAAACTACTCCATCTCACATGATGATCAGACATGGTTTAGTTGATATGGATCACATGATCACTTAGATGATTAGAGGGATGTCTATCTAAGTGGGAGTTCTTAAGTAATTTGATTAATTGAACTTTAATTTATCATGAACTTAGTACCTGATAGCATTTTGCATGTCTATATTGTTGTAGATAGATGGCCCGTGCTGTTGTTCCGTTGAATTTTAATGCGTTCCTTGAGAAAGCAAAGTTGAAAGATGATGGTAGCAATTACACGGACTGGGTCCGTAACTTGAGGATTATCCTCATTGCTGCACAGAAGAATTACGTCATGGAAGCACCGCTAGGTGCCAAACCTGCTGCAGGAGCAACACCAGATGTCATGAATGTATGGCAGAGCAAAGCTGATGACTACTCGATAGTTTAGTGTGCCATGCTTTACGGCTTAGAACCGGGACTTCAATGATGTTTTGAACGCCATGGAGCATATGAGATGTTCCAGGAGTTGAAGTTAATATTTCAAGCAAATGCCCGGATTGAGAGATATGAAGTCTCCAATAAGTTCTACAGCTGGAAGATGGAGGAGAATAGTTCTGTCAGTGAGTATATACTCAAAATGTCTGGGTATAACAATCACTTGATTCAACTGGGAGTTAATCTTCCAGATGATAGTGTCATTGACAGAATTATTCAATCACTGCCACCATGCTACAAGAGCTTCATGATGAACTATAATATGCAAGGGATGGATAAGACAATTCCCGAGCTCTTCGCGATGCTAAAGGCTGCGGAGGTAGAAATCAAGAAGGAGCATCAAGTGTTGATGGTCAACAAGACCACCAGTTTCAAGAAAAAGGGTAAAGGGAAGAAGGGGAACTTCAAGAAGAACGGCAAGCAAGTTGCTGCTCAAGTGAAGAAGCCCAAGTCTGGACCTAAGCCTAAGACTGAGTGCTTCTACTACAAAGGGACTCGTCACTGGGAGCGGAACTGCCCCATGTATTTGGCGGATAAGAAGGATGGCAAGGTGAACAAAGGTATATGTGATATACATATGTTATTGATGTGTACCTTACTAATGCTCGCAGTAGTGCCTGTGTATTTGATACTGGTTCTATTGCTAATATTTGCAACTCAAAACAAGTACTACGGATTAAGCGAAGATTGGCTAAGGACGAGGTGACGATGCGCGTGGGAAATGGTTCCAAGGTCGATGTGATCGCGATCGGCATGCTACCTCTACATCTACCTTCCGGATTAGTTTTAGACATGAATAATTGTTATTTGGTGCCAGCGTTAAGCATGAACATTATATCTGGATCTTGTTTGATGCGAGACGGTTATTCATTTAAATCAGAGAATAATGGTTGTTCTATTTATATGAATAATATCTTTTATGGTCATGCACCCTTGAAGAGTGGTCTATTGTTTTTGAATCTCGATAGTAGTGATACACATATTCATAATATTGAAGCCAAAAGATGCAGAGTTGATAATGATAGTGCAACTTATTTGTGGCACTGCCATTTAGGTCATATTGGTGTAAAGTGCATGAAGAAACTCCATTCTGATGGACTTTTGGAATCACTTGATTATAAATCACTTGGTACTGAGGAACCATGCCTCATGGGCAAGATGACTAAAATGCCGTTCTCCGGAACAATGGAGCGAGCAACAGATTTGTTGGAAATCATACATACTGATGTATGTGGTCCGATGAATGTTGAGGCTCGCAGCAGGTATCATTATTTTCTCACCTTCACAGATGATTTGAGCAGATATGGGTATATCTACTTGATGAAACATAAGTCTGAAACGTTTGAAAAGTTCAAAGAATTTCAGAGTGAAGTGGAAAATCATTGTAACAAGAAAATAAAGTTTCTACAATCTGATCGTGGAGGATAATATTTGAGTTACAAGTTTGGTCTTCATTTGAAACAATGCGGAATAGTTTCGCAACTCACGCCACCCGGAACACCACAGTGTAATGGTGTGCCCGGACGTCGTAATCGTACTTTACTAGATATGGTGCGATCTATGATGTCTCTTACTGATTTACCGCTATCGTGTTGGGGTTATGCTTTAGAGACGGCTTCATTCACATTAAATAGGGCACCATCTAAATCCGTTGAGACGATGCCTGATGAACTGTGGTTTGGCAAGAAACCAAAGTTGTCGTTTCTTAAAGTTTGGGGCTGCGATGCTTATGTGAAAAAGCTTCAACATGATAAGCTCGAACCCAAATCGGAGAAATGTGTCTTCATAGGATACCCAAAGGAGACTGTTGGGTACACCTTCTATCATAGATCCTGTGACGCCCCCGATTCAATCGTACACTAATCATACACGCAAACGTGTACGACTAAGATCAGGGACTCATGGGAAGATATCACAGCACAACTCTAAAAATAAAAAAAGTCATACAAGCATCATAATACAAGCCAGGGGCCTCGAGGGCTCGAATATTAGTGGTCGATCATAGACGAGTCAGCGGAAGCAACAATATCTGAGTACAGACATAAGTTAAACAAGTTGGCATTAAGAAGGCTAGCACAAACGGGGATACAGATAGAAAGAGACGCATGCCTCCTGCCTGGGATCCTCCTAATTAAACTACTCCTGGTCGTCGGCGGCCTGAACATAGTAGTAGGCACCCTCGGTGTAGTAGGGGTCGTCGTCGACGGTGGCGTCTGGCTCCTGGGCTCCAGCATCTGGTTGCGACAACCGAGAAGAATGGAAAGGGGGAAAAGAGGGAGAAAAGCAACCGTGAGTACTCATCCAAAGTACTCGCAAGCAAGGAGCTACACTACATATGCATGGGTATATGTGTAAAGGGCCATATCAGTAGACTGAACTGCAGAAAGCCAGAATAAGAGGGGGATAGCTAATCATGTCGAAGACTACGCTTCTGGCAGCCTCCATCTTGCAGCATGTAGACGAGAGTAGATGGTAAGTTCACCAAGTAGCATCGTATAGAATAATCCTAGCCGGCGATCCCCTCCTCGTCGCCCTGTTAGAGAGCGATCGCCAGATTGTATCTGGCACTTGGAAGGGTGTGTTTTATTAAGTATCCGGTTCTAGTTGTCATAAGGTCAAGGTACAACTCCGGGTCGTCCTTTTACTGAGGGACACGGCTATTCGAATAGATAAACTTCCCTGCAGGGGTGCACGACATTACCCAACACGCTCGATCCCATTTGGCTGGACACACTTTCCTGGGTCATGCCCAGCCTCGGAAGATCAACACGTCGCAGCCCTACCTAGGCACAACAGAGAGGTCAACACGTTGGTCTAAATCCTATGGCGCAGGGGTCTGGGCCAATCACCCATTGCACACCTGCACGTTGCGAGGGCGGCCGGAAGCAGAACTAGCCCCCTTAATACAAGAGCAGGCTTACATTCCAATCCGGCGCGTGCCGCTCAGTCGCTGACGTCACGAAGTCTTCGGCTGATACCACGATGCCGAGCGCCCATAACTGTTTCCGCGTAGTTGGTTAGTGCGTATAGGCCAGTGGCCAGACTCAGATCAAATACCAAGATCTCGTTAAGCGTGTTAATTGAAGTATCCGCGAACTCCGGCCAGGGCCAGGCCCACCTCTCTCCTAGGTGGTCTCAACCTGCCCTGTCGCTCCACCACAAAGTAACAGTCGGGGGCCGTCGGGAACCCAGGCCCACCTCTACCGGGATGGTGCCACCTGCCCCTTCAGCCCCCATCTCCGAACAGTATCATAAGTAATGCAACAGTATAAAGTATATAGCATATGCCCGTGATCACCTCCCGAAGTGATCACGGCCCAGTAGTATAGCATGGCAGACGGACAAGAGTGTAGGGCCAGTGATGGACTACTAGCATCCTATACTAAGTATTTAGGATTGCAGGTAAGGGTAACAACAGTAGCAACAATGACAGGCTATGTAGCAGAATAGGATTAACCGAAAGCAGTAACATGCTACGCTACTCTAATGCAAGCAGTATAGAGAAGGAATAGGCGATATCTGGTGATCAACGGGGGCACTACTAGAAATACCACTACTAATGGCGCACCTAATATGGCCATTAATGGCGCATCAGAGGTGCGCCATTGACAAAGACGCCATTAGTAATTTTTACTAATGGCGCACCACCAGTGCGCCATTAGTATCTGATATACTAATGGCGCACCACCTGGTGCGCCATTAGTATATGCAAGGGTGCGCCATTAGTATGCCTCCCGGGGGCATGTATACCAGTGCTTTGGCATACTAATGGCGCACCACCCCGGATCGCCATTAGTAACATGACATACTAATGGCGCAGTTCCCGGTGATGCGCCATTAGTATGCCTTTGTCATACTAATGGCGCCTTCGTCATGTGATGCGCCATTAGTATGAATATTAGGTTTTTTATTTTTTTTATTTTCTGTTTTTGCACAGGTTACAAAATGTATCATTTGACAAAATATAGACAGCACACATCAACAATAGATTCATCAAATACAATAGAAGATTAGTCCTTGAATACAATTCATCATATTAGTCTCCGAATACAATTCATCATATTAGTCTCCGAATTGAAAAGACCGAACAAAGATAGAACATTATATTACAAGTCTCGAGACTGCGAGTAGCGAGTTTATCTTCGCATTACAAGTCGATATCGATCATCTAAACTACCATCACATAGAAGAGAGCTGCGGTCATCACGATGAGCATCATCACGATGAAACTCGTCTTCATCCGGTTCCTCCAACGCCCTCCCTCTCCCGCTAGATAGCGGGCGTATCTAGATTCGGCCTCGGCCCTAGTGGTGTACCTTTGTAACTGTTACCGCTGAATCGGTGAACCTGTCTCCGACACTCCTCCCGATCATCGAGACTCCGGGAACCTTACCCTTGTACACGACATACGCCGGCATCGCTATGCACTAGCCAAACGAAACGTTAGTACCAATTCACAGACAATACATAAGCAATATATAAGTATGCAATGAACGATCGGAAGAGAAAAGCAAGACATTAATAGCATCGATTACATCTAAGTTGAACGACTCTCGAAACCAAAGAGACATACTACAAGTTCATTAAAGTTTAATTACAACATGACCCAATCGATGTTTGAACTAGACAACTCGACTCAAGGGACCGGAGCGTGGATGAAGCCGCCGTCATCGTGGGAGTCATGAAAGAGCGGAGTTGTCATCCTGCATTTGTAGCATTGTGTCGATGTCTTTGTTGGACGGTTGATTTCGAGGTAGAACTGCCCCGAGGTACGAAGGACATCTTGATGGATGATTTCCGCAAACTCCATTTGGATGCGAAAGAATTCTTGTCGGAGGTCCGCGTCCTGGATTGCCGACACGCTCGCGGCCCAATCTTGGAGTTTACTCGGTAGCAGAAGTTGATGATGGTCCCGTACGATCGCCCGCATGTGATGGATGGCGTAGTAGGCACCCTTCGACCGCCAAAGCGGCTGCTTGACGCAGCGAACGTCATTGTGGGAGAACACATGCTTGCCGTGCTTACGAATAGGCCTGGTGAAGGTGCCTCCAGATTTGGCGTAGCCGGGGAGAACATCATCAAGAACCTTCTTGACATTTGTGTAGTCTACGTTCAACTGACGGTCCGGGTCGAAATACGTGGCCATGGAATATTTAGGGCTTAGGAGGATGAGCGTGCAACGTGTGTCACTGCAGAAAACACGGAATGTTAAAAGAAAACGATCGAAATGTAAGAATTCATATGTTACGGGCGGTTGAAGGAGGACTTACTCGGAAAGTAAGGCACGAGGAAGTTATCCTTATCTTGGTTTGCCGAATGGCGCCTTGAGGTAAGAACTCGCGACTTGCGGTCCCCAGCGCTGCCCAAGATCTTGCACGCATGTAGAAGGGGTCGACTATCACGATGTCCGGGTCTTGTCGCGAATGATCCGCATCTCCATACTCAGCGAAAATAGCCGAGCGAAGGTGTAGTGCAGCGGATGAAGGTTCAACATAGCGTGGATGTCATCAAAACGCAGGACGATCGACGCCCGATGGAGTTATCCACAAAGCCCTTGCCCTCCGCACCTTGGCCGCAAACCGGGTATGCCACATCCTTCTCCCTGAGACGCCGCTTCTCCAAAGAAAGAACACTGTCATGCAGACTCCGCATAGCACCGGTTGCAGCATTGAGCATATTTGTCGGTAGCATCGCCCTACCCGCCACATGCACCCTCCTCGAGATATCCTGCGGTGAAGGTGGCCCGTCCTGAGCACGGATCGTACTCGGTGCGGCTGGCTCGCACCCTTCTTAGTCTTTCTTTGTGTGCCTTCTTCTTCTCCTGTAATGGGACCAAGTTTTGCTCACAGACCGCCTTCTTGAGTGTGTTGGGGCTGATAATATTTCGCACCTCGCCTATCCGAGGCTCGGTGAAGTCGGCAATGGAGGCGTCTCGAGAGCTGAACGCCAGACGGCGCTGTTGCAACTTGGCTTCTCCGCAGCACGAGCTAGATCGCATACGACTTTTGTTGGGTTTGGTTCTTGAGAAGGAGGCCCCATGAAGTCGCCATCGCACCCATGCTCGGCAAAGTACTGATCGGCGTTGCCAAATGTATCATAGTCGTCGTCGTCGTCATTACGATCCTGTGCCATATGCATGTTTGTATCCGATGGCATAGGGATGTCCGCACCGTTCTGGCGGTCTTGCCATGGGGCCGACTTGGCGCCGCACGACTGGCGGTGTTGTCTTTGGGTGGTGTCCCCGCCCCCAAACGAATCTGGCTCTTCGCCAAAGCAGGGCCAGTTCAGCAGGCGCCGAGGGTCATCACGTCATCATCGTCGCCCCGACGGGTCGATTCGGAGGTAACAAGTCGTCGCAGCCTGGCAGCACCAACCAGTTGAACCCTAAACAAGTTGGGTGGCATCGGGTACCGTGGAACAAGGGGTTGCCGGTTGAGCGATTTTGCCCTTGGCGACATCGACCAACTCGTTGTTCACGAAGTGGAGGAGAGTGCACGAACGTCGGCGGCGCCCTGCGAAAACATGTAGGCGTCGGGGATGCCCGATCAAAGGCAAGGAGATGAAGTCCTCGGCGAGAGAGGCTTAATTAGTTATCGTGATGATGGCGTCGAGCTCGGCTAATGTAGAGGCACCGCCAACGGCGTGCGATTGACGGAGGGGCCGCTTGCTGCAGAGGTGCCGGCGGCGTACACCCGGTGCATTAAGCTCCCGTGCCGGCGTCGGAGACACCAATGCCGCCTTCGCGGGAGGCACCAATGGCCCCGCCATCGCATTATGCGAGTTGCTGGCCGTGAAGCTAGGAATCGGGGGCGGCCCCTGTTGGCCGCCCGCAATCCACGCACTCAATCCAGAAAATCCGTGGACTACCTGCCCCGCGACATATCCGTAACCGAGATAGTCGTGCACCGTCGTGAGCACTGCGGCTCTCATAGGGAAATATTCTTTCTGCGGCGCCCCACGTATTGGCTGGCGTTTTCCACAGCGTGTCAAGCTCCTCTTTCAGCAGCCCGGATACAGATTGATGTCGTTCCTGGTTGTTTCGGCCCTTCAATTAGCATACTCATGTGAATGTACTTCCTCTTCATGCACAACCAGGGGGAAGGTTGTACATCCACACAAACACAGGCCAGGTGCTATGTGTGCTTCTCGGCTGCCAAGCGGATTGACTCCATCGGTGCTCGCGCCAGCACGATGTTCCTTGGATCGTTCCCAAATTCCGAGTCTTGAAGTTCAACGCTTACATGGCTCGCATCCTTAGGGTGACTCAGCATCTTGTCTTTTTATCTATCTCCGGATCATTTGCGTCATCTTCCGCTTCTTCTCCTCCCTATCCGCGTGCCAACGCAGGAGCTTTGCTACCTTAGGGTCCGCGAAATAGCGCTGCAGACGAGGAGTGATCGGAAAGCACCACACCACTTTTCGAGGAGCTTTCTTCCTCTTCTTGTATCGAGTGACGCCGCACACGGACATATGGTAGACTCAGCGTGCTCGTCCCGATAAATGATGCAATTGTTCATGCACACATGGTATTTCACGTGCGGTAAATCCAGAGGACACACGATTTTCTTCGCCTCCCAAACTGGTCGGGCACTTGTTCCCCTTGGGAAGACGTTCGTGCGAGAATGACATGTTCTCGTCGAAGCATCGTCGGTCATTTTGTGTTTTACTTTCATCTCGGGGCCATGGCGTTACTTTCGGCGGGTATCCTCGGGCCTGCATCCTTCATACAATGGAGTAACGCGTCTAACTCAAGTTGATCCATCTTGGCTTTCTCTCGGCGGCAGCTCTTGCGTTATCCGTCCGCTTGAGAAGCAGCTCTTGAATATGAGGGTCCTGCACCCAGCCCATCGATGGTCCAGCGTAAATGCGCTCCGCCCGGCATCATCATCTTCATGATCATGCCCGTCGCCTGCTCCGGCATCTTCCTCATCATCATGTCCTGCATCTTCTACATGATGACTGTGTACAAACATCACGGTCGTGATCATCTCCACAGGGATTCTTCGTCTTCTCGCCCGCCCGAGCCGCGGTGGTTGTCTTGCTGCCCTTCCTCATTTCTTGCCCGGCCCGCATGGGCGACTTCGTAGTCATCTTCATCACCTTGCCACCGATAGCCATCCATGAAACCACGCAACAGCAGGTGGTCCGCACCTGCCGGAATCCGGGTCCGCAATAAGGCTCTTCACTTGCATCTTCGACACGGACATCTTATCTCCGTCTCGTTCTTTTGAAGCATCTCGGCCTTCGCGGACCTCAAAACCTATTCACGATGCCTTCGGTCATCGTGCGGACTATGGTCGCTCATGAGGTAGAGCAAAACGATATTTTAGAACCAAGAAAAATTTGGCATGACTTTCCTAAAATAGGACCAAAAGGATGCTTAATGCCAAAATTCTACTTGAAACGGAAATGAATCAACATTCCGGCAAAATATTGGCAACTATCGCATTTCAAATACGGTACACCTCCAAACACAAACACATATGCAAACACCACAAACATATGCAACACCACGAACATACATAGATCTAGCTAGGCCGTAAAAAGTGCATGTGCACATTGTTGTAAGGAGAACAACCTAAATATAGCTTCCCCCCTTACTTACCTATTAAAACAAGGTAATTTAACCACTTAATTTGAATGAATCTATGGTGGAAATGAGGTGAAAAAGAGGAGGCACCCGAGACAAGGAGGAGGTGGAGAGAATGAAGTGGGGAGAAAGTGAGTGTGTGGGTAGGAGAGGCTGTCCCAAATATCTTGTTGCTACCCACTTACTAATGGTGCACCTCTTGCATGGTGCGCCATTTGTAGTTACCACTACTAATGGCGCACCTAAGCAGGATGCGCCATTAGTATGTTTGGACAGGCGCACTAGTTCAAAAAAAAAGTTTCTATACTAATGGCGCACCCGCACCATGGTGCGCCATTAGTAGTTACAACTACTAATGGCGCACCGAGTGCGGGTGCGCCATTAGTATGTTTGGACAAGCGCACTAGTTCCAAAAAAAGTTTATATACTAATGGCGCACACATTTGGTGCGCCATTAGTAGTTACAACTACTAATGGCGCACTTTGGCAGGATCGCCATTAGTATGTTTGAACAAGCACTAGTTTAAAAAAAAAATTGGTACTAATGGCGCATTCAAGCATGGTGCGCCATTAGTAGTTTGAACTCTAATGGCGCATCGGGTGGTGGTGCGCCATTAGTATATAAATGGCGCACCATCTTTCCGGTGCGCCATTAGTGTCATTTCCATCTATAGCCCTTTTCCTAGTAGTGGGGGGCTTGCCTAGTTGCTCTGGCAAGAAGGAAGGGTCGTCAACACCGTAGTTGAACTCGGGGTCGCCGGCAGTCTCGGGGTCCTCTGGAAAGAAGTAACGAAGGGGGAACATAATAAATAATAGAGCAATCAAAGCAACACAAAGCATAACATGGTGGTACATGGTGCTAGGGGTGACCTAACGCAGTAGAAGGTGATACTAGCGAAGGGGGGAAACATCCGGGAAAGTATCCCCGCCGTTTCACGTTTTCAGACAAATGAACCGGAGGGGGAAAGTGGCGTGTTTGCTATGCTAGGGATGTATGGCGGAAGAACGGGCTGCGTATTCGGATTCGTCTCGTTGTTCTGAGCAATTTTCATGTACAAAGTATTTTCGTCCGAGTTACGGATTAATTTATATGATTTTACAAAGTTTTAATGATTTTCTAGAATTTCTGAAATTGTTTAATTCAAATAATAAGCAGAATAAAGTTTTGTCACCTATTGCTAAAATAGCCAGAGTGAATGACAGTGGGCCAGGGGTCCAGTCAGCATGCACACTCAGCAGTTGACCAGTCAACATTGACTGGTCAAAAGAGTCAGCGGGGCCTACATGTCATTAACACAATGACTTATCATTTATTTTAACAGGGTATTTAAGTGAGGGGGCCACTGTCATAGGGTAGTTAGATTAATTATCCTAAATAATTAATTAACTAAACTAATTTATTTTTCACTAATATTTATTTTATTTACTCTTTTTTAAGGGGTCGGCCCCACTGGCAGTGACCCAGGCGGACAGAGGCCAAGGCTGTGCTTGGGCACGCATGAACGCACGTAGGCGTCGGCGGCCGGCGCACAACGCGCTGAAGGGAGCACGCCGCGACCCTAGGCTGCAGCGGCCCCGGCGGACGTGCGATAAGGCGAGCCAGCTCATGGCCACAGAGGCGCGGGCACGCTGGGTCAGGCCAAGGAGCGGAGGACGCAGGCGGCGGGAGGCGTCGACGGGCGTGGGACGCGAGCGCGGCTAGCAAGTCGGGGCGCGGCCCCAGGGGAGGGAAGCGCGGGCCGGAGCGGTTGCAGGCGGCAGGGTACGGGATGGCGAGCAGCGGGGCAAGTGCAGCAGCGGCGACAGAAGCAGGGGGAGAGCAGGGAGTGGGCAGTGGCATGGAATCAGCAGCTAGCGGCGGCATTAACAGCAAAGAGTAGCAGTTAGTAGTAGCACGCAGCAGCAGCTTAGGAACAGCACGGTAGTGGCACGAGCAACAGAGTATGCATGCGGAAGCTGAGCCCCCGGCCATGGCGGCCGAAGCACGGGGACGACGATACGACGACAAATCAAGGGGGGGGGGTAGTAGGGGGGAATGGAGGAGCAGCTCACCGGGAAGTTGTAGGCGAGCTCGAGATGGTCGGGGAGGCCCGGTGGTGGAGATCGATGGCGGGGACACGCGGCGACCGTGGCGGGAAGAAGAAGCGATGGCGAGGCTACGCGATTCCCTAGCTAGGGCTGCCCCCTGGACGGACAAAGGAGAGGGTGGCGGTCCTCCTGGACGTGTTCCCGTGCGCCGGGGAGCACGGTGGCTGTGGTGACGACGACAACCGTGACGAGCGGCGGACGTGCGGCGACCACTTGGACGAGAGCGAGCGAGGGAGGGGAAAGTGCGGGTTAGGGTTTCGTTAGGGGGTCGCGGGGATGCATTTAACCTCCAGGTGCGCTCCGGATGATCGCCACAGCGACAATCGGCGACGTGGACGGCGTGTGCGCGTGTACAATGCCATGGCCTCCCTGCCTCTGTACAGAGGTGGGGGGAAAAGGCATGGTGGGCTGGGCCTGGTACAGTGGAGTTGATGGGCCAAGTGCACCTGGGTGTTCTCCCTGTTGTTTTATTTATTTATCATTTTCTGTATTATTTTAGTTTTACATTGCTATAGTTTAGATAAAATACAAAACTAGTTCCTGATTTAGTTTCACAAATATGTCACTACCCCATTAGTTCGGGCAATTAAATAAATTAGCTTAATATTTTATTAATTCAAAAGGGCATTTAATTATCCGTTTCTGCTACTGTTTTATTTATTTCAAAATATTTAAACATTTTGTAAAAGTGTGGTTACTTCACCAAAATAATTTATGGATTATTTTCCGCAAACCGAACATTTCAGTTTTAAGGTTTGAGAACTTTTGATTTTTGCCATTAACTCAAATTTGAATTTGATTCGTTTTGAACTAACACAAGATTAGCAACAGTAATCGTGGTGACGTGGCATCACTAGTAGAAGGTTACTCTCGCTTAATTATCCGGGCGTCACAGATCCGAAGGTAAGACATGTGTTGCTAAGAATGGATCCTTTCTAGAGAAGGAGTTTCTCTCGAAATAAGTGAGTGGAAGGAAAGTAGAACTTGGTGAGGTAATTGTACCTGCTCCCTTATTGGAAAGTAGTTCATCACAGAAAACTGTTCCTGTGACTCCTACACCAATCAGCGAGGAAGCTAATGATGATGATCATGTAACTCCAGATCAAGTTACTACCGAACCTTGTAGGTCAACCAGAGTAAGATCCGCACTAGAGTGGTACGGTAATCCTGTTTTGGAGGCCATGTTACTTGACCATGGTGAACCTACAAACTACGAGGAAGCGATGATGAGCCCAGATTCCGCAAAATGGCTTGAGGCCATGAAATCTGAGATGGGATCCATGTATAAGAACAAAGTGTGGACTTTGGTTGACTTGCCCGATGATCGGCAAGCCATCGAGAATAAATGGATCTTCAAGAAGAAGACTGACGCTGACGGTAATGTTACTGTCTACAAAGCTCGACTTGTTGCAAAAGGTTTGTGACAAGTTCAAGGAGTTGACTACAATGAGACCTTCTCACCCGTAGCAGTTGTCGAATTTTATGATTATGAAATTTGGCAAATGGATGTAAAGACTGCATTCCTGAATGGATTTCTGGAAGAAGAGTTGTATATGATGCAACCTGAAGGTTTTATCAATCCAAACGATGTTAACAAAGTGTGCAAACTCCAGCGATCCATCTATGGACTGGTGCAAGCATCTCGGAGTTGGAATAAGCATTTTGATAGTGTGATCAAAGCATATGGTTTTATACAGACTTTTGGAGAAGCCTGTATTTACAAGAAAGTGAGTGGGAGCGCTGTAGCATTTCTTATATTATATGTGGACGACATATTATTGATTGGAAATGATATAGAATTTATGGATAGCATAAAAGGATACTTGAATAAGAGTTTTTCAATGAAAGACCTCGGTGAAGCTGCTTATATATTGGGCATCAAGATCTATAGAGATAGATCAAGACGCTTAATTGGACTTTCACAAAGCACATACCTTGATAATGTTTTGAAGAAGTTCAAAATGGATCAAGCAAAGAAAGGGTTCTTGCCTGTGTTACAAGGTGTGAAGTTGAGTCAGACTCAATGCCCGACCTCTGCAGAAGATATAGAGAAAATGAAAGATGTTTCCTATGCTTCAGCCATAGGCTCTATCATGTATGCAATGTTGTGTACCAGACCTGATGTGTGCCTTGCTATTAGTTTAGCAGGGAGGTACCAAAGTAATCTAGGAGTGGATCACTAGACAGCGGTCAAGAACATCCTGAAATACCTGAAAAGGAGTAAGGATATGTTTCTCGTTTATGGAGGTGACAAAGAGCTCGTCGTAAATGGTTACATCAATGCAAGCTTTCACACTGATCCCGATGACTCTAAGTCACAAACCGGATACGTATTTATATTGAACGGTGGAGCTGTCAGTTGGTGCAGTTCTAAGCAAAGCGTCGTGGCGGGATCTACATGTGAAGCGGAGTACATAGCTGCTTCGGAAGCAGCAAATGAAGGAGTCTGGATGAAGGAGTTCATATCCGATCTAGGTGTCATACCTAGTGCATTGGGTCCAATGAAAATCTTTTGTGACAATACTGGTGCAATTGCCTTGGCAAAATCCAGATTTCACAAGAGAACCAAGCACATCAAGAGACGCTTCAATTCCATCCACGGCGAAGTGAAGGAGGGAGACATAGAGATTTGCAAGATACATACGGATCTGAATGTTGCAGACCCGTTGACTAAACCTCTCTCACGAGCAAAACATGATCAACACCAAGACTCCATGGGTGTTAGAATCATTACTCTGTAATCTAGATTATTGACTCTAGTGCAAGTGGGAGACTGAAGGAAATATGCCCTAGAGGCAATAATAAAGTTGATATTTATATTTCCTTATATCATTATAAATGTTTATTATTCATGCTAGAATTGTATTAACCGGAAACTTAGTACATGTGTGAATACATAGACAAACAGAGTGTCACTAGTATGCCTCTACTTGACTAGCTCGTTGAATCAAAGATGGTTAAGTTTCCTAGCCATAGACATGAGTTTTCATTTGATTAACGGGATCACATCATTAGAGAATGATGTGATTGACTTGACCCATTCCATTAGCTTAGCATTCGATCCTTTAGTATATTGCTATTGCTTTCTTCATGACTTATACATGTTCCTATGACTATGAGATTATGCAACTCCCGAATACCGGAGGAACACTTTGTGTGCTACCAAACCTCACAACGTAACTGGGTGATTATAAAGGTGCTCTACAGGTGTCTCCGATGGTACTTGTTGAGTTGGCATAGATCGAGATTAGGATTTGTCACTCCGATTGTGGGAGAGGTATCTCTAGGCCCTCTCGATAATGCACATCACAATAAGCCTTGCAAGCAATGCAACTAATGAGTTAGTTGCGGGATGATGTATTATGTAACGAGTAAAGAGACTTGCCGGTAACGAGATTGAACTAGGTATTGAGATACCGACGATCGAATCTCGGGCAAGTAACATACCGATGACAAAGGGAACAACATATGTTGTTATGCGGTTTGACCGATAAAGATCTTCGTAGAATATGTAGGAGCCAATATGAGCATCCAGGTTCCGCAATTGGTTATTGACCGGAGACGTGTCTCTGTCATGTCTACATAGTTCTCGAACCCGTAGGGTCCGCACGCTTAACGTTCGGTGACGATCGGTAATATGAGTTTAGGTGTTTTGATGTACCGAAGGTAGTTCGGAGTTCCGGATATGATCACGGACATGACGAGGAGCCTCGAAATGATCGAGACATAAAGATCGATATATTGGATGACTATGTTTGGACTTCAGAAGGGTTCCGGGCAAGTTTGGACAAATACCAGAGTACTAGGGGGGGGGGGTTACTGGAACCCCCGGGGAGTGTAATGGGCCTATTGGGCCTTAGTGGAGAAGAGGAGGGGCGGCCAGGGCAGGCCGCGCACCCCTCCCCCTCTAGTCCGAATTGGACAAGGAGGGGGCGGCACCCCCCCTTTCCTTCCCCCTCTCTCCTTCCCTCTCTCCTACTCCTACACTTGGAAGGGTTGGAGTCCAACTCCCGGTGGGAGTAGGACTCCCCTTGGGGCACTCTTAGGAGGGCCGGCCGCTCCCCCTCCTCCACTCCTTTATATACGGGAGAGGGGGGCCCCTCCACCATAATCCACCTCGGTTATAACGTAGCGGTGCTTAGGCAAAGCCCTGCGTCGGTAGCATCATCATCACCGTTGACGGTGTCCTGGACTAGGGGGTACTCACCACGTCGTCTCCCGATCAGTTGGATTGGCCGAGGACCCCCATGGCCGTATACTCATGGGCCAGTCCGGACAGTTGCCGCATACAAGGAAGATTCCACAAGACTTGGCGATCAAGACAAGGACTCCTCCCCACCGGCGTATTCGGCTAGGACTCTTGTTATCCTAGGCCTCTGGTGCATTTTATAAACCGAGGTCAGGCTAGTCGATAGACATATACAATAAACAACAATCATACCATAGGCTAGCTTCTAGGGTTTAGCCTCCTTGATCTCGTGGTAGATCTACTCTTGTACTACCCATATCATCAATATTAATCAAGCAGGAGTAGGGTATTACCTCCATCGAGAGGGCCCGAACCTGGGTAAAAACATCGTGGCCCTTGCCTCCTGTTACCATCTGCCTAGACGCACAGTTCGGGACCCCTACCCGAGATCCGCCGGTTTTGACACCGACATTGGTGCTTTCATTGAGAGTTCCGCTGTGTGTTCGACAAAAGGTCGATGGCTCGCCTGCAGATCAACTGCGACTTCGGCATATTCGTCACCAGCTCGACTGGTCACCTTGGTTCGACCAAGGACTGTGCCCTACCTCCGATCGTCATGTTCGGATGGGGGCCTTCATCAACATCAGCTCCGATCTCTATCAAGATCATGGAGGAATCATCCAGTGAGCCCGGGGGCTCAACGTCAACATTGCCCTCGGGCGACCGTACTGTTTTTCTGGATAGCGGACTTGTGTCCGCCGCCACCGCCTCCTCAAGCGTCGTTTTGACGATTGCTTCGGTGGAATTGTGCGGAATTGAGTCTACAACAAGCCTGGAAAATTTCGTCGAGTTCTGATGGAGGAATCTCTGGCAATCTCCGATATACCGGAGCCGCATTGAATCTGGACGAGAATCTGGACGAGTTTAGGGCGTGGTGTCCAGCTTCTAGCTTGGACTTCCTTTGGAAGATCCAACCATTGATCGGCTGCGGAATTCCTATATCTACCACCCCTCAAAATTTCAGCTCGATCCGACCGTCCAAACTCCGGGAACCTTCCGATTAGTGCATCACTTTTCGGATCTGTTTTCTGCGCGAAAACGAATCTGACCCGAGTTCGTCTTTTTTATGAACGGGATTTCGGACATCCTTTTTGAAGGAAGTTTTGTATGGGGTATTGTGTTTTTTTTCCGAACACATCCCACTAACTTTAAAATCTTTCGAACATGATCTTCAATATCATGCTGGTGTCAAACCAGTCCGGCAATATTGCTCCACGGCTGCCGACCCGCGCTGAACCGTCGTCACTTTGTTGAGCGAACTCAACTTCTTGGATCATCATCTCGGCAAGCCGAACAAGAGTCCGCATCGCGAAGGATAAATCATCACCAACATCTCCGCCCCACGGATTACACGGAGCGGGCATACCGGCATCGCCGCACGGTCGCTTCATCAAGCCGGCATCGACCACGTCACGACCTGCATCGGCAGGGCCGCACTATTGCTTCTTCAAGCTGGTGTCCATCATGCCGACCTACTTCGACATCTCGGCTGGACCGGGGGCTTCTCCATCTCTTCATCAACCTACTCCGGACACTTCGGCGTCACTAGCTGACCAGCTCCGTCACGTTAGCTGGACCGAGGGCTTTGCCTCGGCGAGCCAACCTTTGCCAGCATTGTCATGCCGTCGTTTTATCGCCCATCAGGCAATGGGTGCGCGGATCGAGTCCCAATTTTGGGAATCACCTTCCTTCGGATTTCTACAACAAATAAACCAGGTGCTATTAATCCTAGTATTTTTTGCTTGTTTGGGTTCATTTTCCCAGCAATTATTACCTGGTTTGTCCATCATATGTACGCAGGTCTATCAAATGGTGGCGCGATTAACGACGGGCTGCATGGTGGTTCGGTCGGTTTCAGTACATAGTCCGTGACGCCACATCCGAACTCGAACCGACCTGTGAATTCAGGCCTTGCCATGCCTTTACCGCATCACGCCGCCGCCTGCGACGACATTGACTTGGCGCCAGCCATATTTCTTTTATTACTCACTTTGCATAAATTATTTATTATCCAATGATTTTTATTACTATTATCTCTGGTTTGCACTCTTTTTTGTGCGGGAAAATGATCCAGCCGGACTATATCCTTTAGCGCCACCTCGGCTGGACGGGGGCTTCGTCAACACTTCATTACCCCATGCGGGGACTTGGCATCACTCTGCCGTCCTGCATGGACCGTGCTATATCACCACTTCGGAGTGCCGAGCTCTTTGCTCCGCCACCTCGGGACCGGCTTGGGGGATGGAACCTTGTCCCGCATCAAGCTCGGACCGCGTCATCAATACCGAACACATTAACCAGCTAGGTTGCCTTCATGCTCAAAGTTTTAAATTTCTAACTTGTGTTCGGATCGACCAAGCATTATACTTTTTTGGAAAAAAGTTGCATGTAAAAATTTTCCTTGTCCAAACTTTGTTCGCACACACTTGACGTGCTACCCGCTCATTATATTCGGGGCTTCTTTAATGAAGCTTATTAATCTGGGCTTTATGCCCAACACATGTCACACTTCCGCATGTACCTTTTATTTACCATTATATGCATCGATATGACTTAAGTTTTGGCCAAGCTGGGTTGCTGGCTCTGTGCTTACCCCTCGTTCCCGATTTTTCGCTAGGTGGTAAAGGAGCACCTCTCGATTATTCTTGCGGGTCAGCCGGATGTGTACCTCAGACTGGGTGAAGCCGAAAGCTAGCGTTCTTAAGGGAATACTCGGTCGGTGAACTAAAAGATGATTTCTTACCTATTTATTTACCTGCCCCAGATGTTTTTCTGCTCGTTTCGCAGTCCGGACATGCACTTCAGGGCATGCCTCCCAGGGAAAGGAACCCCTAACGGAACTATTCTCCCTGGAAGATGTTTATTACTAACCATGTAATATAACATAACTAGTTGGGCACTTGTCTGATAAAGCACTAATGACCCCTACGCCTGGTCTCCACGCATGCCCCGGTTTTTATAACCGTGAGGGTATTCGGACACACTCCAGACTATTGGGTCCAGAGGTTGAAGCGAAAAGGTCTGCTATGACAAATGATCTACAATCCGGCTAGAAGGCATTTTACATGTCACCTTACATTATATAGTCAACTTTTACCCAAGTCACTTGGGGGCTCTTATGTTTATTCGAGCCGTTTCATACTAAGTGTTTTTCTTCTTAGTCGTTACAAAGTTTTTATTATTTATCACTCCTTTTTTTAGACACGAGTGTGCGGTCACTAGCCGGGGAGCCTAATTTCTCTCTCAAAACCGCTAGGGTTTAGTTTTCTAAACTGGCCTAATGGGAAGTACTCCGCCTTCGGGATGGGAGACTGAAGCCATAGGCTGACCTGCTGAAGTCTTGAGATACGATGTGTCATGTTAAAGCACGGCAGAAGCAATTTTTTTTCTCTAAAGTCCAATTTTCGGATTGGCACCGAACACTTGCTCTTGTTCGGACGTCATGTTTTCTTGGCGTTTTTGGTCTTCCAAGCTTTTGGCACTTTTAACTATTTGTGTGTTTTCAGCACAAGTCTCGCAGTGCAACGCCGGACACCTTTAGAGTTTCGACAAAAACATTCTCGGATATTGCTATATATGCATCAGTTTCGAATTGTGTCTTCAGTCAATAGTTGGGTTGCCCGGCTCCCGCGCTTGCCTTGTACGTTCTGCTTTGTTCGGCTAGGTATGCAAAGGGAGAACCACTGCGATTGTGCTTCCAGCTCGCATGGTCAAGCACCTCAGTGGAGAAAGCTGAAAACTGACTGTCACAATAGGTGTAAACTGGTCAGCGATCCAATGACTATATTAAATGGCGGGCCATCCATAAAATTGGCCGAAGTGTTTCCAGCTTGACCTCGACTGTCGCCGAACACTACCGGGGGCTAGTAACTGGCCTCCCAAACTAAATCCTCAATATTTTGCTCTTACATTGGAGCTGAGGTTTCATGATCATGCTTAGCATGACAACCCAAAGAAAGGAACCGATAAGCGGGACTATTTTCTTTGGAAGACATTTCTTACATTAAACAGTAATCTAACATATCTCTCTGCGTACCTTTGTTTATAAAACCGTATGGCCAGATTGCCTTGTTTGTCGTAAATCTTTGCCCTCATAAAGGCTTTATAAAGTAGGACAAACACTCCTCGACTCTTGGCCGAGGAGGTTGAAGCCGATGGTCGGTCAACAAAGTTTTGTACAATGCGGATCCGAGCATTAATGACGTAAAGTACTTGGATACATAGAATCATTACACATAATTTGTGATTTTACTATGGATATCAATCCTTAATTGACCACCGTGCCGCATTAAGGCTCGGGGCTCTTGGGCTTGGGCTTATTATTTACAAATATTAAAGGGCACATTGATCCCCGATCTGGTGTTGCCACCGACCGATATCTCGGGGCTACTCCATTGCTTGTTCTATGCAGAAAATTTTAAGTGCAATACAGTTTCCGAGGAGATTTTGATCCTCAGGTTGGTCGGCCGCACCCAACCTGAGTGTCGAGGTCTGAGCACGCCGATTTTTGCGTCCCGAAGTATTCTGCCGAGCTAGGACTTGATCCTCAGGCCGATTTTGCAAATCAACTTTGAGTCTCGTGATTCTTGGGATCAGCGGTCTTATGTCATCCTTCAGGTGCATCTCGGGTTTTAGACCGATACACACCCTGATGGCTACTGGCTATATAACTCGTCAGAGAATAAATTGCATCAATAAAAAATATATTGACCAAAAATCAGCCCACATCCGGGGTGGTGCACCACCTCGGAAGCAATTCGGCATATAGTTCGGATGCAAGTGGCTGGCTCCTTAGAGGGCATTTCCGGCATTAAGCTCGGCTAAACTCCTTCAAACTTCTTTGAACCAAGGTGATTTACGACACCTCGGATATAGTGCGGCGTTGGAGCTCGGATACACAGTCCGGCGTTGGAGCTCGGATACCGTCCGACATTGGAGCTCGGATACATAGTCCGGCGATAGAGCTGGGACGCAAGAGGACGCTGCCGCCCGGGAACAACTTCAAAACCGAGGTGTGGCATAAAAATAACAAGGCATTGATAAAGGCCAGAGACTTAAAGGGGCTCCTCGGATACCCGACGTGTAAACTCGTCGAATGCATTTCGGCGATCCTCAAGATCGAAGATGAGAAGATTTGTTGAACCAGTTTTCAAGACCGACGACCGAAGATGAAGAACAGTTCGGAAGAATCGAGGAGCGTCCCCAACTTGAAGACCGGTTCAGGGGGCTACTGACGGTGTCCTGGACTAGGGGGTACTCACCACGTCGTCTCCCGATCAGTTGGATCGGTCCGAGGACCCCCATGGCCGTATACTCATGGGCCAGTCCGGACAGTTGCCGCATACAAGGAAGATTCCACAAGACTAGGCGATCAAGACAAGGACTCCTCCCCACCGGCGTATTCGGCTAGGACTCTTGTTATCCTAGGCCTCTGGTGCATTATATAAACCGAGGCCAGGCTAGTCGATAGACATATACAATAAACAACAATCATACCATAGGCTAGCTTCTAGGGTTTAGCCTCCTTGATCTCGTGGTAGATCTACTCTTGTACTACCCATATCATCAATATTAATCAAGCAGGAGTAGGGTATTACCTCCATCGAGAGGGCCCGAACCTGGGTAAAAACATCGTGTCCCTTGCCTCCTGTTACCATCCGCCTAGACACACAGTTCGGGACCCCCTACCCGATATCCGCCGGTTTTGACACCGACAACCGTCATCACGCCGTCGTGTTACGAAACCTCTCTAGAAGCTCTGCTGGATCATGAGTTCGACGGACGTCACCGAGCTGAACGTGTGCTGAACTTGGAGGTGTCGTGCGTTCGGTACTTGGAACGGTCGGATCGTGAAGATGTACGACTACATCAACCGCGTTGTCATAACGCTTCCGCTTTCGGTCTACGAGGGTACATGGAAAACAGTCTCCCCTCTTGTTGCTATGCATCACCATGATCTTGCGTGTGCGTAGGAAATTTTGAAATTACTATGTTCCCCAACAAGATGAAGTCAGACCTCAGCCGCAGGATAAAGAGATTATCGTTTTTACTGATCACATGAACCGGGGTTTCTCACCGCCAGGGTCAAAATTCTTCCAAGACTTTCTACATTTCTTTCAACTTCATCCTCAAGACACTGGACCCAACTCCGTCTCAAATATCTGCAATTTCCCAGTCTTCTGCGCCTTCAAGAAGAGCCCAGCGTTGAACTCTTCAGAGAATATTTCTATCTGAACCGCCAGAATGAGTTCATCAATGGACCCAGCTTAGAACTTGGTGGAATCTCAATTCAGCGGCGGAGAGATGCCATCTTTCCTTATGCTCAGCTTCCAAGTCATCCCAAGGATTGGAATCAAACCTGGTTCTATTGCCAAGATACTTCTCCTGCTGACGAGAACCCCTTGCCGGGTTTGCGTGACCAGCGGCTCAGCCCGAGGCACCCTCTCCCCGAACGGCTCACCACTGTTGAACGAGCCAAACTTATGCCTACCTTTTCAAAGGTTAGAGCGTTGCTAGCATACGGACTGACTGGTGTCGACCTGGTCCGTTGCTGGGTAGCTTGGAGGATCATTCCTTTGAGCCGCCGATCCGGGTTAATGTGCACATATACTGGTGACACCAAAGATCCGCTGCGCCACTGCCCAGTACGTTTGTCAGATAAAGCGATTAATGATATGACAAAAACCCATCTCAACGAAAGCTTAGAGAGCTGCAGCAAAGTGGGATTGAACCCCTTCTGCAAGCTTAACCCGCCACCTGAGGTAAGTTTTTCAATCCTCTTATTTTTCCTCACTGTTTATATGATCTGTATGCCTCTTACCTTCATATGACTTGTACAGGCTACATCCGCCTTTTGGAACAAGAAATATGACGAGAAAGCCGCCAAGAAAGCCAGGGCTAAGACTAAAGCCCGGAAGAAGAATAAAAATAAATCAACTGCCTCTGATATGTTGAACTTGGATTAAGATGATGAGTCGGAGGTAGACCTTGATTCCCTTGGCTCTTTTCTCAACTATCTTATTGACACCGATTGCTATCAGGATGACGCGGAAACCAGCCAGGCGAGTGATGAAGAGGTAACTATTATTTCCTCCGACTCAGAGCCTTTTCCAAGACAGAAAATTTGACAAGTGACCCGGAAAGTAAGGTTTTCTCACCCTTTAGATTACTTGGATCCCAACGTTATTTTGAAGAAATAACAGCATGAGAACCGTTGCAGAACTCAGACCAGTGGAGGCCGAGAGCTTTCCTCCAGTTTACCTAACACACCAGCCCCACGCAAACGCTGGAATGAGGTGCTTCAGAATTTCAACTCTTTTTATCCCAAGGCAGGTTTTATTCGCCAACCACTTACTCCTTCCGACTCAAATTATCAGGGGACTTCTCACTCTTCTTCTGGCGATTCATCCCAGACTCAGCTTCCGGCTTTCAAGACTGCCCCTGGGTAAAAACTTTATCTTTGTTTTTTCACATCTCTACACATATATTGACCTTTTCAATCCTCTTGCAGTGGAATAGCAAAGCCTAGCAAAAAGGCTAAAATAAACAAGCCAGCTAAAAACCCCAAGACTCATGAACCGGAGAGGCAAGCACCAATATCGGAAGCCTCCGTGCAACACCCGGAGGAGCTTGCTGATGACCCGCCACTAGAGAATCCTGATGCCACTACTGAACATACAATTTTCGATCATTTGGGTGCTGAACCGCCAAGCCCAATCAAGCCTTCAGAACCAAATACTAAAGAGGTTCTGATCACCGACACTGGTTTCCGCGAACCAGGGAATCCCACTGCCCTGGCGAAACACTCCGCCAAAGAAGAATTGATTGAGGAAAGCAAAGTCAAGTTTGACATGGCTAATTATTCTCATCTGAGCATCAGTGAAGTATTCTCTGGTTATCTCAGCCAAGTGCACACTAGCCGTGATCTGGAGATTGACATGGTTAAACACATGCACCAGAAATATGAGGTATCAACTTCTTCCTTGTCTGTTAGATATATTCCTCAGCCCCGAAGTCTACTGAATATGATAGAATTAAATAATAATATAGACTTTTTTAGATAAATTTTAGATATCAAAATCAAAACCAGTAGCCCCCAAGGTCTGGCTTAAACTTATCAAGTTAAGCCGGGACTTCAAATAGTAACTTTGCACCAGTAGCCCCCAAGGGTCGGTTTAATCAACATGAATAAGCCGGGACTTATCACTGTCACTGAAGACAAATCTCACCTTTTCACCCTCACAGGCCGGGTTAACTTGGAAAAAGATGAACCGAATTTGTCTGTCACTACTTCATAAAAGAAACTTTCTGCACCCATTAGCCCCCAAGTGCCAAGTGCTATTGCTTGCAAAGGGCTTGGGACTTTTCCTTGTATAAGACTGCAGCATAACTGTGAATATTTGTTTCAATCTTCTATTTGTAGGAGGCCTCCAGTCAATTTCAATCTCAATTGACCATTTAAAAACCTGGCTCGAATCACAAGAAGCTGAGACTTAGAAGGCTGACTTCAAATTCAAGTTTAGCTTGGATGAAACGGAGAAGCTTAAAACTGGATTTAAGCTGAGAAAGCCGCCTGGACTGAAGAAAAGGCTGCCTTGATACAAAGAGCTGAAAAAGCTGAAGCCTCTTTGGAAGAGGTCACCACATAACATACCGGCTTGAAGCGCCATATCACACAGATGACCTCTGCCATTTTTGGTAAGTAAGACTTAAATATTGCAATGTCTTTTCCACACTCCATTTTATAAGCCGCCTGGTGTTTTAATCATAGTACGTTTATGCAGGCCCTAGGAGCAGCAATCTTGGTCAAGAAGTGGCAATAAAACTCAAGGCGGTGTACACGCTAGTAGAACAGCTATATACCGGTGCCCAGCGGACAATAGCCACTATCTCCCCAACCAATCAAGCACCATCCCTTCTTAGTGATGTCCTAAGAAAACTTTCTGTCCTGCCCGCCAGAATTGAAGAAATTAAGCGGTCAGCCGCCAGAGCCGGTGCCATTACGGCTTTAAGCCGCGCAAAGGCATGGCAGGCAGAATTAGACCCGGCCGAGCTAGCTACTGGCTGCCCCTGCTTCAAGGAGGACGGGTCTCCCTTCGATAAGAAGGATTTTGCTTCTTGTGTAAAGGAGATGCGTCCGTTGGCGAGTCATATTGCCGAAGAAACAAACTTGTCAAGGTATCAGGCGGCTTATTTAGCAGATAACCAGAAAGTGCCAACACCGGCTTACAAAATTCTGGACCTAATCCCTCTGATCTGTAAGCATACTTTTGCCCCTGAAATCGATCCGTCTGAGCTTATCAATGATGAAGCTAAATTTCAAGCCTTGAATGGCATCAATTGGTCATCGCCTGACTTCCAGACGAAGGAGGAAAAAGAATAACCGGCGCGGGATGATCCGGAAACCTCAAGCCGCCAAGACCAGGAGAATTGAACCGATGGGCAGCTCATAATCTGGATCATCAGATGTTACCTAAAAAACACTTAATCATTTGGGCTCACAGAGCCATGTAATAGACTAGCTGAAACAACGATCTGTCGTGCCATCGTGCATGTTGATTTGCATAATATGCTTAAACCGCTGATATGATGTTTGAAGATCTGGCACTTATGCTTCATAATGGCCTCAATTATGCAGAGCATGTTTATCATTTTTCCTGCACATAAACAGATAATAGGTGCCCTGGCGGTTTACCCTAGGGCGGGTCACAATACCCCATATAAAAAAACGTTGGTGACTGAATAATTCATAACCAGGGCGGGTTATCAAAACCTCATATAATCATAACAAAATAAATATCATACCTGTGATATTTGTTCACACCGCCGGCTTATCATGTGATGTGTAGTAAGGGTAACAGCCCAAAGATTGAGAGCACAATGCCCTGTTCAATTTAGTCATACTGCCGGCTCATAACGCCATATGCAGCAAGGGGTAACATCCCAGAAACTTGAGTGCAGCACTCCAAGCATTCAGTGATCATACTGGCGACGTAGCGTCCAATAGCCTGGTCGGGTAATCAAAACTCCGGATAGATTCAAATATGAATCATAAAGATCAAGGCAACATGGCCTGAATCAACTTTAAACCATATACCAATATAGTAAGCAAAAAGGTGAACCTAAACAAAGTTCAAAAAACAAATCAAAAAAATCGAGGCTTTCATAGGCGGCCAGGCCTAAATCATCAAGTGCTTTTCATGGGCTTGCACAAGCCACTAAGTTAATCCTTCATACAAACCTTGTAAGCCGAGCCTCACATGACCAACAGTTGTTTTAACCTTGACAAGTTCAGGGTCTTAATAAGATTGACTGTCAAGAGTTCGGCGGGTGATTCCAGGATTACCTAGGCAGAGTGGCAGACGTTACAAGGCAGGATCAACTTAATTTTTTTGGTGTATACACCTGGCGTTTCAAGGCAATCAAGAGGGTTTATCAAAGCTATGTTCAATGAACAGTGAGCCCCAAGTGATATATATATATATATATATATATATATATATATATATATATATATATATATATATATATAGAACCATCGGGGCAAGGTACCTATGTTTGAGTTGTGCTATGCAATCAGACTCTCTTTGGTCCCTTTAACCCGGGAATCAAGCCTCCAAGTAGGTTGTAGCAACAGCGTTAAAGTCGGATCAATAGGGTAGTCATAGCTATGCTCAACGAGAAGGAAGCCCCCAAGTATTTTGTAATTATGGCATACAAGCCGGATCAAGAGGGTAGTCATAGCTATGCTCAATAAGCAGGAAGCCCCCAAGTAATCGTATGAAGTGATAATGAAGACTCATATTTTCATAAATGAAACAACAGAGGCCCTAAATTATCAGGGATGCCAGCTTTATTAGACAAATCATAATATATACATTGATAGATGTATGTACATCAGAAGAGCCGGTGACTCAAGTGTAATAAGGCCGAAGATGAGCAATATTCCACGACCGGTGGGTCTCCTCCTCCGACGTGTGTGAGTCCTTGTGATCTCGAACATCGATAAGGTAATATAACCCGTTGTTCAGATTTTTGCTGACCACAAAGGGCCCTTCCCAAGGTGGTGTCGGTGTGAAAACCGGCGCATCTCGGGTAGGGGGTCCCGAACTGTGCGTCTAGGCGGATGATAACAGGAGACAAGAGACACGATGTTTTTACCCAGGTTCGGGCCCTCTCGATGGAGGTAATACCCTACTCCTGCTTGATTAATATTGATGATATGGGTAGTACAAGAGTAGATCTACCACGAGATCAGAGAGGCTAAACCCTAGAAGCTAGCCTATGGTATGATTGTTGTTAGTCCCACGGACTAAAACCCTCCGGTTTATATAGACACCGGATAGGGTTAGGGTTACCAGAGTCGGTTACAATGGTAGGAGATCTACATATCCAGATCGCCAAGCTTGCCTTCCACGCCAAGGAAAGTCCCATCCGGACACGGAGGAAGTCTTCAATCTTGTATCTTCATAGTCCAGAGTCCGCCAACGGTGATAGTTCGCTATCCGGACACCCTCTAATCCAGACTCCTCAAGAGCCCCTGAACAAGGCTTCAATGACGACGAGTCCGGCGCGATATTGTCTTCGCATTGCAAGGCGGGTTCCTCCTCCGAATACTTTATAGAAGATTTTGAACACAAGGATAGTGTCCGGCTCTGCAAAACAAGTTCCACATACTACCGTAGAGAGAATAATTTTTGCACAGATCTGCTGACGTATTCCGCAGCGTGACATTACACCACGGCCAAGCCTTTATTCGAATCGTTTTTTACTGTCCCACCTCTGCGCGTTTAGCGAGGCGGTTTCCTTGGCACGTCTTATCAAAGCATAGATCATGCCCCCTTATTCCGGGATTCTCATCAATACGGACGTGGGTAACCCATCCGTGCCATTCATTACGGCGCTTGGGAGATAAGCGAGTTTTACCAGGCTGGCGGGGACGCATAGCTTCGTCCGTCCATATAAGGGGATAAGGATCCACCTTTTCACCTAGGCCTTCTTCCTCCTTTGCTCATCCATTTCCGCGCACTTGAGCTCCAGCGCCCAAGTCCGCACATCCCACCTCAACCTTCTCCAACTATGTCCGGAGTGGGAGGCAGGTGGATGGCCTCCTCTGTCACGGAGGGGCACATCACAAAGCTGCGGAAGGCCGGATATCTGTCCAGCGACATCGCGCAATGGCTACCCGACGAGGGGCAGCTCATTCCAACCCCGAGGCCCCATGAGAGGGTGGTGTTTCTCACCCACTTCCTCTGCGGACTAGGTTTTCCACTTCACCCATTTTTCCCGGGGCTCATGTTCTACTATGGCCTGGACTTCCATGATCTGGCCCCGAATTTCATCCTCAACATCTCGGCGTTCATCGTCGTGTGCGAGGCCTTCCTCTGCATCCAGCCCCACTTCGGCTTATGGCTGAAGATCTTCAATGTCAGGCCGAAGGTAGTGGGCGGCCGCCAAGCGGATTGCGGAGGTGCCATGGTTGGCAAGATGGCCAAAGCCCTATGGCTCGAGGGCTCCTTTGTGGAGACCATAAAGGGGTGGCAATCGGGGTGGTTCTACATCACCGAGTCGCGCGACTCTCAATGGGCGGCGGCCCCCGAATTCCGATCTGGCCTCCCCACGCGGCTCACATCATGGAAAGAGATGGGCCTGTCGTGGGGTGATTCGGACGAGCTATCCGGACTCCAAACCTGCGTCTGAAATCTGGTGGACAAGAATCTCAGGCTTGTCAACGTTATCCAGGTGATGCTCATCCGCCGGATTCTCCCATGCCAACAACGGGCCTTCAAATTGTGGGAGTTCGATCCGGCACAGCACCCAACTCTGAAAAGGCTCTTCGACACTACGTATGAAGATGCCTGGAAGGTGCTATTCAAGGGCTCCGAGGCTCCCACATCCGCTACCGAAGATCGCGGATTCAGCTCGCAGCGTCAAGCCAGCGAGGTAAGTTATTTTACCCTTTATGGGACTCTTTCTTCATAGTTTGACTCTATGCGGGATCTAAAACTCCCTAACCTTTGACAGGACTGGCCGAAGACGTCCGGACAGATTAACTGTCCGGCCCCTTTGCCAGAAGACCCAGTGGACGCCTGATTGACGGGGCTGCTGGCTCCGGCACCTCACGTGGTGCCGGAGAAGAAGGCCAAGAAGAAGGCCACATGAACTCGAAGGAGCTCCCGGCGCCAGGGGCTGTCGGACTCATCGCCCGACGACCCTGAGGCGGAATCCTCCCCTGAGGAAGAGGAGGAGGAAAAGGAAGCCTCTCCCCCAGCGGGGGGAAGGAAGAAAAGGAAGGCCGCCCCAACTGGGGAGGCCGGAGGGTCCAAGAAGGGAAGGACCCTTTCTCCGGACTTCTCCACCAACGCTGACAACTACGAGGAGGAGTGGCCAACAAGGGCCAAGCCCCTGGCGAGATCGTAAGTGTCCGGATACCCATGGCTTTTTTTTCATTGCATAGTGTTCTCTAATGCCGAAAAATCATGCAGCCCACCCAAGGACGAGGTTGCCGCTTCGTCGAGCGGGTCCCTGAATTCATAGGAAATGGAGAGTACTTCACTTCCGGCCGCCTCCTCACCTCACGCTGCGGACGAAGCTGAGGTGGGGCCCCGAGGGGGGCCTGGTCAAGAGGAGGTGGCGCAGGAGGCGCCGTAAGGCAGCCTCCCGGACTCCAGGCGCGAGGGGAGCGAGACCACCAGGGGCTCTAAGCCCGACCCTTGTCCGGACTCCATACCGGAAGCTTCAGTGGTTCCGAAGTCCGGCAAGCGGCCCCTTCGTAAGAAGGGTAAGACTACGACGCCGGTGACCTCCGTCCATCGGAGGCACCGGATAGCTTGCTGGAGGCGCTTAAAGGCGCCTCCATCGACGAGGAGCACCGCACTGTTATGAGTGTGGTGATCCAGAAAGTTCAGTCCGCCAAGAGCGGGCTGGCTGAAGCCTGTACCAGCCTTCTAACAGGCTTTGAGGTAAGTTTAGAATATGTAAAAATATTACCGCATAGACAGTAGCCCCTGATGCTTAGTTCGGTGTTTGGAAAGAAAAGATAGACAAAGGATCTAAAAAGATATACGCAGGAGTCTAACATAAGTATGTCAATATGCGAATGCAGTTGCTTTCTTGACCTCTGCCAAGACCGATCATGGAGGTCAATGAATTGAAGAAGAGCCTCGAGAGCTCCGAGAACGAGCTCGGCCTTGCCAAGAAGCACCTCGAGGACAGGGAAGGTAAGCAATACCTTATTAAAAAAATACCTTATAGGAAGGATTCGGTTGCAAAAAATGACAGGAATAACATGGGTATTGTAGGGGCCACGAGCGAGGTGGTGACCCTGAAGGAGGCGGTGTCCGCGGCCGAAAACAAAGCGGCCGCGGAGCTGGCGGAGGTACGGCAAGAGCTCCAGGCTCTCGTGAAAAAACATGAGGTTTTGGAGCGTGACTCGAAGACCCGAGAGTCCGAACTTGCCTCGGCTCTTGAGAGTGCCAAAGCTGCTAAGGCCGAGGCCCAAAAAGCCCTCCAAGAAATTGAATCATTAAAGAAGATAGCAGCGGGTAAGGCATTCTTTATGCAAAGCAAGCATGTGAAAGTGAATTACCTATTACTTACCGGGATTCGGAGCTCTCCAGGAGCATTCACAGATCTGCCCCGTAGTGTGTCTGGTGCTGCAGTGTTCTACCGCGCCAAGGAGGGGAGCTCGACGGAGAAGGTGTTCGGTCTCAGATCTTCGAGGCCGAACATCCGTGCCCCTGAGCGACCAGCTGAAGCAGCTGGTTGAGCTCCACAAGGTCGCCGAACAGGCCATGAAGGGCCTCATAGTTCGGTTGTGGCCATTGGAAGCCATGCCTGGGAGCTACTTCGGGCTAGTGCAGCGGCTGGTGGACGCCTGTCCATGGATTGAAGTCATCAAGCGCTCCATCTGTATTGAAGGTGCCCATCGGGCCCTTGCCCATGCTAAAGTGCACTGGGGCAGGCTGGATGCGGAGAAGCTTGTGACGGACGGGCCACCGAAGGGCAAGGAGCATCGCACGCCCGAAATGTACTATGAGGGCGTCCTGAAGGGTGCCCGCCGTATAGCGGATGAGTGCTCCAAAGATGTAATTTTTGAATAGACTCGCATTTGTTATACTTTATGCTGAAAACTTGTTCATATGCGCTAAGCAACGCTTGTTAATTTTTAAATATTACCTTCTGTGCGGCCGTTTATCAAATTTGAGAGATGGCAAGTCGTTGGCTTCAGCCCCCATGCCACGAGTGCTGGGGTGTTCGGGATAAACTTGAGCGCTCTTGTTCCCATTCTTGGGTCCATCAAGGGAGGCGCTCAACGCAACGAACAAGGCAACCAGACTTATAGTGCTTGAACACTCTCACTTAGCCATAGAATTTTATAATTTTAAATTTCGGCGAAGCCCCTAGTATTCGGAAGACCGTATTCGAGGCACTATCCACGCCTTGGCCGGACAATGCCGACTCCTCGCTCTAAGCGGCATAAGTCTTTAGGGACCCGAAAAAACCTCTCGAACAGCGATCGGCTCTCGCCATATCATGACGGTCAGTTTTAGCTTTCTCCACGAGGTGCTTAACCCAGCTCAACCGGGCACAATCGCGATGGTTCTCCCAAGCTACCTTAGCCGATATAACGGAGCGTAAGGTACCAAAACATGGGAGCCGGGCAAACCCAACTATTGACCCAAGACATGATTCGGAGCCGATGCATATAATGCTATAAGTTCAGGGTGCCGCACTTGTGAAAGTGTTCGGACTTGTCACACCATGTTTTTGGGGTACTTAAGCCCCTGGTGTATTGGCCGTACCAAAGTGTACGGGTGCAACATGTCATGAAATGAACATATATATAGATAAAGAATGCAATAATAGGCAAGAGCTATATATTGGTTATAAAAAAGAAACTACAAATAAAAGCAGAACGATACAAATTGTGCGATAAGCAAGGTACGGTACTTTTGACATGTCCCCTTTCCAAGGGTAAGTTTGCGGTGTGGTATGTAAACATGTATACTGCTTGTAATAAAGACCACCTAGACACTCGACGCAGTTTGCTGCTTCCCTGGCTGTTGCATCGTGTATTCAGCGCGAATGCCGGACAGGGCTTCTGGAGAACAGAGTCCTGAAAGTAAGAAAAAAGAAGAAAGAAAAATAATGACACAATCGGGAGCCCCTAGTGCGGTTGATCCGCATTCTGGGCGTGCCATGGTCGCGCCCCTCCCCTTATGCCCATGGTATCTCCAGAGCGTAGTTATGTACGCGTAGTACTGGCTTTGCAGTTTCGCAAGGGCTGGGGTTGGGTCCGGATTGCTACGCGTGCTCGGATCGTGCCAGGCGGTCTTGTTGTAGGTTACTCCGGGCGCGCTTGACGGTGGCCGGACGTTTAATAGCCGGACTCGAGAATTGCCATGGGAGGCTGCTTTGCACCTCCCCCGCGAGGTCCGCCGTGTGCTCCTCCGTTCGGAGAGAGCGTTCGGTGTTTCCATTGACCGTGATTACTCCTTGAGGATCTGGCATCTTGAGCTTGAGGTATGCGTAGTGCGGCACCGCATTGAACTTTGCAAATGCGGTTCGTCCAAGCAGTGCGTGATAGCCGCTGCAGAACGGGACTATGTCGAAGATTAACTCTTCGCTTCGGAAGTTATCCGGGGATCCGAAGACCACTTCGAGTGTAACTGAGCCTGTACAATTGGCCTCTACACCTGGTATGACGCCTTTAAAGGTCGTCTTTGTGGGTTTAATCCTTGAGGGGTCTATGCCCATTTTGCGCACTGTATCCTGATAAATCAGGTTCAGGCTGCTGCCGCCGTCCATCAGGACTCTGGTGAGGTGAAATCCGTCAATAATTGGGTTAAGAACCAATGCGGCGAAACCGCCGTGACGGATGCTAGTGGGGTGGTCCCTTCGATCGAAGGTGATCGGGCAGGAAGACCATGGGTTGAACTTTGGGGCGACTGGCCCCATCGCGTATACGTCCCTTAGTGCGCGCTTCCGCTTCCTTTTGGGTATGTGGGTTGCGTATATCATGTTCGCCGTCCACACTTGTGTGGGAAAGCCCTTCTGTCCTCTATTGTTCGGCGGCCGGGGCTCTTCCTCGTCATCACTATGCAACCCCTTGTCGTTGTTTTCGGCGCTTAGCTTGCCTGCTTGCTTGAACACCCAACAATCCCTGTTGGTGTGGTTGGCTGGTTTTTCGGGGGTGCCATGTATCTGGCACAAGCGATCGAGTATTCGGTCCAAGTTGGACGGGCCCTGGGTATTTCTTTTGAATGGCTTCTTCCGCTGACCGGGTTTAGAGCCTCTGAATCCGGTATTTACTGTCATATCTTCAGCATTATCACCGTTAATGCGACGTTTATGCTTGTTGCGACGTGACCTGCCATTGCTGTTCTTGGTATCCGAACTATCAGGGTGTTTGGCCAAGTTGTTGCTTTGAGCTAGCCAGCTGTCCTCTCCCGCGCAAAAGCGGGTCATGAGTGTGGTGAGGGCTGCCATGGATTTCGGCTTTTCCTGTCCTAGGTGTCGGGCTAGCCACTCGTCGTGGATGTTGTGTTTGAAGGCTGCTAGCGCCTCTGCCTCCAGACAGTCGACGATCTGATTTTTCTTTGTTAGGAACTGCGTCCAAAGTTGTCTGGCCGATTCTTCTGGCTGCTGAATTATATGGCTAAGGTCATCGGCGTTTGGTGGTCGCACATATGTGCCCTGGAAGTTATCAAGGAATGCGGCTTCCAGGTCCTCCCAACAACCGATTGACTCTGCTGGCAAGCTGTTGAGCCAATGCCGAGCTGGTCCTTTAAGCTTGAGTGAGAGGTATTTTATGGCATGTAGATCATCACCGCGGGCCATGTGGATATGGAGGAGATAGTCCTCGATCCAGACCGCAGGATCTGTGGTACCATCGTATGATTCGATGTTTATGAGTTTGAAGCCCTCAGGGATTTGATGATCCATTACTTCATCTGTGAAGCATAGTGGGTGTCGGCACCTCATGTTGGGCTATATCACGGCGTAGCTCATATGAGCTTTGTTCATCAGATTCGCCCAGCCGGGTTTCTTTGTATCCGCGTGACGGTAATCATCTGAGTCGTTACGCCCACGCGATCTGTAGATCGATCTTGTATGCTTTGCCTTATCCTCCAATATATCTTGCAAGTCCGGCGAGTTTTCCTGTGCCTTGGTATTTTTTGAGCGGCGTCGGGGCGTGGCTTGAGCGGAGGGCCGAGAGGCTTCTCTGTCACGGCCACGGGGTGGCCGGTCTGCCATGTCGTCTTGTTGGTGACGTGGGTGCTTCCTCCTCGATCGAGGCAACAGCCTGCGTTTGGGGTAGCTTTTGGAGGGGCGTTCGAGTTCATACTCTTCGGCTGCAAGGACTTCAGTCCATCTGTCAGCTAGCAGGTCTTGGTCAGCTCTAAGATGTTGCTGCTTTTTCTTGAGGCTGCTTGCCGTGGCCATGAGCCTGCGATAAACGCTCTTGTTCGACGGGTCCTCGCACGACGAATTAAATGTCGTCGTCGAGGCTTGCCTCGTCTTCGGAGGGGGGCGCATAATTATCGTCCTCTACCTCTCTTTCTGCCGCACTGTCGTGCGGACTTGCTTCTCCCTCCTCCTGCGCTGAGTCCTGCTGGAGGGGGTCGTCTTCGGCACTGTCCGGGGTATTATTTTCTCCTGTGCCGGAATCGCCATTTTTACTGTGGCGGGATTTAGAGCGGCGCCGCTGACGTCGGCGCTTGGGTTGTTTCTTGGAGGGGTCATCCTCCGCCGTTCCCATCTTTTGGGATGTCCACCATGTATATGTCATATGACGAGGTGGCCTTCTAGTGCCCTGTAGGCGCTGGTTCTTGGTCATCTCCAGCATCGTTGTCCATACCGTCGATGTCTTCAGAGTCGAAGTCTAGCATGTCGGTTAAATCATCGACAGTGGATACAAAGTGGGTGGTGGGTGGGCGTTGAATTTCTTCGTCGTCCGCATCCCAACCTTCCTGACCGTAGTCCGGCCAGGGCTCTCCAGATAAAGAGAGAGACTTTAGTGAATTCAGGATGTCGCCAAACGGCGAGTGCTGAAAGATGTTCGCGGCAGTGAACTCCATGACCGGTGCCCAATCGGATTCGATTGGCAGGGGCGTGGAGGGTTCGGAGTCCGGAGAGGAGTCCGGCACCCTGGAGTCATGGTCTTCGCAAAGGACAGGGATGGTGTTCGGTTCAATCGCCGTGGAGATTTCAGCCCCTGAGGCGGTGTCCAACCAACCGTCCTCGATCGGCGAAACCGGCTCCGGATTAAGGGTCGGAGCGGCACCGCGTGCGGCCTCGTGGCACCGCTCGCGGCGAGCTAGATCGTACCCATCGAGACAGTGCGGCACGCTCGGCTGTGGCTCGAATCCGTCGAAGATCAAGTCTCCGCGGACATCGGCCGTATGGTTCAAGCTTCCAAACCTGACCTGATGGCCAGGGGCGTAGCTTTTGATCTGCTCCAGATGGCCTAGCGAATTGGCCCGCAGTGCAAAGTAGCCGAATACGAAGATCTGTCCGGGGAGAAAAATCTCACCCTGGACTGCGTTGTTGCTGATGATTGAAGGAGCCATCGGGCCTATAGGTGACGACACAGAGTAACTCTCAATGAAAGTCGGTGTCAAAACCGGCGGATCTCGGGTAGGGGGTCCCGAACTGTGCGTCTAGGCGGATGGTAACAGGAGACAAGGGACACGATGCTTTTACCCAGGTTCGGGCCCTCTCGATGGAGGTAATACCCTACTCCTGCTTGATTAATATTGATGATATGTGTAGTACAAGAGTAGATCTACCACGAGATCAGAGAGGCTAAACCGTAGAAGCTAGCCTATGGTATGATCGTTGTTCGTCCTACGGACTAAAACCCTCCGGTTTATATAGACACCGGATAGGGTTAGGGTTACACAGAGTCGGTTACAATGGTAGGATATCTACATATCCGTATCACCAAGCTTGCCTTCCACGCCAAGGAAAGTGCCATCCGGACACGGGACGAAGTCTTCAATCTTGTATCTTCATAGTCCAGGAGTCCTACCGACGGTGATAGTTCGGCTATCCGGACACCCCCTAATCCAGGACTCCCTCAGTGGGGATAGCTTGTGCATATCAGTTTGATCTTGGATGAGCTGGAGCACCAAATCTCCTTCTTGAAAAGTCCTGGTTTTAACCCGGCGGCTATGATAACGACGCAGATCTTGCTGATAAATCGCTGAACGAGCCGCCGCATGGTCACGCTCCTCATCCAACAAATCAAGATCGTCCTGACGTGCTTTTTCATTATCAGCTTCAACATAAGCCGCCACACGGGGTGAGTCATGACGGATGTCACTAGGGAGAACCGCCTCTGCTCTGTAAACCATGAAGAAAGGCGTGTAACCCGTAGATCTATTAGGGGTAGTATTGATACTCCAGAGCACTGAATGTAAATCCTCAACCCAACAACCCAACGTCCTCTGCAAAGGGACCATAAGTCGGGGCTTTATGCCTTTCAAAATTCTTGATTGGCTCTTTCAGCTTTGCCATTAGACTGGGGGTGAGCCACTGATGATACATCAGGATGAATATGCTCTCGTTGACAGAATTCTTTCATAGCACCTTTAGACATATTAGTGCCATTATCAGTTATAATGCTGTGAGGATAGCCAAATCGGAAAATCACCTTTTTGATGAAGTGAACCGCTGTCACCGCGTCACACTTACTGACCGGCTCTGCCTCAACCCACTTTGTAAATTTGTCAACCGCCACCAAAAGGTGGGTCTTTTTATCCTTGGACCTTTTTAAAGGTCCAACCATATCCAGCCCCCAGACTGCAAACGGCCAAGTAATTGGAATCATCCTCAGTTCCTGAGCCGACACATGAGCTCGTCTTGAAAATTTCTGACAACCATCACATTTACTGACCAAATCCTCTGCATCAGCCAATAAAATCCATGGTTATAAAACTGAAACTGTTGTGGCACATCTTACTAAGTTGAATGACATAGCCACCCTTTTTACTCATGATGAGAAAACTCGCTATTACTATATTCTCAAATTATTTCCGTTCTCATTAAAGGGTGATGCTAAAGCTTGGTACAATACTCTTGCTCCTGGTTGTGTGCGTAGTCCCCAGGATATGACTTATTACTTCTCTAAAAGATATTTCCCTGCTCATAAGAAACAAGCTGCCTTACATGAAATATTTAACTTTGTGCAAATTAAAGAAGCGAGTCTCCCACAAGCTTGGGGGAGGTTTTGCCAATTTCTTAATGCTTTGCCTGATCCCTCTTAAGAAAAATGAAATACTTGATATCTTCTATAATGGACTAACCGATGCTTCTAGGGATTCCTAGATAGCTGTGCTGGTTGTGTTTTCAGGGAATGAACTGTTGGGCAAGCTGAAGAATTACTGAATAACATATTGAAAAATTATGATGATTGGACTCTTCCTGAACCACCGCTTAAACCCACTCAGAAGAAGAGGGGTATCTTATATCTTAGTCCTAAAGATATGCAAGAGGCAAGGAAATCTATGAAGGAAAAAGGTATTAAAGCCGAGGATGTCAAAAATTTACCTCCTATTGAAGAAATACATGGGCTTGATACACCACCACTGCCTAAGGTGGTAGAGGTAAATTCTTTAATGAAATTCAATGATAGTGACAATCCTCACAATATGCACGCTAGCCAATGCCTTTATGAGTTTGAAAAATACATTAGAAAACAAGATCACTTCAATGCAAATGTTATGAAACAATTGAAATACAATTCTAATATGATTGCTTGCTTGAGTGACTTGTTATTTAGAATCTCAAATGATGTTAGAGGTGAGGGAAATCATGCTTCTATGGTACAAACTCAGTTAGAACAAGTTGCTAAATCTCAAAGAGAGTTGCTTAATGAAATGAATAATAATATCAATGATCATGCTGTTAGAGTAATGACTAGAGGAGGTAGAATGACTCAGGAAGCACTTTATCCTGAGGGACACCCAAAAAGAATTGAACAAGACTCTCAAAGAGCTAACACTGATGCATGTAGTCCTTCTAAAAAGAAAAATGATAGGACTTTGCATGCTTCTAGTGAACCTGAAGTAGAAAAACCTCCTGATAATGATAATGAAACTTCTATCTCTAATGCTGAAACTCAGTCTGGTAATGAACACTCACCTTCTGATAATGAAAAATATAATGATGAGGTACATGAAAATACTCGAACAAATAGTAAAGAGCCAGACAATGATGTTGAAAAAGAACCTGCAGCTGACTTTGATAACCCACAACCCAAGAATACTAGATATGTTAAAAGGGACTTTATTGCTAGAAAACACGGTAAAGAAAGAGAACCGTGGGTTCAGAAACCTATGCCTTTTCCACCTAAGTCAACTAAAAAGAAAGATGATGAAGAATTTGAACACTTTGCTGACATGCCGAGGCCAGTCTTTTTGCGTACTCGCTTGACTGATATCCTTAAAATGCCTCCTTTTGGAAAGTACATGAAAGAAATCATCACCAATAAGAGAAAAATACCGGAAGTTGAAATATCCACCATGCTTGCTAATTATACTTTTAAAGATGGAGTACCTAAAAAACTTGGAGATCCGGGAATACCAACTATATCTTGCTCCATCAAAAGAAATTATGTGAAAACTGCTTTATGTGATTTGGGAGCTGGTGTTAGTGTTATGCCTTTCTCTTTATATAAAAGACTTGATTTGAATAAACTCACACCTACTGAAATATCGTTGCAAATGGCTAACAAATTAACTGCCATACCTATCGGTATCTGTGAGGATGTGCCCGTTGTTGTTGCTAACGTTACTATTTTGACTGACTTTGTTATACTTGAGATGTCCAAGGACGACAACATGTCGATTATCCTTGGTAGACCCTTCTTGAATACTGCATGGGCTGTTATTGATTGCAATAAAAGCAAGATCACTTTTCATATCAACGGTAATGAGCATACGGTGCACTTTTCCGAAGAAACAATTCCAAGTGAATGGTATTAATGTTATTAAAAAAATCTCCGACAATCACCATTGGAAGTTTTCAACTATCTCTACCTACTTTCAAAAAGAAATATGAAATGCTTATTGTTGGGGACATTCATATCCCCGTTGAGGTAACTTAGTGATTTACGAAAGTTCTTTGGTTTCATGCTCGAAAGTGGTTATTAATAAGACCTGATCAACCTTATTAATGGATCATTTTTTAGAGGTATGAAGTTTATGAATTTAGTAAGCACTACCTTCTGTCCCTACCTTTTGTTTTCTGTTTTTATTAGTTAAATAAAATAAAATGTCATGTTTTGTCTGTTTTCTGAATTTTCGGTGCAATAAAAAATGACCCAAAAATAAAAGTTCTCAAAATGCTTTGAAAATTTAATATGATTTTGTTTGAATATTTAAGAATTTTTGGTGCAAATAACATCATAGGGAGGTGCACCAGGTGGGCACAACCTACCTGGGCGCGCCCTGGTGGGTGGTGGTCCCCATGTGGGCCCCCTCACTTATCTCTTCATCCCACATCACCACCTACCTCCAGAAAAAATCACCATTGCTCTCTCTCTCTCTCTCTCTCTCTCGTGTTCTTGATCTCAAACCCACGGATTTTCATGTCTTTGGTCGAAGCTCCATTTCTGAAACTGTTTCGGGGGATTATTGCTTGGTGTGTGACTCCTCCGTTTGTCCAATTAGTTTTTGCTTTAGTAGTTTATATTTTGAATAATTAGCTACTCTTGGCGCTGCTATAGATGAGCTTGTATGTTGAATTGAATTCTTAGAGTTCTAAGTAGTTTGAGTGCTTGCTATGGTCTCTATGTATCCCTATGAGTAGTTGCTATCAATCTTGTGAAGTTTTGTTGACAAATTTTTGTCACCCAAAAGTTTTCAGAAAATTGTACGCGAATATGATGAACCTCTTTGGAAGGAGGTCTTCAAAGAGGAGATCCTCGGAGGCATCCTCTAGTGACAGTTCCGTTCGTCGGTCTTATGTTGAACCAAGTGAAAGTTCCATACGAGATGCCACCACCAAAACATGCTTGTGGCTGTGCGACGACTATATGGTGCGTGTGGGCATTAAGGAGGAATTTGAGCAATATGTTCACAATGCCGGTCTTGGTCCCTACATTTTAGATAAGTGCAATCAACACCACACCCTCACTGAATCATTTGTCAAAGTATTTAAATTCCATCCCTGTGAGTCTAGGGTGTCATTTGAACTGTATGAAAATTCATTTACCATATCACTAGAGAGTTTTTCTCACCACTGCAAAATTCCATTCTAGGGTTCGCTTGACGAACCACCAAGGTCTGAGTTCCAAGCATTTTTGACTAGCCTTTGCTACGGTGAGGCGAGGGGAGTGACGCAAGGTAGAATAAAGAGCATTCATTTTCCCTCAATTTAGTGCTTTGCATTATTTAATGGAAAATGTATAGTAGGCAAACAAGATTGTAGTACACTTTGTGCTCCAGGCTTGAGCCTCATACGCACCACTCTCACCGGTGACAGAAGATATAATCTTGGAGCGATTGTTGCACGCAGGCTGCAACGTAACACTAATAGTGGCTATTTCTATGGTGGAATTTATGCCACACGTTTAGCAAGAGAGATGGGTGTTTCACCTTTGCCCTATGACCCTATTCTAACCACGCAGTATTTAGATGTTGATGCTGTGAAACGCAATAAGATCCTTAAAGTTGAACCCCATAATTTCACTTACAAACTATTGTTTAACCAAGATTCCGTTGTGCACACATATTTGCCTGCGCCTGCTCTTTTTGATTATCACAGCAAGGGAAGATATTTTGTTCTTGAGAGCGAGGCCCGAGCTCACAACGTGGCGGTTCTGGCGGCACGGCAGGCCGAAGCATCCACACCAAGAGCCTCCGTGAGCTACCACTCCGACTATTATCCAGGCTACTGATTGATTACCAAGTTAGGACAAAAGCCTAAGCTTGGGGGAGTACGTATTCCCACCGACATTACATTCATGTTCACACATTTCATTCCAGTTGTCAGTGTCCACACTTTTCCATTGTATCATCCATGTTAGATCTATTTTCTCGCTTTCTTCTTCTGTGTTTCAAAAACTTTGAGAAAATACAAAAATATTTCCTGCTTTTTTTTATTTTTCTGTCTAGAGTAGTTAGCTGTAGCACTAAAATGAAAACCCAAAAAGATTTCCTTGTTCTTCTTTTGCTTGTTGGGAGCTCTCCCATGTAAATAGATTTTTTTCGTTTTTAATTTTTCTTTTTTATTTGCGTGTTCAAGAAAACCAAAAACTCCAAAACTATTTCAGTGTGTTTCTCTAAATTTCTTTTCTTTTTGTTCGAGTCGTACCGAGGAGAAGACCACGATGAAAATGTTGAGTGGGTCTCATATGCATAATTGTTGATCTAACAAAGAGCCCATATTACCTTGTCTTCTCCTGTTGAATAAAATGTTTGCAGATTCCAGCTTAGTCCACGACACCCTTGCACTATGATTATTTTCACATCGTTCAATCGTGCAAGTGAAAGGCAATAATGACGATATTTGATGAACTGGCCATGGCAGAGAGAAACTGGTATGAACTCGACATTTTCTATTTTTGTAAATATGTTTAACCTAGTATCCATGATTCAGCCCATTATGATTAAACATGTTTGCAATGACAATTAGAGATTATAGTTTTTCATGCCATTCATAAGTAGCTACGAGTGGATAATGATTTATCTTGGATGTCAACATTGCGTTAAAATGATTGTGATGTAGTATGATAATATGGTATCCTCCTCTGAATGTTAGAGTGGCTTGACTTGGCACATGTTCATGCATGTAGTTGAATCAAAACCAACATAGCCTCTATGATTTTTATGTTCATGGTGTTCATATCCTACTCATGCTAGTTTCCAATGTTACTTATGCATAATGTATGTTCATGACCGTTGTTGCTCTCTAGTTGGCCGCTTCTCAATCTATTTGCTAGCCTTCGCCTGTACTAAGTGGGAATTCTGCTTGTACATAAAAAAACTTGAACCCAAGTTATTCCAGATGAGTCCACCATACCTACCTATATGCGGTATTACCCTACTGTCATGAGTAAATTTGCATGTGCCACCTCTATAAACTTCAAATAAATATCCTTTTTGTGTGCATGGATCGTTCATGGAACGACAGGAGGTGGTCGGTATCTTCCATGCTAAGCGGGTTATTCTCAGGTTGAGTGTTTATTCCCTCACCATCGCACGAGAAAAGGGCGGTAATAGGGATTCCCAGTCCCGAACTAAAAATGCAAATAATTAAACAAAACTACCCTAGGACTGTTGTTGGTATGGACGACACCCGTTGTTTCGGACAAGACGTGGAGTGTGATTGTTGGTGGAGGGGGAGTAAACCTTTACTTTTATCGCTTGGGAACCGCCACTACCGTGCTTAGCATGGAAGATATTGATAACTGATGGTCGTGAAGTAAACAAGAAGGGTGCATTTCTCAAAATATCATTTACCTTTGCTTTAAAATTTTGAGCTCGGGCACCGCTGCAAATAACTGCTTCCCTCTGCGAAGGGACTATCTATTTACTTTTATGTTGTGTCGTCACCTTCTAAAATAAGCGCCAGAACCTGAGAGCACTGCTGTCATGCTGATGCATTGTGTGTAGCTAATGTTGGGTGCATCATGAATGGATATTTTCCACCATGAATTACAATGTTTAGTTGCTGCTTGAACTTTGGAGGTGCTCTACATTTATGTTTTGCGGTCTCAGAAAGGGCCAGCGAGATACCACTATTGTCATATTATATTATGGTTGTTTTGATAACGTGTTGCTGTTTTAGATATCTTATTATTGCTCGTTAGCTAATTATGTCATTGATATGAGTGAACATAATTTTTAAGAGTTATTGTCGGCATGGTTAGTTATAATGTTAGCTGAAAACCTGGGTGTTTTTAAGCTTATTTATGCAAACAAGAGCAAAAGAGTTTGTAAAAGTTTTTCATTTTCACTTTCAGTTTATCAACTGAATTGCTTGAAGACAAGCAAAGGTTTAAGCTTGGGGGAGTTGATACGTCTCCAACGTATCTCATTTTCCTAATGCTTTTCCTCTTGTTTTGGACTCTAATTTGCATGATTTGAATGAAACTAACCCCGTACTGATGTTGTTTTCAGTAGAACTACCATGGTGTTGTTTTTGTGTAGAAATAAAAGTTCTCGGAATGGAACAAAACTTTGTGAGGATTTTTTATATCAATAAAGAGAATTTCTGGAGCGAAGAGCCACCAGAGGGGGGCACCTGGGTGGGCACAACCCACCAGGGCACGCCTGACCCCCCCCCCCAGGCACGCCCAGGTGGGTTGTCCCCTCCTGGTGGCCCCGTAGACCCTGAAACCGACGCTATAAAATCACATATTTCCAGAAAAAAATCAGGGAGAAAGAATTATCGCGATCCATGAGACGGAGCCGCCATCACCTCATGTTCTTCATTGGGGGCCAGATCTGGAGTCCGTTTGGGGCTCCGGAGACAGGGATCTTCGTTCTTCGTCATCTGAGGGAGTCCTGGATTAGGGTGTGTCCGGATAGCCGGACTACCATCATCAGCCGAACTATCATCTGCCGGACTATCATCATCGACCGGACTCCAAGACTATGAAGATACAAGATTGAAGACTTCTCCCCGTGTCCGGATGGGACTTTCCTTGGCGTGGAAGGCAAGCTTGGCGATCTGGATATGTAGATCTCCTACCATTGTAACCGACTCTATGTAACCCTAGCCCTCTCCGGTGTCTATATAAACCGGATGGCTCTAGTCCGTAGGACTACGATCACAACAACCCTTACAATCATTGTAACGCCCCCGATGCGGCTATATCTCCCACGTGTCGAGGCACGACTTAGAGGCATAACCGCATTGAAAGCAATGTCGCAAGTGAGGTAATCTTCACACAACCCATGTAATAAATAAGGAAAGAGATACATAGTTGGCTTATTCGCCACTTCACACAGTACATAAATAAACATCCATCATTCGAGTACACTCAAGGTCCGACCACGGAACCAAAATAAAAGAAGATACCCCAAATGCTACAGATCCCGAATCGTCCCAACTGGGCACCACTCTCGATCATCAGGAAAAGACACATAGTAACGACCACGTTCCTCGTCGAACTCCCACTTGAGCTCGGTCGAGTCACCTGCACTGGCATCGTCGGAACCTGCAACTGTTTTGGAAGTATCTGTGAGTCACGGGGACTCAGCAATCTCACACCCGCGAGATCAAGACTATTTAAGCTTAAAGGAAGGACAGGGTTGTAAAGTGGAGCAGCGGCAAGCGACTAGCGTATATGGTGGCTACATCGCAAAAGAGAGCGAGAAGAGGAGCAAAGCACGGTCGTGAAGCTAGTAGCGACCAATAAGTGATCCTGAACTACTTACGTCAGACATAACTCCAACACCGTGTTCACTTCCCGGACTCCGCCGAGAAGAGACCATCACGGTTACACACGCGGTTGATGTGTATTTTATTTGAGGTCAACTTCGGGTTTTCTACAACGGACATCAACAAATTCCCATCTGCCTCATAACCATGGGCACGGCTTTGAAAGATATTACCTGCAGGGTGTCCCAACTTAGCCCATTATAAGCTCTCACGGTCAACGAAGGATATTCCTTCTACCGGGAAGACCCGATCAATCTCGGAATCCCGGACTACAAGACATTTCGACAGCAATAAAACAAGACCAGCAAAGCCGCCCGAATGTGCCGACAAATCCCGATAGGAGCTGCACATATCTCGTTCTCAGGGCACACCGGATGGGCAAGACGTCGGGTTGGCATAGACCCTGGATTGCCCAGGGGGCGCCGGACATCGCCCAGGTTGGGCCAGCACTCGAAGGAGCACTGGTCCGGGGTTTAAAATAAGATGACCCTCGGGCTCGCGAAAACCCGGGGGAAAAAGGCTTAGGTGGCAAATGGTAAAACCAAAGTTGGGCCTTGCTGGAGGAGTCTTATTCAAAGCGAACTGTCATGGGGGTCCCATAAATCACCCAACCGTGTAAGGAACGCGAAAATCAAGGAACATGACACCGGTATGACGGAAACTAGGGTGGCAAGAGTGGAACAAAACACCAGGCATAAGGCCGAGCCTTCCACCCTTTACCAAATATATAGATGTATTAAATTATAGCAGATATATATATTGTGATATCCCCAACAAGTAAAACATGTTCCAAAAAGGAACAACATCTCCATGTTCCAACAAGGAACAAACTTCAGCTTCACCTGCAACTAGCAACGCTATAAGAGGGGCTGAGCAAAGCGGTAACATAGCCAATCAACGGTTTGCTAGGAAAGGATGGTTAGGGGCTGGCATGGCAATATGGGTGGCATGATATAGCAAGTGGTAGGCATCGCAACATAGGCATAGCAAAAGAGCGAGCAACTAGCATAGCAAAGATAGAAGTGATTTCGAGGGTATGGTCATCTTGCTCGCAATGTTCTCGAGTTGTCGAAAGCTTGATCCTCGTAAGCGTTCTCAACAGGTTCCTCGTTCACGTACTCGTCTCCCGGCTCTACCCAAAGCAACAACACAAACAAAGGAACCACAATAAATCACGGTGCAATGCACAATCAACATGATGCAAAACATGACATGATATGCGGGATGTGATATGCAATGCGTATGTGCGCTCCGGAAGGAAAAATGATGAACCAGGCTTCAACTTGGCAAACCAAGTATGCCACTGGAAAGATGAGATGATTTCGGTTGAAATCGATATAAAGATCACCGGAATCGGATGCACGGTTTGCAAATGACAAGCAAAACAAGAATGGCGCAAATCTGCCATTAACAGCATGATGCCACTTAGCAAGCAACAATAAATTAAGCTAGTGCACCCAAACGTACCAACAAAGTATATGGCAGTGATCTACACAAAATGCTCGACAAAAGATGAGCACTGAGCTACGGCTAGTTTACATCATAACAGGTTCAAACAAGCATGGCAAAAGTGCACAAAATATCAGGCTGGACATGGCAAAAACGGCATCAGGTTGCAATGTTCAGAGCAACAAAACTACATGCTACAGGAACTTAAAATAGCAAAACATGGCATGGAATGAATCTACTCAAAGCATAGAACAAAAGTCCCTTACTGACCATAAGCCAAAAAGGATCAGAAAATATAGTAACACCCATGTCAATATTGAAAGTTTCGTTAACAGATTCAGCAACATGGCATGTCCAAAACTGATAACAAGTAGGCATGTTTACAAGCTCAATGCACTTACTACAGAGCCTTATATGGAAAACTAAGCATACATACATCAAGAAGACATGACATAGAAGACATGCATGGCAAGAACAATAACATAGCATACATGGGTCAACCACCACAACCTAGGCAAAATTGAATAACATGTAAACAATCTGCCAGGAAACATTTGATAGCAAAAGTAGAGCTCGATTGACTCAAGCTATGGCACTCCATAATTGCAAACAAAGGCATGGATGGATAGAGCAAGACATGTTTTATAAAACACCCTTACTGAAGTATCTCAAAATATGCATAGATCTCTCGGTAGCATCAAGTTAACATGGCATCAAAATATCAGCTAAACAGGGCTGAAATCAGCAACAGCAGGACACCTACTTTGCATGCTTGTGCTAGTCACCACATAGATCACAAAAATACATGGCATACACCCCTGGAAAGATGGCATGGCATATTACAAAACACATGCAGGACTCAAATTCATAGGGTGCACACAATAATCATGGCAAAAATAACAAAAGTGCAAGTTCTGTTAAGAAACAGAAACTAACATCACATACCACTCTTCCAACAGCATTTCGGGCATCAATATGAGCTCAAATGAAAATGATGCAATGAGGTGAAATGATCTACTCTTCGAGACGAACATTTTGACATATTATACGCGCAAAATGGACCTACAGATGCGAAGATACACTCCGTTGAAAATGCAACAAAATTCATAGATATGAAAAAAAAAAACTTAGAGAAAAGTGAGGGGGAGAGAGGTCAACGGGATCGGATCCGGATCGGGCCGCTCCGGATCGGGCGGCGGCGGCGGCGGTTCGCGGGCTCGCCAGAGAAGGAGGCCGGCGAGGGACGGCGCACCCGGCCGGGACGGCGGGCGAGGAGGCGATCGGGCGACCGGCGCCGGAGGAGGAGGAGGCGCTGGCGGCGAGATCGGCGCGGGCGAGATCCGGCGGCGGGGCGGCCGGTGGCAGGCGAGGTGGCGGCGGAGGGCGGCAGCGCGGCGGCGAGGGCCGGCCGCTGGAGGCGCGGGCGCGCGCTGGCGCTTGCAGCAGCTGGGCGGGAAGCCTGGCCCGGGCTGGGCTGGCGGCGCGGGCGGCGGCGACAGATGTGGTGATCATGGATTGGGCGAGGGGCGGCGGCGATTTTTGTCCGGCGGCGGCGGACACGTCCAGCGGGCGAGGGACGGATTTAGGGTTTCGGGAGGAATGATCCGGATTTGGAGGGGGTTTGCTTAAATAGGCATAGAGGAGCTAGGAGAGTCCAAATGAGGTGTAGTTTTACCACACGATCGTGATCGAACGACGGAGAGCATGGAAGTGACTTAGATGGGTTATTGGGCTGTTTTGAAGGGGTGTTGGACTGCAACTTAAAAGAGGCCTTTCTTGAGAGTGCGGTTAACCGTTGGAGTACCAAACGAGCTCCAAATGACCAAACTTGACCGGTGGTCTACGGTGGTATACCAAGGCCACTAGACAAACCTCTGTCCATTCCGAGAAGTTTTGTACCGCTTTACGGAAAAAGCGTAAAAGGGGCCGCCGGGGAGATAGGAGTGCGGATTGCAAAGCGGACAACGGGAAAAATGCTCGGAATCATGAGGCGAACACGTATGCAAATGCGATGCACATGATGACATGATATAAAATGCATGACATGGACAAAATGCAAAATGAAGAAAAACCCAACCACGGAGGGAATATCATATCACAATGCCGAAAATGGCAAGAGTTGGAGTTACAAATATGGAAAGTTACTTCCGGGGTGTTACAATCATACCATAGGCTAGCTTCTAGGGTTTAGCCTCCTTGATCTCGTGGTAGATCCACTCTTGTAAACATCCACAATATCAATATCAATCGAGCAGGACGTAGGGTTTTACCTCCATCAAGAGGGCCCGAACCTGGGTAAAACATCGTGTCCCTTGTCTCCTGTTACCATCCGCCTAGACGCATGATTCGGGACCCCCTACCGAGATCCGCCGGTTTTGACACCGACATTGGTGCTTTCATTGAGAGTTCCTCTATGTAAATCGCCGATAAACTTGATGGCCTCTTCAATCAACAACGACACAGTCCTGGGTGAGACTTTTCTCCCGGACAGATCTTAGATTCGGCGGCGGCCGCGCTGCGGGCCAACTCTCGTTTAGCCATCTGGAGCAGATCGAAAGCTACGCCCCTGGCCGCCAGGTCAGGTTTGGAAGCCCAAACTTCATGGCTGATATCCGCGGGGACTTGATCTTCGATGGATCTGAGCCACAGCTGAGCGTGCCGCGCTGTCACGATGGGCATGACCTAACTCTGCCGCCGGACAGCACCTTGGAGGCCGCACACGAATCCGCTCCGACCCATAGTCCGGAGCCGATCGCTCGGATCGAGGACGGATGGCTGGACACTGCCTCGGGAGCTGCAACTTCTAAGGCGTGCACTAAGGGACGTATACGCGATGGAGCCAGTCGCCCCAAAATTCAACCCATGGTCCTCTTGCCCGATCACTTTCGATAGAAGAGACCATCCGACCAGTATCCGCCATGGCGGATTTGCCGCATTGGTTTTAGACCCAATCGTCGATGGATTTCACCTCACGTGAGTCCTGATGGACGGCGGCACTAGCCTGAACCTGCTTTATCAGGATACAGTGCGCAAGATGGGCATAGACCCTTCAAGGATTAAACCTACAAAGACAACCTTCAAAGGCGTCATACCAGGTGTCGAGGCCAATTATGCAGGCTCGATTATAATCGAAGTGGTCTTGAGATCCCGGATAATTTCGAAGCAAGGAGTTAATCTTGACATAGTCCCGTTCCGCAGCGGCTATCATGCTCTGCTCGGACGAACCGCGTTTGCAAAATTCAACGCGGTGCCGCATTATGCATACCTTAAGCTCAAGATGCCATGCCCTCGTGGAGTCATCACGGTCAATGGAAACACGGGCGCTCCCTCGAGCGGAGGAACATACAGCGGCTCTCGCGGCAGAAGTACATAGCAGCCTTTTAAGGCAATTCTCGAGTCCGCCGTTAAACGACCGGACACGACCAAACGCGCCGAGCAACATCAACCAAGACCACAGCACGCCCGAGCACGCGTAGCAATGCGGCCTTAACCCCAGCCTGTCGCAAAATTGTAAGACAAGCTCTCGCGTACATAATTCGCCTTGGAGATACCATGGGCATAGGGGAAAGGCACAACCACAACAGACCAGAGTGCGGTTCGACCACACGGGGGCTCCCAAGTGTGTCGCTCTTTTTCTTTTATTTTTCTCTTTTTATACAGAACTATGTCCGTGGCGACCTGCCGAACTGATGATGCAACAGCGGGGAAGGACAAAGGCGCGGCGAACACTCGGTGGTCTCCATCACGAGCATTAAATTTGTTAAATACAAACATCCATGGCCTACCCACGGAGGGAGACGCCTTTAATTAAATCCAATCCCTTGCTTTCCGCACTATTTGTATCATTCCGCACTCATAGAATATCTTCTTGAATAAAATGCAGCACTTTTTTTCCTATAATTGCATTACCTTATATATACATATATGTTCATTTACGACATGTTGCATCCGTACACTTTGGTACGGCCAAATACACTAGGGGCTTATGTTCTCCGCATTATGGTGTGATAAAGTCCGCACACTTTCACAAGTGCGGCACCCCGAACTTATAGCATTATATGAATCGGCTCCGAATCATGTCTTGGGTCAATAGTTGGGTTTGCCCGGCTCCCATGTTTGGCACCTTACGTTCCGTTCTATCGGCTAAGGTAGCACTGGGAGAACCACTGCGATTGCGCCCCGGTTGAGCCGGGTTAACGCCTCAGTGGAGAAAGATAAAACCGACTGTCTTGATAAGGCGAGAGACTGGTCGCTGTTCGAGAGGTCCTTTCGGGTCCTTAAAGACCTACGCCGCTTCGAGCGAAGTTCCGAATTATGTCAGACGAATGCGTGGATAGCGCCCCAATTCGGTCCTCCGAATACTAGGGGCTTCGCCGAAATTTAAAATTATAGAATTCTATGGCTAAGTGAGAGTGTTCAAGCACTATAAGTCCGGTTGCCTTGTTCGTTGTGTTGAGCGCCTCCCTCGATGGACCCAAAAATGGGAACTAGAGTGCTCAAGTTTATCCCGAACACCCCAGCTCTCGTGGCATGGGGGCTGAAGCCGACGACTTGCCATCTCTCAGATTTAATAAACGGCCGCACAGAAGGTAATATTTTAAATTAACAAGCGTTGCTTAGCGCATATGAACAAAGTTTTCAGCGCACAGGATAACACATTGCGAATTTACTCAAAATTACATCCACAGGGCACTCATCCGCAATCTTGCGGGCACCCTTCAGACAGCCTTATAGTAGATTTGGGCGACGATGTTCCTTGCCCGCTGGTGGCGCGTCGCTGATTAGCTTCTCCGCATCCAGCTTGCCCCAATGCAGCTTTTGCGGGCAAGGGCCCGACGAGCACCTTCAATATAGGCGGGCGCTTGATAACCTCCACCCAGGCACGCATCCACCAGCCGTCGACGAGGCGAAGTAGCTCCAGGCATGGCCTCTCCAGGCCACAGCCGGACTATGAGGCCCTTCATGGCCTGCTCGGCCACCTTGTGAAGCTCGACCAGCTGCTTCAGCTGGTCGCTAGGGGGCACCGGATGGCCGGTCTCAGCATACTGAGACCAGAAGACCTTCTCCGTTGAGCTCCCCTCCTCGGCTCGGTAGAATGCGGCGGCATCAGACACGCTGCGAGGCAGATCTGCAAACGCCCCTGGAGAGCTCCGAATTCGGGTAAGTAACACGTAATTTACATTCACATGCTTGCTTTGCATGAAAAATGCCTTACCCGCTGCTATCTTCCTCATCAACTCAATCTCCTGAAGGGACTTATGGGCCTCGGCCTTGGCGGTTTTGGCACTTTCGAGAGCCGAGGCAAGCTCGGACTCTCGAGTCTTTGAGTCACGCTCCAAACTCTCATGCTTTTCCATGAGAGCCTGGAGCTCTTGTTGAACCACCGCCACCCGCGCCTCTTGCTTTTCTCGCTCTGCCCGTTCCGTGGCCGCATTGCGTTCGGCCGCGGACATAGCCTCCTTCAGGGTCGCCACCTCGTTCGTGGCCCCTGCAGTACCCATGTTATCCTTGTTATTTTTTGTTGCAACCTAAATCCTTTTCTGTAAGGTACAAGTTCAAAGTGGTGTTACTCACCTTCTTTGTCCTGGAGCTGCTTCTGGCGGCCGAGCTCTTGCTCGGACTGCTCAAGCTCCTGCTTCAAAGCACCGACCTCCATGATCGGTCTGGCGAGAGGTCAGCAGCGCAGCCTGCAACCCATATTGACATATTTTTTTAGCAACCCTGCGTATATCTTTTTTTCAGATCCTCAGTCCGGCTTTTCTTTCCGAACACCGAACCGACCATCGGGGCTCTTGTGCATGCGGTATTACATTGCATATTTTAACTTCTTACCTCAAAGCACGATAGAAGGCTCTGCAGGCCGGTCAGCCCGCTCTTGGCGAGCTGCACCTTTCAGATCACCGCACTCATAATAGTGGGGTGTTCTTCCTCGATGGAAGCTCTGCAGCGCCCCAACAAATTACGGCGCCTCGGTTGGGCGTAAGCCGCCGGCGTCACGGTCTTGCCCTTCGTTGAAGGGCGCGGCGGACTCCGGAACCATTGCGGGTTCAATGTGGAGTCGGCGCGAAAGTCCGGGAGGGCGCCTTGCGGCGCCTCGGGCCTCCCCGATGGGTCCCTCCTTGGGATCCCACCTCGGCGTCCTCGGTGTCGCAGGGGTGGGCGGTCGGGATGGAGTCTACATCCGGCGGAGCCAACGACCCGCTTCGATGAAGCGGGGAGATCATCACCTGGCGGACTACAGGCAGCATGCGGCATCGAGAATGACACTATGTGGCGAGAAAAAGAAATTATAAATCTTTCAGAATCCGGATACTTACGATCTCGCCGGAAGCCTGGCCCTTGAAGGACATTCTTCCTCGCCAGCGTTGATGTTGGCGGAGCTGTCCGGGAATAGTCCTTCCCTCTTGGACCCTTGGCCTCCCCTGTTGGGGAAGCCTTCCTCTTCCTCTCTCCCTCCTCGGGAGAGAGTCCTCTTCCTCCTCCTCATTTTCGGGAGAGTCCGCCCGAGTCGTCGGACACCAGCAGGGAGCTCTTTCGAGCACCGTGGCCTCCTTCTTGGCCTTCTTCTCCGGCACCACGTGCGGTGCGGAACCAGCAACCTCGCTAGATGGCGTCTCTGGATTTTCTGGCATAGGAGCCGGACAGTAATCTGCTCCGCCTTTCTCATCCAGTCTGTCAAAGGAAAAGGGAAATTAAAACCCGCATAGAGTCAAACTATGAAAACAAGTGTCCCGTAAAGGGTAGAATCGCTTACCTCGTCGGCTGGCGCTGGCGAAATCCGCGATCTTGATCCACGGATGCGGGGCTTGGCGCCCTTGAACAGCACCTTCGAGCGCCGTGCGTCGTGTCGAAGAGCCTGCTCAGCGCTGGTGCTGTTTGGATCGAACTCCCATAGATTGAATGCCCCTCTTGGCATGGGAGTATCCGTGGACGAGCATGACTTGGACCACGTTAACCAGCCTGAGCTTCTTCACCAGCTTCTTGATACAGGCTTGGAGTCCCGTCAGCTCCTTCTTACTACCCCACAGCAAGCCCTTCTCTTTCTAGGAGGTGAGCTGCGTGGGGATAGCAGATCTAAACTCGAGGGCTGCCGCCCATTTAGGGTCAGCATGGCTCGGTGATATAGAACCACCCGATTGCCACCCCTTGGCGGATTCCACGAAGGCCCTTGAACCAAAGGCGTTGGGCATCTTGCCCAACATGGCACCTCCGCACTCCGCTTGAGTGCCCTTCACTACCTTCGCCTTGACATTAAAGGTCTTGAGCCACAAGCGAAGTGGGGCTGGATGCGAGGAAGGCCTCTTTACGACGATAAGCGCCAAGATGTTGAGGATGAAGTTGGCGCGGATCATGGAAATCCAGGCCGTAGTAGAAGATGAGCCCCGGACAAAGGGATGTAGTGGAAAGCCCAGTCCAGCGGAGGAAGTGGGGAAGAAAAGCGACCCTCTCATGGGGCTGGGGTGGGGATGAGCTGCCCCTCGTCGGGCAGCTGGTCTGTGATATCATTTGGAGAGGTATCCGGCGCCCGCGCAGTTTAGCGATTGCTCCTCCTTAGCGGTGGAGGCCAACCATTTACCTCCCGCTCCGGACATGGTCGGAGAAGGTTGAGACGAGATCTGTGAACTTGGGCGCTGGAGCTCAGTCTTGCGGAGATGGATAAGCAAAGGAGGAAGAAGGCGTGGGTGAGAAGGTGAATCCTTATCCCTTATATGGGAGGCGAAGTCTTCGCGTCCCCACCGGCCTGGTAAAACTCGCTTATCTCCCAAGCGTCACCATCAATGGCGCGGTTGGGTTACCGCCCGTATTGATGAGAATCCCGGATTAAGGAAACACGATCTACGCTTCGATAAGGCGTGCCAAGAAACCGCCTCGCTAAATCTGTTGAGGTGGTAAAGTAAAAACAATTCAAGTAATGGCTTGGTAGTGGTGTGACGTCATGCCACGACGTCGGCAGATTGAACTTGTATATATTATTATTCTCTCTACGGTGGAATGTGGAATTTATTTTGCGAGCGGACACTATCTGGTGTTCACAATCTTCTATCATTCGGAGGAGGAACCCGCCTTGCAATGCCAAGCAATATACACGCGGACTTATCGTCATTGAAGCCTGGTTAGGGGCTCTTGAGGAGTCTGGATTAGGGGTGTCGGATAGCGGACTACCATCATCAGCGAACTATCATCTGCGGACTATCATCATCGACCGGACTCCAAGACTATGAAGATACAAGATTGAAGACTTCTCCCGTGTCCGGATGGGACTTTCCTTGGCGTGGAAGGCAAGCTTGGCGATCTGGATATGTAGATCTCCTACCATTGTAACCGACTCTATGTAACCCTAGCCCTCTCCGGTGTCTATATGAAACAGATGGCTCTAGTCCGTAGGACTACGATCACAACAACCCTTACAATCATACCATAGGCTAGCTTCTAGGGTTTAGCCTCCTTGATCTCGTGGTAGATCCACTCTTGTAAACATCCACAATATCAATATCAATCGAGCAGGACGTAGGGTTTTACCTCCATCAAGAGGGCCCGAACCTGGGTAAAACATCGTGTCCCTTGTCTCCTGTTACCATCCGCCTAGACGCACAGTTCGGGACCCCCTACCGAGATCCGCCGGTTTTGACACCGACATCATCACCAACCCTTCTCCATCGCCAATTAGATGATGCTCCCCACCGGGAGTGAGTAATTCCTTCGTAGGCTCGCTGGTCAGCAAGGAGTTGGATGAGATTCATCATGTAATCTAGTTAGTTTTGTTAGGGCCTGATCCCTAGTATCCACTATGTTCTGAGATTGATGTTGCCATTACTTTGCCATGCTTAATGCTTGTCACTTTGGACCCGGGTGCCATGATTTCAGATCTGAACCTTTTATGTCATCACCATTATATCCATGTTCTAGATCCGATCTTGCAAGTTATAGTCACCTACTACGTGTTATGATCAGGAAATCCCGGAGTGACAATAGTCAGGACCAATCAGGTACTCTATTCACCGTGTGTTAATGCTTTGTTCCGGTACTCTATTAAAAGGAGGCCTTAATATCCCTTAGCTTCCAACTGGACCCCGCTGCCACGGGAGGGTAGGACAAAAGATGCCATGCAAGTTCTTTCCATAAGCACGTATGACTATTTACGGAATACACGCCTACATTATATTTATGAACTGGAGCTAGTGTCGTATCGCCCTAGGTTATGACTGTCACATGATGAATATATATCATCCAACAAATTACCGATCCAATGCCTACGAATTTATCTTATATTGTTCTTGCTAAGTTACTACTGCTATTGTTACTGTCGCACTTGCTACAAAACCACTGCTATCACTGTTACCGTTACTATTGTTGCTGCTACTATTATCAAAACTATCATATTACTTTGCTACTGATCACATTGCTGCAGATAACTAATCTCCAGGTGTGGTTGAATTGACAACTCAGCTGCTAATACCCGCAAATATTCTTTGGCTCCCCTTGTGTCGGACCTATAAATTTGGGTTGAATACTCTACCCTCAAAAATTATTGCAATCCCCTGTACTTGTGGGTTATCAACCCCTGCCAGCATGAATGCCAATCCTGGGCGTCGATCTTATCAACCCCTCGCCTCTGGCTATATACACACCGCTCCCGAGTTCACCCAAACCACCCGGGCCCATCTCCTTGCATGGAAATGTTGTTTCGAGCAATGCAATAACCATAAGAAGTCTAGATAAGCGAGCAACACAACTCACACCTGCCAGCATCTAGTCAAATATCATACAACACCGAAACATAGCCATAGATGTGACGCCCGGATAATTAGACTACAGTAATTCCCTGCTAATGATGCCATGTCACCTCGATTACCGTTGATAACCTCGCCTTAGTTTGAAACCGGTTTGAATTCAAATTCAAAATTAAGCAAACAATAAAAGTTTTCAAATGTCAAGACTAAAATGTTCGGAGCGAACCAAATAAATCATAAGCAATTATGCTGGAGGACCCATATCTAAATAAAATATTTAAATACACAATAGTAATTAAAACAGTAGTGAAAACTATTTTTTAAATACTTTTAAATATTAAATAATTACAAAACTATTTTAGTTTTGGGTAGAAAATTAATGTGGTGGTGGCATAATTGGTAACATCAATTTAGATGCCACTTTGGTATATAGTTGAAACTACAATAAATAGGGACAAAAGGAAACATAAAAAATAATAAGAAAAGGAAAAGACAAAACAAACCAAAAATAAGTAAATAAATAAAACAACCCCCCCCTCGGGCCTCGACCCAGCTGGTCTCTGGGCCGCCAGGGCCCACCCCACTCTCTCTGGCATACAAGGCCACTCCCCCGACCCCAAACCCTAAATCACCCCACTCCGCTCGATCCCATCCTCCCTCCACGCGCCGCCAGGAAGAGACAAAGAGAGGAGCGAGAACCCTCCCGCAGTCCCCCGCACGCGCCCTCGCCTCGGGCCACGTCATCAATGCCCTACCTCACTCCATGGCCGCGCTCCCCGCCCGCGTTGGCCGCGCCGGCTCACTGGCAACCGCCCACACCACCCGCCTCTACTGCCCCGTTGCTCGTCGCTCGATTCTACCCAGATGCCGCTGCCCAGCGCCCGTCGCCGCCACACGCGCAACCATCGCGCGCCCAACGCCACCTCGGCCACGCCTCCCTTGTCGGACTGCCTTCCCGTCGTCCTCTACGTCGCCGATTCGTCCCCGTCGTTGCTCGCGTCGTCCCCGTCCTCCTCCCCGTGCCCCGCTGCCTTGTCCCTACACCAAACGGTGAGGCCCCGGCCTCCTCTCTCCCCCGCCCCACATCCTCTCGTGGCCACACCAGAGCTCTGCTCCTGTGCGCGCACTCGCACCGCCCGCCACGGTCCCTCCAACTCCTTGACCGCACGCCTGCTGACCTCGCGCAAGCTCGCGACGTCTCTGCTCGGTGCCTACCAGCCGCCTACTTACGCCCCCCGCTGCTCCCGGCGGCTCCGGCAAGCCACCCCCACACGGATCGCGGCCTCTGGCCAGGCCTCTAGCGCCCTTCGTGCATGCCACCGTGCCTCCCTTCGCTCCGCCGGCCTCGCCGTGCCGCCCCGGTCCGGCCACGATCGCTGGCGCTGGCCACGCGCGCCCCCCTTCCCCGCAGCGCGGTGCCTGTTGGGCGGTGGCGCCCGTCGCCTGGCTCCATACATGCCGAGAACCACCACCCGCGACCCGTTAAGGCCCCTGGCCCATTGACAAGTGGGGCCCCGCCCCTGAGAACCTTAAAAAAATGGTAGGACAGAAAAACAATAATTAAATTAATGAATTTAGTATTTAAGTAATTAATTAACTTAATTAATTCTGTTAGTTAACTAATTAAACCTAATTAACCTGCTAACTAATCTAATTAATCTGTTGGTAGTTAGGCAGACAATGACAAACATGCCCCACCTGTTCGTTTGGCCGGTCAACGGTCAGCTTTGACCGCTGACGTCATGATGACGTCATAAATGGTTTTCAATTAATTAATTCTGTTAATTCTAGAAAATGATTAAATCCTTTTAAAATTAATATAAAATAAACCGTAGCTCAGATGAAAACGTTTTCTACATGAAAGTTCCTCAAAACGACGAGACGAATCCGAATATGCAGCCCGTTCGTCTGCCACACATCCTTAGCATAGCGAACACGCAACTTTCCCCCTCCGGTTCATCTGTTCGAAACAGCGAAACACCGGGGATACTTTCCCGGATGTTATCCCTCTTCATTTGTATCACCGAGCACTGCGTTAGGGCACACCTAGCACCGCGCATTGTCTTGTCATGCACCGTCATGCTTATGTTTGCATTATATTTATTGTTTCTTCCCCCTCTTCTCTCGTTAGACACTGAGACCTACGCCGCTGCTACCCAGTATGACTACGGTGTTGACGACCCCTCCTTCTCGGCTGAGCTTCCAGGCAAGCCCCCCCTGATCACCAGATATCGCCTATTCCTTCTCACTACTGCTTGCATTAGAGTAGTGTAGCATGTTACTGCTTTCGGTTAATCCTATTATGCTGCATAGCCTGTCATTTTTGCTACAATTGTTACCCTTACCTGCTGTCCTACTGATTAGTATAGGATGCTAGTGTTCCATAAGTGGCCCTACACTCTTGTCCGCCTGCCATGCTATACTATCGGGCCGTGATCACTAGGGAGGTGATCATGGGTATATACTATATACTTTATATACATGACACATGTGGTGACTAAAGTCGGGTCAGCTCGTTGAGTACCCGCAAGTGATTCTGATGAGGGGGCTGAAAGGATATGTGGCTCCATCCCGGTATAGGTGGGCCTGGGTTCCTGACTGTCAGATTTCGGGTTCCGGCAGACCCTTGAGGTTCGAACACTGGGGTGCGCGCGGAGATCCAACTCTCCACCGTCTCGCACCTCGCCGAATCGCTGGGACCTAAACTACTAAACGGAACAGCACAAGAGACCACGAGATTTATCTTGGTTGGGCCACCATTGTGGTGTAATACCCTACTCCGTGTGTGGTGTGGTGGATTGCCTCTTGGGCTGATGAGGAACAATACAAGGGAGAACAGCCTCGTGAGGGTCTGTTCTTGGTGGGTGCGATGAACTGCTAGGTGGTGTTCAGTCGCTCTAGCTACCGGTTTCTTTATGAGGATTCGGATCTCCCCGCCCTTGGGGTGGCTACTCCTATTTATAGGCGAAGGCCCTGGGCCTCTTCCCAAGTATTGAGCGGGAAGGGCGCCAACAATTGGCTATTTTGAAGGGGAACAGCGGGTACACTTATCCTGACTAAATTTGGTCCTCGCCTGCCAAAGGCTCTGGTGATGGCCTTGCTTGGGCTCCTAATGACTCCCTTCCAGCCATTGGGCTGGTCTTGGTCTTGTTGCACCGAAGCGGATGCCTTTGCTTGATGCTCTCGCTGCGCTTGCTCCTTTGCACCAAAGAGGAAAGGAGGACCTGCTGCGGGCTGGCGCCCGGCTTGGCGCCCTTGGTCGTCATGGCTTGCGTCATGGGTACCTCGCGAGAACCCTGCCTTGAACTCTCCGCCTCCTCATGAGCCAAGCTCGCGAGGCCGTGCACGAGAAGCTCCTTGTCGTCCGCCCAGCAATCTTGGCCCCTCGCGAGGGTCTTGAGCTTGCGTTGATGAAGATGGGCCATCTTTGGGCCTCCTTGAGCCACGCCACAGGAGCATGAGCAGAGCAAGTCTGGGGACCCCGTTCCCGAGCGCCGACAGTAGCCCAGGCCTGGGCGCCCGAACTTGGCGGCAGAGAGGCGAAATGGCAAGTCTGCGAGCGTCGCGAGCCCTAACAGCCTCTGACCTTGGGCAACGCGTGGCGGTTGATTGACGCGTCAAGCCTGCTTCCCCACGATGCCTCGGTAACCACCCGGATTCGACAAGTCCCTGCATGCAAAGTCGGTCATGATTACCAGTGATCGTGGAGGCCGACGGTTGGCCTTCGCCGGTTATAAGTACGGAACAGCGCACGCCCTTCCAGTCGATCCTTCTGCTTCTCCTCCTCCTCGTTTCGTCTGATTGCCATGGCTCGATCTGCGGTTCTCCACGGAAGAAGGAAAGGCTCCTCAAGAGGATCTGACCTGCTCCCCCCAAAGAAGCGGCTTGCCCTCTGGTGTCAGGGCAAGAGCGCTCGCCAGGAGGCGCCCATGCCCTGGTGCGAGCGGCCGCCACCAGGGTTCCCTCTTCCCTTGTACGCGCACATTGGCGGCTCTGAAGGAGGCGAGGCAGGCGCCACAGCGGCGCCGCCCGGCACGCTGGCGGAGTCACGAAGGTGTCGTCTTCCCCCGGAGTCCACGCCGAGGCTCCTGCCGAGTTCGTGCTTCCGTCGCCACGCCTCCTAAATCTTGGATTCGTCTTCCTTCTTTCTTCGCCTCCGTCGTCCGCGAAGGAACCCCAGGACTCGGCCGCAACACGCCGGCTGCGGCACCCTCGCGACTCGGGCAGAGGTCGCGATAGTTGCCCCAGGCGAGGTCTTCATGACTCGAGGCTGGGGCGAGGTCGCCCGGGTCTGCGGGACGAGGGCACCCTCACGATCCACAGGTACGATGGTGCTTGGTGGTGTCCTTCAAGGTCTTCGACGGAGGTCGTCGGCTGGAGTGCTGCCGGGAGAGGTGGTCGGGATCCTGCTGCGGTGAGGCAGAGGCGGCCGATCGCCCCTTGGCGCTCCTCGAGGCGGCGAAAGGCGCGGAGGATCAGCGACTCCGCCGAGCTCTTGGCGGCGCCGGAGGCGGCGGCGGCGCTCTGAGCCTCCGAGCCTGCGCCGCTCCCGGAGCAGGGCGGGCTCGTCAGTCGTCGCCGCCCTGATCTGGATGGGGTTGGCGCGGACGGGTGGCCCCCTGTTGATGATGGCATCTGCCGCGATGCGCGCCTTTTGTTCCTGCGAGGGGCCAAGAATATACCCCACGGGGGCTTGTAAGATGTTTGTAGCTCCATCCGTCAATATAATCCTTTTTATGAAGCAGTGCAAGACGCTCATTCCGTTCTAGCTCAGTTTCCTCCTTTCAGTCCTCACGAGGGCCTGATGCTCTGTGCCGACAGGTCCCAGTCCCAAGGCGGCTTCAGGCGTCGTTGGTATGCCAGGACGCGATGCCGTGGTCAAGGCCAGGAGGTGAGCGGCCCGAGGTCCGGTAAGAGCCCCTGAGTCGCGATGCTCAGGGGGTCCCCCTTGGCGCTCAAGCAGCCATCATTCGGTGAGAAAGGAGAGCGACGTTGCTAACACGGGGTTGCATTGAGTGTGGGGATGGTGTTGCGATAACTAGTGTGTCCGGGGGGTGACTTATCTCGAGGGTCAAGACAATGCTTCCTGGTGCGGTGCTAGGTCCGTGCCTAGGCCGGTGAGAGATTGCGTGGCAAGGTCGTTTTGTGCTCCTTGGAGGGACCCCGCAGGTTCACCACAAAAGGAACAAGAGCTCGCCGCAGCGGTAGTTAGTTCTGCCATTAGTTGCTTGGGAGAAGCGCGAGAGGCCTCGCGAGGTGTGTTGGGGTACCCGTGAGCCAGCGCAGGGCTCACGGGGCCCTACCTCAAGGCGGGTTGCGCCTGGCTCTGGGCCTTATCTTCGAGTGTGTTCCTGCAAATTTGGCCAAATGCGGTGCTCTCGTCTTGGTCCGGCTCTCGGGCTGGTCTCGGCCGTCGTGGCAAGCCAGGTCGCGATGCCATGGACAAGACCAGAGGGTGAGGGCGGAGAGCGGTAGGAGCCACGAGTCACGATGCTCAGGCACCCCCACTTTAACGCGCAAACTGGGTTAGATGCAGCAACTCTACGTCCTCGGGTCCCGGCTCTCGGGCTGGTCTCAGCCGTCGCTGGCAAGCCAGGTCGCAATGCCATGTGCAAGACCCGGAGGTGAGGGCGGAGGCGGTAGGAGCCCTGAGCGCGATGCTCGGGCACCCCCTTTAACTTAGCATAAGCTGGGTTAGATGTGAAACTCGTCCTCGGGTCCCGGCTCTCGGGCTGGTCTCGGCCGTGTTGGCAAGCCGATCCACGATGCCATGGACAAGACCAGAGGGTGAGGGCGGAGAGCGGTAGGAGCCACTGAGTCGCGATGCTCGGGCACCCCCTTTAACGCATAAGCTGGGTTAGATGTGAAACTCGTCCTCGGGTCCCGGCTCTGGGATGGTCTCGGCCGTCTGGCAAGCCAGGTCGCGATGCCATGGACAAGACCGGAGGGTGAGGGCGGAGAGCAGTAGGAGCCCTGAGTCGCGATGCTCGGGCACCCCCTTTAGCGTGCAAGATTCCGTCACCCGGAAAAGGCACCAAATAACAAGCATGGTGGGCGAGAGCATAATCCTAAGGAAAGCGTAAGAAGGATACATGCATTTGGGACAGGCCCAGCGGCTTGGGGATGATGCAGCCGAGGCGCCCCCAACAGATAGGCTAATGACATGAAATAAAGGGATACATGCATGAGGGACGGACCCACCCATGGCCTGGGAATAATGCAGCCACGAAGGCACTCCCAGCCGGAAACAAAACTTAAAGATGTCACTGGTGATGTTGGGGACGAAGGGGTGTTGGTGTAGCAGACTCGGTGGGCTGCGGAGCCGATCCTCACGAGCCCCAGGCCGGGGCCTCGGGAGGATCCGGGGCGCTGGCGGCTCCTCGGGGCCATCTCCATCTCCGCTGAGGCTGCAGGCGTGCGACCTCTCGAGCTTCGGGATGGCCCTCATGAGATCTTTGGTGCAGCAACCGCGTTTGGCAGGCCGTGAGGCATGCGCGCAGAGTTGAGGCGGGCGGGCCTCTGGCGTCCCACTCGCGAGGGCCGAGGCTCTCTTGAGATGCGGCTCGGTTGAGCCCTGGTATGTCGATGCAAACACGCAGCCCACCATCCTCGCCTGGATGGGGGCCCACAGCGGGTAGGCGGCCCTTGACTCCCGTAGCTCCTGAATGGCCTTGCTGACGAACTCCCGAGGTTGGCCCTCCTTGCCTTGCTCCTGCTTATGGGAAGCGTGCTTGAATCACGCCTCCACGTGGTGCCCAGCGCCTCCCTCGTGACCTTGGCGAGGTCGGCGGCCCTCGAGGGAGAGCCCGAGCCCGGCTGAGGAGGCGCCGAGGCGCTTTCCTATCTGATGGAAGGAGGCTCCCTCTGGCGGGCGCGTCCTGTGGGGCCTGCCTCTTCTGAGCCGGGCGGTCGATGTCTTCTTCTTCTTGGAGTGCGGCCTCGGGAGGCCTCCTGCTGCTTGTGGTGCAGGTCTTCTAGCGATGCGGCTGAAAGGCTCGCTCAGGGGCACTGCTGCGTCTCTCTCTTCACGAGGCACCGTGATGACCCCGCCGCTTCTGGCATCTTGAGGGCGTTATGGCCGTGGTGGGTTAAGGCCATGAATTTGGCCAGCGCCGGGTACCGAGGATGGCGTTGTCGGCAGCAAATGTGGGCGACGTCGAAGTCGATGAGCTCGGTGTGGTAGTTATCGCGAGCCCGAAGGTGACGGGAAGGCGGACCTGCCCGATCGGGACTATGGAGCCGTCGGTGACTCGGAGAAAGGCTTGGTTGGCTGAAGCTGACCGTAAGGCACTTGAAGATTGTTGAATGTTTCCACGGACGGGGCGTTGAGTCCTGCCCGCCCGTCGATGAGGTCTTGGTGACCAGCACATTGCGATGATTGGGGAACAAAGCATCGGAGAACTCCGGTGTGGCCGCGCGCTTGAGCTGATCCATCGGCTGAGCGTGATGGCGCACGCCGACCACCGAGAGGCGCGCAGCCTCGAGCTTAGGGAGGACTGCATTCACTTGCGGGTGAACTGCTTGAAGATCTGTTGAGAGGCTGGGGCTTGAGCTCTGCCCGGAGATGCAGCGATCGACGCGGTTCTGGAAGCCCCAGCCCCTCGTCCTGATGACGGTCCTCAATTCTCCTTGGCTACGGCGGCAGCGGAGGGAGGCCTGTGTTCCCCTGCGGGCGATCCTCGCAAGGCTGATCCCTCCAGCCTCCCTCGCGAGGCGGGTCTTGCCAACGATCCTCGCGAGGTTGGTCGCGCCACCCTTGGCGCGGACTGCGGTCTTCCCAGCATCCTGCATTCCTTCCTCCTCCTCGGCCGTAGCCCCGGTCGCTGCGCTTGGGGCATCTGCCGACCCTTCCTTCGCGTACGGCCCGGAGCTCTTGGCATTCATTGGTGTTGTGGGTGTGGAGGTCGTGGTACATGCAGTACCGACTGCCCTTGGAGGACTTGGGCTGATCTCTGCCTCGCTTGGTGTCTGGTTCGGCCGCGAGTACGGCAGCCCCCTTGCGCTTCACGTCCTTGGCCTTGGACTTCTTTTCTTTGGGATCCGCGGCAGGGGCAGCTCGAGGAGGAGGCGCCTCCTCAGCCTGGCGCGCACTTGGTCGCCAAGTTGAATAGCTCAAGGAGGTGCAGATCTTCATGCATCGCTAGCTCCTCCTTCATCTTGGCGTCGCACACGCTCTCGGAGAAGGCAGAGATGATGGCCTCCTCCGTTACCCTGGGGATCTTGAGGCGTGTGTTGTTGAAGCGCTGGATGTACTTTTGCAGGGTTTCCCCTGGCTGCTGCTTGATTCGGCGCATGTCGCTCACGGCGGGTGGCCGGTCGCGAGTACCCTGGAAGTTGGCGATGAAGCGGGTGCACATCTCGGCCCAGGAAGAGATGGTGCACAGGGCGATGCAGAGCAGTGCGGGCTCCGTCCTTGAGCGCCATGGGAAACCAGTTCCCCATGACCCTTTCATCCCCGTTGGCAGCCTCGATGCCCAGCTCATAGAGTTGGAGGAACTCCGTAGGGTCGATTGTGCCGTCGAGCGGCGAGGCAGGTGCGGCTTGAACTTGGCGGGCCCGCGACCTGCGCATCTCGGAGGTGAAGGCGCGGAAGCCCGCCATGGCCGCGGGGGGCCTCGGACGACAGAGAGCTTGGTCTTGCGGGCCTCCTGCGCCCGCTGGGGGCAGCGCAGGTCTGGCGTCTTTGGAGCGGGGCGCTCGGGCAGCTTCGTGGGCGAGAACTTCTTGACAGCTCTGCTCTTGCAGCGCGGCGCTGGCGGGCGGGTTCCGCCAGGCGCGCGCCTTGGGGCCAGAGCACCTTCTTGAGGAGGAGGCGGCTGAGGCGCCCGGGAGCTTCATCGCCCTCGCGAAGCGGGTGCGGTCTGGCGAGACGACAGTCTTGGCGCGCTCCTGCAGCATGAGCGAGCTCGGCGACTTCGGTCGAGCCATTCTTCATAAACGTCGTCGGCAGGGCAGTAAGCGCAGGAGCTTCGTTTGCGCGATGAGTGCAGCTCGGGCCTCCATGGCGCGCGAAGCGCGTGGCGAAACCAGCGGGGTGGCGAAGGTGTGGCGGTGCGGCCGTCCCGCCTCATGGACGAGTGCTGGGGCGATGTTTGCTGCTCGTTCCCGCCGGGCGGTGGCGGCGTTGACGGCAGGTGACGAGAATGATGAGCGCCCGCCGACGGAGCTGTCTGGCGACATGGGAGGCGAAGTGTGGCTCGGCGCTTCGGGCGCGGCCCGACAGGCGTCGAACATGGTTGCGGTGGTCGAGGAAGAACGAGGCGATTTAAAGGCAGATTCGGCACACCTACGGGCGCGCCAAATGTCGGTTCGGGTTCAGCAGATCCTTGAGGTTCGAACACTGGGGTGCGCACGCAGATCCAACCCTCCACCGTCTCGCACCTCGCCGAATCGCTGGGACCTAAACTACTAAACGGAACAGCACAAGATACACGAGATTTATACTGGTTCGGGCCACCATTGTGGTGTAATACCCTACTCCAGTGTGTGGTGTGGTGGATTGCCTCTTGGGCTGATGAGGAACAATAAAAGGAGAACAGCCTCGTGAGGTCTGTTCTTGGTGGAGTGCGATGAACTGCTAGGTGGTGTTCGATCGCTCTAGCTACCAGTTTCTTGATGAGGATTCGGATCTCCCATACAGGGGTGGCTACTCCTATTTATAGGCGAAGGCCCTGGGCCTCTTCCCAAATATTGGCGGGATGGGCGCCAACAATTGGCCATTTGAAGGGGAACAGCGGGTACACTTATCTGACTAAAGTTGGTCCTCGCCTGCCAAAGGCTCTCGTGATGCCTTTGCTTGGGCTCCATAATGACTCCCTTCCAGCCGTTGGGCTGGTCTTGGTCTTGTTGCACCAAGCGGATGCCTTTGCTTGGTGCTCTTGCTGCGCTTGCTCCCTTTGCACCAAAGAGGAAAGGAGGACATCTGCTGGCTGGCGCCCGATGGCGCCCTTGGTCGTCATGGCTTGCGTCATGGGCACCTCGTGAGGTACCCTGCCTTGAACTCTCCGCCTCCTCATGAGCCAGCTGACGAGGCCGTGCTCGAGAAGCTCCTTGTCGTCCCGCCCCACGAGGCTTGGCCCCTCGCGAGGGTCTTGAGCTTGCGTTGATGAAGATGGGCCATCTGGGCCTCCTTGAGCCACGCCCGAGGCCCATGAGCGAGCAAGTTTGGGGACCCCTGTTCCCAGAACGCCGACACTGACGGCCTCTGACTGTTACTTTGTGGCGGAGCGACAGGGCAGGTTGAGACCACCTAGGAGAGAGGTGGGTGTAACGCCCTCAATGCGGCTATATCTCCCACGTGTCGAAGCACGACTTAGAGGCATAACCGCATTGAAAGCAATGTCGCAAGTGAGGTAATCTTCACACAACCCATGTAATACATAAGGGAAAAGGGATACATAGTTGGCTTACAATCGCCACTTCACACAATACATGAGTAAAACATTACATCATACAGATACAATCAAGGTCCGACTACGGAACCAAAAATAAAAGAAGACTACCCCAAATGCTACAGATCCCCGATCGTCCCAACTGGGCTCCACTCTTGATCAACTGAAGCGAAACAACACAAATAACAAGATCTTCATCGAGCTCCTCCTTGAGCTCGGATGCATCACCTGCACGGTCTCATCGGCACACTGCAAACTGGTTTTGGAAGTATCTGTGAGTCACGGGGAGTCAGCAATCTCACACCCGCGAGATCAAGACTATTTAAGCTTAAAGGTAGGACAGGGTAGTGAGGTGGAGCTGCAGCAAGCGACTAGCATATATGGTGGCTACATACATAAAAGGAGCGAGAAGAGGAGGCAAAGCACGGTCGAACAACTATGATCAAGAAGTGATCCTGAAACTACTCGTCAAGCATAACTCCAACACCGTGTTCACTTCCGGACTCCACGAGAAGAGACCATCACGGTTTACACCTTGATTGGTGTACTTTAATTAAGATCAACTTTGGGTTTTCTACAACGGACATTAACAAATTCCCATCTGCCACATAACCATGGCACGGCTTTGAAAGTTCAAACCCTGCAGGGTGTCCCAACAGCCCATGATAAGCTCTCGCGATCAACGAAGAATAGACCTTCTCCCGGGAAGCCCGATCAGTCTCGGAATCCGGCTACAAGACATTTCACAGCAATAAAACAAGACCAGCAAGACCGCCCGATCGCCGACAATCCCGATAGGAGCTGCACATATCTCGTTCTCGAGGCAACACCGGATGAGACATCCTACGAGTAAAACCAAACCTCGAGTTGCCACGAGGGGCCCATGATCTACTCGGTTCGGGCCAGCACTTAGAGAAGCACTGGTCCGGGGGTAAATAAAGATGACCCTCAAGATGCGCGACTCCCAAGGGAAAAAGGCTAGGTGAGGCAAATGTAAAACCAATGTTGGGCCTTCTTTGGAAAAGTCTTATTCAAAGCGAACTGTCAAGGGGTCCCATAAATCACCCGACCGCGTTAGGGACGCAAAAATCCGGGAACATAACACCGATATGACGGAAACTAGGGTGGCAAGAGTGGAACAAAACACCAGGCATAAGGCCGAGCCTTCCACCCTTTACCAAGTATATAGATGCATTAATTAAATAAGATATATTGTGATATCCCAACAAGTAAACATGTTCCACCAAGGACCAACATCTCCATGTTCCAACAAGGAACAAACTTCAACTTCACCTGCAACTAACAACGCTATAAGAGGGGCTGAGCAAAGCGGTAACATAGCCAAACAATGGTTTGCTAGGAAATGATGGTTAGAGGTTTGACATGGCAATGTGGGTGGCATGATATAGCAGGTGGTAGGCATCGTAGCATAGGCATAGCAAAAGAGCGAGCATCTAGCAAGCAAAGATAGAAGTGATTTCGAGGGTATGGTCATCTTGCACGAAATCCCGCAAGGAAGAAGATCAAGTCCATGAAGAGGACAAGCGAGGCGAGTCGAGCGAATCCTCACAACTCCGAACGAACCCGAAGCTAACGAGAGAAGCAAACCCGAAAGAAGCAAACAACATAGTAAACACACAATCATAAACATGGCATGATGCACAAGCAAATATGATGCATGTCCGGTTTAATGAGGCATGGCATGGCAATATGCACAAACAACACTACAAGTTAAGTGGAGCTCAATATGCAACGAGTTGCATATTGATGGAAACACCACATCAAATATTTAGTTTGATCTCGTTTAGGTACACAACAATATTAAATGTTGTTAAACATGGCAAGAGGTGAAGCATAATTAAACTAGCTATTTAGGCAAGTTTAAATGAGGCGGAAATAAGAAACAACAATTCGGAAAATCCCCATGAGCAATATTTTAGATTCGGTACTGTTCTGCCCTAAACACAATTTTAGAGTTGTTAAACAGCAACATAAAGTGGACCATGTTAATCTAGGCATTTTCCACCCCATTTACATATAAAGAACATTTAATTCGAGTTACGGTTATTAAGTTATGAATTAAATCATTTTAACATGGCATAATAGCAAATTAAATCAAACATCAATTTAAACATTTTAAACATGGATGAAAATGGCATATAATTAATCTACACGAAATTCTAAGCAATTTACATGTTTAAACCATTTTAATCCGATGCACGGTTGATGAGTTATTAAATGCATGAACTCTAGGGACTTTTCGTAAAACTGGTAAATACGATTAATTAGCAAAATCATGAACGGAAAAAAATCCACTCTGTCAAACTGGCTAGCCCAGCAGTGCTCGGGAGAGGGCGGTGCTGCTCACCCAGGCCAAGGCCCGGCTCGGTGGGAAGGAGGCCGAGAGGGAGGCGGCTGGCTGGCTGGTTTCGGCTGGGCTGGCCAGCAGCCGCCGCGGACGCTGGGAGGCCACGCAGGTGCGGTCAACGACGGCGCTGGGCGAGCTGGGTCGGGCTCCTCCCGATCCGCTGCTGGGTGGCCTGATCATGACGAACTTCGGCGGCGAAGCGAGGGTTCAGCGGGACCAGGAAGGGCGGTGGGCCGGACTCCGGCGATCTGAGGACTCAGCCTTGGGATCCCTGGCGCGGGAGACGGAAGGCGCGCGACGAGAAGCTTGGGCGGCCATGGCGGCGGCGTCTGGTTCAGAGAGAGAGAGAGATGACGGAGAGAGAGGAGCAAGGTGGAGGAGCAGAGGGCGGGTCGCCGGAACTCATCTCCGGCGAGGGCGGCGGCGGATGGCTTCGCCGGGCGGCGGCGGCGCCCCGATCCCATCGGGATCGAGCGGGAGGGCGCGAAGGTGGGAGGAGCGGGCGGCTCGGTCGGCTGCAGGCGGCGTGGGCCCGGTCGGCCCGGGCGGGCAGCGGATGGGCCTGGCAGACGCGCGCAGTGGGGGGGCGGGGAGGACGTGGCGGACGCCGGTTGGAGGGGAGCGGCTGGTGGTGGCGCAGCCACTAGGGGCTTGCCAGTGGCGAGAGGAGGCCGGGAGGCGCGGATTTGAAGGGAAAGGGCGGCGGAGGCGGCCCCGAGGTGGGAGGAGGTGGCTGCGGGTTGGGTGGCGCGGAAAAAAGAGGAGGAGGGGGTTAAGGTTGCCCAAAATGGAGATGTGGTGTCCATTTATAGCAGGGATGGCTAGGGTTTGGTTTTGGGGGTTTTGGAGCCCTCCGATCTCGATCGGGCGGTTCGGATCTGGGGGGTTAGGTGGCTGCAGGTGGACTGTGTAGAATGCCTCGAGCTGAGAAGAGAGAGAGAACAGGCGACCAGTGGCAGCTTCCGGATCGTCAACGTCGGACGCTAGGCCGACTATATCGCGGTTATAAATATAACGGTTGGGCGATCAAGCGAACTCGAATGCGACGAAACTTGGCAGGCGGCCTGTCTACACTATAATAAGACCGCATGACAAGTTGCAACCCATTCCGAGAACATTATTATGCCACTTATAAAATAATATTTCGAAGGTGCCGCGGGCGCGTGCGAGTGTATCCGGACTCGGAACGGACAACGGAGAGAACTGACGGAACACGAACGGATGCAAGTTTTGAAAAACATGCGGATGAAATGCAGATGATGCCATGAGATGAAATGCAAGACATGAACAAAATGCAACACAACAGACAAAAACCCAACCACGGAGGAAATAATAAATCACATCTCCGGAAAAGGCAAGAGTTGGAGTTACGAATATGGAAAGTTGTATCCGGGGTGTTACAACACTCCACCACTACGAGAGGATCTCGTCCCGAGATCTAGGATGGCACCGGAGGGAAAAGGAAGAGGAAGATGAGAGGTAAAACTAAGTTGCTTCTTTGACAAACGAGTGAAACCATGAACCTTGAGAGGTTGAGCAAATGAAAGAAAGAAAACAACGAAGATGAACGAGATTGCAAACAATCCGTTAGAAAAGAGGAACAAGGAACATTACGATAACTTGAAGGTTGAAAAGGCATGAATCAAGAGTTTAATGGGCAAGATAGAATTCGAAACCACTCCGTTTAAAACAAGATGAGAGAGGAAGAATTCGGGCAGCACTCCGATTGAACATGGAAGGAATATAACATGAACTTGAGAAGATGGGATGATACTTGATGAAATCAACAACATACTGCCTCCGGAACTATTGAAAAAAGGCACAAGGGGTAAGAAAGATTTCAGACAGCTCTCCGGTTGAGGAAGCAGGCAAAACTTGATAAGATGAGAGAACTCGAATGAAAACATGACACTCCGGTTAAATGGATAAGCAAGAAAAAGAACATGAACTTGACAAAAGAAATTTGATGGGTCGAGGAGTGCAACATCACAATGCCTCCGGAAGAAAAATTGAAGATAGGTCGTTGGAATAAAGGAATGGAGAAGAAAATGACAACTTCTGCCACAAATGAACTTGGAAAAGCACCCTTGCAAAGAAGAATTGAACGGAGTTGTTGGAAAACCAACAACGAAATGAATAAGCTTGTAGTGGGCTTATGGAAACATCTCGACATTATGAGGTGAGCTTCTGCCACCAACGGAAACAAACGATTGGATTGATATCAACAAGGAGACGAGAAACTTATTTCACCGGGAGGACAAATGAAGAACTTGGGTCATTAATAAGCACCATAATTAGCAACAATCCTTAGGGAAAGATTTAGGTGAAATATAGCCCAAGATAAGTCCAATGAAGAGATTGATGGATTTAAAATACCTCATTCTTGACAACATGTGACTCATGAAGCACGAGGAGAAATTGCCAAGGATGACATAACACCATCTCAAAAGATAAGGTAGAAAGAATTGCACTTCGGAATGCAAAAGAAGAATACTTGAACTCCTCAAAACAAAACATGTGTTGAGCACCATGTTTATTTTTAGAGTATAGCTTGGCGGATCATAACTTCGAGAGAAATCTTGAAGAACAATTGAAGAATGAAAAGAATCCTTGAGGAAGCACCATGTAGAGCCTCCATGATGAACTCCGGTAACCAAAAGGGTGATAGAAAGAAAGAGAAGTTGAAAAACACAAGGTGAAGCCTTGCAGTGATAAGATGAAGCTTTGAAATGATATAGCCGAGAAAAGTTGGAACTCCGGAAAGAAAAGATGAAGCATCTCGTACCGAAATTGTGATATGATGAACAAACTCCGGAAAGAAGAGATGAACAACTTAGAACTGAGAAATTGATACCATTACGAACTCCGGAAGAATGAATCAATCACTTGGATGAAACAAGAACAAGAATTATGTTATCGTATCCTTCACCAATTTAGATTGATGACAAGCAGCGGATTTGGCATACTACTTATTCCGTAGAAAAGATTAAGATAGATATGGCGCAAACTTGGGAAGGTCTTCAACGAACCACGGTAGGATTGGAAAGAACGAATGAGTCTATATGATAACGAAGGAAGAGAACTCTTGAACAAACCACCATAATAATTGAGAATGAGCGTAGCAAAGGCACAATTCACGGGAAGAATTGTAAAACGAATAAAGATGCTTGACAAAATTTAGATACATTAGAACAAAGAGATCATGAACTGATTAGAGGATATTTGACGATGCACGGTGAGATTTGGAAAACCAGAGTTGAACGCTTGAATGAATAATTCTGAGATGATGGGCTCCGAAGAATCAAACTGAAAAGACTCCTGAATTGCTCCGGATGGATGAAAAGAATTCTCACAATCAAGACAATTATGAGAGGATGGCATCAAGCTAGAACCATAAATCTTGAAGAGAAAGAAGCGAGATTTAAGAGAAACTCTTCTTCGGTCTTCAAAATTCGAGAATGACGACGAGAACATCACCATGAATTATTGAAGCACTCCGGAATGAAAATTAGAAAGGTTGAACCAACGATGAAAGAATTTGAAAGATCTTGGAGAAGGACATTTGACTGATGATAACTCATTCTTACGTCAAACTTTGCAATGAATTTGGGAATAGCTCTTGAAAAATTAGAAGAGTTAGGTAAGATCCTGGGGAAAAAACCTGTGGGTTAGGGCCCACTCAAAAGAACCACCGTTGAACGATTTAAAAGATAGATTGCGCCGGTTGAATTAAATGGCTTGAATGAGATAGCATCCTCAAAAGAACTTGAGTGAATTGAGAATGGCAACTAGAATCTTCTGAGATATCTTCAACACTCCGGAACAATTGAATAGCGAGACGTGGATGATTAAGAGATGCACCGACATGAGAAAGCATTTGAAATGATGAAAAAAATACGATCAACACTGAAAACTTGACTTGAGTCCGCCGGAGAAGAAAATTAGAATGGAACAATGATAAGGTTGAAACTTCCTTAGCGTCTTCATGAGAAATCACCGGATAAAACATTAAAGGAAAAGAATGAAGAAACTTCACTCAATAAAAATGGATACTTGATTAAGAAATCTGAGTCCTTGAAGAAAAAGGGTGGGAGGCGGAAATCAAAACAACTTGGGTCGGATGAAACGAACACCGCTGAGAAAAAGCTTAGAATTGATCTTGCGAATGTTGGAATGATCGGATTCACTTGAAGAGAAGCACGCCGGTTGGAAAAGAATTAACATGACAAGCTCAGTGATCAAGAAGGATTAGTATTCACATAGCAATATGAGAATACCAATTAGGAAAGGTATGGAATCAACACTTGGCATTGAAACAACTTGAATAACACAAAACGGAACAAAACAAAGGATTTGGCTTGCAGAATAAGCCGGAACAAACACATGATAGAAATTTCGCCCAAAGTGTTCGTGGTGGGGCCCACACGGACACGACGTATAGCGGACGTCACGAATGACAAACAAGACGTCCCCGAATCAGCATAGCCAAGGATTCTTTAAGACGTCTTGCGACCACTGTAAATCGACCGTGAATGGGCGGACCACTAGACGTTGAACCCCAATCTCCAATCATACATCTGTCGGAAAGATATCCTGTAAGCTACTATAATTCCCACCTATAAACTCCCGAAACTTTCTGGTTATGCAATCTGGTGTTGGGGATACAGGGGCCACAAAATATATCACCCAAACTAACAACACCTAGATCCATTGTATCCATCCGTCAACACATAACCAAGAAAACTCCGAAATCGTGTACCTCGACCTTGAAAAACATCCGTTATACAAGTCATGGCAATACTCCCGACTCGCCACGAGATTGGGCTATCAGGTTACCTCACCAACAACTACACAAAAGAGATTTCGATGTCGGCAAAACTCAGGTATTCAGAACTGCAGCGATAAAATTGTGGCGACAACACCTCGGAGCTCAACTCCCGGGACACCGCCACAACCCCTAAATGTCGGGAGGCACCAAGAACAATGTTCTCGTCACAAAACCATCGAACGATTCCAAGATACCACGTGATCCTAAAAAAATTTTAGTGAAATTTGAGAAGAGAAGAGTCAAAACTCTCACGTCGGGATACCTCACCAAAGCGACGAAAGGACTGAGGAGTAAAAAGAATACTCTCCGATATATATAATCCTAAGACTCAAAACATTTTCCATTCTAGACTCAACAACGCCGACAAACAATCAAGTAGGGGCTCCTAAGTCGGGAAGGCTCGATTACCAACTTAGCGCCCTCGATGCGGCTATATCTCCCACGTGTCGAAGCACGACTTAGAGGCATAACCGCATTGAAAGCAATGTCGCAAGTGAGGTAATCTTCACACAACCCATGTAATACATAAGGGAAAAGGGATACATAGTTGGCTTACAATCGCCACTTCACACAATACATGAGTAAAACATTACATCATACAGATACAATCAAGGTCCGACTACGGAACCAAAAATAAAAGAAGACTACCCCAAATGCTACACAGATCCCCGATCGTCCCAACTGGGCTCCACTACTGATCAACTGAAACGAAACAACACAAATAACAAGATCTTCATCGAGCTCCTCCTTGAGCTCGGATGCATCACCTGCACGGTCTCATCGGCACCTGCAAACTGGTTTTGGAAGTATCTGTGAGTCACGGGGAGTCAGCAATCTCACACCCGCGAGATCAAGACTATTTAAGCTTAAAGGTAGGACAGGGTAGTGAGGTGGAGCTGCAGCAAGCGACTAGCATATATGGTGGCTACATACGCAAAAGGGAGCGAGAAGAGGAGGCAAAGCACGGTCGAACAACTATGATCAAGAAGTGATCCTGAAACTACTTACGTCAAGCATAACTCCAACACGTGTTCACTTCCGGACTCCGAGAAGAGACCATCACGGTTACACACGCGTTGGTGTACTTTAATTAAGATCAACTTTGGGTTTTCTACAACCGGACATTAACAAATTCCCATCTGCCACATAACCGCTGGCACGGCTTTGAAAGTTCAAACCCTGCAGGGTGTCCCAACTTAGCCCATGATAAGCTCTCGCGATCAACGAAGGAATAGACCTTTTCCCGGGAAGCCCGATCAGTCTCGAATCCGGCTACAAGACATTTCACAGCAATAAAACAAGACCAGCAAGACCGCCCGATCTTGCCGACAATCCCGATAGGAGCTGCACATATCTCGTTCTCGAGGCAACACCGAATGAGACATCCTACGAGTAAAACCAAACCTCGAGTTGCCACGAGGGGCCCATGATCTACTCGGTTCGGGCCAGCACTTAGAGAAGCACCGGGGTGGGTAAATAAAGATGACCCTCGGGATGCGCGACTCCCAAGGGAAAAAGGCTAGGTGAGGCAAATGTAAAACCAATGTTGGGCCTTCTTTGGAAAAGTCTTATTCAAAGCGAACTGTCAAGGGGTCCCATAAATCACCCGACCGCGTTAGGGACGCAAAAATCCGGGAACATAACACCGATATGACGGAAACTAGAGGCGGCAAGAGTGGAACAAAACACGGGCATAAGGCCGAGCCTTCCACCCTTTACCAAGTATATAGATGCATTAATTAAATAAGATATATTGTGATATCCCAACAAGTAAACATGTTCCACCAAGGACCAACATCTCCATGTTCCAACAAGGAACAAACTTCAACTTCACCTGCAACTAACAACGCTATAAGAGGGGCTGAGCAAAGCGGTAACATAGCCAAACAACGGTTTGCTAGGAAATGATGGTTAGAGGTTTGACATGGCAATGTGGGTGGCATGATATAGCAAGTGGTAGGCATCGTAGCATAGGCATAGCAAAAGAGCGAGCATCTAGCAAGCAAAGATAGAAGTGATTTCGAGGGTATGGTCATCTTGCCTGAAATCCCGCAAGGAAGAAGATCAAGTCCATGAAGAGGACAAACGGGCGTAGTCGAACGAATCCTCACAACTCCGGAACGAACCCGAAGCTAACGAGAGAAGCAAACCGTAAAGAAGCAAACAACATAGTAAACACACAATCATAAACATGGCATGATGCACAAGCAAATATGATGCATGTCCGGTTTAATGAGGCATGGCATGGCAATATGCACAAACAACACTACAAGTTAAGTGGAGCTCAATATGCAACGAGTTGCATATTGACGAAACACCACATCAAATATTTAGTTTGATCTCGTTTAGGTACACAACAATATTAAATGTTGTTAAACATGGCAAGAGGTGAAGCATAATTAAACTAGCTATTTAGGCAAGTTTAAATGAGGCCGGAAATAAGAAACAACAATTCCGGAAAATCCCCATGAGCAATATTTTAGATTCGGTACTGTTCTGCCCTAAACACAATTTTAGAGTTGTTAAACAGCAACATAAAGTGGACCATGTTAATCTAGGCATTTTTCCACCCCATTTACATAAAAAGAACATTTAATTCCGAGTTACGGTTATTAAGTTATGAATTAAATCATTTTAACATGGCATAATAGCAAATTAAATCAAACATCAATTTAAACATTTTAAACATGGATGAAAATGGCATATAATTAATCTACACGAAATTCTAAGCAATTTACATGTTTAAACCATTTTAATCCGATGCACGGTTGATGAGTTATTAAATGCATGAACTCTAGGGACTTTTCTGTAAAACTGGTAAATCCCTGATTAATTAGCAAAATCGCAGAACGGAAAAAAATCCACTCTGGGCCGAAACTGGCTAGCCCAGCAGTGCTCAGGAGAGGGGCGGGTGCTGCTCACCCTGGGCCAAGGCCCGGCTCGGTGGGAAGGAGGCCAGGCAGAGGGGCGGCGCTGGGCCTGGCTGGTTTCGGCTGGGCCTGGCGCTGGCTTCGGCCGCAGACGCTGGGGAGGCCCACGCGGGTGCGGTCAAAGACGGCTGGGCGAAGCTGGGTCGGCTCCTCCAGATCCGCTGCTGCGGCAAGATCATGACGAACTTCGCCGGGCGGCGAAGCGAGGGTTCGCGGGACCGGAAGGGCGGCTGGGCGGACTCCGCGATCTGAGGACTCAGCAGGATCCACGGCGCGGGACAGAGGAACGGCGCGACGAGGAAGCTTCGGGCGGCCATGGCGGCGGCGTCCTGGTTCAGAGAGAGAGAGAGAGATGACGGGAGAGAGAGGGAGCAAGGTGGAGGAGCAGAGGGACGGGGTCGCCGGGAACTCATCTCCGGCGAGGGCGGCGGCAGATGGCTTCGGCCAGGGGGCGGCGGCGAGCGCTCCCGATCCCATCGGGATCGAGCGGGAGGGCGCGAGAGGTGGGAGGAGCGGGGCGGCTCGGTCGGCTGCAGGGCGGCGTCGGGCCCGGTCGGCCCGGGCGGGCAGCTGGATGGGCTGGCAGACCGCGCGAAGAAAGGGCGCTTGGGGAGGACGTGGCGACGCCCGGTTGGAGGGGAGCGGCGGCTGGTGGCGGCGCAGCCACTAGGGGCTTGCCAGGTGGCGAGAGGAGGCTGGGGAGGCGCCGGATTTGAAGGGGAAGGGCGGCGGAGCGGCCCCCAAGGTGGGAGGAGGTGGCTGCGGGTTGGGTGGCGCGGAAAAAGAGGAGGGGGGTTAGGTTGCCCAAAATGGAGATGTGGTGTCCATTTATAGCAGGGATGGCTAGGGTTTGGTTTTGGGGGTTTTGGAGCCCTCCGATCTCGATCGGGCGGTTCGAGACGAGAGGGGGTTAGGTGGCTGCAGGTGGACTGTGTAGAATGCCTCGAGCTGAGAAGAGAGAGGAACAGAGCGACCAGTGGCAGCTTCCGGATATCGAAAACGTCGGCGCTAGGCCGACTATATCGCGGTTATAAATATAACGGTTGGGCGATCAAACGAACTCCGAATCGACGAAACTTGGCAGGCGGCCTGTCTACACTATAATAAGACCGCATGACAAGTTGCAACCCATTCGAGAACATTATTATGCCACTTATAAAATAATATTTCGGAGGTGCAGCGGTAGCGTGCGAGTGTATCCGGACTCGAGCGGACAATGAGAGAACCCGGCGAACACGAGCGGATGCAAGTTTTGAAAAACATGCGGATGAAATGCAAATGATGCCATGAGATGAAATGCAAGACATGAACAAAATGCAACACAACAGACAGAAACCCAACCACGGAGGAAATAATAAATCACATCTCCGGAAAAGGCAAGAGTTGGAGTTACGAATATGGAAAGTTGTATCCGGGGTGTTACAGTGGGCCTGGCCCTGGTCGGCGTCCGTGGTTAACAAGTTCTTAGTATTTGATCTGAGTCTGGCCATTTGGTCTATACGCTCTAACCAACTACGTAGGAAAGATATAGGCACTCGGCGTCGTGGTATCAGCCGAAGCCTTCGTGATGTCAGCGACTGAGCGACGCGCGCCGAATTGGAACGTAAGCCTGCTCTTGTATTAAGGGGGCTAGTTCTGCTTCTGGCCGCCCTCGCAACATGCAGGTGTGCAATGGGCGATGGGCCCAGACCCCTGCGCCATAGGATTTAGACCGGCGTGCTGACCTCTCTGTTGTGCCTACGTCAGGCTGCGACGTGTTGATCTTCCGAGGCCGGGCATGACCCAGGAAAGTGTGTCCGGCCAAATGGGATCGAGCGTGTTGGGTTATGTGGTGCACCGCTGCAGGGAAGTTTATCTATTCGAATAGCCGTGATCTTCGGTAACAGGACGACTTGGAGTTGTACCTTGACCTTATGACAACTAGTACCGGATACTTAATAAAACACACCCTTCCAAGTGCCAGATACAACCCGGTGATCGCTCTCTCACTGGTCAACGAGGAGAGGATTGCCGGGTAGGATTATGCTATGCGATGCTACTTGGTGAACTTACCATCTACCCTCTTCTACATGCTGCGAGATGGAGGCTGCCAGAAGTGTAGTCTTCGAAAGGACTAGCTATCCCCCTCTTATTCTGGCATTTTGCAGTTCAGTCCACCGATATTGCCCCTTTATACAGATACCCATGCATATGTAGTGTAGATCCTTGCTTGCGAGTACTTTGGATGAGTACTCACGGTTGCTTTTCTCCCTCTTTTCCCCCTTTCATTCTACCTGGTTGTCGCAACCAGATGCTGGAGCCCAGGAGCTTGACGCCACCGTCAACGACGACTCCTACTACACCAGAGGTGCCTACTACTACGTGCAGGCCGCTGATGACGACCAGGAGTATTTTAGGAGGATCCCAGGCAGGAGGCTGTGCCTCTTTCGATCTGTATCCTAGTTGTGCTAGCCATCTTATGGCCAACTTGTTTAACTTATGTCTGTACTCAGATATTGTTTCTTCCGCTGACTCGTCTATGATACAGCTCTTGTATTCGAGCCCTCGAGGCCCCTGGCTTGTAATATGATGCCTGTATGACTTATTTTATTTTTAGAGTTGTGTTGTGATATCTTCCCGTGAGTCCCTGGTCTTGATCGTACACGTTTGCGACATTGATTAGTGTATGATTGAATAGGGGGCGTCACAATAGACCGGTTTTGGAGCAAAGACACAGTGTCACCAAAAGCTCAGGTAAAATAACTAAGATATAAAGCCACTGAATAGCAGCAGGTGGAAGTCGAAACTGAAGACACCATTTTTCTTGCTTGTTGGAGATATCTATTTTGCCTTCCTTAGCCAACTATGTGCAAGACCCCATGTCTGCAGCCTTGAGATGATCTTTAGACATTATTTGCTACTTGTTCTACTAGCTTTGCTCCCAGGATCATCACCTCTGTGTTTTAGACCTTTATTTGCTAAAGCAAATCAGCTTTATTAGAATCATTGGATCATTGTATAGCTTGCTATCAAAGATAATGCCATTTCTGCAATTCCATAATGTCCAAAACACAACAAAGATACCAACTAAGACTAGCATTTTCTCATTCTTTGGAAAGTTTTTGATCCACCTCCCAAAGAAGTTTTCAACAGAGGGAGGAACTGAATTTAAACCAAATGCACATTTGAATAAGCACCAAACTAAAACCAAAACATAACATGCAAAGAAAAAATTGTTGGGGAACGCAGTAATTTCAAAAAAAATCCTACGCACACGTAAGATCCATCTAGGTGATGCATAGCAACGAGAGGGGAGAGTGTTGACTACGTACCCTCGTAGACCGAAAGCGGAAGCGTTATGACAACTCGGTTGATGTAGTCGTACGTCTTCACGATCTGACCGATCCTAGTACCGAAAGTACGGCACCTTTGTGATCTGCACACGTTCGACTCGTTGATGTCCCACGAACTCTTGATCCAGTCGAGTGTCGAGGGAGAGCTTCGTCAGAACGATGGCGTGATGGCGGTGATGATGAAGTTACCGACGCAGGGCTTGGCCTAAGCACTACAACGATATGACCGAGGTGGAAATATATGGAGGGGGCACCGCACACGGCTAAACAATCAACTTGTGTGTCTATGGGGTGCCTCCCTACCCCGTATATAAAGGAGTGGAGGAGGGGAGGGGCTGGCCCTCTCTATGGCGCGCCCTAGGGAGTTCTACTCCCACCGGGAGTAGGATTCCCCCCCCCCTTCCCTAGTTGTGGTAGGAGAGGAAGGAAAGATGAGAGAGGGAGGAAGGAAAGGGGGCCGGCCCCCTTCCCAATTCAGATTGCGCTTGGGGGGGGCGCCCCCTCCTAGGCCGCCTCCTCCTCTCTTCCACTAAGGCCCAATAAGTCCCATATACTCCCCGGGGGGTTCCGGTAACCCCCAAGTGAGGGAGTCCTGGATTAGGGGGTCCTCGGACAGCCGGACTATATACTTTGGCCGGACTGTTGTACTATGAAGATACAAGATTGAAGACTTCGACCCGTGTCCGGATGGGACTCTCCTTGGCGTGGAAGGCAAGCTTGGCAATGCGGATATGTAGATCTCCTCCCTTGTAACCGACTCTGTGTAACCCTAGCCCCCTCCGTTGTCTATATAAACCGGAGGGTTTAGTCCGTAGGACAACAACAATCATACCATAGGCTAGCTTCTAGGGTTTAGCCTCTACGATCTCATGGTAGATCAACTCTTGTAATACTCATATCATCAAGATCAACCAAGCAGGAAGTAGGGTATTACCTCCATCGAGAGGGCCCGAACCTGGGTAAACATCGTGTCCCCGGCCTCCTGTTACCATCCGCCTTAGACGCACAGTTCGGGACCCCCTACCCGAGATCCACCGGTTCTGACACCGACATTGGTGCTTTCATTGAGAGTTCCACTGTGCCGTCACCGTAAGGCTTGATGGATCATTCGATCATCGGCAATGATGCGATTCAGGGTGAGGTTTTCCTCCCCGGGCAGATCTTCGTATTCGGTGGCTTCGTACTGCGGGCCAACTCGCTTGGCCATCTGGAGCAGATCGAAAGCTACGCCCCTGGCCATCAGGTCAGATTTGGAAACTTGAACTATACTGCCGACATCCGTGGAGACTTGATCTTCGACGGATTCGAGCCCATATCAGGTGCGCCGCACAATCACGACGACCAAGACTTAGCTCTATTGTCGGACAGTGTTCGGGAGATCACACCTGCAATTACTCCGGCCCTCAGTCCGGAACAAATTGCGCCATCTGTGGACGGGTGGATGGACCCCGCCATGGAGGTCGCACACTCAGTGGCGATAGAGACGAATACCGACTTCACCTCCTACGAGACTCGTGCTGCCGAACCATTGGATTCGTCCCCGGCCATGGGCTCCAAGCTGCCCGTGTCTTTGCCTATCGAATCTGATTGGGCGCCGATCATGGAGTTTACCTCCGTGGATATCTTTTAGCACTCGCCTTTTGGTGATGTGATAAATTCATTAAGGTCTCTCTCCTTGTCAGGAGAACCTTGGCCGAACTATATCCGGCTAGAATGCGATGCGGACGACGAAGAAATTCGCTCCCCACCCACCACCCACTTAGTAGCCACTGTCGACGATTTAACCGACATGCTCGATTTTGGCTCCGAAGACATCGACGGTATGGACGACGATGCAGGAGACGAACAGGAACCACTGCCCACAGGGCGCTGGACGGCCACCTCATCATATGATATTTACATGGTGGACACCCCCACAGAAGGCAATGGCGATAAGACAACAGAGGATAATTCCGTAGGGCTAGCTTGTTCATCCTCCCGCTCGATGTCTGGCTGAAGGGGATTGTCGTCGTCTTCGGCACTATCCGGAGCAATATTGTCTCTTGTGCCTGAGGATCCCGTCGAGCAAGAGCGCTTCAAGCGCCTGCTTATAGCCATAGCAAATAGCCTGAAGAAAAAGCAACAACAGCTTCGAGCTGATCAAGATCTGCTAGCAGATAGATGGACCGAAGTCCTGGTGGCCGAGGAATATGAACTCGAGTGCCCATCCAAGAGTTACCCAAAGCGCAGGTTGCTACCCCACCTCGAGGAGAAAGCAGTGAAACCTACATCGCCAGCGTATGATGCGATTGATCGGCAACCTCGTGGCCGAGACGGAGAGGCATATCAGCCCGAAGTCCAGCCCGCACCCCGCCGCCATTCAAACAAAAATACCAAGGCCCGAGGCAACACTAGGGACCTGCGAGACGTATTGGAAAACAAGGTAAAATGTACAAGATCGGTCTACGGATCACGGGGGCGCGCCCCAACGCGGGACGATGGCCGTCACGCCGGATACACTAAAAGCAAATCCGGCCGGGCCGAATACAGCAGACAATACTCATATGAACTGCGTCATGATATAGCCCGGCACAGAGGCGCCGCACACCCCCTATGCTTCACTGATGAAGTAATGGATCACGAATTCCCAGAAGGGTTTAAACCTGTAAACATTGAATCATATGATGGTACTACAGACCCCACGGTATGGATAGAAGACTTCTTCCTCCACATTCACATGGCCCGCGGGGATGACCTACATGCCATCAAGTATCTCCCGCTAAAACTCAAAGGGCCGGCTAGGCATTGGCTCAATAGCTTGCCGGCAAACTCCATTGGAAATTGGGAGAGCTGGCAGATGCATTCTGGACAATTTCTGTGGCACTTATGTGCGATCACGGATGTCGACGATTTAAGTCATATAACTCAGCAGCCAGGGGAATCGGCCAGGAAATTCTGGACCCGATTCCTAACTAAGAAAAAGCAAATTGTCGATTGTCCGGATGCAGAGGCCTTAGCGGCATTTAAACATAACATCCGTGACGAGTGGCTCGCCCGGCACCTCGGTCAAGAGAAGCCAAAATCCATGGCAGCCCTCACGACACTTATGACCCTCTTTTGCGCGGGCGAAGATAGCTGGTTGGCTCGTAGTAACAATACAGCAAGCAAACCTGGCACATCAAAGGCCAGGGATAGCAACGGCGAACCACGACGCAACAAACACAACCGCCGCAAATATGGTGAAAACGCCAAAGATACAGCAGTCAATGCCGGGTTCAGGGGCCGGTCAGTGGAAAGGGCCACTCAAAAATAACAATTTGGGTCCATCTAGTTTGGACCGCATAATCGATCACCAATGCCAAATTCATGGCACCCCAGGAGCGCTAGCCACCCATACCAAGATGGCAGGGCAAGCGCCAAAAACGGAGAAGGGGGTCTCAAAGTGATGATGGCGACGAAGAGCCCAGATCACCGAACACGGGAGGGCAAAAGAAGTTTCCCTGCATATTCAATCGGTGAACGTGGTGAACACCACCAAAATTCCCAACTCGGACTGGATATGCACCCTTAGGGAGGCCGACTTAACGGAAACGATCGTCCCACAATATAAACTAGGGCCGGTCACCTTCAACCGCATGGATCGTCCAGTTAATGCCTATTAGGGCAATCCAGCCGCACTAGTCCTCCACCCAATAATTGACGGGTTCCACCTCACACGAGTCCTTATGGACGGAGGCAGCAGTCTAAATCTGCTTTACCAGGACACAGCATGCAAGATGGGCATCGATCATTCGGTGATCAAAACCACTAAAGCCACTTTCAGAGGCAATATACCAGTCGTGGAAGCCAGCTATACAGGCTCCATTGCCCTTGAGGTGGTCTTCGGATCACCAGAAAATTACCGTACTGAAGAGTTAATCTTCGAAATCTTCACTTTCCGCAGTGATTATCAGGCACTGCTCGGACGAACCGCGTTCGCTCGATTCAACGTGGTGCCACACTATGCTTGCCGTAAGCTCAAGATGCTCGGTCCACGCGGCATCATCACGGTTAATGGCAAGGCCGAACCTTCCCTCGGCGCCAACGAGTACACTACTGCCTTAACAGAGTCGACGTCCAGGCTCCCGGACACCGTCAAGGGACTCCGAACTACTTCGTGGAAGGATAGCCCGGCTCATCCAGAGCTCAATTAAACACTCCGGCGAAGGCCAGGACAGGCCGCACTCAGCGGCTCAACCGCTCTCCGGCACGCAAACATTTCTTACATTTCCTTCGCAGGTCCACCTTTACGCTAACTAGGATGGGCGATGCGGAGGCAGCTTGAATGCGCAAGGGAATCATTAGACATTCCCCACAATGACCATACGTCTATATTACGGATCTGCACTCAGCTTCTTCCCCCTGGTCTCAGCAGGTTCCGCAATCATACTCCTTTTTTATCACATTACCTGTAGTCATACGCATATACGTACTATTCAAATACAACATGTGGATTTATATGATGCTTACCTGCTGTTATTTCTTATTGAAATTCTTTGGTCAAGTGGCATCCGTACATAGCGATATGCCTTAAAATATGCCAGGGGCTTCATTTTACCCGTAACACGGCAATAAAGTCCAAACACCTTCATGGAAGTTCGGCACCCCGAACTTATAGCACTATATGCATTAGCTCCGAATCATGTCTTGGGTCAATAGTTGGGTTTGCCCGGCTCCCATGTTTTGGTACCTTACGTTCCGCTATATCGGCTAAGGTAGCACTGGGAGAACTACTGCGATTGTGTCCCGGTTCTTCCGGACGAGCACCTCAGTAGAGAAAGCCAAAAACTGACTGTCATGATACGGCGAGAGCGGGTCAGCTATTCGAGAGGTCATAAAATCTTTAAGGATTTCTCCCGCATAATGCCATAATCAATGCAGCGTGCGATGGATCGGTTTTTTCTCCGATCAGGTGCTTACAGAGCCCCTAGTACGGTCTTCCGAACACCAGGGGTTGTGCCTACCTTACTAAAGCTCCTATGGCTAAGTGAGAGTGAGAAAGCCCTATAGTCCGATTGCCTGGTTCGTTGTGCTGAGCACCTCCTTCTAAGGACCCAAAACTGGGATAAAGAGTGCTCAGGTTTATCCCGAACACCCCCGTACTTCTTACGTGGGGGCACAAGCCGACGACTGGCCAACTCTCAGGTTTAACATATAAAACGGGCGCACAGGAGGGTAAACTTTTATATAACAGGCAATAAATAAATGACCTTGTTCAAACATTACAAAGGACAACATGATTTGCATTCATGGGAATATAATGTCCTTGGTATATAGCTCCACTGCAAGGTAGGATCCTTTCCGGACACTCTCATAATATAATTCAGGCTTGCGGTTCTCCTTCCCCTCTGGCGGTCCTTCGGTCATCAGCTTTTCAGCATCCATCTTCCCCCAGTGCACCTTTGCACGGGCGAAGGCCATTCGCGCACCTTCTATGCAGACCGACCGCTTGATGACGTCAAGTCGAGGGCAAGCGCTTATAAGCCACTTCACGAGCCTGAAGTAGCTGCTTGGAATCGCCTTGGCAGGCCATAGCCGGATAACCAAATCTTTCATGGCTAGTCCCGCCGCCTTATGCAGTTCGACCAACTGTTTCAGTTGATTGGCAAAAGGTACCGGATAATTCGGTGCCAAATACTGCGACCAGAAGAGCTTACCCGCAATGTTCCTTTCTTTGGCTCGGTAGAATTGGGCGGCATCTGATATGCTACGGGGCAGCTCCGCAAATACCCCTGAGAAGTCCGAATTCAAAATTAGAAAAATAATTTTTCCTCAAATACTTGCTTTACATGGAAAAAAACCTTACCCGCCGCGATCTTTATCGCTTCTTGGATCCCCTGCAGGGCGCTTTGGGTTTCCCCCCGAGCATCATTCATGGCCTGATGCGCCTTGGTGAGTTCGGATTCTTTCTCCGTTAAACTCTGCTCCAAGGTCTCGCATTTTCTCACGGCCTCTTGCAGCTCCTGCTCAGCTTTAATAACCCTGGTCTCGTGCTTCTCACGAAGAGCCCGCTCTGTGGCTGCCTTTTTCTCGGCCTCGGCCACAGCCGTCTTAAAAGCCTTGACTTCGGTCACTATCCCTAGAACAAATCTTGAAGCTTATTTTATGATATTGAAAATTCATTTGCAATAAACGCGAACAAGACTTGTGCATACCTTGTTTATCCCCCAACTGCATTTTCAATTGGCCAAGTTGTTCTTTGGCCCGCTCCACACTTTGATTCAGTCCGGAGACCTCCGCAGTATGAGAGGCAGCAGCCGCTAAAGATGCCTGCTAATAACAGAAGAGAAATAGATGTCATCCAATGAGTCTTCCTATGATCTTAAATTTGATCCTCTGTCCGGCTCCTTCTTTCACCGAACAATGTATCAGGGGCTACTATCCATACCATGACACTCTTCAAAATCGACTAAAACATACCTCATAACCTTTTATAAGGCCGATGCAGGCTTCATTCAGTCCACTCTCAGCAGACTGAATCTTCTCAATCACCGCACCCATAAGGGCACGGTGTTCGTCGATGATGGTGGCTCTCTTCAGCACCACCAACAAAGCATCTGACACCTCTGGTTGGACAGAGATTGCCGGTGGAATAGGCATGCCCCCTCCAGTCAAGAGAGGCTGCCTGATTGATTCTGGAGCCGTGTTGGTCTCCGAAATTGCATCCGGCCGGGATCCGAATTCAAGATGGCCCCCGCCGTCAGCTCCCGTGGGAATTTTCTCCCCCATGTGTCCGGCCCCGGAAGTTTGACCTCTAGGCGCCACCTTCATGGTATTTCCCTCTCCTCCTTAGCCGGGGTCCCTCTGGGACGAAGCCTTGGTGTTATTCACCTGTTCGGATGAAGGGACCTTCGGGGGCGTCCCGCTCTCCATAGCATCCGAGCTCAGCAAATCCTCTAATGAGGATTGATTGGTACGGGACCTCGCCGGACTACAAAAAATACGGCTCAGGTTAAAATATTATGCCATGATGAGTCTGGACGCATAAACATACTCGGATTCAATATACTCACGAATTCACCAGGGGCTAGGCCCTGGGATCCCATGTCGGGCCGCTGTCGGCGGCGGCAGCAGACTCCTCCGGAAGAGGAGCTTTTCCCCTTTTAGGCGACTCGGCCTCCAAGTGTGCGGAGGCCGTCCTCTTCTTTCTTTCCCCTGTAGGGGATTCATCTTCCTCCTCCTCCTCGTCCTCTTCGGAGGCGGAACGGGCATCAGAGCCTTTGGATATTGTGTCCGAAGTGCCGCGGCGACGAAGGCCGCCCCGGGTCTTTTTGGCCTCCTTCTCGATCGTCTTCTTCGGCACCTTGTAAGGCGCTGGAACCAACATCTTCGTTAGAAGTGGGACGACCGGTTCTTCGGGCAGCGGGGCCGGACAATGGATCCGCTCTGCCTTCTTCGCCCAGCCCTAGGAGAGTTGTAGAAAACACATTAAGCGCTTCCTTTGGGTTATGCGGATAAAAAAGTATGATGACTTACCGAACTTGCAGGGCGGGACAGTTGGTACCCGCAATCTTCCGTGGAGTCCGGCCATGATTTGCTGGACTTGAAAAGCACCCTCCATATGTCTTTGTGCAAGGAGCCGAAAAGCTCTCGCCGGGTTTGGTGCTTGGCCGGATCGAATTCCCATAGATTGCAAGTCCGGTGTTGACAAGGCAGGATCCGGCGAACTAACATCACCTGGACTACATTTAAAAGTCCAATGTTCTTGTCTCCCATACCTTTAACGCGCGTATGGAGCACCGACAATTCGTCGGACGAGGACCAGTTCAGGCCCTTCTTGGATGTAAGCCGCAGAGGGGCTCCGGATCAAAACTCGGGAGTAGCGGCCCATTCCATGCCGCGCGGCTCCGTGATGTAAAACCGCTGCTGTTGCCACTCCTTGACGGAATCGTTAAAGGTGCATGTTGGCCATATGACGTTTGGCATCCTACTCACCATAGCGCCCCCGCACTCGGCGTGCTCGCCACCCACTACCTTGGGCTTCACATTAAAATTCTTCAGCCATAAGCCGAAGTGTGGCGAGATGCGAAGAAAAGCATCGCACACGACAATGAATGTCGAGATGTTGAGGAAGGAATTAGGGGACATATCGTGAAGATCGACCCCATAGTAATACATGATGCCGTGAACGAACGGGTGGAGGGGAAACCCTAGCCCGCGGACGAAGTGAGGGAGGAATACAACTCTCTCGTGGGGCTCCGTAGTAGGGACGATATGTCCCGCTGTCGGGAGACGGTGGCTGATTCTCTTGGCCAGATACCCGGCCCCCCGAAGCTTTTTGATATCCTTCTCCCGGACGGTAGAGGCCATCCACTTGCCTCCTGCTCCGGATCAAGACATTTTCGGAAGTCCTTTTGTGGGCAGAAAGGATAAACGCTTGGGCGTTGGAGCTCAATCGAAAGGGAATGGATCGGGAAGAAGAAAGTGTGGGTGCAAATGGGCGTTCTTATCCCCTTATAAAGGCAGCAGGTATTCTGCGCCTCCCCACTTGCCTGGTAAAACCGCTTATTCCCCAAGCGCCGTAATTGATGGCGTGGTTGCGTTACCCACACCCGTATTGATGAGAATCCCGTGATGAGGGACACGATCTTTGCTTCGACAAGACGTGCCAAGAAAACCGCCTCGCTGAAAGCACAAGTGCTCCCTAGGTGGTTTTGGTAATTAATGACAACATATCTCTTGTTGGACTAACACTTTTATCTAGTATATTTCAGATTAGTTCAACAATGGAGTGGCATGGACTAAAGGACGTGGGAACTCCTTCAAGATGCTAAGGACAAAGGATTGGCTCAAGCTTCAAGCTCAAGACTCTTCATTATACATTTTAGTGATCCAAGATCACATTGAGTCTCTAGGAAAAGCCAATACTATCAAGGAGGGATGAAGTGTTGCTTAATGAGCCTCTTGCTTTATGTGCTTAGTGATATGCTCCAATACCCTCAACTACTTTCCCACTTCCACACATATGTCCTAAACCTAAAGTCAAACTCGGCCCCACTGATTCTTTCTATCCGGTGCCACCGAGTTTGGATGTCTTAGCCACTGCCACAAACCATAGGCAAATCGGTCTCACCTATAGGGATCTCGGTCTCGCCGAGATGGGATTCTAATCTCTCTGTGTATGTCCATTATCAAAATCGGTCTCACCGAGTTTGAGCAATCGGTACTACCGAGATTACAATGCAAACTTTCTGGTTAACTTATTATCAAAATTGGTCCCACCGAAGTTTGATAATCGGTCAAACCGAGTTTGCTCGACCAACTCTCTCGAAAGCTTATTACCAAAATCGGTCCCACCGAGTTTGTGTAATCGGTCTTACCGAGATTACGTTATGCCCTAACCCTAACCGAATCGGTCCTACCGAGTTGCATTTCGGTCCCACCGAAAACCCTAACGGTCACATTATTTGCTAAATCGGTCTGACCGAGTTTAACGATTCGGTCCCACCGAGTTTGGTAGATTGTGTGTAACGGTTAGATTTTGTGTGGAGGCTATATATACCCCCTCCACCTCCTCTTCATTCGTGGAGAGAGCCATCAGACTGAAACTACACTTCCAGCATCCTATTTCTGAGAGAGAACTACCTACTCACGTGTTGAGGCCAAGATATTCCATTCCTACCATATGAACCTTGATCTCTAGCCTTCCCCAAGTTGCTTTCCACTCAAACCCTTTTTCCACCAGATCCAAATCCTATGAGAGAGAGAGTTGAGTGTTGGGGAGACTATCATTTGAAGCACAAGAGCAAGGAGTTCATCATCAACGCACCATTTGTTACTTCTTGGACAGTGGTGTCTCCTAGATTGGATAGGTGTCACTTGGGAGCCTCCGACAAGATTGTGGAGTTGAACCAAGGAGTTTGTAAGGGCAAGGAGATCGCCTACTTCGTGAAGATCTACCGCTAGTGAGGCAAGTCCTTCGTGGGCGACGGCCATGGTGGGATAGACAAGGTTGCTTCTTCGTGGACCCTTCGTGGGTGGAGCCCTCCGTGGACTTTCACAACCGTTACCCTTCGTGGGTTGAAGTCTCCATCAACGTGGATGTACGATAGCACCACCTATCGGAACCACGCCAAAAACATCTGTGTCTCCAAATTGCGTTTGAATCCTCCAATCCCTTCCCTTTACATTCTTGCAAGTTGCATGCTTTATTTTCCGCTGCTCATATATTCTTTGCATACTTGCTTGCTATATGTTGTGAATGTTAAACTTGTGCCTAAACTCCACTCAAACATTAAAGAAACTTAAAAACTGCAACTTTGGTACTTAGTGTCTAATCACCCCCCCTCTAGACACCTCTTCTCAAGGTCCTACATGTGGTATCAGAGCATTGGTCTCCATTTCCTTGGTTTAATCACCATTGGAGGAAGATGGATGAGTCTACTTTGGGGAGTCTTAGACATAGTGCCTATTCTTGATGGAGAGTATTTTCGTGAGTGGAAAAATAAGATGCTTGTTATTTTCAATCAATATCATTTTAGCAAGTACATTTCTAGCCCTTGTGCACCTTATGTTGATCCTATGCATCCTACCCTTGATGAAGCTATTGACATGACTAGAAATCTTAGAACTGTTAATCTTATCACTAGAGGCTTGCCTAGAAACTTGATTAGAATCTTGCCTACTTTTGAGTGTGCCTACACCATATGGAAATTTCTTGAGGAACGATTTCCTGATTATTCTTTGAAAAATCTAGATGAAATTCTCCATAAGTCTATTGCTTTGAGCAAAATGAATACTAGTGATCCTATGTTTGGTGATCGTCTATTTGAGCTTACAAACCGTATGCGTGCCAAAGGAAATGTTGGTATTATGTAACGCCCCGGATTCGATGCGCCAGGTGTCCGCCAGTTATTCGTCGTCGTTGCCATGTCATTTGCCCGCGTGTTGCACTTTGCCATGTCATCATCTGCATTTCATATCATGTCGTCATGTGCATCGCATTTGCATACGTGTTCGTTTCATGCATCCGAGCATTTTCCCCGTTGTCCGTTTTGCAATCCGGCACTCCTATGTCTCCTGGCGCCCCCTTTTGCCTCTTTTCGTGTGCGGGTGTTAAACGGTCTCGGAATGGAGCGAGGTTTGCCAAGCGGCCTTGGTATAGCACCGGTAGACCGCCTGTCAAGTTTCATGCCATTTGGAGGTCGTTTGGTACTCCAACGGTTAACCGAGTAACCGTACAAGCCTCTTTCTCTTTGCAGCCCAACACCCTTCCAAACTGGCCCAAAACCCATCTAACTCCCCTCCATGCTCTCGGTCGTTCGATCACGATCGCCTGGCCGAAAACCTCACCTCATTTGGACTCTCCTAGCTCCCTATGCCTATATAAACACCTCCCCCTCCGAAATCCCAGGTCTTCTTCCACCCTAACCCTAGCCATTTTCCCCTCGCCGCCGCCGGACGTGTCCGTACGGGCCGGACACGTCCAACCGCCGTCCCGCGCCCTACCCGCTGCCGCCACGTGTCGCGCCGCCGCCCAAGACGTCGCCGCCGCTGGGCCCGCGAGGCCCACGGTCGCCCTCCGCGCCGCCATCCGGGCGCGCCGCCTCCCGCCGCCCGTCGCTTTCGCGCCGCCCGCGGCCGCCGCGTCCCCGCCGGCCGGCCTCCGCCGCCCAGACGCCGCCACCGGCGCCGCCGCTTCGCCGCCGTCGACCGCCGCCTCCACTGCCCGAGCTGCCGCGGCAGCAAGGGCGCCTCGCCCGCCTCGCCGCTGCCGAGGCCGCCGCCGCCGCCAGGCTCTCCGCGGCGGCCCCGCGCCTCACCGTCCTCCTCCGCTCCAGCCGGAGCCGGAGCTCGCCGGAGCCGTCTCGGCGTCGCTGGAGCCGGGGTGGATGAGATCCACCCGGCCCCCGAACCAAACGCGGCGCCCCGCTCCCGGATCCCCTCATCCTGCACCACTTCGTCCCGCGTTGACTTTTCCCGCGAGGTATAAAATTCCACTAAGTCCCCGATTTCTGCAGTAATTTTCATGCATATTCATCCTGCCGTATCTCTGCATCCGTAGGTCCGTTTTGTGCGTATAATATGTCAAATTGTTCGTCTCTAAGAGTAGATCATTTCATATCATTGCATCATTTTCATTTGAGCTCATCTTGATGCCCTAAATGCTGTTGTAGGAGTGCTATGTGATGTTAGTTTCAGATTCTTATCAGAACATGCACTTTTGTCATTTTTGCCATGACTGATGTGTGCATCCTATGAACTTGAGTCCTACATGTGTTTTGTAATATGCCATTCCATCTTTACAGGGGTGTATGCCATGTATTTTTGTGATCTCTGTGGTGACTAGCACAAACATGCAAACTAGGCTTCATGATATTGCTGATTTCAGCCCTGTTTTGCTAATATTTTTATGCCATGTTAACTTGATGCTACAGAGAGATCCATGCATATTTTTAGATACTTCAGTAAGGATGTTTTGAACATATGGTTATGCTCTATCCATCCATGCCCTTGTTTGCAATTATGGAGTGCCATAGCTTGAGTCAATCGAGCTCTACTTTAGCTATAAAATGTTTCCTGGCAGATTGTTTACATGTTATTCAATTTTGCCAAGGTTGTTGTAGTTGATCCTTGCATTCTATGATGTTTTTCTTGCCATGTATAGCTTCTATGCCATGTCTTCTTATTGTTGGTTTCCTTGCCATGTCATGTATTGCTCTGTGGTGAGTGGTTCAAGCTCACCAACATGCCTACTTATTGTTGTTCCTGCCATGTATGAATCTGTAATATAACTTGCCATGTTTGCATGGGTGCTATCATATCTTCTGATCCTTTTTGGCTTATGGTAAGTAACGGATTTTTATTCTATGCATTTAGTAGTATCATTACATGCCTTTGTTTGCCATGATAAGTTCCTGTAACATGTTGTTTGATAGCTCTAAACATTGCAACTTTGATGTTATTTCTGCAAAGTCTGAAACTGTTATTATTTGCAATCTTGCCATGTGTGTTTGAGCATGTTCTAGTGATTTCTGGAGATAGGTCGGTGTTCATGTTTTGTCATGATTTACCTGTACATCATGCCCGTGCCTTTTGTTTTCTTGTTGAGGTCCTGTAGCATGTTGTTTTGCTGCTTGCAATATGCCTAGTTGCTGTTTTTGACAGATTGTTGCTATAACTTGTATAGTGTGTATGTGTTGCACCGTTGCTCCGTTTTGAGTGTGCTCTATATGAAACTTGCTTGATTTTGCATGTAGCTTCATATTATCATGTTGAATCCTTGTTTTGAGGTGTTTGCTTGATGTTTGTATGCATTTTGCATCAATGCCATGCTTATCTTGTTTTGCTCATATCTTCTAGGCCTTAGCTCCGAATCTAATGAACTTTATATGTAACTTGACTAGAATTTCGTGTACATCATCGTGGTGCATATTAAATTGCTGTTTAACAAATTTAACATAAGTTTTATTCAGATCTGGACCAATTTCGAAATTTGCATATGAGGACTTACCGGAATTGTTCTATGTTGTCCCCGGCCTCATTTAAACTTGCTTTGATGTGTTGCTCTTGTTTGCATCATCTCTTGCCATGAGTAGCTTCATGTAGCTTTGTCATGCATCATGCTTGCTGTGCATCATGTCTTGTATATGTGTGGTGTGTTTACTATGTTGTGTGCTTCTTCTTGTTAGTTCCTGTTTCGTTGCGATCGTGAGGATTCGTTCGTCTACGCTTGGTTCGGCTTCATCCGTTCGTCTTCTTCATGGACTCGTTCTTCTTCCTAGCGGGATTTCAGGCAAGATGACCGCTACCCTGGATCTCACTACTATCATTGCTATGCGAGTTGCTTCGTTCTATCGCTATGCTGCGCTACCTATTACCTGTTTATCAAGCCATCCCAAATTGCCATGTCAGCCTCTAACCTTTTGCACCCTTCCTAGCAAACCGTTGTTTGGCTATGTTACCGCTTTGCTCAGCCCTCTTATAGTGTTGTTAGTTGCAGGTGAAGATGAAGTTTGTTCCTTGTTGAACATGGAGATGTTGTTCCTTGTTGGAACATGTTTACTTGTTGGGATATCACAATATATCTTATTTAATTAATGCATCTATATACTTGGTAAAGGGTGGAAGGCTCGGCCTTATGCTGGTGTTTTGTTCCACTCTTGCCGCCCTAGTTTCCGTCATATCGGTATTATGTTCCCGGATTTTGCGTCCCTAACGCTCGGGTGATTTATGGGACCCCTTGACAGTTCGCTTTGAATAAGACTCCTCCAAAGAAGGCCCAACATTGGTTTTACCATTTGCCTCACCACCACCTACCTTTCCCTTGGGAGTAATTAACCCAAGGGTCATCTTTATTCAGCCCCGGGCCAATGCTTGTCTAAGTGTTGGTCCAAACCAGAGCCACTTGCGGTGCCGCCCCTAGGCAACTTGGGGTATCGTCGGTTGCCGTCAGACGTAGTGTTCATCGGTCGTGGCTCGAGACGAGATCTGTGGCTACTATCGGGGTGTCGGCACGCCGGGAGGTCTTGCTGGTCTTGTTTTATTGCTGTCGAGATGTCTTGTAGCCGGATCCGAGACTGATCGGGTCTTCCCGGGGAGAAGGAATATCCTTCGTTGATCGCGAGAGCTTATCATGGGCTGTTGGGACACCCCTGCAGGGTATAAACTTTCGAGAGTCGTGCCCGCGGTTATGTGGCAGATGGGAATTTGTTAATATCCGTTGTAGTAAACTTGAAGCAAACTCTCCTAAAATACACCAACCGTAGCGTAATCGTGAGTGTCTCTTTTCGGGTTGATCGAGAGGAGAACACGGTTTCTGGGTTATGTCTGACGTAAGTAGGAGTTCAGGATCACTTCTTGATCATTACTAGTTGACGACCATTCCTTTGTTTCTCTCCTCGCTCTCATTTGCGTATGTTAGCCACCATATATGCTTAGTCGCTGTTGCAACCTCACCACTTTACCCCTTCCTTTCCCATTAAGCTTTGCTAGTCTTGATACCCATGGTAATGGGATTGCTGAGTCCTCGTGGCTCACAGATTACTACACCAACAGTTGCAGGTACAGGTTGTGCGATGATCAAGACGTGAGAGCGATGTTTGCTTGTGTTGGGGTTCTTCTTCTGCTTCTCCTTCGATCAGGGGATAGGTTCCAGGTCGGCAGCCTGGGATAGCAGGGTGGATGTCATTTGAGTTTCTGTTTATGTTTCATCCGTAGTCGGATGTTGATCTTGTATATGATGTTGATGTAATCTTGTGGCATTCGTGCCTTATGTATGTATCCCCACTATTATGTAATGTTGATGTAATGATATCCACCTTGCAAAAGCGTCCCAATATGCGGGTCTATCCTTGGTGGGACCGTCGAGTTCCTTTTGGATAGGGTCGCATATTGGGCGTGACAAGTTGGTAATCAGAGCCTCGACCGACCTTAGGAGCCCCCTTGATTGATCGTGTAGTTTGGCCGTTGTTGAGTCTAGAAGAAAACTGATTTCGGAGTCTAGCTATATCGGAGAGTAGGAATTCTTTTTACTCCTCAGCCCCTTCGTCGCTCTGGTGAGGCCTCTTGACGTAGGTGTTTTGAACTACTCCTCTTCTCGTTCAAAAATTTTCTTTAGGATCACGCAGTTGGTTTTCTGATCGTTGTTCCTCAGCTCTTTGCATCCGGTGCATATCTCGTCAAAGTGATTCGACCCTCTCCGTTTTTGCAAGTTCAATCCTCAGTTGTTTTCTTTTCCCACCCGCCCACCCTTTTTCTCCTTGGAACCGGAGTCCGTAATCGAGTATCCATCCTACTCATGCGAAGCCTTTGCATTCTCTCCTCAATTATTTCAACCAGTGCTTTTCTCTTCAAGTTACTCGTTGTTTCCCGTTCCAAGTTGCCTTTGTTTTTCCCGCCCTCCCACCCTCTTCTTCTCGGAGTTTGAGTCTCTTTCGAGCATCAATTTCATTCGTGTGGAGCCTCTTAAATCTTCCCTCAATTGTTTCAACCGGTGAATTCTCGTCTTGTTCGTCGTTCTTCATCTCTTTTCTTCTCCGGTGGACTCAATTCAAGTTTTCGTTGTCAATCATATTATTTTCCTCGAAGTGTTCTCTTTGCTCGTTCGCCTCTCGCCAGTTTATCATTCCGGACTGTTCAAGACATCTCAGGAGATTCGTCTGTCTTCCAATTAATTCGAGGTTGTCACCTCATTTATATATTTCAATTGTTCCGGTGCATCATCTATCTGTTCAACAATCCTTTCCAACGCTGTTTTTTTTCAGTGGGCCCTAACTCACAGGTCTTTTCCCAGGATCTTACCTGACTCTTCTAATTCCCCCAGAGTTATTCTCAATTCTTTTCAAGCGTGATGTAAGAATGGATTCCATCGGTCACATGCCTTCTCCAAGATCTCGTTCATATTCTTTTCATTGTTGGCTCAACCTCCTCGCTTTTCGTTCCCCTGGAGTGCCTTAGCTATTTTGATGGTGTTTATTATCGTCATTTGAAGACCGAAGTAGAGTTCCTTCTAAATCTTACCCGTTCTCTCGAAGATTCGTGGTTCTAGCTTCATTTTATCCTCTCGAATTATTCCATTCGTCAGATATTCTTTTCTTACCCATCCGGAGTATTTCAGGAGTTGCTTTTCTGTTCCGATCAGCCGGAGGCCATCTTTTCGGAATATCTCTCCATTCTAAGTTTTTCAAATTCGTTCTCCAATTATTCCATATTCGTGCCCCTTCGTTCGTCTCAATATTCTTCCGGTGCCGTGCTCAAGTGCTCTTTAATTAGTTCGCGATCTCTTCGCTCTTTTGCATCTAAATACCCTCGAGCTTATTAGTTCTTCTAATTCTTCCCGGTGATTCATTCTCTTTCATCAGTCATTTCCAAATTCTTACGGTGGTTCATTCAAGATTCATTTTCTTTGATTATCATATTAATTCATTCGTTCTTTTCAATCCTACTGGTGGTTCATGAAGACTCTCTCAAGTTTTGTGCTATATTCCCCTCAATCCTTTTCAAGAAGAATAAGTAGTATGCAAAATCCATTGCTTGTCATCAATTTAATTTGATGAAGGATAAGCATACAATAAATCTTATTCTCATTTCATCCTAGTGATTAATCCCTTCCTTCGGAGTTTGTTCTTGATGAATAAATTCTAGTTCCAAGTCTTTCCATCTTTTCTTTTCCGGAGTTTAAATTTTCCTCGGCCATTTCGTCGGAACCTCCATCTAAATCACCGTAAGGTTTTAATCTTATTCTTTGCAAGCTTCAATTCGATGTCATCATCCTTGTATTACCAGAGTTCTTCATGGTGGCTCGTCATGATTTAATTCACTCCTCAAGTGTTCATCAAGATTCTTGTTCAAGGAGTTCTAGTATCTTTTCTTCTTGCATCTCTAAGTGTAATTAATTCTCCGTATTCTTTAGAATTGGAGTTTTGCATTTCTTTGTTCTTCTCAGATATTCAAATTCATTCAATCCTTCCTTTTAAATTCCTTTCATTCTATTTCAATTCTTTCCGGAGGTTCTGCGTCATGTCTTCATCAAGTATCATTCCATCCTCTGAAGCTCGTGTTCTATTCCTACATGTTTTAGCCGGAGTGCTGCCTAAACCTTTCAGTCTTATTCGTTTCAATTCACATTCTAACCACTCCGGTTAGAACGAGTGCTTTCAGAGTCCATCGTGTTTCGTGAGCTTTCGATTCTCGTCATTCTCGTCGTTTCTCTCTTCTTCCCGTGTGCTCTCGATTCTTTGCTTCTTCTCTTGAGTTCTTGCTTCACCTCATCCCTTTTCCCTTCCGTCTCGGTCCTAAGATCTCGGGACGAGATCTCGTGTTAGTGGAGGAGTGTTGTAACGCCCCCGATTCGATGCGCCAGGTGTCCGCCAGTTATTCGTCGTCGTTGCCATGTCATTTGCCCGCGTGTTGCACTTTGCCATGTCATCATCTGCATTTCATATCATGTCGTCATGTGCATCGCATTTGCATACGTGTTCGTTTCATGCATCCGAGCATTTTCCCCATTGTCCGTTTTGCAATCCGGCACTCCTATGTCTCCCGGCGCCCCCTTTTGCCTCTTTTCGTGTGCGGGTGTTAAACAGTCTCGGAATAGATCGAGGTTTGCCAAGCGGCCTTGGTATAGCACCGGTAGACCCCTGTCAAGTTTCGTGCCATTTGGAGGTCGTTTGGTACTCCAACGGTTAACCGGGTAACCGTACAAGCCTCTTTCTCTTTGCAGCCCAACACCCTTCCAAACTGGCCCAAAACCCATCTAACTCCCCTCCATGCTCTCGGTCGTTCGATCACGATCGCGTGGCCGAAAACCGCACCTCATTTGGACTCTCCTAGCTCCCTATGCCTATATAAACACCTCCCCCTCTGAAATCCCAGGTCTTCTTCCACCCTAACCCTAGCCATTTTCCCCTCGCCGCCCGGACGTGTCCGTCCGGGCGGACACGCCCAACCGCCGTCCGCGCCCTACCGCTGCCGCCACGTCGTCGCGCCGCCGCTTGCATGCCGCCATGAGCCTCGCGAGGCCCACGGCCGCCCTCCCTCCCGCCGCCATCCGGGCGCGCCCGCTCCCGCCGCCCGTCGCTTCGTGCCGGCGGCGCTGCCGCCGGCCCGCTCGCCCGCGCCGCCGCACAGCCGCTGCCACCGCCGGCGCTTCGCCGCCATCGACCGCCGCCTCCACTGCCCGAGCCGCCGCCCTGGGCGCCCTTCTCGCCCGCCTCTGCGCTGCCGAGGCCGCCCGCCTCGCCTGGCTTCTCCCGCCGGCGTCCGCGCCTCACCGTCCTCCTCCGCTCTAGCCGGAGCCGGAGCTCGCCGGAGCCGTCTCGGCGTCGCCGGAGCTGGGGTGGATGAGATCCACCCGGCCCCCGAACCAAACGCGGCGCCCCGCTCCCGGATCCCCTCATCCCGCACCACCTCGTCCCGCGTTGACTTTTCCCGCGAGGTATAAAATTCCACCAAGTCCCCGATTTCTGCAGTAATTTTCATGCATATTCATCCTGCCGTATCTCTGCATCCGTAGGTCCGTTTTGTGCGTATAATATGTCAAATTGTTCGTCTCTAAGAGTAGATCATTTCATATCATTACATCATTTTCATTTGAGCTCATCTTGATGCCCTAAATGCTGTTGGAAGAGTGCTATGTGATGTTAGTTTCAGATTCTTATCAGAACATGCACTTTTGTCATTTTTGCCATGACTGATGTGTGCATCCTATGAACTTGAGTCCTACATGTGTTTTGTAATATGCCATTCCATCTTTACAGGGGTATATGCCATGTATTTTTGTGATCTCTGTGGTGACTAGCACAAGCATGCAAACTAGGCTTCATGATGTTGCTGATTTCAGCCCTGTTTTGCTGATATTTTTATGCCAATTTAACTTGATGCTACAGAGAGATCCATGCATATTTTGAGATACTTCAGTAAGGATGTTTTGAACATATGGTTATGCTCTATCCATCCATGCCCTTGTTTCCAATTATGGAATGCCATAGCTTGAGTCAATCGAGCTCTACTTTTGCTATAAAATGTTTCCTGGCAGATTTTTTTACATGTTATTCAATTTTGCCAAGGTTGTTGTAGTTGATCCTTGCATTCTATGATGTTGTTCTTGCCATTTATAGCTTCTATTCCATGTATTCTTACTGTTGGTTGCCTTGCCATGTCATGTATTGCTCTGTGGTGAGTGGTTCAAGCTCACCAACATGCCTACTTATTGTTGTTCCTGCCATGTATGAATCTGTAATATAACTTGCCATGTTTGCATGGGTGCTATCATATCTTCTGATCCTTTTTGGCTTATGGTCAGTAAAGGATTTTTGTTCTATGCATTTAGTAGTATAATGCCATGCCTTTTTTTGCCATGATAAGTTCCTTTAACATGTTATTTGATAGCTCTAAACATTGCAACCTGATGTTATTTCTGCAAAGTCTGAAACTGTTATTATTTGCAATCTTGCCATGTGTGTTTGAGCATGTTCTAGTGATTTCTGGAGATAGCTCAGTGTTCATGTTTTGTCATGCTTTACCTGTACATCATTCACATGCCTTTTGTTTTCTTGTTGATGTCATGTAGCATGTTGTTTTGGTGCTTGCAATATGCCTAGTTGCTGTTTTGGACAGATTGTTGCTATAACTTGTATAGTGTGTATGTGTTGCACCGTTGCTCCGTTTTGAGTGTGCTCTATATGAAACTTGCTTGATTTTGCATGTAGCTTCATATTATCATGTTGAATCCTTGTTTTGAGGTGTTTGCTTGATTTTTGTATGCATTTTGCATCAATGCCATGCTTATCTTGTTTTGCTCATATCTTCTTGGCCGTAGCTCCGAATCTAATGAACTTTATATGTAACTTGACTAGAATTTCGTGTAGATCATCGTGGTGCATCTTAAATTGCTGTTTAACAACGTTAACATAAGGTTTATTCAGATCTGGACCAATTTCGAAATTTGCATATGAGGACTTACCGGAATTGTTCTATGTTGTCCCCAGCCTCATTTAAACTTGCTTTGATGTGTTGCTCTTGTTTGCATCATCGCTTGCCATGAGTAGCTTCATGTAGCTTTGTCATGCATCATGCTTGCTGTGCATCATGTCTTGTATATGTGTGGTGTGTTTACTATGTTGTGTGCTTCTTCTTGTTAGTTCCTGTTTCGTTGCGATCGTGAGGATTCGTTCGTCTACGCTTGGTTCGGCTTCATCCGTTCGTCTACTTCATGGACTCGTTCTTCTTCCTAGCGGGATTTCAGGCAAGATGACCGCTACCCTGGATCTCACTACTATCATTGCTATACTAGTTGCTTCGTTCTATCGCTATGTTGCGCTACCTATTACCTGTTTATCAAGCCATCCCAAATTGGCATGTCAGCCTCTAACCTTTTGCACCCTTCCTAGCAAACCGTTGTTTGGCTATGTTACCGCTTTGCTCAGCCCCTCTTATAGCGTTGTTAGTTGCAGGTGAAGATGAAGTTTGTTCCTTGTTGGAACATGGAGATGTTGTTCCTTGTTGGAACATGTTTACTTGTTGGGATATCACAATATATCTTATTTAATTAATGCATCTATATACTTGGTAAAGGGTGGAAGGCTCGGCCTTATGCCTTGTGTTTTGTTCCACTCTTGCCGCCCTAGTTTCCGTCATATCGGTATTATGTTCCTGGATTTTGCGTCCCTAACGCGGTCGGGTGATTTATGGGAGCCCATTGACAGTTCGCTTTGAATAAGACTCCTCCAGCAAGGCCCAACATTGGTTTTACCATTTGCCTCACCACCACCTACATTTCCCTTGGGAGTAATTAACCCAAGGGTCATCTTTATTCAGCCCGCCGGGCCAATGCTTGTCTAAGTGTTGGTCCAAACCAGAGCCACTTGCAGTGCCGCCCCTAGGCAACTCGGGGTATCGTCGGTTGCCGTACGTAGTGTTCATCCGGTCGTGGCTCGAGACGAGATACTGTGCTGCTACTATCGGGGTGTCGGCACGCGGGAGGTCTTCTTGGTCTTGTTTTATTGCTGTCGAGATGTCTTGTAGCCGGGATTCTGAGACTGATCGGGTCTTCCCGGGCAGAAGGAATATCCTTCGTTGATCGCGAGAGCTTATCATGGGCTAAGTTGGGACACCCCTGCAGGGTATAAACTTTCGAGAGCCGTGCCCGTGGTTATGTGGCAGATGGGAATTTGTTAATATCCGGTTGTAGTAAACTTGAAGCAAACTCTCCTAAAATACACCAACCATGTGCGTAACCGTGAGTGTCTCTTTTCGGGGTTGATCGAGAGGAGAACACGGTTTCTGGGTTATGTCTGACGTAAGTAGGAGTTCAGGATCACTTCTTGATCATTACTAGTTGACGACCGTTCCTTTGTTTCTCTCCTCGCTGTCATTTGCGTATGTTAGCCACCATATATGCTTAGTCGCTGCTGCAACCTCACCACTTTACCCCTTCCTTTCCCATTAAGCTTTGCTAGTCTTGGTACCCATGGTAATGGGATTGCTGAGTCCTCGTGGCTCACAGATTACTACACCAACAGTTGCAGGTACAGGTTGTGCGATGATCATGACGTGAGAGCGATGTTTGCTTGTGTTGGGGTTCTTCTTCTGCTTCTCCTTCGATCAGGGGATAGGTTCCAGGTCGGCAGCCTGGTATAGCAGGGTGGATGTCGTTTGAGTTTCTGTTTATGTTTCATCCATAGTCGGATGTTGCTCTTGTATATGATGTTGATGTATTCTTGTGGCATTCGTGCCTTATGTATGTATCCCCACTATTATGTAATGTTGATGTAATGATATCCACCTTGCAAAAGCGTCCCAATATGCGCGTCTATCCTTGGTGGGACTGTCGAGTTCCTTTTGGATAGGGTCGCATATTGGGCGTGACATATTATTAGTGATATTATTTCCGAAGCTATAAGAATTCATAGACAAGATTATTGTCAAACTCATTCTAATGAATCACCCTCTCTAGGATTTGATCCACCACATGACGATGTTGAACATGGATACTATGATGAGGATGATGATAGTGAGTTCGATCTTGATGATGCAATGAGACATTTTGGTCTTATGGCAAATCTTCGGGGATATATGTCAGGAGGAAAGGAATGGGTTCTTGATAGTGGATGTACCGATCACATGACCGGAGATAAAGACATGTTTCGTGAGCTTGCTAAAAATGATGGTCCTTGAAAGTTTGTCACTTTCGGTGAGAACTCAAAGGGTAAGGTGGTCGGCCTCGGTAAGGTGGCCATCTCACATGATAGCTCCATACAAAATGTTATGCTTGTTGAATCTCTTGGTTACAACTTACTTTCAGTATCTAGACTTGTTGATTTCGGTTTCAATGTCCTATTTACTGAAGTAGATTGCCAAGTGTTTCGTCGAGATGATCTATACATTGTTGATTTCACTAAAAAGGCTCAACCTAAAACTTGCTTCATTGCTAAATCCTCAAAAGGCTGGTTATGGCATAGACGATTAGGTCATGTTGGTATGTGAAACCTTGACAAGCTTATTAAGGGGAATCATATCCTTGGAGTTAATGATGTCATATTTTATAAGGATAGACTTTGCAGTGCTTGTCAAGCAGGTAAACAGGTTGGAGGAAGGCATCCCGTGGAGAACATCATGACCACGAAGAGGCCACTCGAGCTACTTCACATGGATCTCTTTGGTCCCAACTCTTACAAGAGCCTCGGTGGAAATTCTTTTGGTCTAGTTATAGTTGATGATTTTTCCAGATTTACGTGGGTGTTATTTCTCGATGATAAATCGCAGGTCCAAAAGATCTTCAAAAACTTCGCTAGGAAGGACCAAAACCAATTTGAAGTGAAGATCAAGAAGGTTCACAGCGACAAAGGAACGGAGTTCAAGAACGCAAATGTGGACACCTTTCTTGACGAAGAAGGGATTTCAAACGAGTTCTCGGCTACGTACACACCTCAACAAAATGGAGTTGTTGAGAGGAAGAACCGGACGCTCATCGCAATGGCGAGAACGATGCTTGATGAGTATAAGACGCCGAAGCACTTTTGGGCAGAAGCGGTTGAGACAGCTTGTCATGCAACAAATTGCTTGTATCTTCACAAGCTACTCGGCAAGACGGCATACGAGCTACTCACCGGTAACAAACCCCAAGTTGGATACTTTCGAGTATTCGGCTCAAAGTGCTACATTCTTGATAAGCATCGTCGTTCTAAATTTGCTCCTAAGTCCCATGAAGGTTTCCTACTAGGTTATGGCTCAAACTCTCACACTTACCGTGTCTACAACAGTTTCACCCGAAAGGTTGAAGAGACGGTAGATGTGAAGTTTGATGAATCTAACGGATCGCAAGTAGAGCAATTGCCAATTGATGTAGGAGACAAAGATCCTTCAAAAGCAATCCAAGACTTGTCTATTGGCAAGGTCCGTCCAACGGAGGTGCAGGAGAGTACCTCGTCCATCCAAGTGGAAGCTTCTACTTCATGACAAGGTGAACCAAGAGTTGATACGGACGCATCCACAAGTGGGACACACCAAGATGAAGAAAACGAGGAAGTGCATCAAGATGAACGTCAACAACCTCCTTCTCCACCACGACAAGAGAACGACAACGCCAACAATGAAGAAGGCCAAGAAGAAGAACAAGATGAAGAAGAAGTTCAACGAAGACCCAAGCAAAAGCTTTCACGAGTTTGAGCAAGAATTGCTAAAGACCATCCCGTCGAGCAAATCTACAATGATATTCAAACCGGGAGAATCACTCGCTCTAAAACTCGTTTAGCTAACTTTTGTGAAAACTATTCTTTCATCTCTAGCATTGAACCTATGAAGTCGAAGAAGCATGGGAAGATCCGGATTGGATAAATGCTATGCATGAAGAGCTACACAACTTTGAGAGCAACCAAGTTTGGACATTGGTTGAGAAGCCCGACAACAACGACAACATCATCGGTACCAAATGGGTGTTTCGCAATAAGCAAGATGAAGATGGACAAGTAGTTCTCAACAAAGCACGTCTCATCGGCCAAGGCTACACACAAGTCGAAGGTATGGACTATGGTGAGACTTACGCCCTCGTTGCTAGATTTGAGTCCATTCGCATCTTACTTGCATATGCTAATCACCATGATATCACCTTGTACCAAATGGACATTAAAAGTGCTTTTCTAAATGGTGAAATAGAGGAGGAAGTTTATGTTAAACAACCTCCCGGCTTTGTCAATCCTCAGAAACCCAATCATGTTTACAAACTTCACAAAGCTCTTTATGGTCTTAAACAAGCTCCTAGAGCATGGTATAAATGCTTGACCAAGTTCCTTATTGAAAAAGGCTTTGAAATTGGGAAAATTGATTCTACTCTTTTTACTAAAAGGGTTAATGGTGAACTCTTTGTGTGCCAAATTTATGTTGGTGATATTATATTTGGTTCAACTAACCCTCATTTTAGTGAAAAGTTTGGGAAGCTAATGTCGGAGAAGTTTGAGATGTCTATGATGAGTGAACTCAAATTCTTTCTTGGTTTGCAAATCAAGCAAACTAAGGAAGGTACTTTTGTCTCGCAAACAAAGTACACCAAGGACTTATTCAAGAAGTTCAATATGCAAGAATGCAAAGGTATGACTACACACATGCCTACTAGTGGACATCTTGACTTAACCAAAGATGGTGAACCGGTTGATCAAAAAGTTTATCGCTCTATGATTGGTTCATTGTTATATCTATGTGCTTCACGTCCCGATATTATGCTAAGTGTGTGCATGTGTGCACGATATCAAGCTGCCCCTAAAGAATGTCATCTTAAGGCCGTGAAAAGGATAGTGAGATACTTAATCCATACACCAAATTTTGGCATTTGGTATCCTAAGAGGGCCTCCTTCGATCTTGTTGGCTATTCCGACTCGGACTATGCCGGAGACAAGGTTGATAGAAAGTCCACTTCGGGTACTTGTCAATTTCTTGGTAGATCTCTTGTGTCTTGGTCCTCCATGAAACAAAACTCGGTATCCTTATCCACCGCCGAAGCTGAATATATTGCCGCTGGTTCATGTTGTGCTCAATTACTTTGGATGACCCAAACTCTTAAAGATTATGGGATATATGTGAGACATGTTCCATTGCTATGTGATAATGAAAGTGCTATCAAAATTGGTCATAATCCTGTGCAACATTCTCGAAGTAAGCATATTGAAGTTCGTCATCATTTCATTCGAGATCATGTTGCTAAGGGTAACATTGAACTTAAGCATGTTCGCACCGAAAAGCAATTAGCGGATATATTCACTAAACCTCTTGATGAGAAAGTGTTTTGCAGGTTAAGAGGAGAATTGAACATCATTGATGCTTCAAACTTGGAGTAGAAACTCCATTGGATACATGCAAGACATGAGCTTATGACTAATCCTTGATATTTCTCTTATGATGAAAAACTTATGTCTTGGATATATTTGTATCTTGCATGTTATATAACCCATGTAGGTACTTGGTTGAATCAAATTCCATGAGATTGTAACCTACTCATATCTTGAGCAATCTCTACATCACCAAGTCTCTACACAAGGTGGTTGAAGACAAGGAAGCACGAATCCGTTCAAACATATCCTTTGAAAAATTCTATGTTGAGTTTCATGATTGTCATTTTTGGATATACAAGTTCTCTTCCTTGCAAGAACTAACCCGTGTAGGTAGATGGACTCAAATTCCAAGTGGTGCTCCAAATTCTTGATGAGCTACATCAACCTTGAGCAACCCACGCAAGTTCAACTACATGGACAACACCACCAACCAAGGTATGTTATTCCATCTTAGAGAAGCTTTACTCCGAGTCATGAGTTAAAGCAACTCGACAAGATGAGAATACATCAAGATGCTTAAACGAAAACTGGCAACCCCATTTTGAGCTTAAACGATGAGTATGGCCTATGATCAAGTGATCTCACTTGACTCCTAAGTCAATACACTCTAACATAGGTGACTTTGTCGCCGACCATCTCTAGATGAAGTTCTCCTGTGTTCTTTTCTGAGTTTTTGCATTTGTCTCATGCATTTGTGTTTCCCCTTTCAAAAAAAACTTCATCTAGATTTCTTTCTGTTTTCTCTGCATTTTCTGCATCTAATTCCTTGCATATATTTCAGTTAATTCCTTGCAAATCTTTGTGAGATCTTACTAGTCTAGTGACTTGAGGTGACAAGTGTTTTCTCTGCGATGAACTCGGTTCAACCGATTTGTTGTTTTCGGTCCAACCGAATATTTTCGGTACGACCGAAGCATACCACTCGGTGCCACCGATTTCATAACAGGAAAAACTCTTTGCCACATATTCTGTGTTTCTTTTGATCCAGCTCCACTCAATGAATCTTGTCCTCTACAAGCATCACATTTTTATCATTGCTTTATGTTGTGACTCAAGGATCAAACCCATTCACGACACATTCCAGAGGGAGAGAGAGGTTACATCTTTATCAAGCCCTTCTTGGAAATTGATGTCAAAGGGGGAGAGAGAGATCACATCAAAGCTTATCATTTAGAGAGAGAGATCACATTAGAGAAGGAGAGAGAGATCCTTCAGGGGGACAGAGAGATCTCCAGGGGGAGAGAATACTAGTAGAAAGTGTTTCTCAAGGATCCCAGATGCTTGGTGCTCAAGAGGAGAGATGTCCACATGTCTTCTTGAGGGGAGAGACATGTTCATATGTGCTTATTTGCATTAGCTTGCTTTAGCTCTGATCATCATTCATATAGCATACATTAGCTCTGGACTTTAGCTCTGATCATCATTCATATCTTTCAGCTCTGTTTTCCTTCAGCTCTGATTTTCTGTTCCCTATCTTCTCCCAGTATCCCATGTTAGATTCAGGGGGAGCAAGACATCTAAGGGAAAGAGATCATTTAAATTCATTGCATATCTTTACTCTTGGGGACATGTCTAATCCAATGTGGTACTCAGTACTCACTCTCTACATGTCATCCCAGTCTTGGTATTCTTGTGGTTTCTTCTGTTTGCTCTAGCTAGTAGATGCATCTGTGTTATCTAACCTTGTTTACGCAGGTTCATTCCATCCTAAGCCAACTCAAGACTACAAGGTAAGTATATGCATCACAATCATGTGTATGAGGAATTCTTGCTGATGTACATACTGTTTGCAAGAAGGACTCATGGGCATGAAGGTATTCTCTTTAATACGTTTTTGCTCTGATGCATATAGCCAAGATACCTGTAACACATTGCCTGCTCTATCATGGTTATGCTATCACATGCTTCTATATTTCATATTCAGGGCAATCTAGCCGCACTAGTCCTCCACCCAATAATTGACGGGTTCCACCTCACACGAGTCCTTATGGACGGAGGCAACAGTCTAAATCTGCTTTACCAGGACACAGCGTGCAAGATGGGCATCGATCATTCGGTGATCAAACCCACTAAAGCCACTTTCAGAGGCAATATACCAGGCGTGGAAGCCAGCTGTACAGGCTCCATTGCCCTTGAGGTGGTCTTCGGATCACCAGAAAATTACCGTACTGAAGAGTTAATCTTCAAAATCTTCACTTTCCGCAGTGATTATCAGGCACTGCTCGGACGAACCGCGTTCGCTCAATTCAACGTGGTGCCACACTATGCTTACTGTGAGCTCAAGATGCCCGGTCCACGCGGCATCATCACGGTTAATGGGAAGGCCGAACCTTCCCTCGGCGCCAACGAGTACACTACTGCCTTAACAGAGTCGACGTCCAGGCTCCCGGACACCGTCAAGGGACTCCGAACTACTTCATGGAAGGATAGCCCGGCTCGTCCAGAGCTCAATTAAACACTCCGGCGAAGCCAGGACAGGCCGCACTCAGCGGCTCAACCGCTCTCCGGCACGCAAACATTTCTTACATTTCCTTCGCAGGTCCACCTTTACGCTAACCAGGATGGGCGATGCGGAGGCAGCTTGAATGCGCAAGGGAATCATTAGACATTCCCCACAATGACCATACGTCTATATTATGGATCTGCACTCAGCTTCTTCCCCCTGGTCTCAGCAGGTTCCGCAACCATACTCCTTTTTTTATCACATTACCTGTAGTCATACGCATATACGTACTATTCAAATACAACATGTGGATTTATATGATGCTTACCTGCTGTTATTTCTTATTGAAATTCTTTGGTCAAGTGGCATCCGTACATAGCAATATGCCTTAAAATATGCCAGGGGCATCGTTTTACCCATAACACGGCAGTAAAGTCCAAACACCTTCATGGAAGTTCGGCACCCCGAACTTATAGCACTATATGCATTAGCTCCGAATCATGTCTTGGGTCAATAGTTGGGTTTGCCCGGCTCCCATGTTTTGGTACCTTACGTTCCGCTATATCGGCTATGGTAGCACTGGGAGAACTACTGCGATTGTGTCCCGGTTCTTCCGGACGAGCACCTCAGTAGAGAAAGCCAAAAACTGACTGTCATGATACGGCGAGAGCTGGTCAGCTATTCGAGAGGTCATAAAATCTTTAATGATTTCTCCGATAATGCCATAACCAATGCAGCGTGCGATGGATCGGTTTTTTCTCCGATCGGTGCTTACAGAGCCCCTAATACGGTCTTCCAACACGAGGGGCTGTGCCTACCTTACTAAAGCTCCTATGGCTAAGTGAGAGTGATAAAGCCCTATAGTCCGATTGCCTGGTTCGTTGTGCTGAGCACCTCCTTCTAAGGACCCAAAACTGGGATAAAGAGTGCTCAGGTTTATCCCGAATACCCCCGTACTTCTTACGTAAAGCGTAAGTCGCATCGCCAACTCTCAGGTTTAACATATAAAACGGGCACACAGGAGGGTAAACTTTTATATAACAGGCAATAAATAAATGACCATGTTCAAACATTACAAAGGACAACATGATTTGCATTCATGGGAATATAATGTCCTTGGTACATAGCTCCACTGCAAGGTAGGATCCTTTCCGGACACTCTCATAATATAATTCAGGCTTGCGGTTCTCCTTCCCCTCTGGCGGTCCTTCGGTCATCAGCTTTTCAGCATCCATCTTCCCCCAGTGCACCTTTGCACGGGCGAAGGCCATTCGCGCACCTTCTATGCAGACCGACCGCTTGATGACGTCAAGTCGAGGGCAAGCGCTTATAAGCCACTTCACGAGCCTGAAGTAGCTGCTTGGAATCGGCTTGGCAGGCCATAGCCGGATAACCAAATCTTTCATGGCTAGTCCCGCCGCCTTATGCAGTTCGACCAACTGTTTCAGTTGATTGGCAAAAGGTACCGGATAATTCGGTGCCAAATACTGCGACCAGAAGAGCTTACCCGCAGTGTTGCTTTCTTCGGCTCGGTAGAATTGGGCGGCATCTGATATGCTGCGGGGCAGCTCCGCAAATACCCCTGAGAAGTCCGAATTCAAAATTAGAAAAATAATTTTTCCTCAAATACTTGCTTTACATGGAAAAAACCTTACCCGCCGCGATCTTTATCGCTTCTTGGATCCCCTGCAGGGCACTTTGGGTTTCCCCCCGAGCATCGTTCATGGCCTGATGTGCCTTGGTGAGTTTGGATTCTTTCTTCGTTAAACTCTGCTCCAAGGTCTCGCATTTTCTCACGGCCTCTTGCAGCTCCTGCTCAGCTTTAATAACCCTAGCCTCGTGCTTCTCACGAAGAGCCCGCTCTGCGTCTGCCTTTTTCTCGGCCTCGGCCACAGCCGTCTTAAGAGCCTCTACTTCGGTCACTATCCCTAGAACAAATCATGAAGCTTATTTTATGATATTGAAAATTCATTTGCAATAAACGCGAACAAGACTTGTGCATACCTTGTTTATCCCCCAACTGCATTTTCAATTGGCCAAGTTGTTCTTTGGCCCGCTCCAGACTTTGATTCAGTCCGGAGACCTCCGCAGTATGAGAGGCAGCAGCCGCTAAAGATGCCTGCTAATAACAGAAGAGAAATAGATGTCATCCAATGAGTCTTCCTATGATCTTAAATTTGATCCTCTGTCCGGCTCCTTCTTTCACCGAACAATGTATCAGGGGCTACTATCCATACCATGACACTCTTCAAAACCGACTAAAGCATACCTCATAACCTTTTATAAGGCCGATGCAGGCTTCATTCAGTCCACTCTCAGCAGACTGAATCTTCTCAATCACCGCACCCATAAGGGCACGGTGTTCGTCGATGATGGAGGCTCTCTTCAGCGCCACCAACAAAGCATCCGACACCTCTGGTTGGACAGAGATTGCCGGTGGAACAGGCATGCCCCCTCCAGTCAAGAGAGGCTGCCTGATTGATTCTGGAGCCGTGTTGGTCTCCGAAATTGCATCCGGCCGGGAGCCGAATTCAAGATGGCCCCCGCCGTCAGCTCCCGTGGGAATTTTCTCCCCCTTGTGTCCGGCCCCGGAAGTTTGACCTCCAGGCGCCACCTTCATGGTCTTTCCCTCTCCTCCTTAGCCGGGGTCCCTCTATGACGAAGCCTTGGTGTTATTCACCTATTCGGATGAAGGGACCTTCGGGGGCGTCCCGCTCTCCATAGCATCCGAGCTCAGCAAATCCTCTGATGAGGATTGATTGGTACGGGACCTCGCCGGACTACAAAAAATATGGCTCAGGTTAAATATTATGCCATGATGAGTCTGGACGCATAAATGTACTCGGATTCAATATACTCATGAATTCACTAGGGGCTAGGCCCTGGGATCCCATGTCGGGCCGCTGTCAGCGGCGGCAGCAGACTCCTCCGGAAGAGGAGCTTTTCCCCTTTTAGGCGACTCGGCCTCCAAGTGTGCTGAGGCCGTCCTATTCCTTCTTTCCCCTGTAGGGGATTCATCTTCCTCCTCCTCCTCGTCCTCTTCGGAGGCAAAACGGGCATCAGAGCCTTCGGATATTGTGTCCGAAGTGCCGCGGCGACGAAGGCTGCCCCGGGTCTTTTTAGCCTCCTTCTCGGTCGTCTTCTTCGGCACCTTGTAAGGCGCTGGGACCAACATCTTCGTTAGAAGTGGGACGGCCGGTTCTTCGGGCAGCGGGGCCGGACAATGGATCCACTCTGCCTTCTTCGCCCAGCCCTAGGAGAGTTGTAGAAAACACATTAAGCACTTCCTTTGGGTTATGCGGATAAAGAAGTATGATGACTTACCGAACTTGCAGGGCGTGATAGTTGGTACCCGCAGTCTTCGGCGGAGTCCTGCCGTGATTTGCTGGACTTGAAAAGCACCCTCCAGATGTCTTTGTGCGAGGAGCCGAAAAGGTCTCGCCGGGTTTGGTGCTTGGCCGGATCGAATTCCCATAGATTGCAAGTCCGGTGTTGACAAGGCAGGATCCGGCGAACTAACATCACCTGGACTACATTTAAAAGTCCAATGTTCTTGTCTCCCATACCTTTAACGCGCGTATGGAGCACCGACAATTCGTCGGACGAGGACCAGTTCAGGCCCTTCTTGGATGTAAGCCGCAGAGGGGCTCCGGATCGAAACTCGGGAGTAGCGGCCCATTCCGTGCTGCGCGGCTCCATGATGTAAAACCACTGTTGTTGCCACTCCTTGACGGAATCGTTAAAGGTGCATGTTGGCCATATGACATTGGGCATCCTATTCACCATAGCACCCCCGCACTCGGCGTGCTCGCCACCCACTACCTTTGGCTTCACATTAAAATTCTTCAGCCATAAGCCGAAGTGTGGCGAGATGCGAAGAAAAGCCTCGCACACGACAATGAATGTCGAGATGTTGAGGAAGGAATTAGGGGACATATCGTGAAGATCGACCCCATAGTAATACATGATGCCGTGAACAAACGGGTGGAGGGGAAACCCTAGCCCGCGGACGAAGTGAGGGAGGAATACAACTCTCCCGTGGGGCTCCGGAGTAGGGACGATCTGTCCCGCCATCGAGAGACGGTGGCTGATTCTCTTGGCAGATACCGCCCCGAAGCTTTTTGATATCCTTCTCCCGGACGGTAGAGGCCATCCACTTGCCTCCTGCTCTGGATCCGGACATTTTCGGAAGGCCTTTTGTGGGCAGAAAGGATAAACGCTTGGGCGTTGGAGCTCGATCGAAAGGGAATGGATTGGGAAGAAGAAAGTGTGGGTGCAAATGGGCGTTCTTATCCCCTTATAAAGGCAGCAAGTATTCTGCGCCTCCCCACTTGCCTGGTAAAACCGCTTATTCCCCAAGAGCCGTAATTGATGGCATGGTTGCGTTACCCACACCCGTATTGATGAGAATCCCGTGATGAGGGGACACGATCTCTGCTTTGACAAGACGTGCCAAGAAAACCGCCTCGCTGAAAGCACAAGTGCTCCCTAGGTGGTTTTGGTAATTAATGACAACATATCTCTTGTTGGACTAACACTTTTATCTAGTATATTTCAGATTAGTTCAACAATGGAGTGGCATGGACTAAAGGACGTGGGAACTCCTTCAAGATGCTAAGGACAAAGGATTGGCTCAAGCTTCAAGCTCAAGACTCTTCATTTTACATTTTAGTGATCCAAGATCACATTGAGTCTATAGGAAAAGCCAATACTATCAATGTGGGATGAGGTGTTGCTTAATGAGCCTCTTGCTTCATGTGCTTAGTGATATGCTCCAATACTCTCAACTACTTTCCCACTTCCACACATATGTCCTAAACCTAAAGTCAAACTCGGCCCCACTGATTCTTTCTATCCGGCGCCACCGAGTTTGGATGTCTTAGCCACTGCCACAAACCCTAGGCAAATCGGTCTCACCGATAGTGATCTCGGTCTCACCGAGATGGGATTGTAATCTCTCTGTGTATGTCCATTATCAAAATCGGTCTCACCGAGTTTGAGCAATCGGTACTACCGAGATTACAATGCAAACTTTCTGGTTAACTTATTATCAAAATCGGTCCCACCGAGTTTGATAATCGGTCAAACCGAGTTTGCCTGACCAACTCTCTGGAAAGCTTATTACCAAAATCGGTCCCATCGAGTTTGTGTAATCGGTCTTATCGAGATTACGTTATTCCCTAACCCAAACCGAATCGGTCCTACCGAGTTGCATTTCGGTCCCACCGAAAACCCTAACGGTCACATTATTTGCTAAATCGGTCTGACCGAGTTTAACGATTCGGTCCCACCGAGTTTGGTAGATTGTGTGTAACGGTTAGATTTTGTGTGGAGGCTATATATACCCCTCCACCTCCTCTTCATTCGTGGAGAGGCATCGACTGAACCTACACTTCCGCATCCTATTTTCGAGAGAGAACTACCTACTCATGTGTTGAGGCCAAGATATTCCATTCCTACCATATGAATCTTGATCTCTAGCCTTCCCCAAGTTGCTTTCCACTCAAACCCTCTTTCCACCAGATCCAAATCCTATGAGAGAGAGTTGAGTGTTGGGGAGACTATCATTTGAAGCACAAAAGCAAGGAGTTCATCATCAATGCACCATTTGTTACTTCTTGGAGAGTGGTTTCTCCTAGATTGGCTAGGTGTCACTTGGGAGCCTCCGACAAGATTGTGGAGTTGAACCAAGGAGTTTGTAAGGGCAAGGAGATCGCCTACTTCGTGAAGATCTACCGCTAGTGAGGCAAGTCCTTCGTGGGCGACGACCATGGTGGGATAGACAAGGTTGCTTCTTTGTGGACCCTTCGTGGGTGGAGCCCTCCATGGACTCGCGCAACCGTTACCCTTCGTGGGTTGAAGTCTCCATCAACGTGGATGTACGATAGCACCACCTATGGGAACCACGCCAAAAACATCCGTGTCTCCTAATTGCGTTTGAATCCTCCAATCCCTTCCCTTTACATTCTTGCAAGTTGAATGCTTTATTTTCCGCTGCTCATATACTCTTTGCATGCTTGCTTGCTATATGTTGGGAATGTTAAACTTGTGCCTAAACTCCACTCAAACTTTAAAGAAACTTAAAAACTACAACTTTGGTACTTAGTGTCTAATCACCCCCCCCCCCTCTAGACACCTCTTCTCAAGGTCCTACACTCGCGATATGTGTAGTGGCTGGTTGAGAAAAACAGTTCGAATAATGACCGGGCCATAGTATGATGTCATGCTGCAGAATGTGTCAGAAGATTCGATTTGTGGAAATATTATTCTCTCTACGGTGGTATGTGGAATTTGTTTTGCAGTTGGACACTATCCTTGTGTTCAAAATCTTCTATGGAGTATTCGGAGAAGGAACCCGCCTTGCAATGCTGAAGACAATCTGCGTGCCGGACTCATCGTCATTGAAGCCTGGTTCAGGGGCTAATGAGGGAGTCCTGGATTAGGGGGTCCTCGGACATCCGGACTATATCCTTTGTCCAGACTGTTGGACTATGAAGATACAAGATTGAAGACTTCGACCCGTGTCCAGATGGGACTCTCCTTGGCGTGGAAGGCAAGCTTGGCAATACGGATATGTAGATCTCCTCCCTTGTAACCGACTCTGTGTAACCCTAGCCCCCTCCGGTGTCTATATAAACCGGAGGGTTTAGTCCGTAGGACAAAAACAATCATACCATAGGCTAGCTTCTAGGGTTTAGCCTCTATGATCTCGTGGTAGATCAACTCTTGTAATACTCATATCATCAAGATCAATCAAGCAGGAAGTAGGGTATTACCTCCATCGAGAGGGCCCGAACCTAGGTAAACATCGTGTCCCCCGCCTCATGTTACCATCCGCCTTAGACGCATAGTTCGGGACCCCCTATCCGAGATCCCCCGGTTTTGACACCGACACTCGGTACTCTGGTAAATGCCCGAACTCACCCGGAACCCTTCCGACGTCCAAACATAGCCATCCAATATATCGATATTTATGTCTCGACCATTTCGAGACTCCTCATCATGTCTGTGATCAAATCCGGGACTCCGAACAACCATCGGTACATCGAAACACATAAACTCATAATACCGATCGTCACTGAACGTTAAGCGTGCGGACCCTATGGGTTCGAGAAATATGTAGACATGACCGAGACTCATCTCCGATCAATAACCAATAGCAGAACCTAGATGCTCATATTGGTTCCTACATATTCTACGAAGATCTTTATCGGTCAAACCACATAACAACATACGTTGTTCCCTTTGTCATCGGTATGTTACTTGCCTGAGATTCGATCGTCGGTATCTCAATACCTAATTTAATCTCGTTACCGGCAAGTCTTTTTACTCGTTCTGTAATGCTTCATCCCGCAACTAACTCATTAGTCACATTGCTTGCAAGCCTTATAGTGATGTGCATTACCGAGAGGGCCCAGAGATACCTCTCCGATACTCGGAGTGACAAATCCTAATCTCGATCTATGCCAACTCAACAAACACCATCGGAGACACCTGTAGAGCATCTTTACAATCACCCAGTTATGTTGTGACGTTTGATAGCACACTAAGTGTTCCTCCGGTATTCGAGTGATGCATAATCTGATTGTCATAGGAACATGTATAAGTCATGAAAAAAGCAATAGCAATAAACAAAACGATCAAGTGCTAAGCTGGAATGGGTCAAGTAAATCACATCATTCTCTAATGATGTGATCCCGTTAATCAAATGATAACTCATGTCTATGGCTAGGAAACTTAACCATCTTTGATTCAACGAGCTAGTCAAGTAGAGGCATACTAGTGACACTCTGTTTGTCTATGTATTCACACATGTACTAAGTTTCCGGTTAATACAATTCTAGCATGAATAATAAACATTTATCATGATATAAGGAAATGTAAATAACAACTTTATTATTACCTCTAGGGCATATTTCCTTCAGTCTCCCTCTTGCACTAGAGTCAATAATCTAGGTTACACAGTAATGATTCTAACACCCATGGAGTCTTGGTGCTAATCATTTTTTGCTCGTGAGAGAGGCTTAGTCAACGGGTCTGCAACATTCAGATCCGTATGTATCTTGCAAATCTCTATGTCTCCCTCCTTGACTTGATCGCGGATGGAATTGAAGCGTCTCTTGATGTGCTTGGTTCTCTTGTGAAATCTGGATTCCTTTGCCAAGGCAATTGCACCAGTATTGTCACAAAAGATTTTCATTGGACCCAATGCACTAGGTATGACACCTAGATCGGATATGAACTCCTTCATCCAGACTCCTTCATTTGCTACTTCCAAAGCAGCTATGTACTCCGCTTCACACGTAGATCCCGCCATGACGCTTTGCTTAGAACTGCACCAACTTACAGCTCCACCGTTCAATATAAATACGTATCCGGTTTGTGACTTATAGTCATCCGGATTAGTGTCAAATCTTGCATCGACGTAACCATTTAAGACGAGCTCTTTGTCACCTCCATAAACGAGAAACATATCCTTAGTCCTTTTCAGGTATTTCAGGATGTTCTTGACCGCTGTCCACTGATCCACTCCTGGATTACTTTGGTACCTCCCTGCTAAACTAATAGCAAGGCACACATCAGGTCTGGTACACAACATTGCATACATGATAGAACATATGGTTGAAGCATAGGGAATGACTTTCATTTTCTCTCTATCTTCTGCAATGGTCGGGCATTAAGTCTGACTCAATTTCACACCTTGTAACACAGGCAAGAACCCTTTCTTTCCTTGATCCATTTTGAACTTCTTCAAGACTTTATCAAGGTATGTGATTTGTGAAAGTCCAATTAAGTGTCTTGATTTATCTCTATAGATCTTGATGCCTAATATATAAGCAGCTTCACCGAGGTCTTTCATTGAAAAACTCATATTCAAGTATCCTTTTATGCTATCCAGAAATTCTATATCATTTCCAATCAACAATATGTCATCCACATATAATATTAGAAATACTACATAGCTCCCACTCACTTTCTTGTAAATACAGGCTTCTCCAAAAGTCTGTATAAAACCATATGCTTTGATCACACTATCAAAACGTTTATTCCAACTCCGAGATGCTTGCAACAGTCCATAAATGGATCGCTGGAGCTTGCACACTTTGTTAGCATCCTTTGGATTGATAAAACCTTCAGGTTGCATCATATACAACTCTTCTTCCAGAAATCCATTTAGGAATGCAATCTTTACATCCATTTGCCAAATTTCATAATCATAAAATGCAGCAATTGCTAACATGATTCGGACGGACTTAAGCATCGCTACGGGTGATGTGACGCCCCCTATTTAACCGTACACTATTTATGCACGCAAACGTGTTCGATCAATATCAGGGACTCACGGGAAGATATCACAACACAACTCTAAAAACATAAATAAGTCATACAAGCATCATAATACAAGCCAGGGGCCTCGAGGGCTCGAATACAAGTGCTCGATCATAGACGAGTCAGCGGAAGCAATAATATCTGAGTACAGACATAAGTTAAACAAGTTTTCCTTAAGAAGGCTAGCACAAACTAGGGTACCGATCGAAAGAGGCGCAGGCCTCCTGCCTGGGATCCTCCTAAACTACTCTTGGTCGTCGTCAGCGGCCTGCACGTAGTAGTAGGCACCTCCGGTGCAGTAGGAGTCGTCGTCGACGGTGGCGTCTGGCTCCTGGGCTCCAACATCTGGTTGCGACAACCAGGTAGAATGGAAAGGGGGAAAAGAGGGAGAAAGCAACCGTGAGTACTCATCCAAAGTACTCGCAAGCAAGGATCTACACTACATATGCATGGGTATTTGTGTAAAGGGCCAATATTGGTGGACTGTACTGCACAATGCCAGAATAAGAGGGGGATAGCTAGTCCTATCAAAGACTACACTTCTAGTAGCCTCCGTCTTGCAGCATGTAGATGTGAGTAGATTGAAGTCCTCCAAGTAGCATTGCATAGCATAATCCTACCCGGTGATCCTCCCCTCGTCGCCCTGTGTGAGAGCGATCACCGGGTAATATCTGGCACTTGGAAGGGTGTGTTTTATTAAGTATCCGGTTCTAGTTGTCATAAGGTCAAGGTACAACTCCAAGTCGTCCTATTACCAAAGATCACAGCTATTCGAATAGATAAACTTCCTTGCAGGGGTGCACCACATAACCCAACACTCTCGATCCCATTTGGCCGGACACACTTTCCTGGGTCATGCCCGGCCTCGGAAGATCAACACATCGCAGCCCTACCTAGGCACAACAGAGAGGTCAGCACGCCGGTCTAAATCCTATGGCGCAGGGGTCTGGGCCCATCGCCCATTGCACACCTGCATGTTGCGAACGCGGCCGGAAGCAGACCTAGCCTAGCAGGCGTTCCAGTCCAATCCGGCGCGCGCCGCTCAGTCGCTGACGTCACGAAGGCTTCGGCTGATACCACGATGTCGAGTGCCCATAACTTTCCCACGTAGTTGGTTAGTGCGTATAGACCAAATGGCCAGACTCAGATCAAATACCAAGAACTCGTTAAGTGTGTTATTTTCAAGTATTCGCGGACGCCGACCAGGGCCAGGCCCACCTCTCTCCTAGGTGGTCTCAACCTTCCCTGTCACTCCGCCACAAAGTAACAGTTGGGGGCCGTCAGGAACCCAGGCCCACCTCTACCGGGATGGAGCCACCTGTCCTTTCAGCCCCCTCATCAGAATCACTTGCGGGTACTCAACGAGCTGGCCCGACTTTAGTCACCACATGTTTCATGTATATAAATTATATAGTATATACCCGTGATCACCTCCCTAGTGATCACGGCTCGATAGTATAGCATGGCAAATGGACAAGAATATAGGGCCACTGATGGAACACCAGCATTCTATACTAATCAATAGGATAGCAGGTAAGGGTAACAATTGTAGCAACAATGACAGGCTATGCAGCAGAATAGGATTAACGGAAAGCAGTAACATGCTACACTACTCTAATGCAAGAAGTATAGAGAAGAATAGGCGATATCTGGTGATCAGGGGGGAGGCTTGCCTGGAAGCTCAGCCGAGAAGGAGGGTCGTCGGTGACGTAGTCGTACACAATGGCATCAGTGCCGGTCTCGGGGTCTACCGGAGAAGAAGAGGGGGAAGAAACAGTAAATACGGAGCAAACAAAGGATCAAAAAAAATATAACAAGGCAATACGCGGTGCCGGGGGTGATCTAACGCAGCGATAGGTAATACAGGCGAAGGGGGGAAACATCCGAGAAAAGAAAGTATCCCCAGTGTTTCGCGTTTTCGGACAGGTGAACCGGACGGGGAAAGTTGTGTGTTCTCTATGCTAGGGATGCGTGGCGGACGAACGGGCTGCGTATCCGGATTCGTCTCGTCGTTCTGAGCAACTTTCATGTACAAAGTATTTTCATGCGAGTTACGGATTATTTTATATCGATTTTTAAAGTTTTTAAAACATTTTTAGACTTAGCAGATTTAATTTAATTCAAAAATTAATTTATTACGTCACCATGATGTCATCGTGATGTCAGTGGTCAAAGTTGACCATTGACCAGTCAACCAAACACGTGGGTCCCAGTCGTCATAGACGTTTAACTAACTAAGACTTAAACAGTTTAATTAGCAGGTTAATTAAGTTAAGTTAATTAAGCAAAGTTAATTAATCAATTAATTGATTAACTAATTCAATTATTTTTAATTCTTTCTTTTCAATTCATTTTTTTACAGGGGCTAGGCCCCACGTGTCATTGGTCCAGGGGCCAACCGGGTGGGGCGCTAGCGGGCGTGGCGTGGGCACCGACGGGCGCGGCGTCGCCGAACGAGCACGGCGGCGAGCAAGGGCCCGAGGCGACGGCCCCAATTAAGGCGCTGTGGCGCGGACGGGCGAGGATGGCGCGGGCGAGGCAGCTGCGTGGGAGGCCCCGGCGGCGCGATGGACGCCGAGAGGGAGCCCGCCATGGCAGGGAGAGACGGCGGGGGCGGCGGCGGCGAAGCGCGGTGGGGTCGGGCCAGCAGCGAGCAGCGGCGGGCGCTCTGCTGGGCGAACGCGAAACCGGAGGCGCGGTGCGGAGAGCAGCGGCGCAGGTGGGACGCGTGCGGACGGGGATGGCTGCGGGCGAGCAAGGCGACGGGCAGCGCGGTGACCGAGTGAGGAGAGGGGGAGCTCACGGGGAAGTGTAGGGTTCGCGGGCAGCGGTGCTTGGGTACGAAGACGAGGACGGCCGCGTTGACGGGGACGACAACAACGATGGAGTCTGGTGAGCGGCTTGAGGAGGAGACGAGGAGGCCTCGGCGAGGTCTTCGGGCGGCGGTGGTGGGGCGGCGCCGGTGAGGCATGGCGGCATCGGGGCAGTTGGAGTGCGGCGATGAGGTGGGGCGCCGGCGTCGGGGCGCGGTCGTCGGCCTGATCCTAATCTAGAGTTGGATCGAGGGGAAGGGGGAGACCAACCAAGTGGGAGGAGTGGGGGTGTCGGTTAGGGTTTTGGGTGGGGTGTGAGAGGCCTTGTACGCCAAGGGTGCGGTTGGGCCAATGGGCTGGCGGCTGGGTCATGGCCCAGTTGGGGGGGGGTTCTGTTTTTATGTGTTCTTTTTGTTTGACCTTTTTCCCTTTATCTATTTTTCCTTTCTAACTTAGTCTCTATTTATTTAAGTTTTATAATATACCGAGTCAGCACCTAAATTAGTATCATTAATATAGGCCACTGCCAAACCTAGTTTGATACCAAAACAAGTTAGTTTAATATTTTTATAATTTAAAAAGCAATTAAATTGTTATTTCAGCCATTGTTTTTATTTAGCTTAGGGCATTTAAACATTTTGAAAAAGGTTGGTTCCAACACCAAAATAAGTTAGGGATTATTTGCCACATGATGAACATTTTAGTTTTCATGTTTGAGAATTTTAGAATTTCACTTATTATTTGAATTTGAATTTGAACCGGATTTGGATCAACGTGAGATTAGTAACAGTAATAGTGGTGACGCGGCATCATTAGCGTGGGATTACTGTAGCTTAATTATCCAGGCGTCACAGGTGAGAAGGTCTCATCATAGTCAACTCCTTGAACTTGTCGAAAACCTTTCGCAACAAGCTGAGCTTTGTAGACAGTAACATTGATACGTCTCCAACGTATCCATAATTTTTTATTGTTCCATGCTATTATATATTCTGTTTTGGATGTTTAATGGGCTTTATTATACACTTTTATATTATTTTTGGGACTAACCTATTAACCGGAGGCCCAACCCAAATTTGCTTTTTGCCTATTTCGGTGTTTCGAAGTAAAAGGATATCAAACGGAGTCCAAACGGAATGAAACCTTCGGGAACATGATTTTTGGAACAAACGTGATCTAGAGGACTTGGAGTGGACGTCAAGCAACAAACGAGGAAGCCACGAGGCAGGGAGGCGCGCCTGCCCCCTGGGCGCGCCCCCACCCTCGTGGGCCCCTCGTAGCTCTCCTGACCGACCTCTTTCGCCTATATATACTCATATACCCTGGAAACATCATATACGGAGCCAAAACCCTATTTCCACCGCCGCAACTCTCTGTACCCGTGATATCCCATCTTGCGGCCCTTTTAGGACGCTCACGGAGGGGCATTGATCACGGAGGGCTTCTACATCAACACCATAGCCTCTCCGATGATGTGTGAGTAGTTTACCTCAGACCTTCGGGTCCATAGTTATTAGCTAGATGGCTTCTTCTCTCTCTTTGGATCTCAATACAAAGTTCTCCTTGATTCTCTTGGAGATCTATTTGATGTAACTCTTTTTTGCGGTGTGTTTGTCGAGATCCGATGAATTGTGGGTTTATGATCAAGATTATCTATGAACAATATTTGATTCTTCTCTGAATTCTTTTATGTATGATTAGTTATCTTTGCAAGTCTCTTCGAACTATCAGTTTGGTTTGGCCTACTAGATTGATCTTTCTTGCAATGGGAGAAGTGCTTAGCTTTGGGTTCAATCTTGCGGTTCTCGATCCCGGTGTGATGGGGAAAGCGACACGTATTGTATTGTTGCCATCGAGGATAAAAGATGGGGTTTATATCATATTGCATGAGTTTATCCCTCTACATCATGTCATCTTGCTTAAAGCGTTACTCCGTTCTTATGAACTTAATACTCTAGATGCATGCTGGATAGCGGTCGATGTGTGGAGTAATAGTAGTAGATGCAGGAAGGAGTTGGTCTACTTGTCACGAACGTGATGCCTATATACATGAGCATACCTAGATATTCTCATAACTATGCTCAATTCTATCAATTGCTCGACAGTAATTCGTTTACCCACCGTAATACTTATGCTTTTGAGAGAAACCACTAGTGAAACCTATGGCCCCCGGGTCTAGTTTACATCATATTAATCTCCCGTCAACTAGCTATTTCTATCGCCGTTTATTTTGCTTTCTTTACTTTTAGTCTTTATCATAACAATACCAATAATATTATCTTATCATATCTATCAGATCTCACTCTCCTAAGTGGCCGTGATGGGATTGACAACCCCTTTATCGCGTTGGTTGCGAGGTTCTTATTTGTTTGTGTAGGTGAGTGGGACTTGAGCGTGGTCACCTACTGGATTGATACCTTGGTTCTCAAAAACTGAGGGAAATACTTACGCTACTTTACTGCATCACCCTTTCCTCTTTAAGGGCAAACCAACGCAGTGCTCAATAGGTAGCAAGAAGGATTTCTGGCGCCGTTGCCGGGGAGTCTACACACAAGTTACGACATACCAAGTACCCATCACAAACTCTTATCCCTCGCGTTACATTATTTGCCATTTGCCTCTCGTTTTCCTCTCCCCCACTTCACCCTTCCTGTTTTATTCGCCCTCTCTTTTTGTTTGCCTCTTTTTCGCTTGCTTCTTGTTTGCTTGTGTGTTGGATTGCTTGCTTGTCACGATGGCTCAAGACAATACAAAATTGTGTGACTTTACCAATACCAACAACAATGATTTTCTTAGCACTCCGATTGCTCCTCTTACCGAAGTTGAATCTTATGAAATTAATGCTACTTTGTTGAATCTTGTCATGAAAGATCAATTCGCCGGCCTTCCTAGTGAGGATGCCGCTACGCATCTTAATAGTTTTGTTGATTTGTGTGATATGCATACGAAGAAAGATGTGGACAATGATATTGTTAAGTTGAAACTATTTCCGTTTTCGCTTAGAGATCGAGCTAAAACTTGGTTTTCGTTTTTGCCTAAAAATAGTATTGATTCTTGGAATAAGTGCAAAGATGCTTTTATCTCTAAGTATTTTCCTCCTGCCAAAATCATCTCTCTTAGAAATGATATCATGAATTTTAAGCAACTTGATCATGAACATGTTACACAAAGCTTGGGACAGGATGAAATTAATGATACGTAATTGCCCTACTCATGGTTTGAATTTGTGGATAATTATACAAAAAGTTTATGCCGGCTTGAATTTTGCTTCTAGAAATCTTTTAGATTCGGCCTCGGGAGGCACTTTTATGGAAATAACTTTAGGAGAAGCTACCAAACTCCTAGATAATATTATGGTTAATTATTCTCAATGGCACGCCGAAAGATCCACTAGTAAAAAGGTTCATGCAATTGAAGAAATTAATGTTTTGAGTGGAAAGATGGATGAATTTATGAAATTGTTTGCTAATAAGAGTGTTTCTTCCAATCCTAATGACATGGCTTTTTCTACTCTGATTGAGAATAATAATGAATCTATGGATGTGAATTATGTTGGTAGGAACAATTTTTTTAACAACGCTTATAGAGTGAACTTTAATCCTCGGCCGTTCCCTAGTAATTCCTCTAATAATTATGATAATTCTTACAACAATTCTTATGGAAATTTTAATAAGTTGCCCTCTGATTTTGAGACTAGTGTTAAAGAGTTTATGAATTCACAAAAGAATTTCAATGCTTTGCTTGAAGAAAAATTGCTTAAGGTTGATGAGTTGGCTAGGAACGTGGATAAAATTTCTCTTGATGTTGATTATTTGAAACTTAGATCTATTCCACCTAAGCATGATATCAATGAGTCTCTCAAAACCATGAGAATTTCCATTGATGAGTGCAAAGAAAGAACCGCTAGAATGCGTGCTAAGAAAGATTGCTTTGTGAAAGCGTGTTCCTCTAGTTTTTATGAGAATAAAGATGAAGATCTAAAAGTTATTGATGTGTCCCCTATTAAATCTTTGTTTTGCAATTAATATGAATCTTGATAATGATGGGACTGGAGATGAGTCAACTTTAGTTAGAGGGCGTTCCAAAAATTCAGAGTTTTTAGATCTTGATGCAAAAATTGGTAAAAGTGGGATTGAAGAGGTTAAAACTTTAGATATCAATGAACCCACTATTTCGGATTTACGTAATTTAATTATGATAATTGCTCTTTGATAGATTGTATTTCCTTGTTGCAATCCGTGCTAAATTCTCTGCATGCTTATAGTCAAAATAAAGCTATTACCAAACATATCGTTGATGCTTTAATGCAATCTAATGAAGAAAAACTTGAGTTGCAAGTCTAGAAAACTTTATGATGAGAGGGAACCTACTATTAAAATTAAAATTAAAGATCATGAATGCTATGCTTTGTGTGATTTGGGCGCTAGTGTTTCCATGATTGCTAGTGGGAACCTACTATTAAAATTAAAATTAAAGATCATGAATGCTATGCTTTGTGTGATTTGGGCGCTAGTGTTTCCATGATTCCAAAAACTTTGTGTGATGTGCTAGGTTTCCGTGAATTTGATGATTGCTCTCTAAACTTGCATCTTGCGGGTTCCACTATCAAGAAACCTATGGGAAGAATTAACGATGTTCTTATTGTTGCAAATAGGAATTATGTGCCCGTAGATTTTATTGTTCTTGATATAGATTGCAATCCTTCATGTCCTATTATTCTTGGTAGACCTTTCCTTAGAACGATTGGTGCAATTATTGATTGATACGTCTCGAACGTATCTATAATTTTGTATTGCTCCATGCTACTTTATCTACTGTTTTGGACTATAATGGGCTTTATTTTCCACTTTTATATTATTTTTGGGACTAACCTATTAACCGGAGGCCCAGCCCGGAATTGCTGTTTTTTGCCTTTTTCAGTGTTTCGAAGAAACAGAATATCAAACAGAGTCCAAATGGAATGAAACCTTCGGAAACGTGATTTTTTCACCGAACGTGATCCAGGAGACTTGGACCCTACGCCAAGGAAAAACGGAGGCGGTCACGAGGTGCCCCCTAGGCGCGCCCCCTGCCTCGTGGGCCCCCTGTTGCTCCACCAACGTACTCCTTCCTCCTATATATACCTACGTACCCCCAAACGATCCGATACAGAGCCAAAAACCTAATTCCACCGCCGCAACTTCCTGTATCCACGAGATCCCATCTTGGGGCCTGTTCCGGAGCTCCACCGGAGGTGGCACCCACCACGGAGGGCTTCTACATCAACACCATAGCCTCTCCGATGAAGTGTGAGTAGTTTACTTCAGACCTTCGGGTCCATAGCTAGTAGCTAGATGGCTTCTTCTCTCTTTTTGGATCTCAATACAATGTTCTCCCCCTCTCTCGTGGAGATCTATTCGATGTAATCTTCTTTTTGCGGTGTGTTTGTTGAGACCGATGAATTGTGGGTTTATGATCCAGCTTATCTATGAATAATATTTGAATCTTCTCTGAATTCTTTTATGTATGATTGAGTTATCTTTGCAAGTCTCTTCGAATTATCCGTTTGGTTTGGCCAACTAGATTGGTAGTTCTTGCAATGGGAGAAGTGCATGGCTTTGGGTTCAATCTTGCGGTGTCCTTACCAGTGACAGAAAGGGTTGCAGGCACGTATTGTATTGTTGCCATCGAGGCTAACAAGATGGGGTATTTATCATATTGCATGAATTTATTCCTCTACATCATGTCATCTTGCTTAAGGCGTTACTCTGGTTTTAACTTAATACTCTAGATGCATGCTGGATAGCGGTCGATTAGTGGAGTAATAGTAGTAGATGCAGAATCGTTTTGATCTACTTGTCACGGACGTGATGCCTATATACATGATCATACCTAGATATACTCATAACTATGCTCAATTCTGTCAATTGCTCAACAGTAATTTGTTCACCCACCGTAAAATACTTATGCTCTTGAGAGAAGCCACTAGTGAAACCTATGGCCCCCGGGTCTATTCTCATCATATCAATCTCCATCACTTGTATACTTGCTTTGTTTTTACTTTGCTTTTACCTTTTGCTTTGCATCTATATACCAAAAAAACCAAAAATATTATCTCTATCAGATCTCACTCTCGTAAGTGACCGTGAAGGGATTGACAACCCCTAATCGCGTTGGTTGCGAGTAGCTATCGTTTTGTGCAGGTACGAGGGACTTGTGCGTGGCCTCCTAATGGATTGATACCTTGGTTCTCAAAAACTGAGGGAAATACTTACTCTACTATGCTGCATCGTCCTCTCCTCTTCGGGGAAAACCAACGCAAGCTCAAGACGTAGCAAGAAGGATTTCTGGCGCCGTTGTCGGGGAGTCTACGCAAAAGTCAACATACCAAGTACCCATCACAATCCCTATCTCTCGCATTACATTATTTGCCATTTGCCTCTCGTTTTCCTCTCCCCCACTTCACCCTTGCCGTTTTACTCGCCCTCTCTTTCCCAATCTCCTCCAGTTTTTCCCTTTGCCTTTTCCTCGTCCGTTTGTTTGCTCGTGTGCTAGTTTGTTTGCTTGCCGTCATGACTAGTCTCATATCTTCGCCGTTATCTCCCGAGAATGAAGTTCTAAATTTCAAGCAAAGGGAGGGATAAAATCTAAAAGACGTTTGGTATAGAATTTGCAATGCTCAAAATAGATCTACCAGCAAGCAATCTACTTCAGTTCTTCTTCGTAATTTTTACATAGGTGCTAATCCTTGGTATAGATATATCCTTGATAACATTATCGGAGGGAATTTCTTGGGTAGCCATACTTTTGATTCTTATAATGCTTTAATAGATTTATTTGGCTCACCACCTCTTTTGGTTAATGGAACTATGTTAACTTTGGAGCATGTTATGCAAAGGCTTGAAATTATTGAAAACAAAGTTGCTACCATTGAATCCATTGAAAATCTAGATAAAAAGATCCATAATCAAATTACTCAATATGGATCTAAGGTAGGAATGACTTTGAAAAATATTAAGGAGAAGGAACCTATGGTTAATGAGAAAATAAATCTAGATTCCACTCGAATTGATAAACTTGAGGGTATCATTACCAACTTGGGAACTGCTTTTTCTTCCGTAAAGAATACTCCTAGTCCTCCCACTAAAATTGCTAAGCTTATGTATGTTCCTAAAAATAAGGGTGAATCATCTAGTAAGGAAACTGCGGATCTTAAATCTATAAGTATTCATCCCGATCTTTTTACTATCATTAAGGAACCATTTGCTACAAATGAATTTTTTTGATCTTGTGCCTAAAAGTTTGATAATTACTAGAAAGAAAGAAATTTATAAGAAAGATAGATGCCTCATTGAAGAATTGCCTACCAAAGATGGCAATACTTAGATCTATCCTCGCTTTTATGCCTAGCTAGGGGCGTTAAACGATAGCGCTTGTTGGGAGGCAACCCAATTTTATTTTTAGTTTTTTGTTTTTGCTTCTGTTTAGGAATAAATAATCCATCTAGCGTCTGTTTAGATGTGGTTTTATCTTTTAATTAGTGTTTGTGCCAAGTTAAACCTATTGGATCTTCTTGGATGATAGTTATTTGATCTTGCTGTAATTTCCAGAAACTTTTCGCTCAGTGCCCGAATTGTTAAAAATCACCAGAACGTGATAAAATACTGATTCCAATTGCTGCTGATCAATAAACAAATTTTCCAGGTCGTCTAATTTTGGTAGAATTGTTTGAGTTCCAGAAGTTTGCGTTAGTTACAGATTACTACAGACTGATCTGTTTTTGACAGATTCTGTTTTGCGTGTGGTGTTTGCTTATTTTGATGAATCTATGGCTAGTAAAATAGTTTATGATCCATAGAGAAGTTGCAATACAGTAGGTTTAACACCAATATAAATAAAGAATGAGTTCATTACAGTACCTTAAATTAGTCTTTTGTTTTCTTTCTCTAACGGAGCTCATGAGATTTCTATTGAGTTTTGTGTTGTGAAGTTTTCAAGTTTTGGGTGAATTCTTTTGATGGATTATAGAACAAGGAGTGGCAAGAGCCTAAGCTTGGGGATGCCCATGGAACCCCCAAGATAATCCAAGGACACCAAAAAGTCAAAGATGTGGGATGCCCCGGAAGGCATCCCGTCTTTCGTCCACTTCCATCGGTAATTTACTTGGAGCTATATTTTTATTCACCACAAGATAAGTGTTTTGCTTGGAGCGTCTTGTATTAGTTGCGTCTTTGCTTGTTAGTTTACCACAATCATCCTTGCTGTACACACCTTTTGAGAGAGCCATACATGAAATGGAATTTGATAGAATACTCTATGTGCTTCACTTATATCTTTTGAGCTTGCTAGTTTTGCTCATAGTGCTTCACTTATATCTTTTGAGCGTGATAATTTTTTCTCTAGTGCTTCACTTAGATATTTTAGAGCACGGTGGTGGATTTGTTTTAAAGAAACTTGATCTCTCATGCTTCACTTAGATTATTTTGAGAATCGGTAATAGCATGGTAATTTGCTTAATCTTAATATACTTGGTATTCAAGATATGTGAAACTTTATTTTAAGTGCGTTGAATACTAAGATAAGTTTGATGCTTGATAATTGTTTTGAGATATGAAGATGGTAATATTAGAGTCATGCTAGTTGAGTAGTTGTGAATTTAAAGAACACTTGTGTTAAAGATTGTGATTCCCGTAGCATGCACGTATGGTGAACCGTTATGTGATGAACTCGGAGCATGATTTATTTATTGATTGTCTTCCTTATGAGTGCCGGTCGGGGACGAGCGATGGTCTTTTCTTACAAATCTATCCCCCTAGGAGCATGCGCGTAATACTTTGCTTTGATAACTTCTAGATTTTTGCAATAAGTATATGAGTTCTTTATGACTAATGTTGAGTCCATTGATTATACGCATTTTCCCCATCCTTCCACCGTTGCTAGCCTCTCTAATACCGCGCACCTTTCGCCGGTATCATACACCCACCATATATCTTCCTCAAAACAGCCACCATACGTACCTATCATGGCATTTCCATAGCCATTCCGAGATATATTGCCATGCAACTTTCCACTGTTCCGTTTATTATGACACGCTCCATCATTGTCATATTGCTAGCATGATCATGTAGTTGACATCGTATTTGTGGCAAAGCCACCGTTCATAATTCTTTCATACATGTCACTCATGTTTCATTGCATATCCGGTACATCACGGAGGCATTCATATAGAGTCATATTTTGTTCTAAGTATCGAGTTGTAATTGTTGAGTTGTAAGAAAAATAAAAGTGTGATGATCATCATTATTAGAGCATTGTCCCAAGTGAGGAAAGGACGATGGAGACTATGATTCCCCCACAAGTCGGGACGAGACTCCGGAGGAAAAAAATAGGCCATAAAAAAAAGGCCCAAATAAAAAAATGAGAGAAAAAGAGAGAAGGGACAATGTTACTATCCTTTTACCACACTTGTGCTTCAAAGTAGCACCATGATCTTCATGATAGAGAGTCTCTCATTTTGTCACTTTCATATACTAGTGGGAATTTTTCATTATAGAACTTGGCTTGTATATTCCAATGATGGGCTTTCTCAAATGCCCTAGGTCTTCGTGAGCAAGCGAGTTGGATGCACACCCACTTAGTTTCTTTTGTTGAGCTTTCATATACTTATAGCTCTAGTGCATCCGTTGCATGGCAATCCCTACTCACTCACATTGATATCTATTGATGGGCATCTCCATAGCCCGTTGATACGCCTAGTTGATGTGAGACTATCTTCCCTCTTTTTGTCTTCTCCACAACCACCATTCTATTCCACATATAGTGCTATATCCATGGCTCACGCTCATGTATTCCGTGAAGATTGAAAAAGTTTTGAAAATTTTAAAGTATGAAACAATTGCTTGGCTTGTCATCGGGGTTGTGCATGATTTAAATACTTTGTGTGGGGAAGATGGAGCATAGCAAGACTATATGATTTTGTAGGGATAACTTTCTTTGGCCATGTTATTTTGAGAAGACATAATTGCTTAGTTAGCATGCTTGAAGTATTATTATTTTTATGTCAATGTGAACTTTTGTCTTGAGTCTTTCGGATCTGAATATTCATACCATGATTAAGTAGATTTACATTGGAATTATGCCAAAGTATCACTCCGCATCAAAAATTCTCTTTTTATCATTTACCTACTTGAGAATGAGCAGGAATTAAGCTTGGGGATGCCTGATACGTCTCCAACGTATCTATAATTTTTGATTGCTCCATGCTACTTTATCTACTGTTTTGGACTATAATGGGCTTTATTTTCCACTTCTATATTATTTTTGGGACTAACCTATTAACCGGAGGCCCAGCCCAGAATTGTTGTTTTTTTGCCTTTTTCAGTGTTTCGAAGAAACAGAATATCAAACGGAGTCCAAATGGAATGAAACCTTCGGAAACGTGATTTTATCACCGAACGTGATCCAGGAGACTTGGACCCTATGCCAAGGAACAACGGAGGCGGTCACGAGGGTGCCCCCCCTAGGGCGCGCCCCCTGCCTCGTGGGCCCCCTGTTGCTCCACCGACGTACTCCTTCCTCCTATATATACCTACGTACCCCCAAACGATCAGATACGGAGCCAAAAACCTAATTCCACTGCCGCAACTTCCTGTATCCACGAGATCCCATCTTGGGGCCTGTTCCGGAGCTCCGGCGGAGGTGGTACCCACCACGGAGGGCTTCTACATCAACACCATAGCCTCTCCGATGAAGTGTGAGTAGTTTACTTCAGACCTTCGGGTCCATAGCTAGTAGCTAGATGGCTTCTTCTCTCTTTTTGGATCTCAATACAATGTTCTCCCCCTCTCTCGTGGAGATCTATTTGATGTAATCTTCTTTTTGCGGTGTGTTTGTTGAGATCGATGAATTGTGGGTTTATGATCCAGCTTATCTATGAATAATATTTGAATCTTCTCTGAATTCTTTTATGTATGATTGAGTTATCTTTGCAAGGCTCTTTGAATTATCCGTTTGGTTTGGCCAACTAGGTTGGTAGTTCTTGCAATGGGAGAAGTGCATGGCTTTGGGTTCAATCTTGCGGTGTCCTTACCCAGTGACAAAAAGGGTTGCAAGGCACATATTGTATTGTTGCCATCGAGGATAACAAGATGGGGTATTTATCATATTGCATGAATTTATTCCTCTACATCATGTCAGCTTGCTTAAGGCGTTACTCTGTTTTTAACTTAATACTCTAGATGCATGCTGGATAGCTGTAACAGCCCGGAAGTAACTTTCCATATTTGTAACTCCAACTCTTGCCATTTTCGGCATTGTGATATGTTATTCCCTTCGTGGTTGGGTTTTTCCTCTTTTTGCCTTTTGTTCATGTCATGCATTTTATATCATGCCATCATGTGCATCGCATTTGCATACGTGTTCGTCTCATGATTCCGAGCATTTTTCCCGTTGTCCGTTTTGCAATCCGACACTCCTATCTCCCCCGGCGGTCCCTTTTACGTTTTTCCGTGTGCGGATACTAAACCTTCTCGAAATGGACCGAGGTTTGTCTAGTGGCCTTGGTATACCACCCGTAGACCACCGGTCAAGTTTCGGGTCATTTGGAGCTCGTTTGGTACTCCAACGGCTAACCGCATTCTCGCAAAGGCCTCTTTTAAGTTGCAGCCCAACAGCCCAATAACCCATCTAAGTCACTTCCATGTTCTCGGTCGTTCGATCACGATCGCGTGGCCGAAAACCGCACCTAATTTGGACTCTCCTAGCTCCCTCTACATATAAATATGTGCCTCTCCCGAAATTCGCGGATCAAAACGCCCCTAACCCTAGTCCCTTCTTCCTCCGCGCGCGGACACGTCCGCCGGGCGCGGGACGCGTCAGCCGGCCACCTCACCCGGCCAATGCCGCCTCGCCACGTCACCCCGCCGCCGTTCCCGGCCAGCCGGAGGCGCCACCTCAGCAGCGCCTCACCTTCTCTCTCCTCCCTCCTCCGCGCAGCCATGGGCCGGATCAGCCCGCGCGAGCCCGCGCCACCGCCGCACCAGCCCGAGGGGCCCGCGCTTCCGGCCCAGGCCTCGCCGTCCGTCGCCGGCTTCGCCCGCTGCCTCGCCGGCCGGGCGCGCGCCGCCGGCCTCGCCGCCGCCAAGGCGCCTCCCGCCGCGCCGGCCCAGCGCCGCCGCCTCGGCCGCCTCGCCCGCACTGCCGGCGCCCGCCCGCCGCCGGACCTCGCCGGCCGCCGCCCTCCGCCATGTGAGCGCGCCCGCCCGGCCCGTCGCCGCCTCCGGCGCCCGTCGCCACCGCTCCGGCCATCCGCGGCCTCCACCGAGCTCGTCGGCCCGCTCCGGCCTCTCCCGCCTCCGCGGCCATCTCGGCGAGATCGCGTGCATCTCCAGCGAGCTCTCCGGCCTGCATCGATAACCGTGCCAAGGGTTGACTTCCCCCCCCTCTAAAATTCATCTAAGTCCCGAGCATTTTGATATTTCGTGCCATTTTCATTATATCGTAACTCTGTGCATGTAGCTCCGTTTTGGGCGTGTAATATGTCAAAATGTTCGTCTCGAAGAGTAGATCATTTCATCTCATTGCATCATTTTCATTTGAGCTCATCTGGATGCCCGAAATGCTGTTGGAAGAGTGCTATGTGATGTTAGTTTCTGTTTCTTAACAGAACTTGCACTTTTGTTATTTTTGCCATGATTAATGTGTGCACCCTATGAATTTGAGTCCTACATGTGTTTTGAAATATGCCACGCCATCTTTCCAGGGGTGTATGCCATGTATTTTTGTGATCTATGTGGTGACTAGCACAAACATGCAAAGTAGGTGTCCTGATGTTGCTGTTTTCAGCCCTGTTTTAGCTGATTTTGATGCCATGTTAACTTGATGATACCGAAAGATCTATGCATATTTTGAGATACTTCAGTAAGTATGTTTTGTAAAACATGTCTTGCTCTATCCATCCATGCCATTGTTTGCAATTATGGAGTGCATTAGCTTGAGTCAATCGAGCTCTACTTTTGCTATCAAATGTTTCCTGGCAGATTGTATACATGTTATTCAATTTTGCCTAGGTTGTTGTGGTTGAACCATGTATGCTATGTTATTGTTCTTGCCATGTATGTCTTCTATGCCATGTCTTCTCGATGTATGTATGCTTAGTTTATCATTTAAGGCTCTGTAGTGAGTGCATTGAGCTTGTAAACATGCCTACTCGTTATCAGTTTTTGACATGTCATGTTGCTGAATCTGTTAACGAAACTTTCAATATTGACATGGGTGTTACTATATTTTCTAGTCCTTTTTGGCTTATGGTCAGTAAGGGACTTTTATTCTATGCTTTGAGTAGATTCATGCCATGCCATGTTTTGCTATTTTAAGTTCCTGTAGCATGTAGTTTTGTTGCTCTGAACATTGCAACCTGATGCTGTTTTTGCCATGTCCAGCCTGATATTTTGTGCACTTTTGCCATGCTTGTTTGAACCTGTTATGATGTGAACTAGCCGTAGCTCAGTGCTCATCTTTTGTCGAGCATCTTGTGTAGATCACTGCCATGTGTTTTGTTGACACGTTTGGGTGCAGTAGCTTAATTAATTGTTGCTTGCTAAGTGGAATCATGCTGTTAATGGCAGATTTGCGCCATTCTTGTTTTGCTTGTCATTTCCAAACCGTGCATCCGATTCTGGTGATCTTTATATCGATTTCAACCGAAATCATCTCATATTTCCAGTGGCATACTTGGTTTGCCAAGTTGATGCCTGGTTCAACATTTACCTTCGGAGCTTTTATACGCATTGCATATCGCATCTCGCATATCATGCCATGTTTTGCATCATGTTGATTGTGCATTGCACCGTGATTTATTGTGGTTCCTTTGTTTGTGTTGTTGCTTTGGGTAGAGTCGGAGGCGAGTACGTGAACGAGGAACCTGTTGAGAACGCTTACGAGGATCAAGCTTTCGACAACTCGAGAACATTGCGAGCAAGATGACCATACCCTCGAAATCACTTCTATCTTTGCTATGCTAGTTGCTCGCTCTTTTGCTATGCCTATGCTGCGATGCCTACCACTTGCTATATCATGCCACCCATATTGCCATGTCAGCCCCTAACCATCCTTTCCTAGCAAACCGTTGATTGGCTATGTTACCGCTTTGCTCAGCCCTCTTATAGCGTTGCTAGTTGCAGGTGAAGCTGAAGTTTGTTCCTTGTTGGAACATGGAGATGTTGTTCCTTTGTGGAACATGTTTACTTGTTGAGGATATCACAATATATATATATCTGCTATGCTTAACACATCTATATACTTGGTAAAGGGTGGAAGGCTCGGCCTTATGCCTGGTGTTTTGTTCCACTCTTGCCACCCTAGTTTCCGTCATACCGGTGTTATGTTCCTTGATTTTTCGTTCCTTACACGGTTGGGTGATTTATGGGACCCCCTTGACAGTTCGCTTTGAATAAGACTCGTCCAGAAAGGCCCAACTTTGGTTTTACCATTTGCCACCTAAGCCTTTTCCCCCGGGTTTTCGCGAGCCCGAGGGTCATCTTATTTTAAACCCCCGGGCCAATGCTCCTCTGAGTGTTGGTCCAAACTAGAGCACCGTGCGGGACCATTCCTAGGCAACTTAGATTACGTCGGTTCCTGTACGCTTCGCTTATCCGGCGTGCCCTGAGAACGAGATATGTGCAGCTCCTATCGGGATTTGTCGGCACAATCGGGCGGCTTTGCTGGTCTTGTTTTATTGTTGTCGAAATGTCTTGTAGTCCGGGATTCCGAGATTGATCGGGTCTTCCGGTAGAAGGAATATCCTTCGTTGACCGTGAGAGCTTATAATGGGCTAAGTTGGGACACCCTGCAGGTAATATCTTTCAAAGCCGTGCCGCGGTTATGAGGCAGATGTGAATTTGTTAATGTCCGGTTGTAGAAAACCCAAAGTTGACCTCAAATAAAATACACATCAACCGCGTGTGTAACCGTGATGGTCTCTTCTCGGCGGAGTCCGGGAAGTGAACACGGTGTTGGAGTTATGTCTGACGTAAGTCTTTCAGGATCACTTCTTGATCGCTACTAGTTTCACGTCCGTGCCTTGCTCCTCTTCTCGCTCTCTTTTGCGATGTAGCCACCATATGTGCTAGTCGCTTGCTGCAGCTCCACTTTACTACCCTGTCCTTCCTATAAGCTTAAATAGTCTTGATCTCGCGGGTGTGAGATTGCTGAGTCCCCGTGACTCACAGATACTTCCAAAACAGTTGCAGGTTCCGATGATGCGGTCAGGTGACTCAACCGAGCTCAAGTGGGAGTTCGACGAGGAACGTGGTCGTTACTATGTGTCTTTTCCTGATGATCAGTAGTGGTGCCCAGTTGGGATGATTCAGGGATCTGTGTAGCATTTGGGGTATCTTCTTTTATTTTGGTTCCGTAGTCGGACCTTGAGTGTACTCTGAATGATGGATGTTTATTTATGTACTGTGTGAAGTGGCGACTGTAAGCCAACTATGTATCTCTTTACCCTATTTATTACATGGGTTGTGTGAAGATTACCTCACTTGCGACATTGCTTTCAATGCGGTTATGCCTCTAAGTCGTGCCTCGACACGTGGGAGATATAGCCGCATCGGGGGCGTTTCAATAGCGGTCGATGAGTGGAGTAATAGTAGTAGATGCAGAATCGTTTCGATCTACTTGTCACGGACGTGATGCCTATATACATGATCATACCTAGATATACTCATAACTATGCTCAGTTCTGTCAATTGCTCAACAGTAATTTGTTCACCCACCGTAAAATACTTATGCTCTTGAGAGAAGCCACTAGTGAAACCTATGGCCCCCGGGTCTATTCTCATCATATCAATCTCCATCACTTTTATACTTGCTTTGTTTTTACTTTGCTTTTACCTTTTGCTTTGCATCTATATACCAAAAAAACCAAAAATATTATCTCTATCAGATCTCACTCTCGTCAGTGACCGTGAAGGGATTGACAACCCCTAATCGCGTTGGTTGCGAGTAGCTATCGTTTTGTGCAGGTACGAGGGACTTGTGCGTGGCCTCCTACTGGATTGATACCTTGGTTCTCAAAAATTGAGGGAAATACTTACGCTACTGTGCTGCATCATCCTCTCCTCTTCGGGGAAAACCAACGCAAGCTCAAGATGTAGCATTGATATGAAGGAAGGGAATATTAGATTCCAATTTGTGTTAAGGAAAGGCACGGAACACTTCCCTAGAAAGAAAACAAAATTACCTTATGAATCTATTATGAAAGCTACTTATGGATTGCATGCCCAAGATGATAATACTTAGATATATCCTTGTTTTTATGCCTAGCTAAGGGCGTTAAACGATAGCGCTTGAGGATGCTTGATACGTATCCAACGTATCTATAATTTTTTATTGTTCCATGCTATTATATATTATGTTTTGGATGTTTAATCGGCTTTATTATACACTTTTATATTATTTTTGGGACTAACCTATTAACCGGAGGCCCAACCCAAATTGCTGTTTTTTGCCTATTCCAGTGTTTCAAAGGAAAAGGATATCAAACGGAGTCCAAACGGAATGAAATCTTCGGGAACGTGATTTTTGGAACAAACGTGATCCAGAGGATTTGGAGTGGGCGTCAAGCAACAAACGAGGAAGCCACGAGGCAGGGAGGCGTGCCTGCCCCCCTGGGCGCGCCCCCACCCTCGTGGGCCCCTCACTACTAGGAAAAGGCCTACTAGTGGCGCACCAGTTTTGCGTACTAATGGCGCACTACTGGTGCGCCACTAGTATTTTTTACTAATGGCGCACTACTGGTGCGCCTTTTACTAATGGCGCACCACTGGTGCGCCATTAGTATACCAGATACTAATGGTGCACCTGTAGTGCGCCATTAGTATGCCTAGAGGTGCGCCATTACTATCTGACTTAGTAAGTAATGGCGCAGCACATAGAAGTGCGCCATTAGTAATAAATTTTTTTCAAAAAAAATCAAAATATTTTTAATTTTTTTTAATTTTTTCTTAATCTCGGGTCACTATGGCTTAATCTTAGGTCAAATCGCACTCCGTGGTCAAACTTCCCGAAAGGACACCCATCCTCACACTACTCCAGCCCAAGCATGCTTAACTTCAGAGTTCTATCCAACCCCAGCACCACCTCACTTCATAGGCACTTGTTGATATATCTAGCATATCAATCCTATTAAACCTTGTTGATGTTTAGGACTTTGTTCATGTTCATGAGTGTGATGAAATTTTGAAAAAATATTTCAAACTTCCGTTCATATTACGTATCATATTTTGAAAAAAAATCTCAATTTTTTTTCTTTTGTTACTAGTGGCGCACCTAGTAAACGGCGCGCCACTAGTAAGTTTGAATTTTTTTGAATTTTTCTGCCTCCAGATCTTAAAAGCCCCGTAACTTTTTTTCTGTTAGGGTTTTGAGGATTTTGAAAATGTTTAACGGGGTTCACCCAGTTAAATTCGGATGTAACTTTTCAAGTAGATGATTTTTCATATAGAAAACTTTTTAATCCGAGTTCGTATGCAAAAGTTATGCCCATTTTACAAATTCCAGAGAGATTTTGCAAATAAAGTCGAAATTCATATTTGTAAATTTTCCCAACAACTAGACCACATATCACATGGGAAACTTATTTTCTTTTATTTTTTTGACATTTTCATCATTTTCTTTTATTTATTTTAAAACTGAAAAGGCGGTCCACTAGGGGGGGGGTGCATTCGGTGGAATTTTTGGGCCAAGTTAGTAATGGCGCACCGTGGGAGTGGTGCGCCATTACTAGTTTTGAAAAAAAATAAAAAAAATTGAAAAAAAATTACTAGTGGTGCGCCATTACTAGTTTAACTAGTAATGGCGCACTATCCCCTGGTGCGCCATTACTAGTTTTGAAAAAAATAAAAAAAATTGAAAAAAATTTAATTTTTTTTACTAATGGCACACCGTAGATGTGGTGCGCCATTACTAGTTTAACTAGTAATGGCGCACTATCCCCTAGTGCGCCATTAGTAGTTTTGAAAAAAAAATTGTTACTAATGGCGCACCATGGATGTGGTGCTCCATTAGTATTTGGACACTAATGGCACTCCAACACATGGTGCGCCATTAGTATATAGTAGTGGCGCACCACATGTCTGGTGCGCCATTAGTGTCCATTTCATCTATAGCCCTTTTCCTAGTAGTGCCTCGTGGCTCTCCTGACCGACCTCTTTCGCCTATATATAGTCATATACCCTGGAAACATCGTATACTGAGCCAAAACCCTATTTCCGCTGCCACAACTCTCTATACCCGTGAGATCCCATCTTGGGGCCTTTTCTGGCGCTCCACCGGAGGGGGCATTGATCACGGAGGGCTTCTACATCAACAGCATAGCTTCTCCGATGATGTGTGAGTAGTTTACCTCAGACCTTCGGGTCCATAGTTATTAGCTAGATGGCTTCTTCTCTCTCTTTGGATCTCAATACAAAGTTCTCCTTGATTCTCTTGGAGATCTATTCGATGTAACTCTTTTTTGCGGTGTGCTTGTCGAGATCCGATGAATTGTTGGTTTATGATCAAGATTATCTATGAACAATATTTGATTCTCCTCCGAATTATTTTATGTATGATTGGTTATCTTTGCAAGTCTCTTCGAATTATCAGTTTAGTTTGGCCTACTAGATTGATCTTTCTTGCAATGGGAGAAGTGCTTAGCTTTGGGTTCAATCTTGCGGTGCTCGATCCCAGTGACAGTAGGGGAAACGACACATATTGTATTGTTGCCATCGAGGATAAATGTCAGGACCCCGATTCCAAGTCACATCGACCTAGCCGGTAACACCTCATATCACTTTGCGGCCTCACGCACGGTATTCCCACGGGTGTCGCCTTACCATGGCCCGAGACCGTTTGCGCCTTTTGGCTCACGTATATGATAGTGTCGCTAGCATCCACATGACAAAGAACCCGGGCCGACATGCCTAGTCGTGAACCCAAAGCGGCGCTAACCTATGGGGATAGGCATACATGAATCACATCGAGCATGTCGGTCATCAACGTATGAATTCGGGCTGTAGCACTGGGCTAACAGGACTCCGGTATCCCGGGCTGTAGCAGGCTAGGCAGGACTCCGAATATCACCGCGTGACATTTCCCCAAAGGGACAGACATAGGAACGAGGTGAAACACATGCCGGCCAGTCAAGTGTCCAAGCAGCAGTGCTGGGCTAGCAGGACTCCGGTGAACCGGGCTGTAGCGGACTACTATCGCTCAGAAGCACGAGACTACATTTCCCCGTAAGAGAGGCTGCCAAGGATAAACAACTAGTTTTTCGGATCCCACTCATACCAAGCATTTCAATCATACACGTGTTGGGGAACGTTGCAGAAAATTAAAATTTTCCTACGGTTTCACCAAGATCTATCTATGAGTTCATCTAAGCAACGAGTTACGAGAGAGAGTTTGCATCTACATACCACTTGTAGATCGAGTATGGAAGCGTTCGAGGGAGTGGTGATGATGAAGACGTTCCCAACGTGATTCCGATCACCGATGACCAAAGTGCTGAAAGGACAGCACCTCCGTGTTCAACACACGTACGGGACGATGGCGTCTCCTCCGTCTTGATCCAGCAAGGATGAAGGAGAGGTTGAGGAAGACAACTCCAATGGCAGCACGACGGCGTGGTGCAGTTGGTACGACAGTTCTTCGGCAGGGCTTCGCCAAGCTCGCGTGGAGAAAGAGAGGTGTTGGGGAGGGGAGGGGCTGCGCCTTCAATGGTATATGCAGCCCTCCCCCCCACCCCTCTATTTATAGGAGGAGAGGGCAAAGGGGGGGCCGGCCATCTAGGGGAAACCCTAGATGGGGCAGCGGCCCAAGGGAGGAGGGAGGGTGGCTTGCCCCCAAGCTGGGGCGCCCCTTTAGGGTTTCCCCTCCCAAACCCTAGCCGCATGGGCCTAGGTGGGGGCGCCCAGCCCACCAGGGGCTGGCTCCCTCCCACTTAGCCCATGTGGCCCCCGGAGGGGTGGCCCTCCGGTGGACCTCGGAACTCTCCCGTGGCCCGGTACATTACAGTATACCCCCGAAACTTTCCGGAGTCCGTTTAACCACTTTCCATATATAAATCTTTACCTCCGGATCATTCCGGAACTCCTCGTGACGTCCGGGATCTCATCCGGGACTCCGAACAACATTCGGTAATCACATACTTGTCTTCCTATTAACCCTAGCGTCACCGAACCTTAAGTGTGTAGACCCTACGGGTTCGGGAGACATGCAGACATGACCGAGACTACCTCAAGTCAATAACCAACAGCGGGATCTGGATACCCATGTTGGCTCCCACATGCTCCTCGATGTTGTCATCGGATGAACCACGATGTCAAGGGTTCAAGCAACCCCGTATTCTATTCCCTTTGTCAGACGGTATGTTACTTGCCCGAGACTCGATCGTCGGTATCCCAATAACTCATTTAGTCTCGTTACCGGCAACTCACTTTACTCGTACCGCAATGCATGATCCCGTGACCAGACACTTGATCACTTTGAGCTCATTATGATGATGCATTACCGAGTGGGCCCAGTGATACCTCTCCGTAACACGGAGTGAGAAATCCCAGTCTCGATCCGTGTCAACCCAATGGTCACTTTCGGAGATACCTGTAGTGCACCTTTATAGTCACCCGATTCGTTGTGACGTTTGATACACCCAAAGCACTCCTACGGTATCCGGAATTACACGATCTCATGGTCTAAGGAAGAGATACTTGACATTGGAAAAGCTCTAGCAAAGCGAACTACTACGATCTTGTGCTATGCTTAGGATTGGGTCTTGTCCATCACGTCATTCTCCTAATGGCGTGATCCGTTATCAATGACATCCGATGTCCATAGTCGAAACCATGACTATCTGTTGACCAACGAGCTAGTCAACTAGAGGCTTACTAGGGACGTATTGTAGTCTATGTATTCACACGTGTATTACGATTTCCGGATAATACTGATTATAGCATGAATAAAGACAATTATCATGAACAAGGAAATATAGTAATAATGCTTTTATTATTGCCTCTAGGGCATATTTCCAACAGTCTCCCACTTGCACTAGAGTCAATAATCTAGTTTACATTGTGATGAATCGAACACCCATAGAGTTCGGTGTTGATCATGTTTTGCCCATGAAGAGGTTTAGTCAGCGGATCTGCGACATTCAGATCCGTATGCACTTTACAAATTTCTATGTCTCCATCCTGAACATTTTCACGGATGGAGTTGAGCGACGCTTGATGTGCCTGGTCTTCTTGTGAAACCTGGGCTCCTTGGCAAGTGCAATAGCTCCGGTGTTGTCACGAGAAGAGTTTGATCGGCCCCGACGCATTGGGTATGACTCCTAGGTCGGTGATGAACTCCTTCACCCAAATTGCTTCATCGCTGCCTCCGAGGCTGCCATGTACTCCGCTTCACATGTAGATCCCGCCACGACGCTCGCTTGCAGCTGCACCAGCTTCTTGCTCCACCATTCAACATATACACGTATCCGGTTTGTGACTTAGAGTCATCAGATCTGTGTCGAAGCTAGCGTCGGCGTAACCTGTTCTGACGAGCTCTTCGTCACCTCCATAAACGAAACATGTCCTTTGTCCTTTTCGGTACTTCAGGATATTCTTGACCGCTGTCCGGTGTTCCTTGCGGGATTACTTTGGTACCTTCCTACCAAACTTACGGCAAGGTTTACATCAGGTGCAGTACACAGCATGGCATACATAATAGATCCTATGGCTGAGGCATAGGGATGACACTCATCTCTTCTTTATCTTTTGCCGTGGTCGGGCATTGAGCTGAGCTCAATCTCACACCTTGCTGTCAGGCAAGAACCCTTCTTGGACTGATCCATTTTGAACTTCTTCAAAATCTTATCAAGGTATGTGCTTTGTGAAAGACCTATGAGGCGTCTCGATCTATCTCTATAGATCTTGATGCCTAATATATAAGCAGCTTCTCCAAGGTCCTTCATTGAAAAACACTTATTCAAGTAGGCCTTAATGCTGTCCAAGAATTCTATATCATTTCCCATCAAGTATGTCATCTACATATAATATGAGAAATGCTCTGAGCTCCCACTCACTTTCTTGTAAACGCAGGCTTCTCCATAAGTCTGCATAAACCAAACGCTTTGATCATCTCATCAAAGCGAATGTTCTAACTCGAGATGCTTGCACCAGCCCATAAATGGATCGCTGGAGCTTGCATACTTTGTCGACATTCTTAGGATCGACAAAACCTTCCGGCTGTATCATATACAGCTCTTCCTTAAGATAGCCGTTAAGGAGCGCTGTTTTGGCGTCCATCTGCCATATCTCATAATCATAGTATGCGGCAATTGCTAACATGATTGGACGGACTTAAGCTTCGCTACGGAGAGAAAGTCTCATCGTAGTCAATCCCTTGAACTTGCCGATAACCCTTAGCGACAAGTCGAGCTTTATAGATGGTGACATTACCATCCGCGTCCGTCTTCTTCTTAAAGATCCATTTGTTTTCTATCGCTCGCCGATCATCGGGCAAGTCGGTCAAAGTCCACACTTTGTTTTCATACATGGATTCTATCTCGGATTTCATGGCTTCTAGCCATTTGTTGGAATCTGGGCCCGCCATCGCTTCTTCATAGTTGAAGGTTCACCGTTGTCTAACAACATGATTTCCGGGACAGGGTTGCGTACCACTGCAGTGCGGAGCGTGTCCTAGTGGACCTCTGAGTTCAGTAGCAACTTGATCCAAGTACCTTGATCATCATCATGAATTTCCTCTTGATTGGTGTAGGCATCACAGGAACATTTTCTGAGCTGCACTACTTTCCTGTTCAAGAGGTAGTACTTCATCGAGTTCTACTTTCCTCCCACTTACTTCTTTCGAGAGAAACTCTTTTTCGAAAGGTTCCGTTCTGGCAACAAAGATCTTGCCTTTGGATCTAAGGTAGAAGGTATACCCAAAGGTTTCCTTAGGGTATCCTATGAAGACACATTTTCCGACTTGGGTTCGAGCTTTTCAGGTTGAAGTTTCTTGACATAAGCATCGCATCCCCAAACTTTTAGAAACGACAGCTTAGGTTTCTTCCCAAACCATAATTCATACGGTGTCGTCTCAGCGGTTTAGACGGTGCCCTATTTAAAGTGAATGTAGTTGTCTCTAGGCGTATCCCCAAAATGATAGCGGTAAATCGGTAAGAGACATCATAGATCGCACCATATCCAATAGAGTGCGATTCGACGTTCGGACACACCGTTCGCTGAGGTGTTCCAGCGGCGTTAGTTGTGAAACGATTCCACATTTTCTTAAGTGTGTACCAAATTCGTGACTTAAATATTCTCCTCCACGATCTGATCGTAAGAATTTTATCTTTCGGTCACGTTGATTCTCTACTTCATTCTGAAATTCCTTGAACTTTTCAAAGGTCTCAGACTTGTGTTTCATCAAGTAGACATACCCATATCTACTCAAGTCATACGTGAGAGTGAGAACATAACGATATCCTCCATGAGCCTCAACGCTCATTGGACCGCACACATCGGTATGTATGATTTCCAACAAGTTGGTTGCTCGCTCCATTGTTCGAGAGAATGGAGTCTTGGTCATCTTGCCCATGAGGCATGGTTCGCATGTGTCAAATGATTCATAATCAAGAGACTCCAAAAGTCCATCAGCATGGAGGTTCTTCATGCGCTTGACACCAATGTGACCAAGGCAAGTGCCACAAGTATGTGGGACTACCGTTATCAACTTTACATCTTTTGGTATTCACGCTATGAACATGTGTAATACTACGCTCGAGATTCATTAAGAATAAACCATTGACCATCGGAGCATGACCATAAAACATATCTCTCATATAAATAGAACAACCATTATTCTCGGATTTAAATGAGTAGCCATCTCGCATTAAGCGAGATCCAGATACAATATTCATGCTCAAACTTGGCACCAAATAACAATTATTAAGGTTCATAACTAATCCCGTGGGTAAATGAAGAGGTAGCGTGCCGACGGCGATCACATCGACTGGAACCATTCCCGGCGCGATCGTCACCTCATCCTTCGCCATCTCCGCTTATTCCGCAGCTCCTGCTGTGAGTTACAAATATGAGCAACGGCACGGTATCAAATACCCGGGAGTTACTACGATTACTGGTAAGGTACACATCAATTACATGTATATCAAATATACCTTTGGTGTTGCCGGCCTTCTTATCCGCTAAGTACTTGGGGCAGTTCCGCTTCCAGTGACCCCTTCCCTTGCAATAAAAGCACTCAGTCTCGGGTTTGGGTCCATTCTTTGACTTCTTCCCGGCAACTTGCTTACCGGGCGCGGCAATCTCCTTGCCGTCCTTCTTGAAGTTCTTCTTACCCTTGCCCTTCTTGAACTTAGTGGTCTTATTGACCATCAACACTTGATGTTCTTTCTTGATTTCAACCTCGGCTGACTTCAGCATAGAGAACACTTCAGGAATGGTCTTTACCATCCCCCGCATGTTGTAGTTCATCACAAAGCTCTTGTAGCTTGGTGGGAGCGACTGGAGGATTCTGTCAATGACCGCCTCATCAGGGAGGTTAATATTCAGCTGGGTCATACGGTTGTGCAACCCAGACATCTTCAGAATGTGCTCACTGACAGAACTGTTTTCCTCCATCTTACAACTATAGAACTTGTCGGAGATGTCATATCTCTCGACCCGGGCGTGAGCTTGAAAACCAGTTTCAGCTCTTGAACATCTCATATGCTCCGTGATGCTCAAAACGCTTTTGGAGCCCGGTTCTAAGCTGTAAAGCATGCCGCCTTGAACGAGGGAGTAATCATCAGACGAGACTGCCAAGCATTCATAATGTCTTGGTTCTGCAGGGACGGAGCATCACCTAACGGTCCTTCTAGGGCGTATTGTTTCTGGCAGCTATGAGGATGATCCTCGGGTTCGGACCCAGTCCGTATAGTAGTTGCCGTCATCTTTCAGCTTGGTTTTCTCTAGGAAGCGTTGAAGTTCAAGTTGACATGGCGTTGGCCATTTGATCTACAAGACATATCATGTAAAAGATTTTAGACTATTGTTCATGATAATAAAGTTCATCTAATCAAATTATTAATGAACTCCCACTTAGATTAGACATCCTCTAGTCATCTAAGTGTTACACGATCCGAGTCGACTAGGCCGTGTCCGATCAACACGTGAGACGGACTAGTCTGCGTCGGTGAACATTCTCATGTTGATCGTATCTTCCATACGACTCGTGTTCGACCTTTCGGTCTCCTTGTTCCGAGGCCATGTCTGTACATGCTAGGCTCGTCAAGTTAACCCTAAGTGTTTCTGCGTGTGTAAATCTTGCTTACACCCGTTGTATGTGAACGTAAGAATCCATCACACCCGATTAACACGTGGTGCTTAGAAGCGACGAACTGTAGCAACGGTGCAGTTAGGGAGAACACTTCTTGAAATTGTTCTAAGGGATCATCTTATTTACTACCGTCGTTCTAAGTAAACAAGATGTATAATCATAATAAACATCACATGCAATTATAAAGTAGTGACATGATATGGCCAATATCATATAGCTCCTTGATCTTCATCTTGGGCTCCATGATCATCCTGTCACCGGCATGACACCATGATCTCCATCATCATGATCTCCATCATCGTGTCTTCATGAAGTTGTCACGCCAACGACTACTTCTACTTCTATGGCTAACGCGTTTAGCAATAAAGTAAAGTGAGTTACATGGCGTACTTCAATGACACGCAGGTCATACAAAATAAAGACAACTCCTATGGCTCCTGCCGGTTGTCATACTCATCGACATGCAAGTCGTGATTCCTATTACAAGAACATGATCTCATACATCACAATATATCATCATTCATCACAACTTGGCCATATCCGTCACATGACAATTGCTGCAAAAACAAGTTAGACATCCTCTAATTGTTGTTGCATCTTTTACGTGGCTGCAATTGGGTTCTAGCAAGAACGTTTTCTTACCTACGAATAACCTGGCGTGATCTTGTCAACTTCTATTTACCCTTCATAAGGACCCTGTTCATCGAATCCGCTCCAACTAAAGTAGGAGAGCAGACACCCGCCAGCCACCTTATGCAACTAGTGCATGTTAGTCGGTGGAACCGGTCTCACGTAAATGCGTGTAAGGTTGGTCGGGCCGCTTCATCCCACAATACGCGGAAGCAAGAAACGACTAGTAACGGCAAGTAAGTTGACAAGATCCACGCACACAACAAAATTGTGTTCTACTCGTGCAAAGAGAACTACGCATAGACCTAGCTCATGATGCCCTTTGTTGGGGAGCGTTGCAGAAAATTAAAATTTTCCTACGGTTTCACCAAGATCTATCTATGAGTTCATCTAAGCAACGAGTTACGAGAGAGAGTTTGCATCTACATACCACTTGTAGATCGAGTGCGGAAGCGTTCGAGGGAGTGGTGATGATGAAGACGTTCCCAACGTGATTCCGATCACCGATGACCAAAGTGCTGAAAGGACAGCACCTCCGTGTTCAACACACGTACGGGACGATGGCGTCTCCTCCGTCTTGATCCAGCAAGGATGAAGGAGAGGTTGAGAAGACAACTCCAATGGCAGCACGACGGCGTGGTGCGGTTGGTACGGCAGTTCTCGGCAGGCCGCCAAGCTTCGCGTGGAGAAAGAGAGGTGTTGGGAGGGAGGGCTGCGCCTTCAATGGTATATGCAGCCCTCCCCCACCCCTCTATTTATAGGAGGAGAGGGCAAGGGGGGGCGGCCATCTAGGGAAACCCTAGATGGGCGGGCCAAGGGAGGAGGGAGGGTGGCTTGCCCCCAAGCTGGGGCGCCCCTTTAGGGTTTCCCCTCCCAAACCCTAGCCGCATGGGCCTAGGTGGGAGGCGCCCAGCCCACCAGGGCTGGCTCCCTCCCACTTAGCCCATGTGGCCCCAGGGGTGGCCCCTCCAGTGGACCTCCGAACTCTCCGGTGGCCCGGTACATTACCAGTATACCCCGAAACTTTCCGAGTCCGTTTAACCACTTTCCATATATAAATCTTTACCTCCGGATCATTCCGGAACTCCTCGTGACGTCGGGATCTCATCCGGGACTCGAACAACATTAGGTAATCACATACTTGTCTTCCTATTAACCCTAAGCGTCACCGAACCTTAAGTGTGTAGACCCTACGGGTTCGGGAGACATCTTGAACATGACCGAGACTACCTCAAGTCAATAACCAACAGCGGGATCTGGATACCCATGTTGGCTCCCACATGCTCCTCGATGTTGTCATCGGATGAACCACGATGTCAAGGGTTCAAGCAACCCGTATTCTATTCCCTTTGTCGACGGTATGTTACTTGCCCGAGACTCGATCGTCGGTATCCCAATACCTCGTTTAGTCTCGTTACCGGCAAGTCCCTTTACTCGTACCGCAATGCATGATCCCGTGACCGGACACTTGATCACTTTGAGCTCATTATGATGATGCATTACCGAGTGGGCCCGGTGATACCTCTCCGTAACACGGAGTGACAAATCCGATCTCGATCCGTGTCAACCCAATGGTCACTTTCGGAGATACCTGTAGTGCACCTTTATAGTCACCCGCCACGTTGTGACGTTTGATACACCCAAAGCACTCCTACGGTATCCGGAATTACGATCTCATGGTCTAAGGAAGAGATACTTGACATTGGAAAAGCTCTAGCAAAACGAACTACACGATCTTGTGCTATGCTTAGGATTGGGTCTTGTCCATCACGTCATTCTCCTAATGACGCGATCCCGTTGTCAATGACATCCGATGTCCATAGTCGAAACCATGACTATCTGTTGACCAACGAGCTAGTCAACTAGAGGCTTACTAGGGACGTATTGTAGTCTATGTATTCACACGTGTATTACGATTTCCGGATAATACAGTTATAGCATGAATAAAAGACAATTATCATGAACAAGGAAATATAATAATAATGCTTTTATTATTGCCTCTAGGGCATATTTCCAACAACACACAATATGCCCGATATGAGTAAATACAACAAGGCATCACAACAAAACTCTACAACTCAAAGTACTTTATTTAAGAGGCTCCGAGGAGCCATACATAACATATCCATACAGATAGGGGTCACATGACCCAACACTCAAGTCATACAAACATACAAGCACATGCGGAAGCAAACTAGTCTAAGTACAGACTCTAGAAAGAAAGAAAGCTTGTTGAAGACCTTCTATCTACAGTGGCCCTTCACAAGCCTTGGATCACCACCTAGGTGGCTAGTTCACTCGTCGATGTCAAGGTCTACATAAAACCCATTGAGGGGCAGTGTTGTCGTCTGAAAAACATTAATTAAGCAAACATGAGTGCGGAGGTACTCAAGCAAGTCTTACCACGAATCCTATCATACATGCACATTCTCAAGAAGGTGGTGGAGTTATTTGCAACAAGCCAGCTTTGACTCTTGGCTAAGCTATCCCACGTGACACCACTTGAAAAGCATTTGTCGCATTACGCAGTCCACTAATCACCATCACAATACTCCACCGTGGATCCTCTCTCGTCATCCCACGAGAGGGCCATCCATGATACTCACACTTATCTTGAGGCTTTTAGTAGTATCCATTTACTTGTCTATGAACTGATATAGGCAACCCAGAAGTCCTTCTCCGTGGACACATCAAGCGGAAGCCCAACGTGGGTGTCGGCCACAGCCTACCTAAACACTCAAGTCCCTAGTCCAGGTTTATCGCCTATTCGGGTTCCATCCGCAGGGAGTCCGGCCGAGGTTTCCCATACAGCCCCGAACGATGTGTGCAGGGTTCCCGAGATACCAAGCGGGCACTCGGTACAGACCGCGTGCCTACCGCAACACAACCCACCCCTAAGGTCAGCGTTGCGTGCGGCCCCCAGCATGCTACAATCACCAGAAACTACTTGCAACTCCCGGACTGAGAACAAGGGTGGTTAAGAAGCCGAGAGGGTCAATTAATGATCCCAATGCGTGGTAGTAACTGTTTCATGGATCACAAACACAGGCTCAGTTCCTAGGGACGGCTTCAATGAAACAACCCACCATGTACTCCTACATGGCCTCTCATCAATACCTTTATCAAAACGTGTTCAACACTTTCACTCTCGAACCCGACACAACCTTTCACTCCAGTTCATCATCCCGATTAGCCAGACCTGACACAACTCTAAGCATAGCAAGCATAGCATGGTAGGAATCACAAACATGGCTCAATCAACTCCTACACATACTAGTGGGTTTCATCTAGTTACTGTGGCAATGACAGGTCATGCAAAGGAAGTGGGTTCAACTACCGCATCACACAACAGTTTGAATCGCGTTGTCTTAATGCAGATAAACAAGAGCGAAGCGAGAACATGGGTTTGTATCGGAATGATCAATCGGTTGCTTGCACGATGGAGTGGTGGTAGGATCGCCCTTGAGCGGATATTCGGGATTATCCTCGGGAGGCGAACCTATCACGAAAGACATCTGAAAATAAACACACATGGCAATATGCAACAATATGATGCATGCTATGACATGGCAATATGGATGTGTGTTGGCCTAATGCAAGCTGAAACAAAAGGATGAACTCATTTGAATCAAAGATTCAAATGCTAGCTCATTTAAAATATCCCTAAAGGTGTAATATCTTATTCTGCTTGAACAGCAAGGTTAACTTGTTTTAACATGCATGAAACCTGTACCAATGGATAGAATGGATTTTCTGATCATTTTTCATATATAAATCTTTGCATTTGGAGTTCTGATTAAAAGTTATGAATTTTGAAGTTTGAACTATATTCGGAATTTCTGTAATAGGATAAATCCAGATATTAATTTCTTTGCGTCGACCATGCGTCGAGAATGACGTCGTGGTCAACGAAGCGTCCCAGTCAAACCTGTTGTGGGTCCAGGGTGTCAGGGTAATTACTTTAGCTAAAGTTTAATTAAAACTAACTCTAATTAGTTAACAGGGCTGGGCCCCACCTGTCATTGACTCATCAGAGTCAACCAGGGCCCACCGTGGTCAAAGTCAAAGTCGGCTGCCCGGCGTCTAGCCGCCGGCGAGCCCGACGCGGCGACAGAAGTGAGTTTGGCCGTTTCGGCAACCAAACGAGCCGCGGAGGGTGGCTATGGGTAGCTGGGGACATGCCGCAGCTTCTTGTGGAGTTGGTTGGGGTCGGGGTGGCCGGAGTCGGCGCCGGCGACGACCTAGGCGGCCGTCGGAGTTCGGCCGAAGGCGAACTCGAGGCTAGGGGGTCGGTGAGGTGCGGGGAGTGTATGGTTAGACCCTAAACGGTGCGGTGAGTGCTATGGACACCAAGAGGTGGCCGGAGGGTGACCGGGAGCACGTCGGCGACGAGCTCCGCGGCGGTGAGTGCGGTTGAGCTCCGGAAGGTCACTACACAGCTCGGGAGCAAGAAAGGAAGGGAGGGGGAGATGGTTAAGATCACAGGGAACTCGACGGAACACTTGGTGCGGCCGGGGACGGACCGGAGCGACGACGGCGTTGAAGGGGATCTCCGGCGACGACGGACTCGGGCGAAGTCGGTGCGGTGGACTCGGGCTACTCGAGCACGTGGGGCTCGGCTAGCTCGACGTAGTTGAGGGCGGCGGAGCTGCTAGACACGGTGGGGAGGAGCACGGACGGCGGGGAGCGCGGCTACGGCGATGGTGCGGCGGCGGTGGCGTCGGCCATGGCTGGGGAGCGCGAGAGAGAGGAGCCGGGGAGGAGAGGAGGTGTCCGGGGGGTTCGGGGGAGAGAGGGGAGCGGTCCACGTCGCGGCTGGGTGAGGGGAGCGGCGAGGCGGCGACCAGGTGTGTGGCACCCATGCGGTGCTCGCCGCCGAGCACTGGCTGCTACTGGCCGAGCCAAGCAGCTCATTGGCAGCACTCTTTGGCTGGGCTGGGCAGGTGGGCCGGGTAGGTGGCGCCAGGTAAGGTTTTCTTCCTGTTTTTTCCTTTTCTATTTTCCTGCAACTTTGTGGAGTTTTTAAAAAATACTAAAACAGTTTCAAAAATCACCAAACTGCTCCTGGTCCATTGTTGGAATATTTCCAACATGAAACATTTTAGTTTGGGGATATTTGGGCATTTGAAATATTTTATATAATTTTAAATGCCCAAACTCAAATAGCTATGATTTAATTCAATGACCTTAGGTTGACCTAGAAAATGGTGCAACACTTTTGGCAGAGGCTCTGAACCAAAGCAAAGATGATGAGCATTTTTGAAGGGCATTTCAGGTTCATTGAAAATAATTTTAGTAAACCCTAGTTGGATTAAAAGGGGTTCTGGGGTTTCTGTCTTCCCCATTTGAAATTCAAATGAAATTTAAACATGATGCACACACTAATGCATGGTCTAACTAGGATGTGACAACTCACCCCCACTCAAAAGAATCTCATCCCGAGATTTAGGGTCCGTTGTGAAAAAGATGGGATACTCAAGTCGAAGACGATCCTCCCTTTCCCAAGTTGCTTCTTGCCCGGAATGGTTTGACCATTGAACCTTTAGAAACTTGATATTCTGACGTCGAGTGGTACGCTCGGTTTGATCAAGAATACGAACGGGATATTCTCGACGGTAAGGTTATCTTGGAGATCAAGCGTTTGTGGTCCACTCCACGGATAGGATCCGAGAAGCAACGCTGAGTTGGGAAGCGTGGAAGACATCATGGACTCGGAAGATGCGGAGGTAGTTCAATTGGTAGGCAACTTCTCCTCGTTTGGCAAGAATGCGAAAGGGTCCAATGTAACGAGGAGCCAACTTGCCTTTGATACCGAATCGATGGGTTCCCTTCAAAGGAGTAACCCGAAGGTAAGCCTTCTCGCCAACTTCATAAGCCATAGGCTTATGCTTGCGGTCATATTGTCTCTTTTGACGAGATTGGGCTGTTTTCAACTTCTCACGAACAACGCAAACCTGCTCTTCTGCTTCTTGAATCATATCCGGGCCAAAGAGTTGTCTTTCCCCGGTTTCTGACCAGTTAAGAGGCGTTCGACATTTCCGTCCATAAAGAACTTCGAAAGGAGCTTTACCTAAGCTTGCTTGATAACTATTGTTATAAGCGAACTCGGCGAATGGAAGGCATTTCTCCCAATTCATGCCGAAAGAGATGATAGAAGCTCGAAGCATATCCTCTAGGATTTGATTGACTCGTTCTACTTGACCACTTGATTAAGGATGGAAGGCGGTGCTAAAGGAGAGACGAGTTCCCATAGCGTTTTGGAAACTTTCCCAAAATCGAGAGGTGAAGAGACTTCCACGGTCTGAATTAATCTCCAATGGAACACCATGAAGAGACACTATTCGAGAGATGTACAAATCAGCTAGCTGGCTAGCAGTTATACTCTCACGAACGGGTAGGAAGTGGGCTACTTTGGAAAGACGATCGACGACAACGAAGATAGCAGTATTCCCTCTCTTGGTCCTGGGAAACCCGGTAATGAAATCCATACCGATTTTATCCCATTTCCATTCAGGAATTTCCAAAGGTTGAAGGGTACCAGCAGGCCGTTGATGTTCTGCTTTAACTCGACGACAGACGTCGCAATTAGCAATGTATTGAGCGATTTCTCCCTTCATCCTAGTCCACCAAAACCTCTGGCGTAGGTCTTGATACATTTTAGTACTACCGGGATGAATGGTGAGAGGAGAGTCATGAGCTTCCTTAAGGATCAGTTGCCGTAGCTGTTGTTTCTTGGGAACCACCAAGCGGTTCTCAAAGAAGACAACACCTCGTTCATCTATGGAGAAACACTTAGCAGCTCCGCTAGCAATGTTCTCCTTGATCCGAGATATCCTTCTATCATACTGCTGAGCAGCTATGATTCGATCCGTAAGGTTAGGTTTCGCCACCAGGGTGGAAAGGAATCCTCGAGGAACAATTTGAAGATTAAGCTTACGAAATTCCTCGTGGAGAAATGGTTGACTTTGTTGTAACATCAGATTGTTACAATAAGATTTTCGACTTAGTGCGTCAGCCATGACATTGGCTTTGCCTGGGGTGTAAGATATTCCTAAGTCGTAATCTGTAATCAACTCAACCCAACGTCTTTGCCTGAGATTCAAATCTGGTTGGGTGAAGATGTATTTCAGACTTTGGTGATCGGTGTAGATTTATAGCGATTACCAAGAAGGTAATGTCGCCAGGTTTTGAGTGCATGAACCATTGCTGCAAGCTCTAGATCGTGTGTGGGATAGTTATCCTCATGTGGGCCATGGCCGAGAAGCGTAGGCAATCACATGATGATCTTGCATGAGTATGCAACCAAGTCCTTGTCGCGAGGCGTCGCAATAGATAATAAAGTCCTTAGAAAAATCTGGTGGAACATGTACGGGAGCAGATGTCAGGCGTCTTTTCAGTTCCTGAAAGCTGAACTCGCACTGTGGCGTCCATTCGAACTTCTTATCTTTCTTGAGGAGTTCGGTTAGCTCTAGAGAAATTCTCGACGAAGCGGCGGCAATAGCTCGCTAAACCGAGGAAACTCCGAACTTGCTTGACCGATTCAGGTGGAGTCCAGTCAAGGACGGCTTGAACTCTCTCGGGATTGACAGCAATGCCCTTACCAGAGATTACATGGCCTAGGTAGGTCACTTATGGTAACCAGAATTCACACTTAGAAAATTTGGCATAAAGGCGATGCTCTCGAAGTTTCATCAATACTAGCCTTAGATGTTCGGCATGTTCTTCCTCATTCTTGGAGTAGATGAGTATATCATCGAGGTATACCACATTTAATTTATCCAAATACTCCATGAAGATTGAGTTCATTAACCGAGAGAAGGTGGCTGGAGCATTGGTTAAACCGAAGGACATGACTGTGTACTCGTATTGGCCATAACGAGTAACAAAGGCCGTTTTAGGAATGTCCCCGTTCTTGATTTTGATTTGATGGTAGCCCAACCTCAAATCCATCTTGAAAAATCGAGGATCCAGCGAGCTGATCATACAGATCGTTGATCCTAGGGAGCGGATACTTGTTCTTGATAGTGACCAAATTGACAGGTCGGTAATCCACAACCATCCGATCCGTTCCATCCTTCTTCTTGACGAAGAGGACGGGGCAAGCCCATGGAGATGAACTAGGACGGATGAAACCCTTTTGCAAGGACTCATCGAGTTGTTTCTTAAGTTCGGATAGTTCTAGGGGTGCCATCTTATAAAGTCTTCTAGAAATTGGGACGGTTCCGGGAACAAGATCTATCACGAACTCGACATCCCTGTCAGATGGAACACCTGGCAGTTCTTCTGGAAAGACATATGGAAAATCACGGACTACCGGAATATCTTCGAGGTCTGGAAGGGGGTTGGCATTTAAGGAGTATAGCTGACGCTTGTCCACTTGGGTTAAAACATTAACTGTCTTGCCCGAAGGATGGGTGAGTTGAACAGTTCTAGTAGAGCAATCAATCTTAGCATAATGGGCTGACATCCAGTCCATACCCAAGATGATGTTTATGTCCGAGGACTTGAGAGCTATTAGAGAAGCAAGAAAGACTAATCTGTCGACAAGAATTTCATTCCCATGACTTATTCTAGAGGTTTGCCATCTAGAACCAGGGGTCTGAATTTCGATGGAGGTATGCATGTCACAGAATGTGGTGTTGTGCAATCGGGCATAGCTCTCGAAATAAATGAATGAGATGCTCCGGTATCAAAAAGAACAGTTGCGGATGACAATTAACAAGGAGCGCATCGAGAACGGCGTTGGGGTCCTCATAGGTTTCTTCAGCTGAAACATAGTTGGCGTGGCCACAGCGGTGGCAGCTGGTTTAACATAGAGCACCTTTCCTGCTGGCTTGCCACGGCCAATGCAGACTTTCCAATCTGGTGGGGTTGTATTGGGGACACTCACGGATGTAGTGGCCCGTCTCCACACTTGAAGCAAGTTATCATATTAGGGCGTGGAGCAGCATTAGCAGCGGGGCCTCCATAAGTCTTAGGCGGAACATACTGCTGGTTGGGACGAGGCGCCTCAAAGGATGGCCTCGGGGTGAACACAGGTGGCGAGCAGTATTTGGAATCAAACCCGGCGCCGAGATCGAGCGGATGAAGAACCGATCACGGACGTGCTTGCGTGAAGCTTCAAAATCAGACTACCGGTTTCAGACCGATAGCCTTATTGACTAGCCGGAAAAGAAGTACACTCGTGCGAGGCGAAGATCACGACGAAGCTCGGGGCTAAGTCCCTTGCGGAACCTTGCACGCTTCTGGCGTCGGTAGAAACTTCTTCAGGAGCATAACGTGCTAAATTCCCAAACTCATGGCTGTAGTGATCCTTTGTCAGCCTACCTTGGTGAAATTGCAGAATTCCTCCTTTTGCGATCCATGAGACCTTCGGGATGTGATGCTCACGAAAGCGGCACTGAATTCAGCCCAAGTAGTAATTTGTCCAACGGACGATAGCCTCATAATTCTTCCACCAAAGGCTAGCGGGGCCTTGAGATGATAAGCGGCAAAAGTAACCTTATCAGCTTCAGCCACGTTGGCAGAACGCAGCTTGTGGTTGATGCTGCGAAGCCAATCATCCGCGTCAAGAGGCTAAACGGAATACTTGAACTTCGGTGGATACAGCTTGACGAAGTCATTGAGTGACACCAAATCATTTCTTGGCTGGCATGCGGTGTTTTGCTCAATCCGCTCCAGTAAGCGATTGGTCTCACGCTTATTGCGTTCTGCTTCCAGCATAACCTCGGCCAAAGATGGCGGTTGAGGCAGATTCACATTCCTGGCTGCACTAGCTTCTTCCTACTCCGGAGCAGCAGGATTGTTGCGGGTGTTGACCATCCTAGGAAACAAAACAACGGTTTAAACCAGGATGGCAGAATTTAGCAAGGAAGTGCGAAATGTAATGGATAACACGGAATGCAGAGATGTTCATCCGTATGACATGGTAATATAAAAACTGCCATATATATACCAACGGTCATACACACCATTCATAGTTTAGTACAAGCCCGACGGGGTACAACTATAGGGAAAGGCGTTACATCTCATCGGAAGCATTCCAAACTCCTATACATTATTTTTCTACACTTTCGGAATGATACACACTAAGTCATATTCCACAAGTCACGCAGGACGGTGGAAATACAACTATTACAATACTAGGAATACTACTACTAACTCAGGCAGCTCCGTAGTAGTCCTCATAGAAGTCACCACCCAAGCACGAAGTGGAACATGATCATCCGGAAGCAGGCGATCTGTGGAGCTTGCGGACCATAGGGACTTCGGATGTGGCCGTGGTCCAACAAGCGGCGCAGACGAGGTCCACGAGGAGGGGTGATGCCTCCCACCTCACGCCACTCCATAAAGTCTGGCAGACCAGCCCGCACAGGGTACAAGTCCCTCATGTCCATGTATCCGGCTTGCACGGCAGGTGCAAACCGAGTTAGAGTAGCCCAGTGATCAGAACGGGCATTAAAGAGCTCCATACGCAAGGCCGGTTTTCACGGTCCTTTTCTTCCAAAGCATCTCTGTAGTGGTGCGAAGGTGAGTCCTCATGGGATGCATTGCTGTACATACCTCGAAGGTAGCCATGCGCCCACAGGGGTGATCTTGGCATGTAGCGAAATCGGTGTTGCCCAGCAAAGCAGTTACGCTCGAATAATAGTCATCATTGAATAGGCTGCATCTTGCACGGACATCCCAGTAGTGATCCCAAGTCCATAAGAACAGTGGAGCGGTTCAGTAGCTCCGGGATAAGATGGATAAATCCTGACCGTGCACAGATATTGGCTTTGATTAAAATCCCTAAACTACTCCTCGACGGTATATTCAGGATACCATCGGTAACCGGTCTCGATCATCACCCGAACCAACATTGCCGTGTGACCACACACATCAATGCAACGGGTCAGACGAACCACTTGGTTCTGGGGACGGGTGGCCATCTGAAAGCACAGCCACAATGCAAAGACATTAGAATTTCTAGGGAAAATCGGGCAGCATAACATCTGTAAATGCTCAAAAACAGATTTGAGACATTCAAAATCAGATTGCAAAACCACTCAACAACATCATATCAAGGTTCTGGTTCAACTGATAGCATACTAAAAATTAGTAGAACTGAACTGAGGATGTAACCAACAATCCTATAAGTTACTACGGATTAGTAACACGTGAACCTAATAGAGAGAAGAGAGCCTAGTCCTATACCCACGTAGAATGAGAAGAGGATGACTCAGATCAGAGGGTATAAGGTAAAGGAGTAAAAAGAGTCTTACGTTCCCTCCCAGAATCAATTCCCCTACATATAACTAAAGCATTTCTAGACTCAACATCGACCAGTTTGGCTTAGCGAACCTACAGGCAGCCCTGCTCTGATGCCAACGCTGTCAGGACCCCGATTGCAAGTCACATCGACCTAGCCGGTAACACCTCATATCACTTTGCGGCCTCACGCACGGTATTCCCACGGGTGTCGCCTTACCATGGCCCGAGACCGTTAGCGCCGCTTTGGGTTCACGACTAGCCATGTCGGCCCGGGTTCTTTGTCATGTGGATGCTAGCGACACTATCATATACGTGAGCCAAAAGGCGCAAACGGTCCCGGGCCATGGTAAGGCGACACCCGTGGGAATACCGTGCGTGAGGCCGCAAAGTGATATGAGGTGTTACCGGCTAGGTCGATGTGACTTGGAATCGGGGTCCTGACAATAAAAATATGGGGTTTATATCATATTGCATGAGTTTATCCCTCTACATCATGTCATCTTGCTTAAAGCGTTACTCCGTTCTTATGAACTTAATACTCTAGTTGCATGCTGGACAGCGGTCGACGTTTGGAGTAATAGTAGTAGATGCAGGCAGGAGTCGGTCTACTTGTCACGGACGTGATGCCTATATACATGATCATACCTAGATATTCTCATAAATATGCTCAATTCTATCAATTACTCAACAGTAATTCATTTACCCACCGCAATACTTATGCTTTTGAGAGAAGCCACTAGTGAAACCTATGGCCCCCGGGTCTATTTTCCATCATATTAATCTCCCGTCAAGTAGCTATTTCTATCTCCGTTTATTTTGCTTTCTTTACTTTTAGTCTTTATCATAAAAATACCAAAAATATTATCTTATCATATCTATCAGATCTCACTCTCGTAAGTAACTGTGAAGGGATTGACAACCCCTTATCGCGTTGGTTGCGAGGTTCTTATTTGTTTGTGTAGGTGTGTGGGACTTGAACGTGGTCTCCTACTGGATTGATACCTTGGTTCTCAAAAACTAAGTGAAATACTTACGCTACTTTACAGCATCACCCTTTCCTCTTCAAGGGAAAATCAACGCAGTTCTCAAGAGGTAGCAAACATTACCGTCAGTGTCAGTCTTCTTCTTGAAGATCCATTTATTCTCGATGGTTTGACGATCATCGGGCAAGTCAACCAAAGTCCACACTTTGTTCTCATACATGGATCCCATCTCAGATTTCATGGCCTCAAGCCATTTCGCGGAATCTGGGCTCATCATCGCTTCCTCATAGTTCGTAGGTTCGTCATGGTCAAGTAACATGGCCTCCAGAACTGGATTACCGTACCACTCTGGTGCGAATCTTACTCTTGTTGACCTACGAGGTTCGGTAGGAACTTGATCTGAAGTTATATGATCATCATCATTAGCTTCCTCACTAATTGGTGTAGGAGTCACAGGAACTGATTTCTGTGTGGAACTACTTTCCAATAAGAAACGACAACTTGGGTTTCTTGCCAAACCACAGTTCATAAGGTGTCGTCTTAATGGATTTAGATGGTGCCCTATTTAATGTGAATGCAGCCGTCTCTAAAGCATAACCCCAAAATGATAGCGGTAAATCAGTAAGAGACATCATAGATCGTACCATATCTAGTAAAGTATGATTACGACGTTCGGACACACCATTACGCTGTGGTATTCCGGGTGGCGTAAGTAGAGAAACTATTCCGCATTGATTAAAATGAAGACCAAACTCGTAACTCAAATATTCTCCTCCACGATCAGATCGTAGAAACTTTATTTTCATGATGATTTTCCACTTCATTCTGAAATTCTTTGAACTTTTCAAATGTTTCAAACTTATGTTTCATCAAGTAGATATACCCATATCTGCTCAAATCATCTGTGAAGGTGAGAAAATAATGATACCCACCGCGAGCCTCAATGTTCATTGGACCACATACATCGGTATGTATGATTTCCAATAAATCTATTGCTCACTCCATTGTTCCAGAGAACGGAGTTTTAGTCATCTTGCCCATGTGGCATGGTTCGCAAATTCCAAGTGATTCATAATCAAGTGATTCCAAAAGTCCATCGGAATGGAGTTTCTTCATGCGCTTTACACCAATATGACCTAAACGGCAGTGCCACAAATAAGTTGCACTATCATTATCAACTCTGCATCTTTTGGCTTCAATATTATGAATATGTGTGTCACTACTACCGAGATTCAACAAAAATAGACCACTCTTCAAGGGTGCATGACCATAAAAGATATTATTCATATAAATAGAACAACAATTATTCTCTGATTTAAATGAATAACCGTCTAACATCAAACAAGATCCAGATATAATGTTCATGCTTACCGCTGACACCAAATAACAATTATTCAGGTCTAAAACTAATCCCATAGGTAGATGTAGAGGTAGCGTGCCGACGGCAATCACATCGACTTTGGAACCATTTCCCACGCGCATCGTCACCTCATCCTTAGCCAATCTTCGCTTAATCTGTAGTCCCTGTTTTGAGTTGCAAATATTAGCAACAGAACCAGTATCAAATACCCAGGCACTACTGCGAGCATTAGTAAGGTACACATCAATAACATGTATATCACATATACCTTTGTTCACCTTGCCATGCTTCTTATCCGCCAATAACTTGGGGCAGTTCCGCTTCTAGTGACCAGTCCCTTTGCAGTAGAAGCACTCAGTCTCAGGCTTAGGTCCAGACTTGGGATTCTTCACTTGAGCAGTGATACGTCTCCAACGTATCTATAATTTTTTAATGTTCCATGCTATTATGTTATATGTTTTGGATGTTTAATGGGCTTTATTATGCACTTTTATAGTATTTTTGGGACTAACCTACTAACTGGAGGCCCAATGCAAATTGCTATTTTTTTTTCCTATTTCAATGTTTCGCAGAAAAGGAATATCAAACGGAGTCCAAACGGAATGAAACCTTCGGGAGAGTTATTTTTGGAACAAACACAATCCAGGAGACTTAGAGTGGACGTCAAGTAAGCAACTAGGCGGCCACGAGGCAGGGAGGCATGCCCAGGGGGGTAGGTGTGCCCCCACCCTCGTGGGCCCCTCGTGGCTCCTCTGACCGACTTCTTTCGCCTATATATACTCATATACAACAAAAACATCCAGGAGCACCACGAAACCCTACTTCCACCGCCACAACCTTCTGTACCCGTGAAATCCCATCTTGGGGCCTTTTTCGGTGCTCCGCCGGAGGGGGGAATCGATCATGGAGGGCTTCTACATCAACACCATAGCCTCTCCGGTGATGTGTGATTACTTTACCTCACACCTTCGGGTCCATAGTTATTAGCTAGATGGCTTCTTCTCTCTCTTTGGATCTCAATACAAAATTCTCCTTGATTCTCTTGGAGATCTATTCGATGTAATTCTTTTTGCGGTGTGTTTGTCGAGATCCGATGAATTGTGGGTTTATGATCAAGATTATCTATGAACAATATTTGAATCTCCTCTGAATTCTTTCATGTATGATTTGTTATCTTTGCAAGTCTCTTTGAATTATCAGTTTGGTTTGGCCTACTAGATTGATCTTTCTAGCAATGGGAGAAGTGCTTAGCTTTGGGTTCAATCTTGCGGTTCTCGGTCCCAGTGACAGAAAGGGAAACGACACGTATTGTATTGTTGCCATCGAGGATAAAAAGATGGGGTTTATATCATATTGCTTGAGTTTATCCCTCTACATCATGTCATCTTGCCTAATGCGTTACTCTGTTCTTATGAACTTAATACTCTAGATGCATGCTGGATAGCGGTCGATGTGTGGAGTAATAGTAGTAGATGCAGAATCATTTCGGTCTACTTGTCACGGACGTGATGCCTATATACATGATCATGCCTAGATTTTCTCATAACTATGCGCTCTTCTATCAATTGCTCGACAGTAATTTGTTCACCCACCGTAGAATATGCTATCTTGAGAGAAGCCACTAGTGAACCCTATGCCCCCCGGGTCTATTTTCAATCATATAAGTTTCCAATCTATTTTATTTTGATATCTTTACTTTCAATCTATACAACAAAAATACCAAAAATATTTATCTCATTATCTCTATCAGATCTCACTTTTGCAAGTGGTCGTGAAGGGATTGACAACCCCTTTATCGCATTGGTTGCAAGGTTCTTATTTGTTTGTGTAGGTATGAGGTGACTTGTGTGTAACCTCCTACTGGATTGATACCTTGGTTCTCAAAAACTGAGGGAAATACTTACGCTACTTTGCTGCATCACCCTTTCCTCTTCAAGGGAAAACCAACGCAATGCTCAAGAGGTAGCAAGAAGGATTTCTGGCGCTGTTGCCGGGGAGGCTTACGCCAAGTCAAGTCAAGACATACCAAGTACCCATCACAAACTCTTATCTCTCGCATTACATTATTTGCCATTTGCCTCTCGTTTTCCTCTCCCCCACTTCACCCTTGCCGTTTTATTTGCCCTTTTCGTTCGCCTCCTTTCACTTGCTTCTTGTTTGCTTGTGTGTTCGATTGGTTGCTTGTCACAATGGCTCAAGACAATACTAAATTGTGTGAATTTTCCAATACCAACAACAATGATTTTCTTAGCACTCCGATTGCTCCTATTACCGATGTTGAATCTTGTGAAATTAATGCTACTTTGTTGGATCTTGTCTTGAAAGATCAGTTCTCTAGCCTTCCTAGTGAAGATGCCACTACCCATTTAAACAACTTTGTTGATTTGTGTGATATGCAAAAGAACAAAGACGTGGATAATGATATTGTTAAATTGAAGTTATTTCCGTTTTTGCTTAGAGATCGTTCTAAAACTAGGTTTTCATCTTTGCCTAAATATAGTATTTGTTCATTGAATAAGTGCAAAGATGCTTTTATCTCTAAGTATTTTCCTCCCGCTAAGATCATCTCTCTTAGGAATGATATTATGAATTTTAAACAACTTGATCATGAGCATGTTGCACAAGCTTGGGAGAGGATGAAATTAATGATACGTAATTGCCCTACACATGGTTTGAATTTATGGATGATTATGCCAAAAAAATATGTCGGATTGAATTTTGCCTCTAGGAATCTTTTAGATTCGGCCGCGGGAGGCACTTTTATGGAAATCACTTTAGGAGAAGCTACTAAACTCCTAGATAATATTATGGTTAATTATTCTCAATGGCACACCGAAACATCCACTAGTAAAAGGGTTCATGCGATTGAAGAGATAAAAAAATGTTTTGAGTGGAAAGATGGAGGAATTTATGAAATTGTTTGCTAATAAGAGTGTTTCTTCTGATCCTAATGATATGCCTTTTTCCACTTTGATTGAGAATAGTAATGAATCTATGGATGTGAATTTTGTTGGTAGGAACAATTTTGGTAACAATGCGTATAGAGGAAAGTTTAATTCTAGGCCGTTCCCTAGTAATTCCTCTAATAATTATGGTAATCCCTACAACAACTCTTATGGAAATTTTAATAAGATGCCCTCTGATTTTGAGACTAGTGTCAAAGAATTTATGAATTCGCAAAAGAATTTCAATGCTTTGATTGAAGAAAAATTGCTTAAGATTGATGAGTTGGCTAGGAACGTGGATAGAATTTCTCTTGATGTTGATTCTTTGAAACTTAGATCCATTCCACCTAAGCATGATATCAATGAGTCTCTCAAAGCCATGAGAATTTCCATTTATGAATGCAAAGAAAGAACTGCTAGGATGCGTGCTAAAAAAGATTTCTTTGTGAAAGCGTGTTCTTCTAGTTTTCATGATAATAAAGATGAAGATATAAAAGTGATTGATGTGTCACCTATTAAATCTTCGTTTTCCAATATGAATATTGATAAATATGGGGCTGGAGATGAGTCAACTTTAGTTAAAAGGCGTCCCAACGATTCAGAGTTTTTAGATCTTGATGCTAAAATTAATAAAAGTGGGATTGAAGAGGTCAAAACTTTACTTAGTAATGAACCCACTATTTTGGATTTCAAGGAATTTAATTATGATAATTGCTCTTTGATAGATTGCATTTCCTTGTTGCAATTCGTGTTAAATTCTCCTCATGCTTATAATCTAAATAAAGCTTTCACTAAACATATCGTTGATGCTTTAATGCAGTATTATGAAGAAAAACTTGAACTAGAAGTTTCTATTCCTAGAAAACTTTACGATGAGTGGGAGCCGACTATTAAAATTAAGATTAAGGATTATGAATGCTATGCTTTGTGTGATTTGGGTGCTAGTGTTTCCACGATTCCAAAAACTTTGTGTGATGTGTTAGGTTTCCGTGAATTTGATGATTGTTCTTTAAATTTGCATCTTGCGGATTCCACCATTAAGAAACCTATGGGAGGGACTAATGATATTATTATTGTTGCAAATAAGAATTATGTGCTCGTAGATTTCATTGTTCTTGATATAGATTGCTATCCTACATGTCCTATTATTCTTGGTAGACCTTTCCTTAGAATGATTGCTGGAATTATTGATATGAAAGAAGGAAATATTAGATTCCAATATCCGTTAAGGAAAGGCATGGAACACTTTCCTAGGAAGAAAATTAAATTGCCTTATGAATCTATTATGAGAGTGTGACACTCCAAAAATATTAATTTTTGTTTTCAACAAAAACCTTGTTTGTTTTGAAGGAGGCCATTTAAAATCCTTCCAAAAACCCCTCTCTCTCAAATTTTCCTCATGGCAAGGATTTTATTTTGTGTCTTCTTCAACCTTGGTGTTTGGTTATTAAAAACCTTCCTTTTGATTTTTCTAACCTCTCAAATATATTTTTGGAATTTATTTTCTATTAAAAAGAAACCCTGTGGGTTTTGGGGCTACTCTTTTGTTTTGAAACCATCCATTGTTTTACCATGCCTCATGTGGTAATTTCTTCCAAAACCCCTCCCTCCACTTTGGGGCAACCCAAACTTTCTATTCCAACAGGTTCAACCCACTTTTGAATTTTATTTCATTTAATTTATCCCCAAAATCAATTATGTCCTTTATTTTAAGCCTAGATGTTTTACAAAGGAAGTACCTGATTTCTTTTGGGTTTTGATCTCAAACCAACTCCTCTGGATAGTCCCTAGCACCCCCAACCTAGATCCATCAAGATCCACTCTTCCTCTTTTCAAAATTTTCAAGTTTCAACCACTGCAAGTTTGGACCAGATTTATCATTTTTGGTGAAATTTATATTTTCCTTTCTCCAAAAATTCCACCAAAAATCAGGCAGCCCCCAGGTGCTTTGAGAGACCACCACACCAAAGATCAGCCCCAGATAAATTCTTCTCATGCCTAAATCATTTCATCAAACACTTGGCCAACACTATTTCTGTGCATATTCAGTAAATTCAGAGTTTAGTCAGTGTCGTTTTTCGTCAGTGACTTGTCATCGATCACCAGTGCACCCTGGCGCGTTGCGCACGGCCTCTCCTCCTTAACCAGAGCCCCTCACGCTCTCTTGGACGGGTGCAGGAGTTGGTGGCGGTGAGCCTCGCCGACGCCGGCAGCTTCTGCGGTGGCAGAGCCACCCGTGGCGGCCAACGGGAGCTAGCGCCAGCTCGCTACGCCGTCCGGCGCCGCCCAACGCACCCAGGGCCTCCGCGTGGCCTTCTGCATGCCAGCGCACACCGCAGCACCGTCACCGTGGCCCGGCAAGCACAGGGCGCGCCCTCTGCCGCCGACGGCCCCGCGCAACTCCGTTCTGTCGAGACCACCCAAGCGCGCCTAATCCAACCTGGGTTAGCATCTAAATGGAACCCGTGGACCTCCACGTTGACGCCCAACCTCCTAAACTCCCCGACCAAGCACTGCACCGCCGTAACCATCACCGGAGATTTCCGTTCACGGCCACCACCTCGGATCACCTATAAAATGGGGTCCCGAGCTCGTTCTTGAGCACACACCACCACTACACCTCACCAGAACCCCGCCAAGTCACCAGGAGGACCTCGAGGAGGTCTCCTCCCCCGACTCCGGCCGCCCTGATCCGCCTTGGATACCGGCTCGATCCACTCCGGTGAGGCCATCCCCGCCTCCCAAACCACGTCAGTAGCTTTCTCTTACACCCAGTGCTCTAACCCAAGCTTCAATTTAACATCCACAGCCCTCCCCGACGAGATCCAACTTCACCCGAGCCGCCGTCCGCCGGAGCAAGGACCGCCGTCGACGTGGTGCTCGCCGACGACCACCTCCACTACCCACAGACGCGGAAGGGCACGCAGATCACGTAGGTACCCTCCGATCCTCCTAACTCGCCGTGGATCGCCGCCGGCGACCACCGCAGCTCTCGGGCGCCGACGCGCTCTGCTTCTCCCCCCGTTTGAAAATTCAAACCTGACGGGTGGGACCCTCGTCAGTCTTTTCTTTTTTTTGAACCGTTTTCTGAAAACGCCTTCGGGCAGAATACGTCTCCCTTTGCAGTTGACGGCTTTTTAGCCGAAGCGTTTTCTGTTTTTATAAGTTGGCCCCTAGAAACTTTCTGTTTCATTACAGATGAGTCCCTGGACTAAAACCTTTATAACTTTTATACAAAAAACGATTTTTGATTGATTCATTTTCTGTCATCTTTATTTTTCTGTCTAGTTTTTTGTCATATTTATTTGAAAAATATTTGGAACACTTTTTTCTGTGCACTCACGGTATTTACGTTAGTACGTATTTTCTTATACCGTAGATACCAGAGGAGGTGACGGAACCGCGAACTTCACCAAGCTAGACTCCGACTACTCCGAACCAGGCAAGCATGTTTGAACCTTTGATATGATGGTTGTTTTGCACGTTTGCATTAAGTAGTTTCATGGCATGTTTATGAGCATTTCCATAAGTGTTATATTACATGCAAAGTTGAGGCAAGTGAGTTTCGAAAATCCATATGTTGTTGGATATGAGTTGCATGGCCATGTGATGGCATGAGAGTGGGTAAGATGGCAGTGTTGAAGCATGCCAGTCTTATGCCAGACTATTCTGACTCCAGTGTCATCATGAATCAAGTCACGTTTCCATCTGTTTTCCCTTCCTGTACTACCACATGTTTTCCGCAAGGGATATGGCTTAGTAAGTTGCAAACCGCTTTCCTGGTACACAACAACTAGAGAGGCCGTGATGAGGGTTCCATGGCCTGGATTAAAGCCAGTCATCCGTCGGGGGCATGGGTGTTTCGGTTGGGACGAGAGGGGAACCCCTTAGGCGCGTATATAAATTTGATCCCATGCTATTCGAGGTTGTGACCTCCCGTCTCAAAGTTTTTCTTGAGCGTTGTCTAGGGTGATTCCTGGCATCGTGAGGTGGGATGGGTGTGTCTTGGTTAGATGTGTTTCTACCGAAATACCGAAGCGGACCTAGTCCTTCGTGACTACGGAAATCCGTTGGCTGTGGATAATTAGTACAAACTCTGCAGAGTCAAAAATCCTTTGAATCATCTTATCCATGTCCAAGTACTGTGTTCAACTTATCTTGTCAGTGTCAGTCTCAGTGACAAAACTCCGGTGAACCACATGAGTATTAAGTCCGGCTATATGATTATTCCTGTGGATGGACTAACCCGTTTATTATTATGTGTTGAATATTTCCTGTGAGTGTTATATCTTCGTGAATTTATAAGGTATAAATAATGAAATATAAGCCCTTTCTGCGATGTCGCTCAGACGTCCGACTGTGGCATGCTTGTTATTTACTTTCACTATAAGCCCATTCTGCGATGTCGCTCAAACGTCCGACTATGGCACGCTTGTTATTTACTTTCAATATAAGCCCTTTCTGCAATGTTGCTCAGACGTCCGACTGTGGCACGCTTGTTATTTACAATCCATATAAGCCCTTTATGTGATGTCGCTCAGACGTCCGACTGTGGCACGCTTGTTATTTACTTTCAATATAAGCCCTTTATGTGATGTCGCTCAGACGTCCGACTATGGCACTCTTGTTATTTACTTTTCAATATAAGCCCTTTATGTGGTGTCGCTCAGACACCCGACTGCGGCATGATAATTTATTAGTTTACCCTTCGAGGCGTCGCTCCAGACACCCGATCGGTTTTCAGTTATTTTGTTGGGATTTCGGGAGGACTACCGCGTGACTTCCTTTTTACTTATCTTGTCGTGTACAATTTATTATTGAGTGTGCATTGCTATTTGCTCATGACGCATGTAACATCCCAAATTTCCTATTTGGAATGTTTTACAATTATAGCTAAGCATCCTATGCATCCTGTTTGAATTTGAATGCCATTTGGAGTTTCAGAGAAATTTGAGTTTTGAATTTGAATTCAAACTTTGGCAATTGGGAAACATTTCAAAAACTAAGCCTGATAAATACTTGATCAAAAGTATGAGAGGAGCAAACATGACACTCCAAAAATATCAGAGGAAACAATGCCAAAAGATTTGGATTCAAATCTGAATTTTATTTGAATTTGAAAAAAATGGATTTTTATAAAGTTTGGATTTTGCCTTTGGAAAAAATGTTCAAATGAAAGGGAATATTCCCCTGATCATTTTGGTATATATATACCCTATATAAAATATTTATAGTTATTGTTTTATCTCTGTTTTGTTTTATTTAAAAAAACAAATTTCAAAAAAAAGGAAAAAACCCCCCAGGCGCCAGCTAGGCCCCCCTGGCCCAGCCAGCGCCGCACCCACCAGCCTGGCCAGTGCCGCGCCAGACCCAGCCTGGCCCGGCCCTGCCCACTGCCAACAGCCAATGGCCAGCCAGCGCCGACCAAGCCTCCCCAGCGCCCGAATCGTCTACTGAATCGGCCGCCCTTCGCCCGCACCCCTCTCCTCTCATCGACAGTGGGCCCGCCCCATCTTCTTCCCTCGCCACGCCACGCCGTCGCCGCATGGATCGCCGGATCGAGGATCCGGGATCCCGATCGCCCGATCGCCCCAAGCAGGGCGAGGCCCCTGGCTATAAAAGCCGACGCCCCGCACCCCATTCCCCTCCCTAGCCCTCGCCGGAACCCCCTCTCCCTCTCGTTCGAGCTCACCGGAGCCCGAAGCTCTCGCCGCCGCCATTGTCGCCGCCGTCGCCGCCCTAGACCTCCCCGACCAACCCCGACTCCACCAAACCCTTCCCCGAGCTCCCCCGCATCCTCCCGGCCACTTCCCCGACCTCGCCGACGCCCGGAGCCCTCGCCGCACTCTCGCCGCCGCCGCCGCCGTCGCCGAACGCCGGTAAGTCACCGGAAGCTCCCTCCCCCGTCCGATGCGTGATGAGCGGCCCAGATTAGACCCCGAAGGGGTATGTTCTTTTTTAGAAAACCGGCCCGGTTCGTCCGGTTTATTAGTTAGTTAGGTTTATTTTTATTAGGCCGGTCCGTTTTAGTTTAGCCCTAGGCCCGTTTAGGCTATTTGACGCACAGTGCGTAGTTTAGGCCCATTAGGCCTTTTTCTTTTATTTTTGTTTTTCTGTTTTAACAGAATAGTTTCTGTTTTGAAAAATTCATATCTTTTATTCTGTTTAATATTTTTAGGTGATTCTTTTTTTGTTGGGTTGCAAATTTTATGTAGTTTCTGCAGAATATATATTTAGCTATGTTAAAATGAATTAAAATTCCTTTATTTTAGTTTTAGTCAGAATAGTAAATCTGCTATAACTTGAGTTAGAAAAATTATTTTTATATGATTCTTTTTGTCCCAACTTTATTTTGACATTGCCAAACCATAAAAATTAACTTGGGTATTTTAGGATTAATAAAAAATAGTTTTAAGCAGAAACTTGTTAATCCTAATTAATTGACTAGCTACTGTTTTCCTATTAATTTAATTAGTAAATAAATTTATTTTTTAACATGTGATTGATTATTCTAGGATAGTTTATGTCACTCTAATAGATGAACTTTTATTTATAATTAATAAAAGTTTTATTTTATTTTCTTAATAGAAATTGGATTAGGCCTAAAAGGAGTTTTATAATAGCTTTTAAATTATTTCTTTTTGCTCCTAGTTGCTTAGTGAATCCTTTTCTGTTAAGTTAACCTAAAAACCATGATTAGGTTATGTTAAGAAATTTTGTTATATAAAAACTATTCTAGCTATTGTTTGAAGTAGGAAAAACTTGAGTTGGTTTTTCTTTGAGTTTTCCCTTTGGATTTTGATTTGGTTGTTTTGGTGTGTTATGTTACTTTGTTATGCTATTGTGTTATGTGATCCTATTGCTATATGCTTATTTGTGAATTGTTTGTCTCGGTAGAGTTTCCGGAGTGCGAAGCTTGCTACTACGAATCTTTAGCTTACGAGGATCATCAGCAAGGCAAGTTTTGATCATGTTATTTCTATACCTATGTTTTTGTGCATTAGAATTGTCACCACCCCACCATGCATGCAGTAGTTGAAATTTTGAAGTCATTAAACTTGAGTAGTATCATGTGGTAGGATGAACCAATCCCCTTGTTTACCATGACCCCCGGGACGAAGTAGTTTACTTTGCTATGCTCGTAGACGGGTTTTGGGTTGAGTGAAATTCATAAGCAAGATGTGAGAGTCAATGATGAAGACAACCCCATGAACTACAATGATCAAGATGGACTTGAAAATCACTCTTTGGGTGGAGGGCGGTTGACGGGCACCTGGAGAACCCAGTGGTTGGCGGGATGCATGGAGAAGTGCCATGACATCTTGCGGAAAGCTTCACCCAGCCACGAAGAGAAGGATGGATGCCCCATGACCGGAAGCTTACGTGCAGCCGCAAGCCATTATGGGCTCTGGCTGGGTTGACCCTAGTAGTGACGCTGGCTGGGCGGTACTACGAGATGTAGAAGAACGGTAGGATTGGATGGGTACCAGCAGTAGCGGAAGAACTCTTTGGAAGACCCTGTTTCATTCGTCCGTCTTCAAACACCATGAAGTGTGAAGACTTTAAAGGAGGAATGATTCTTGCGGGAAAAGTCATAAACCTCTGCAGAGTTAAAGATCTAATCGATTAGCCGTGTCCCGATTCACGGACATTTGAGCCTCTGGAACTTGGAAGTATTCGGATATCTCAACACTAAAACTAATGAATGAATTTGAGGGGTTTATGACTTAATAATTTGGGAGCGAGATATTGGTTGGCGGAACCATCTCAATAACTACCAACAATTGTAGTAATTTGCAAGCAAGTCCTTTGTAGTAGGGAAAAATTTGCTTTTCGCAAAATGATGAAACTTAGAGCCCCACACCAAAATGCATATAGTGTTAATAACTTTATTATTGTTATTCTTCATGACTTGCCGCTTATTCCAAAAGCGGCGTACATGGCTGCAACGTCTTATGTTGCGAGGTATATTCGATCGGAGTGAGGCTATGCTCGCGCTTGGCGATTGCCCTTTGGAGTCGGATGGACTCGCTTTACTTCGACGCTTCCGCAGCATTAGTAGTTTATTTCTCATGAGTTGGCCTTGAGCCAAATTTATTCTCTTGTAATGAAGACTCTATATGAGAATCGTGTAATAATATTCAGGTGTGATTGAACTTTGATTACTTTATCGATGTACTGTGAGTACCAGCAATCTTGGGATGGTACAGACACAGAGATTTGACCGATTTTGGGTCAGGTCGCTACAGAGATGGTATCAGAGCACACGCTGACCGTAGGATCGGAAAGCCATAGGAAGAGACCATTTACTTTTATCCTTATCATTCCGTAATTCTCCCCTGTTCAATTCTGACTCTTCTCCCATTTTCAACATTCTAGATGGCCGTCGAGTTCACCCCAGTTTTGCTACCGGAGTTTTGCCAGCCCGATGAGACGATGCCCTTCGGCAGGAAGCTGGTCCAGATGGTGAAGAAGCTGAAGATCGCTCTACCCTCGATCACCGGGAAGCCAACCAATGCACTTCCAGCGGACACCGCTTCTGGATTGAGGTGCATATCCGGGGAGAACCCGGAGGACACACGGAGCCGATTGACTTTGAGTTCACGAGTTCAAGCTGGATCATCGGAAGGGCGTGGCGATCTATCGAGCACTTGGACATCTCCGAGAGGAGTCTGAGCTGAGCTCGATTCCTCGAGACCTCGCCATGGTTTCTCGCAGGGCAAGGAATGGAGATATCATCCGCACCGTGGAGGATGATTCCTCTCTCTTACATCCAGGACTTGGAATGTCTTCTCGAGAAGCGGAGATTCAGACTCGCCGTAACTCGAAGACACACGGAAGCTTTGTTCCGTGAACTGGGCTGGAGGAGAAGGCACGCGCAGACTTCCTTGGCCATGAGGAAGAAGTCGCGGACTTCATGGAGACAGTCGACGACCTGAAGATGAAGCTTGCCGCGATAGAGGAAAGGATGGACTTGGGAGAGGACCTTTATCCGAGTGGAGATGAAGGACCCCTCGTGAGCAATGATCAGGATTATGAAGGGAGTACCACTGAAGGAAGCCACAAGAGGAGGCGCCACTGATGAAGACTTTTAGTCGACCACCATGTTATTTTTTCCTTTTTCGTCGATCAGTTAGGCCGATGTTTCCCTTCGATTAGTCATGATCTTTTGTAAGCGAGTTTGAACCATGTTTGAGTGGAATGAATAAATGATTGGTGTGTTATGATTGTGCATTCATATGGGTAGTGTTATTTCTCATAGACCATTGTTCTATTCTAATTGTCTCATCCACTCCAAAACACGGATGCCTCCGAGGCGTGACCTTTGGTTTCCGCCGGAGCTCACCCAGCTGCTCCAGCAGCAGAATGCACTTATGCAGCTCCTCATTCAGAATCAGAACAACAACGCCAACAATCCACCGCCACCACCCCCTGTGGATAACTTGACTCGATTCTTGAGGCTGAATCCGCCAGTGTTCTCTAGTAGCACTGAGCCGATTGTGGCTGATGATTGGCTCCGCAAAGTCGGAAGAGAGCTAATCACTGTGGGATGCACTGATGCTGAGAAGGTGCGCTTTGCCGCGCATCAACTGGATGGACCTGCAGCTTCTTGGTGGGAGAACTACACCGCCACTTTTCCCATTGGTGCCATCACATGGGATCAATTCCAGCAGCCTTCCGCCTTGCTCATGTCTCAGCTGGAGCCATGAGTCGAAGAAGCGTGAGTTCCGCAACTTACGCCAGGGAATCGTCTTGTGGCACGATGCGTGGATGAAATCAGCAAGCTCGCTCGCTATGCCCCGATGATGTGGCCACAGATGCATAAAGCAGGAAAAGTTCCTTGAGGGACTCAATGATGAACCGAGCATGCAGCTTATTGTGGCTACGTTCAACAACTACCGGAGCTGGTAGACAAGGCCACCATACTTGAAGGCAAGCAGCAACAGATAGAAAGCGCAAGCGGAAGTACAGCCAGGGAAGCACAACTCGGGAGCTCATCGAAGCCCGCTATGCACCATACTCGGGAGGGCACACCCATCATAACCATGGAGGTCATAACCATGGAGGAAATGGGAACAACCGCAGCCAGGACAACAAGTCTGGCCATGGCAATGGCAATGGAAGCGTAATGGCAATCAGCACCGTTCTGCCCGGCTCGAAGGATCTGAGCCACATCACCTGCTTCAAGTGCGGAAGACGGGGCACTATGCCACCGACTGCCGGAGGCCAAGCGGAGGAATGGTAATGGCAATGGAGGCTCAGCGAAGAAGCCCAATCCGTTCCCTCGTGCTCGGTGAACCACATTGGCGTGGAGGGCGTCTATGATCAGCCGAACAACGTGGTTGGTAAGTTTTATTGAATTCACGTTCAGTATTGGTACTATTTGATTACGGTGCAACGCATTCATTCATATCAAGGGTAGTTGTGGAAAAATGCGGGTTACCCACTAAAACCCTTAGAAGCCCCTTCGCGTCGGTTCGCGCAGGAGGAGAAATGATGGCGGCGTGGGCTGTCATGCAACCCTCAACATCGGGAACCATAAATTTCCCCGCAGACCTCATAGTGTTGGAAACCCGGACCTTGGATGTAATCCTAGGCATGGATTAGTTGACAAAGTTTGAAGGAACATAGGCTGTGCCCGCAAGTCTATTCTGCTCACCACCCGGGGCGAAGAGGATCAAGTATGTAGCGAGCACAGCCGGATGAAGAATCGGTGCATTCCCTCACGGGAGTTGTTCGGGAGGAAGTGCCGATGGTGCAAGACTTTCCCGATGTGTTTCGGAGGAATTACCAGAATGCCACCGGACGGGGACATTGAATTTCTGATTGAGCTATTGCGGCACAGCCCCAATATCCAAGAGACCCTATCGGATGCCACCGAATGAGTTGAAAGAGATCAAGGATCAAATTAATGAGTTATTGGAGAAAGGATATATTCGACCAAGCTCATCACCTTGGGGAGCCCAGTTCTTTTGGTAGAGAAGAAGGATGGAAGCTTGAGGATGGTTGTGGATTATCGTGCATTGAGCAGTAACCATCAAGAACAAGTACCCTCTGCGATGATTAACGATTTGTTTGATCAGCTAGTTGGAGCCAAGGTATTCTCTAAGATCGATCTTGATCGGGGTATCATCGATTGAAAATCCGTGAAAAGGATATACCCAAAACAGCATTCACTACGGTATGGTTTATATGAGTATACCGTCATGTCATTTGGATTGACTAATGCTCCTGCGTACTTCGTGAATTTGATGAACAAGGTGTTTATGGAATATCTGGACAAGTTTGTCGTGGTGTTCATCGATGATATATTGATTTTCTCCAAGAGCGAGGAAGAGCATAAGGAACATTTGCGTCTAGTTACGGAGAAACTTGAGAACATCAGTTGTATGCCAAGTTCAGCAAATGTGAATTTTGGTGAAGGAAGTTGGATTCCTCGGACATGTTATTTCAGGAGAAGGAATAGCAGTTGATCCCGCCAAGGTTGAATCAGTCACCGATTGGCGTCACCCACCTCGATCAAGGAGATCCGCAGTTTTCTCGGACTCGCAGGATATTATCGGAGGTTTATTGAGAACTTCTCGAAGATTGCCAAACCCATGGTGAGCTGTTGAAGAAGGAAGCCAAGTATGTTTGGACCGAGGAATGTGAAGCCAGTTTTCAGGAATTGAAGAAAGCGGTTGGTTACAGCCCAGTGTTGATTTTGCGGACATACACAAGGAATACCAGGTTTATTGTGGCGCTTCTCGTCAAGGACTCGAAGAGTCTTGATGCAGGAAGGAAAAGTTGTAGCTTATGCCTCGAGATGAGATCGACCTCATGAGATGAATTATGCCACACATGATTTGGAGTTAGCAGCCGTAGTGCATGCACTCAAGACCTGGAGACATTTCCTCATCGGAAATCGTTGTGATGTTTACACAGATCACAAGAGCTTGAAGTATATTTTCACGCAGAAGGAATTGAACCTCAGGCAGAGGAGATGGCTAGAGTTGATAAAGGACTACGACATGAGATTGCATTACCACCCAGGTAAAGCTAATGTTGTAGCAGATGCTTTGAGCGGTAAGAGTTATGTGAATACTCTTACAGCAGGAGGATTACCCCAGGAGTTAGTCGATGACGTCAGAGATCTCCGACTGGAGATAGTTCCGAAAGGATTTGTTGCAACTCTGGAAGTACAGTCCACTTTGGCCGAAAGGATCCGTGAAGCCCAGAAGTCGGACAAGGAAATTGATGAGATTAAGCAAAAGATGGATGAAGGAAAAGCTAAAGGATTTCGTAAGGATGAGCACGGAACTATTTGGTTCGAGGATCATATTTATGTACCCAATGATCCCGAGCTCAGGAAGCTAATTCTTCAGGAGGCTCACGATTCACGTACTCGATTCACCCCGGCAACACCAAGATGTACCTGGATTTGAAACAAAGTTTCTGGTGGACAGGTATGAAGAAGGATATTGCCGAGTACGTAGCGATATCGATGTTTGTCAGCGTGTAAAGGCAGAACATCGAAGCCAGCAGGTTACTCCAACCTTTGCCGATTCGATTGGAAATGGGAGAAACTTGGAATGGATTTCATCACAGGATTACCCAGGACCCGTTCAGGTTATGATTCTATCTGGGTAGTGGTTGATCGTTTGACCAAGGTAGCTCACTTCATTCTCGTGAAGACTACCTATACCAGTGCTAAGTTGGCCAAGATATACATGACCAGGATCGTATATGCGCATGGAGTTCCGAGGAAAATCGTGTCGATAGAGGAACACAGTTTACCTCAATGTTTTGGAAGCGATTGCATGAAACTTTGGAGTGCGAGGCTGGAATTGATACAGCTTTTCATCCGCAGAGCAGATGGATGACCGAGAGAGTCAACCAGATTCGGAGGACATGTTGAGAGCTTGTGTGCTAGACTATGGGTCTAGCTGGGATGATAATTTGCCTTACGCAGAGTTCTCGTACAACAACAGTTATCAATCCGGTTTGAAGATGGCCCCTTCGAAGCTTTATACGGAAGGAGGTGCGAACACCATTCTTTGTGGGATAATGTTGGAGATCGATCATTTTCGGTTCCGACCTTATCGAGATTCGAAGAAAGTCAAGCTGATTGAGACAGGCTCAAGATAGCTCGGTCGAGACGGAAGAGTTATGCCGACGATGAAGCGCAAGGAAGTGACTTACGAAGTGGGAGACCGAGCATATCTTCGTGTGTCTCCACTTCGTGGAATCAAGAGGTTTGGTGTCAAGGAAAGTTAGCACCCGATTCATTGGCCCTACAAAATCCTCGAGCGTCGTGGAGAAGTTTCTTACAAGTTGGAATTGCGGAAGGATTGTCGGAGTTCATGATGTCTTCCATGTTTCTCGGTGAAGAAATGTCATGCCGACATGGCGGATATTCCGTTGAGAGACACGGTGCCCTAGAGGCCATACAGCAGCGGTGATCTGACCTACAAGGAGAAACCCGTCCAATTCTCGTGACTGCAAGCGAGTCACCCGCAGCAAGGTCATCAAATTTTGCAAGGTCTTGTGGAGTCACCACACCGAGGAAGAAGCCACTGGGGCGCCAAGAAGACCTTCTTGAGATCACCCGCACCTATTGCTAGCCAACCCGAATCTCGAGGGCGGAGATTCATCTTAAAATGGGTAGGTTTGTAACATCCCAAATTTCCTATTTGGAATGTTTTACAATTATAGCTAAGCATCCTATGCATCCTGTTTGAATTTGAATGCCATTTGGAGTTTCAGAGAAATTTGAGTTTTGAATTTGAATTCAAACTTTGGCAATTGGGAAACATTTCAAAAACTAAGCCTGATAAATACTTGATCAAAAGTATGAGAGGAGCAAACATGACACTCCAAAAATATCAGAGGAAACAATGCCAAAAGATTTGGATTCAAATCTGAATTTTATTTGAATTTGAAAAAAATGGATTTTTATAAAGTTTGGATTTTGCCTTTGGAAAAAATGTTCAAATGAAAGGGAATATTCCCCTGATCATTTTGGTATATATATACCCTATATAAAATATTTATAGTTATTGTTTTATCTCTGTTTTGTTTTATTTTAAAAACAAATTTCAAAAAAAAAAAACCCCAGGCACCAGCTAGGCCCCCAGCCCAGCCAGCCGCCACTCCACCTGACTGGCCCAGCCAGCGCCGCAGACCAGCGCTGGCCCAGTGTGCCCACTGCCAATCGCCAGCCAGGCCTTGACCAAGCCTCCCCAGCGCCCGAATCGTCTCTGAATCGGCCGCCCGCTCGCCGCACCCCTCTCCCTCTCAGCGACAGTGGGCCCGCCCCATCTTCTTCCCCGCCACGCCACGCCGTCGCCGCCATGGATCGCGGATCGAAGGATCCGGGATCCCGATCGCCCGTCGCCCCAAGCAGGGGCGAGCCCCCGGCTATAAAGCCGACGCCCCGCACCCCATTCCCCCCCTAGCCCTCGCGGAACCCTCTCCCTCTCGTTCGAGCTCACGGAGCCGAAGCTCGCCGCCGCCATTATGCCGCCGTCGCCGCCCTAGACCTCCCGACCAACCCGACTCCACCAAACCCTTCCCGAGCTCCCCGCATCCTCCCGCCACTTCCCGACCTCGCTGGCCTTGGAGCCCTCGCGCCTCTCGCCGCCGCCGCCGCCGCCGCCGAACGCCGTAAGTCACCGAAGCTCCCTCCCGTCCGATGCGTGATGGCGGCCAGATTAGACCTCGAGGGGTATGTTCTTTAGAAAATCGGCCGGTTCGTCCGGTTTATTAGTTAGTTAGGTTTATTTTTATTAGGCGGTCCGTTTTAGTTTAGCCCTAGGCCCGTTTAGGCTATTTGACCTTACGGTCGTAGTTTAGGCCCATTAGGCCTTTTTCTTTTATTTTGTTTTTCTGTTTTAACAGAATAGTTTCATTTTGAAAATTCATATCTTTTATTCTGTTTAATATTTTTAGGTGATTCTTTTTTGTTGGGTTGCAAATTTTATGTAGTTTCTGTAGAATATATATTTAGCTATGTTAAAATTAATTAAAATTGCTTTATTTTAGTTTTAGTCAGAATAGTAAATCTGCTATAACTTGAGTTAGAAAAATTATTTTTATATGATTCTTTTGTCCCAACTTTATTTTGACATTTCCAAACCATAAAAATTAACTTGGGTATTTTAGGATTAATAAATAAATAGTTTTAAGCAGAAACTTGTTAATCCTAATTAATTGACTAGCTACCGTTTTCCTATTAATTTAATTAGTAAATAAATTTATTTTTAACATGTGATTGATTATTCTTGGATAGTTTCTGTCACTCTAATAGATGAACTTTTATTTATAATTAATAAAAGTTTTATTTTATTTTTCTTAATAGAAATTGGATTAGGCCTAAAAGGAGTTTTATAATAGCTTTTAAATTATTTTTTTTCTCCTAGTTGCTTAGTGAATCCTTTTCTGTTAAGTTAACCTAAAAAACCATGATTAGGTTATGTTAAGAAATTTTTGTTATATAAAAACTATTCTAGCTATTGTTTGAAGTAGGAAAAACTTGAGTTGGTTTTTCTTTGAGTTTTCCCTTTGGATTTTGATTTGGTTGTTTTGGTGTGTTATGTTACTTTGTTATGCTATTGTGTTATGTGATCCTATTGCTATATGCTTATTTTTGAATTGTTTGTCTCGGTAGAGTTTCCGGAGTGCGAAGCTTGCTACTACGAATCTTTAGCTTACGAGGATCATCAGCAAGGCAAGTTTTGATCATGTTATTTCTATACCTATGTTTTTGTGCATTAGAATTGTCACCACCCCACCATGCATGCAGTAGTGGAAATTTTGAAGTCATTAAACTTGAGTAGTATCATGTGGTAGGATGAACCAATCCCCTTGTTTACCATGACCCATGGGACGAAGTAGTTTACTTTGCTATGCTCGTAGACGGGTTTTGGGTTGAGTGAAATTCATAAGCAAGATGTGAGAGTCAATGATGAAGACAACCCCATGAACTACAATGATCAAGATGGACTCCGAAAATCACTACTAGGTGGAGGACGGTTGACGGGCACCCTGGAGAACCCAGTGGTTGGCCGGGATGCATGGAGAAGTGCCATGACATCTTGCGGAAAGCTTCACCCAGCCACGAAGAGAAGGATGGATGCCCCATGACCGGAAGCTTACCTGTGCAGCCGCAAGCCATTATGGGCTCTGGCTGGGTTGACCCTAGTAGTGACGCTGGCTGGACAGTACTACGAGATGTAGAAGAACGGTAGGATTGGATGGGTACGGCAGTAGCTGAAGAACTCTTTGGAAGACCCTGTTTCATTCGTCCGTCTTCAAACACCATGAAGTGCGAAGACTTTAAAGGAGGAATGATTCTTGCGGGAAAAGTGCGCAAACCTCTGCAGAGTTAAAGATCTAATCGATTAGCCGTGTCCCCGGTTACGGACATTTGAGCCTCTGGATCTTGGAAGTATTCGGATATCTCAACACTAAAACTAATGAATGAATTTGAGGGGTTTATGACTTAATAATTTGGGAACGAGATATTGGTTGGTGGAACCATCTCAATAACTAACAACAATTGTAGTAATTTGCAAGCAAGTCCACTGTAGTAGGGAAAAATTTGCTTTTCGCAAAATGATGAAACTTAGAGCCCCACAGCCAAAATGCATATAGTGTTAGTAACTTTATTATTGTTATTCTTCATGACTTGCCAGCTTATTCCAAAAGCTGACCTACATGGCTGCAACGTCTTGTGTTGCGAGGTATATTCGATCGGGGAGTGAGGCTACGCTCGCGCTTGGCGATTGCCCTTTGGAGTCGGATGGACTCGCTTTACTTCGACGCTTCCGCAGCATTAGTAGTTTATTTCTCATGAGTTGGCCTTGAGCCAAATTTATTCTGTTGTAATAAAGACTCTATATGAGAATCATGTAATAATATTCAGGTGTGATTGAACTTTGATTACTTTATCGATGTACTGTGAGTACCAGCAATCTTGGGATGGTACAGACACAGAGATTTGACCGATTTTGGGTCAGGTCGCTACAACGCATTCATGCTTGCATTTGTTACATCTTATGTCCGAACTGTCTTGCGAGTACTTTCAAAGTACTCACCTGGCTTTTTGATTTGGCCAAATGTTGACGAAGGCGATCTCATGGAAGAAGAGTTCGATAGCAGGTCCGTTGCCTAGAGGAGTCCCAGTCAGTCCGGCGTGATCCTGGATTTGGTCATTGTATTATATCCGCTTCCGCTACCCGAATAAATGCATCGAGCCTCACCTCGACGCTCGATGAGCTGCCAGATTAGGAGTCATGTCAACCACTCCACTGTAACATTTCCACCACCACTTTTATCTCGAGTCAGTAGCATGCCACCACACCCTCGTGTCATAGCCGCCCTTATGTACAATATTGGCGTGTTTGTAATAAATTGTTGAGCAACCTCAGCTCAACCCTGTAATATATTTAATGCTACTGGCCTGCTGTATCAAGTATTTGTCTACCAGTAAGGATAATTTTTCCTATACTGGAATCAAAAGATCGATTTCTCAATAAGTATTTTATTGAAAAACCGGTCGTGATAGAGAGCCACTTATGGATTGCATACCAAAGATGATAATACTTAGATCTATTCATGCTTTATGCCTAGCTGGGGGCGTTAAACGATAGCGCTTGTTGGGAGGCAACACAATTTTTTTTTTGCTTTTTGTTCCTGTTTAGTAATAAATAATTCATATAGCCTATTTTTAGATGTGGTTTTATGTTTTAATTAGTGTTTGTGCCAATTAGAACCTTTGGGAAGACATGGGTGAAGTCTTTGCAATCTTGCTTAAAAACAGAAACTTTTGCGCTCACGAGAATAGATGGCATTTTTTACTGGAGAGTGCTTTTAGGTTGATTATTTTTGAAGATGATTAATAGACAAATTCCTCACGTCCACCAATTTATTTCATAATTTTGGAGTTACAGAAGTATGCGTATGTATCATATTACTATAGACTGTTCTGTTTTTGACAGATTATGTTTCTCGTTTGTTGTTTGCTTATTTTAATGAATCTATGGCTAGTATCGGGGGGTATGAACCATAGAGAAGTTGGAATACAGTAGGTTCAACACCAATATAAATAAAGAATGAGTTCATTACAGTACCTTAAAGTGGTGGGTTTTTTTCTTATACTAACGGAGCTCACGAGATTTTATGTTTAAGTTTTGTGTTGTGAAGTTTTCAAGTTTTTGGGTAAAGATTTGATGGATTTTGGAATAAGGAGTGGCAAGAGCCTAAGCTTGGGGATGCCCAAGGCACGCCAAGGTAAAATTCAAGGACAACCAAAAGCCTAAGCTTGGGGATGCCCCGGAAGGCACCCCCTCTTTCGCCTTCGTCTATCGGTAACTTTACTTGAGGCTATATTTTTATTCACCACATGATATGTGTTTTGCTTGGAGCGTCTTGTATGATTTGAGTATTTGATTTTTAGTTTACCACAATCATCCTTGCTGTACACACCTTTTGGGAGAGACACACATGAATCGGAATATTATTAGAATACTCTATGTGCATCATTTATATCTTTTGAGCTAGATAATTTTGCTCTAGTGCTTCGCTTATATCTTTTTAGAGTACGACGGTGGTTTTATTTTATAGAAATTATTGATCTCTCATGATTCACTTATATTATTTTTAGAGTCTTTTAGAACAACATGGTAATTTTCTTTGGTTATAAAATTACTCCTAATATGATGGGCATTCAAGATGGGTATAATAAAAACTTTCATATAGAGTGCATTAAATACTATGAGAAGTTTGATACTTGATAATTGTTTTGAGATATAAAGATAGTGATATTAGAGTTGTGCTAGCTGAGTAATTATGAAATTGAGAAATACTTGTGTTGGGGTTTGCAAGTGCAGTAGCATGCACGTATGGTAACCGTTGTGTGACAAATTTTAAGCATGACGTGTTTCTTTGATTGCCTTCCTTATGGGTGGCGGTCGGGGACGAGCGATGGTATTTTCCTACCAATCTATCCCCCTAGGAGCATGCGCGTAGTGCTTTGGGTTTGATGACTTGTAGATTTTTGCTGTAAGTATGTGAGTTCTTTATGACTAATGTTGAGTCCATGGATTATACGCACTCTCACCCTTCCACCATTGCTAACCTCTCTTGTGTCGCGCAACTTTCGCCGGTACCATGAACCCATCACTTACCTTCCTCAAAACAGCCACCATACCTAGCTACCTATTATGACATTTCCATAGCCATTTCGAGATATATTCCCATGCAACTTTCCACCATTCCGTTTATTATGACACGCTCCATCATTGTCATATTGCTTTGCATGATCATGTAGTTGACATCGTATTTTTGGCAAGGCCACCATTCATTTTTCATACATGTCACTCTTGATTCATTGCATATCCCGGTACACCACCGGAGGCATTCACATAGAGTCATATTTTGTTCTAACTATCGTAATTCTTGAGTTGTAAGTAAATAAAAGTGTAATGATCTTCATTATTAGAGCATTGTCCCATGTGAGGAAAGGATGATGGAGACTATGATTCCCCCACAAGTCGGGATGAGACTCCGGACAAAAAATAAATAAAAGAGGCCAAAGAAGCCCGAATAAATAAAAGAGGCCAAAGAAGCCCACCAAAAAAATGATGAGAGAAAAAGAGATAAGGGACAATGTTACTATCCTTTTTCCACACTTGTGCTTCAAAATAGCACCATGATCTTTGTCGGTGTCAAAACCGGCGGATCTCGGGTAGGGGGTCCCGAACTGTGCGTCTAGGCGGATGGTAACAGGAGACAAGGGACACGATGATCTTACCCAGGTTCGGGCCCTCTCGATGGAGGTAAAACCCTACTCCTGCCTGATTAATATTGATGATATGGGTAGTACAAGAGTAGATCTACCACGAGATCGAGAGGCTAAACCCTAGAAGCTAGCCTATGGTATGATCGTTGTTAGCCCCACGGACTAAAACCCTCGGTCTATATAGGCACCAAAAGGGTTAGGGTTACAGAGTCGGTTACAATGGTAGGAGATCTACATATCCAGATCGCCAAGCTTGCCTTCCACGCCAAGGAAAGTCCCATCCGGACAAGAGGCGAAGTCTTCAATCTTGTATCTTCATACTCCAGAGTCGGACAAGGTCATAGTCCGCTATCCGGACACCCCTAATCCAGGACTCCCTCGGTAGCCCAGAACCAGGCTTCAATGATGACGAGTCCCGCGAGCATATTGTCTTCGGCATTGCAAGGCAGGTTCCTCCTCTGAATACTTCATAGAAGATTTTGAACACAAGGATAGTGTCCGGCTCTGCAAAATAAGTTCCACATACCACCATAGAGAGAATAATTTTTACACAAGTTCAATCTGCTGACGTATTCCGCGGCGTGACATCACACCACGGCCAAGCCTTTATTAGAATCGTTTTCACTGTCCCACCTCAGCGCGTTTAGCGAGGCGGTTTCCTTGGCACATCTTGTCAAAGCAGAGATCATGTCCCCTTATTCTGGGATTCTCGTCAATACGGGCGTGGGTAACCCAACCCGCGCCATTGATTACGGCGCTTGGGAGATAAGCGAGTTTTATCAGGCCGGTGGGGACGCATAGCTTTGTCCGTCCATATAAGGGGATAAGGATCCACCTTTTCACACACGCCTTGTTCCTCCTTTGCTCATCCATTTCCATGCACTCGAGCTCCAGCGCCCAAGTCCGCACATCCCACCTCAACCTTCTCCAACTATGTCCAGAGCGGGAGGCAAGTGGATGGCCTCCTCCTTCACGGAGGGGCACATAAAAAAGCTGCGGAAGGCCGGATACTTGTCCGACGACATCGCGCATCGGCTCCTCGACAAGGGGCAGCTTATCCCCACCTGTCGGTGTCAAAACCGGCGGATCTCGGGTAGGGGGTCCCGAACTGTGCGTCTAGGCGGATGGTAACAGGAGACAAGGGGCACGATGTTTACCCAGGTTCGGGCCCTCTTGATGGAGGTAAAACCCTACGTCCTGCTTGATTGATATTGATATTGTGGATGTTTACAAGAGTGGATCTACCACGAGATCAAGGAGGCCTAAACCCTAGAAGCTAGCCTATGGTATGATTGTAAGGGTTGTTGTGATTGTAGTCCTACGGACTAAAGCCCTTCGGTTTATATAGACACCGGAGAGGGCTAGGGTTACATAGAGTCGGTTACAATGGTAGGAGATCTACATATCCCAGACGCCAAGCTTGCCTTCCACGCCAAGGAAAGTCCCATCCGGACACGGGTGAAGTCTTCAATCTTGTATCTTCATAGTCTTGGAGTCCGGTTGATGATGATAGTCCAGCCGATGATAGTCCGGCCGATGATGGTAGTCCGGCAATCCGGACACCCCCTAATCCGGGACTCCCTCAGTAGCCCCCGAACCAGGCTTTCAATGACGATAAGTCCAGCATGCGTGTAGTCTTCGGCGTTGCAAGGCGGGTTCTCCTTGAAGTTCCATGTACCTGCCGAACAGTGTCCGGATTCCTCATCAATGTTGTGTGTCTCAGCTTCCACGCCCAATAATGGCCTTCTTCCACGCGTCGTGCGAATGTGAAAAGCCAGGGTGTCTTTTATGTTTTACCCCCTAGTTGTGCGAACAATCTGCCTATAAGGGAGGCAAGAATCCAGATCCAAATCACCATCTTCCTCTCGCAAATACTCATCGGAGCGCTTTCGACCAAGAATCCATTCCATCATGGACCTTCAACGTGGCTCCTCTTCTCGCGCTCCCAGCCCTTTGCCAGGAGATTGGAGGAGATGCTCTGTCTCGCACAACGAGCTGGTGAAGCTCCAAATGGGGGGATATCTCCCTCCGGCCTTCATGGTTCCTGTTCGAGCCGGGCTTGCCACCTACAAAGGTGGGAAGCAAGCGGAGGTTACCCTAATCCCAACAAAGGGGCGGGTATGCTTCGTCCCCTATCGATAAGGGGCTCGGATTCCTGTAAATCCATTCCTCCGCGGGCTCCTCGGAGTTCTACGGACTCCAGCTCCATCACCTCACGCCCACCTCAATCCTGCATATTGCGGGTTATGTAGCTCTTGCGAGCTTTTCCTGGGCATCGAGCCCCACCGCCTTTGTGGAAGAGGTTGTTTTGCCTTGTACCCGCTCTCACGAGGGTTCATATATCAAGTGGGCGGCGCGAAATATGGCGCATTGCGGGACGGATATCCATCCGAACCCCTAAGAAGGCGCCCGAAGACTGGCCTTCTGAATGGTTTTATATAGAAGACGCTCCGGTGCCGGACCCTGTTCGGATCGGCCTCCCGGAGTTCAGCAATGCTCCTCTGAAGAAACACATTAGTTGGTGTCCGCGGAGCCCCCGACTGGAGGAAGACAAGAGCGTCCATTATCTGATGGGCCGAATAAGGTTACTGGCCCATGCCCGGCTGACCATGATTGGATTCATGGCAACATGAATTACGCGGGGGGTGCAGCCACTACAATACAGGGGCCACCCCATGTGGGATTTCAACGGGGAGGACGATGCCACCCGTCATGGCCGCAAAGGGCGGAATCGGCGAAGATCCGCGACGATCTTGTCCGCCTGTATAAGGGGAGAAGGAGGATTTCCTTGGACGAACCCGTTAAATGGGTTTTCCATGAACAATCCCGGCCTTGGGTAAGTGAACACTCAGCGTGTCCGACCCGTGCCTTTCAAACTTAAGTTTCTTACATTGTGTTCTTCTTTCGACGCAGAACTGCGCCGGACTGTGGAGGGAATGCTGAGTCCGCTCCAGCCCGAGGATCGAGAGGATCTCGGATCCGCCTCCAAAGAGGACCCGGACATAAAGGTGGAGCTAATCGACGGGGTGTTCCACCAGCTCAGCATGGACAATGCTTTAGTCGCCATCACGGCCGACTATCCCGGACTATATCCGGCTCCCCAGGTGATTGCGGCTGAAGCCCTGACACCGTTATTCCTTCCTTGCTTATTTCTGACCACCGTATATGATGGCACTGTGCAGGAGGCGCCCCTAGGGAGAGAAGCCGAGCCCGCGGTGGCTGACCAACAAGGGCCAGTTCGGACCGGTAGGCGGAAGAGGGCTGGGCCTTGGACTGAAACGTCGCCGCAAAGGTGTAGCTCGCAATTCATTATCTTTAGAGCAACGTTCCTAGGAAGCGTTTGAGTGCTCATGACTTTTATAGGGGAAAAAGTGTCCGCCGGACTGCGGGCGTGGAAGTCGTCAATCCAACCTCTACCAGCTGGGCTCCCGCACCTGGCCAGGAGGGGGAGGCGAGCGCAAGGCGCGAGCCGGACGTTCCTCCGACGGAGGATGCCGAAGACTGTTCACCACCAAGTCGAGGTGGAGAGTGCCCTGAATCACAGCGCCACGGACAGTGCCGTGACGCGTGCTTCTCCCCCGAGGCGTTGAATGCCTTTAGCACGGGGGACGCGCACCTTCGTGCCGCTCAAGATAGTTTTACCAGAGCCACGGAGCAGTATGTAAAAGACATACGGGTAAGAGAATTTAATAGTTGTATATGCCAGTAGCCCCCGAGACTTAAAGTAGTTATATTAACTGATTTAAGGATCATATGAAATGCAGGATCTTACCGAGAAGAATACCCGACTGTCTCAGGAGTTGCAAGAGTGCAAGGCCCAACTGGAGGCCGCATTTTCTGGCGCAGGAGGAAACGCAAGGACCTCTCCTGGTAACGCATTATTTTTAGAAAGATAAGTAGCGCTTGGCCGTTGCGCAAGTCTAAAAAATGACATTGCAGGTGCTGCCGGACAAGATCCGGACAGGCAAGAACTTCTGCGCCAACTAAAGGCCGGCGAGAGGGTGCTGCATAAGGTGCAGCATGAAAGGAACAAGCTCCAGGATGCCCATGCCCAGCTTGGAGAAGAGCTGAAAGGCGTTCGGGCCGAGCTGTCGGGCTCCGTTAAGGAGAATCAATGGCTTGCCGTGGCATATATAGTAAGTGCTTGAGCGAACTCCTTTGAAAAGAAGAGTTCGGCGAGGAAGTCAATTTGACAGAATATATCTGTAGGTATGCTCACAGGTCGCCCTGCGGAGGAGATGCCCGTAACAACGGGTGATCAACTTCCCGAATTGTTACAACTGATCGAACGAGTTCGGCAGGCTATGAGTGGCGTCGTCCAGGCGTTATGGCCAGCCTTCTCCATACCCGAGGGTCTTGGGGAGCTTGCGGAGAAGCTGCAGGGAGTGCGGCAGCGCTTCCATGTATGGAAGATTTCGGCCTGCCGGCAAGGTGCCAGGGAGGCCTGGGCCATGGTGAAGACGCGGTACAAGAAGGCGGATCCCAACCACATGGTCAAGTCGGACTGTGGGGCCCGATGGGAAGGAGATCCTGTGAGTTTAGTATACGCCAAGTGGAGTTGGCATGAAATTTTCCCAACAGGATGTAAATTAGACAACCTGTTAGAAGGGATTGAGGAAGAATATAGTTAGTCGATTTGACAATGTATTATAAAATGACATCCGAAATGCCTTCTAGCCGGATTGTAGATCGTTTGTCTTTGCCGACCTTTTCGCCGACCTCGGGACCCTATAGTCCGGAGTGTGTCCGAATACCTTCTCGGTTATGAAACAACGGGTATGCATGGAGACCGGCGTAGGGGTCATCGATGCTTTATCAGACAAGTGCCCAACTAGTTATGTTATATTACATGGTTAGTAAGAAACATCTTCCAGGGAGAATAGTTCCGTTAAGGGTTCCTTTCCGCTCGGGGTGGCATGCCCTAAAGTGCATGTCCGGACTGCGAAAAAAGCAGAAAAACATCTGGGGGCAGATAAATAAGTGGATAAAAAAGCATCTTTTAAGTCACCGACCGAATATTCCCTTAAGAACGCTTAGCTTTCGGCTTCACCCACCGAGGTACACATCCGCTGACCGGCAGTAAGAATAATCGCAGAGGTGCTCCCTTTACCTCCTAGCCGAACAATCGGGAACGTAGGGGTAAGCACAGGAGCCAGGCAACCCAGCTTGGCCAAAACTTAAGTCATATCGATGCATATAATGGTGAATAAAAGGTACATGTGGAGGCTTGACACATGTGCTGGGCATGAAGCCCGTATAATTAAGCTTCTGGTAAAGAAGCCCCCATGTATGATGAGTGCGGGTAGCACATCAATTCTTGCGTGAACGTTATGCGGTGAAGCCCTTTAAGGCTTGGATGAATAGGGTTGAGGAGAAAAAGATAAACAAAAGGCAGCTGAAGTAAAAAAAATAATTTTTGGACGGGGGAAAGGGACGAACTCTTAGTCCGGCGCTAGGCATAGAATCATCGGAGGCGGGCTGCGTTCCATGGGTTCGGCTCGAGTCGGTTATCCGATGCATTTCATAGACGGTACGCTCCGCCGGTCAGGACTAGATCGATGATGAAGGGGCCTTCCCATTTGGGCTTGAGCTTGTCCCTTTTCTTGTCCGGCAGGCGTAGAACCAGTTCGCCAACATTGTAAGTCTTGGCCCGTATTTCTCTGCTTTGATATCTTTGAGCCTGCTGTTGATAGAATGCAGAACGAGCCTTGGCGACATCGCGCTCTTCCTCCAATGTGTCCAAGCTGTCCTGCCAATCCAACTCGGCTTCTCTTTCTTCGTACATGCGCACTCGAGGTGAGTCATGAATGATGTCGCAGGGCAAAACTGCTTCTGCGCCGTATACCATAAAAAATGGTTTGAATCCGGTGGTACGGTTAGGCGTTGTCCGCAGCCCCCAGAGTACGGAGTCGAGCTCCTCTACCCAGTGCGTGTCAGATTTCGTAAGGGACCGCACTAGTCTGGGTTTGATGCCGCTCATTATTAGACCATTTGCTCGTTCCACTTGACCGTTGGTTTGAGGATGATAGACTGAAGTGTAATCGAGCTTGATGCCCATATTTTTGTACCATGATTTAACCTCGTCGGTGGTGAAGTTCGTGCCGTTATCGGTGATGATGCTGTGGGGTACACCATAACGATGTACTACCCCGGATATAAAGTCTATCACTGGTCCGGACTCTGCCGTTTTAACTGGCTTGGCCTCTATCCATTTGGTGAATTTATCCACCATGACCAATAGGTACCTTTGCTTGTGGGTTCCCCCTTTAAGTGCTCCAACCATGTCAAGCCCCCAGACCGCGAACGGCCAGGTAGTGGGTATAGTTTTGAGGGCGGTGGGTGGCATATGGCTCTGATTAGCAAAGAGTGGACAACCGACGCATCTTTGGACTAGGTCCTGTGCATCTGCTCGGGCCGTCGGCCAGTAAAATCCTGTACGGAATGCCTTTCCTACAAGGGCCCGAGCTGCGGCGTGGTGTCCGCCTAGTCCGGCATGAATTTCAGCCAGGAGCTTCCGCCCTTCCTCTTCGGAGATACACCTTTAAAGGACTCTGGTTGTGCTTTTCTTATAAAGTTCTCCCTCATAGACCTTGTAGGCTTTAGATCGCCGGACAATGCTGCGGGCCTCATTTTGGTCTTCGGGAAGCTCCTGCCTAAGCAAGTAGGCGAGGAATGGTTCTGTCCACGGGGCAATTACTGCCATTATGTCGTGGGCGGATGGTGTTATGTCATCGGCTGAAATGCCGGTTGGCGCGGCTTGTTCCGGTTTGTTAGTACCGGACTCCTCTTCCCATAATACGGACGGCTTGAAGAGCCGTTCCAGGAAGATATTAGGAGGGACAGCGTCGCGTTTGACGCCAATGCGTGCAATCGTCGGCCGCTTGGTTATTATCCCGGGTGACGGATGGAATTCAAGTCCTTGAACCGGCTGACATTTTGAGGACAGCGTTGCGATATGCTGCCATTTTCGGATCTTTGGCGCCAAAGTCTTCGTTTATTTGGGATATTGCGAGGTTTGAATCGCGCACCTCTAGGCGTTGAATGCCCATGGAGATTGCCATCCGGAGACCATGTAAAGGGCCTCGATTGGCTGCATTGTTGGAGTCCGTGTACATTATATGAAGCACGATTGACTGTGTCCCGGTCGGGACGTCGATCGACGCCCGCCCCAATCCGGCTAACATTTTGGAGCCGTCGAAGTGCATAATCCAATTAGAGTATGCGCCGTATTCTTTAGGGAGTTCGGCTTCGGTCCATTCGGCGAAAAAGTCAGCCAATACTTGTGACTTTATAGCTCGGCAAGGTTTGTAAGATATATCAAATGGTAAGAGTTCAATGGCCCATTTTGCAATCCTGCCCGTCGCATCGCGGTTGTTTATAATGTCGTTAAGTGGTACTTCAGAGGCCACTGTTATCGAACACTCTTGAAAGTAGTGCCTGAGCTTCCGGATGCCATGAAAACGCGTATGCTATCTTACGATAGTGCGGGTAACGGACTTGCAGGGGTTAACACGGTGAGATACGTAGTATACTGGTTTTGAAGAGGGAATTTATGCCCTACATTTTCTCGTTCGACGACGAGTACCGCGCTTACAACATGATGTGTAGCTGCGATGTATAACAACATTGGTTCGCCCAGGTTGGGCGCAGCCAGGACCGGATTTGTTGCCAATATGGCCTTTATTTCTTCGAGTCTGGCGGTGGCAGCATCCGTCCACTCAAAGTGTTCGGTGCGCCTAAGGAGGCGATAGAGGGGTAATGCCTTTTCTCCTAGACGGGAGATGAAGCGGCTTAGAGCCGCCACGCATCCAGTCAATTTTTGTATTTGTTTGAGGTCTTTTGGGATATCTAGCTGTGACAGAGCTCGGATCTTGGCTGGGTTTGCTTCAATTCCTCTACCGGATACGATGAAGCCTAGCAGCTTTCCAGCTAGTACGCCGAAAATGCATTTTTCCGGATTCAGCTTGATGTCGTATGCTCTGAGGTTGTCGAATGTGAGCCTCAAGTCGTCTACTAGAGTTTCGATGTGTTTAGTTTTGACGACTACATCGTCTACGTATGCCTCTACTGTTTTGCCGATCTGGGTAGCCAGACATGTCTGAATCATGCGCTGATATGTTGCGCCGGCGTTTTTAAGTCCGAAGGGCATCGTGTTGGAGCAGAATTAGAGTTAGATCGTGTATGTCTCGGCGGGTGGGTGGAACTAAGTCCGGAACCCTACCCATCTCAAGGCTCGAAGGCCGAGAAGTTTCCAATTTTGGAAGCTTGGATTTCTGGACGTTGTCCAACGAGTCCGGTCCGACACGACTTTAAGTTCAAGTGTTTGATCGAGGCCCGCCCCTCCGGGAATCCGGCATGGGGGTTCGGGATCCGGACATGACTAGTTTTCAATACAGGAGAAGCGTCACCGCATTGCTCCTCTACCATTGCAACGTGGTGGGTGACCTGGGGAGAGTTAATCTCTCTCAGATCGGTTTTAAGCCCAATCTGATCATAGTCTGTAGCGACTCCCAGGGCGGCGATGCGATCCAAGAGCTCGTTTACGGACGAGAGCTCTATTGGATCCAGTCGTTCGGCGAATTCCGAGCTGACGTGAAGATTGCTTTTGATGACTTGGGAGGTCATTGGCGAAGCGATGGCCGGACAGGCGGTCATGAGAAAACCACCTAGCCGGATAGTTTGGCCGGCGGCCAAGGCTCCTTTGGCAAAAATACCGTCCTTGAAGATGGGAGGAGGCATCCTTCCTATCGGTGACGGCACAGAGGAACTCTCAATGAAAGCACCAATGTCGGTGTCAAAACCGGCGGATCTCGGGTAGGGGATCCCGAACTGTGCGTCTAGGCGGATGGTAACAGGAGACAAGGGGCACGATGTTTACCCAGGTTCAGGCCCTCTTGATGGAGGTAAAACCCTACGTCCTGCTTGATTGATATTGATATTGTGGATGTTTACAAGAGTGGATCTACCACGAGATCAAGGAGGCCTAAACCCTAGAAGCTAGCCTATGGTATGATTGTAAGGGTTGTTGTGATTGTAGTCCTACGGACTAAAGCCCTCCGGTTTATATAGACACCAGAGAGGGCTAGGGTTACATAGAGTCGGTTACAATGGTAGGAGATCTACATATCCGTATCGCCAAGCTTGCCTTCCACGCCAAGGAAAGTCCCATCCGGACACGGGGTGAAGTCTTCAATCTTGTATCTTCATAGTCTTGGAGTCCGGTTGATGATGATAGTCCGGCCGATGATAGTCCGGCCGATGATGGTAGTCCGGCAATCCGGACACCCCCTAATCCGGGACTCCCTCACCACCCCCAGGCCCCATGAGAGGGTGGTGTTACTCCCCCACTTCCTCCGCGGACTAGGGTTTCCACTTCACCCATTTGTCCGGGGGCTCATGTTCTACTACGTCCTAGATTTCCACGATTTGGCCCCGAATTTCATCCTCAACATCTCGGCATTCATCGTCGTGTGCGAGGCCTTCCTCTGCATCCAGCCCCACTTCGGCTTATGGCTGAAGACCTTCAATGTCAAGCCGAAGGTAGTGGGCGGCCGCCAAGCAGAGTGCGGAGGTGCCATGGTGGGCAAGATGGCCAACGTCCTATGGCTCGAGGGCTCCTTTGTGGAGACCATAAAGGGGTGGCAATCGGGGTGGTTTTACATCACCGAGCCGCACGACTCTAAATGGGCGGCGGCCCCCGAATTCCAATCTGGTTTCCCTACACGGCTCACCTCATGGAAAGAGACGGGCCTGACGTGCGGTAATTCGGAAGAGCTGACCGGACTCCAAACCTGCGTCTGAAACCTAGTGGACAAGAAGCTCAAGCTTGTCAAAGTAGTCCAGGTTATGCTCATCCGCCGGATCCTTCCATGCCAGCAACGGGCCTTTAACTTGTGGCAGTTTGATCCGGCACAACACCGAACCTTGAGCCGGCTCTTCGACACTACGTACGAAGATGCCTGGAAGGTGTTGTTCAAGGGCGTCGAGGCTCCCGCATCCGCTACCGAAGATCGCAGATTAAGCTCCCAGCATCAAGCCAGCGAGGTCAGCTCTTTTACCCTTTACGGTACTCTTTTTTCATAGTTTGACTCTATGCGGGATCTAAAACTCCCTCACCTTTGACAGGACTGGCTGAAGACGTCCGGACAGGTTGACTGTCCGGCTCCCTTGGCAGAAGGCCCAGCGGACGCCCGATTGACGGGGCTGCTGGTTCCGGCACCTCACGTGGTGTCGGAGAAGAAGGCCAGGAACTCGAAGGAGTTCCCGGTGCCAGGTGCTGTCGGACTCATCGTCCGATGACTCCGAGGCGGACTCCTCCCACGAAGACGAGGAGGAGCAAAAAGAGGCCTCTCTCCCAGCGGGGGGGAGAGAAGAAAAGGAAGGCCGCCCCAACTGGGGAGGCCGGAGGGTCCAAGAAGGGAAGGACCCTTCCTCCGAACTACACCGCCAATGCCGACGACAACGAAGAGGGGTGTGCACCAAGGACCAAGCCCCTGGCGAAATCGTAGGTGTCCGGACACCAGAATAACTCATGGCGTTCCATTTGTCGCACAACATCTTCTAATGCCGAGTATAACCATGCAGCCCGCCCAAGGACGGGCTCGACGATTCGTGACTCCGATTGGCCTGAAACCTTCGCCGTGATTTTTTTCTGAATATTAGCTTTATTGCGGCAGAAGAAGAGCGTCAACCGCCTTACCGTGGGCTCACGAGGGTAGGGGGCGCGCCTAGGGGGTCAGGCCCGCCCTCCTACCTCGTGACCACCTCGGGCACCGTCTCGCGTTGATTTTTCTTCCGGAATTTTCCATATTTTCCAAAAATAAGCTCCATCTGTTTTTATCTCGTTTGGACTCCGTTTGATATGGATATTCTGCGAAACCAAAAACATGCAATGATGTGGACCTGCACTGAGCCTTTGGATCAATATGTTAGTCCCAAAATAATATAAAAAGTTGCCAAAAGTATATGAAAGTGAATAATATTGGCATGGAACAATAAAAATTATAGATACGACGGAGACGATCAGCATCCCCAAGCTTAATTCCTGCTCGTCCTCGAGTAGGTAAATGATAAAAAAGATAATTTTTGATGTGGAATGCTACCTAGCATAATCTTGATCATATGTCTAATCATGGCATGAATTTTAAGACACGAGTGATTCAAAGCAATAGTCTATCATTTGACATAAAAACAATAATACTTCAAGCATACCAACCAAGCAATTATGTCTTATTGAAATAACATAGCCAAAGAAAGCTCATCCCTACAAAATCATATAGTCTGGCTATGCTCCATCTTCACCACAGAAAATATTTACATCATGCACAACCCCGATGACAAGCCAAGCAATTGCTTCATACTTTTGACGTTCTCAAACCTTTTCAACTTTCACGCAATACATGAGCGTGAGCCATGGACATAGCACTATAGGTGGGATAGAATATGATGATGGGGGTTATGTGGAGAAGACAAAAAAGGAGAAAGTCTCACATCAACTAGGCGTATCAATGGGCTATGGAGATTCCCATCAATAGATATCAATGTGAGGAGTAGGGATTTCCATGCAGCGGATGCACCATGAGCTATAAGTGTATGAAAGCTCAACAAAAGAAACTAAGTGGGTGTGCATCCAACTTGCTTGCTCATGAAGACCTAGGGCATTTGAGGAAGCCCATCGTTGGAATATATAAGCCAAGTTCTATAATGAAAATTCCCACTAGTATATGAAAATGACAACATAGGAGACAATCTATATGAAGAACATGGTGCTACTTTGAAGCACAAGTGTGGTAAAAGGATAGTATCATTGCCCCTTCTCTCTTTTTCTCTCATTTTTTCTTTTCCTTTTTTTTGGGGCCTTCTCTTTTTTTTTTGGCCTTTCTCTTTTTTTGTTTTTTTTTTATTTTTTCCGTCCGGAGTCTCATCCCGACTTGTGGGGGAATCATAGTCTCCATCATCCTTTCCTCACTGGGGAAATGCTCTAATAATTATGATCATCACACTTTTATTTACTTACAACTCAATATTACAACTCGATATCTAGAACAAAGATATGACTCTATATAAATGCCTCCGGCGGTGTACCGGGATGTGCAATGATCTAGCGTAGCAATGACATCAAAAAACGGACAAGCCATGAAAACATCATGTTAGCTATCTTACGATCATGCAAAGAAATATGACAATGAATGCTCAAGTCAAGTATATGATGATGATGATGAAAGTTGCATGGCAATATATCTCGGAATGGCTATGGAAATGCCATGATAGGTAGGTATGGTGGCTGTTTTGAGGAAGATATAATGAGGCTTATGTGTGATAGAGTGTATCGTATCACGGGGTTTGGATGCACCGGCGAAGTTTGCACCAACTCTCGAGGTGAGAAAGGGCAATGCACGGTACCGAAGAGGCTAGCAATGATGGAAAGGTAAAAGTGCGTATAATCCATGGACTCGACATTAGTCATAAAGAACTCACATACTTATTGCAAAAATCTATTAGTCATCAAAACAAAGTACTACGTGCATGCTCCTAGGGGGATAGATTGGTAGGAAAAGACCATCGCTCGTCCCCAACCGCCACTCATAAGGAAGGCAATCAATAAACACCTCATGCTCCGACTTCATTACATAACGATTCACCATACGTGCATGATACGGGACTTGCAAATCTCAACACAAGTATTTCCCAATTTCACAATTACTAAACTAGCACGACTCTAATATCACCACCTTTATATCGCAAAACTATTGCAAGGAATCAAACATATCATATTCAGCGATCTACAAATTTATGTAGGATTTTATGACTAACCATGTGAATGACCAGTTCCTGTCATCTCTCTAAATAGATATAAGTGAAGCAAGAGAGTTTAATACTTTCTACAAAAGATATGCCCGAGCTCTAACAAATATAAGTGAAGAAAAAGAGCATTCTAAAAATGGCGGTTGTCTATGTAAAGAGAAACATGCAATCCAAACTTCAAATGATATAAGTGAAGCACACGAAGCATTCTATAAAGCCACACTCAAAAGATTTAAGTGAAGTGCAATGAGCATTATATAAATCAACCAAGTACTATCTCATACCAGCATGGTGCATAAAATAAAAGTGAAAACTAAATGCAAAAGACGCTCCAAGACTTGCACATAATGCATAAACGAAACGAATACGAAAACATACCGATACTTGTTGAAGAAAGAGGGGATGCCTTCCGGGGCATCCCCAAGCATATACGCTTGAGTCTCCTTGAATATTTACTTGGGGTGCCTCGGGCATCCCCAAGCTTGAGCTCTTGCCTCTCTTCCTTTTCCTCACATCGAGACCTCCTCGTTTAGACACTTCATCCACACAAAACTTCAACAGAAAACTCGGTAAGATCCGTTAGTATAATAAAGCAAATCACCACTCTAAGTACTGTTGAAAACCAATTAATATTTTGTTTTTTCATTGTGTCTACTTTAATATAAATTTTTCATGGCTTAATCCACAGATATAAATTTATAGTTTCATCAAAACAAGCAAACTATGCATCAAAAACAGAATCTGTCTAAAACAGAACAGTCTGTAACAATCTGAACATTCACCATACTTATGATACTTTAAAAATTCTGACAAAATTGGGAAAAATAAAAAAATTTGTACATAAAGACATTGCAAAAAGAATCAGAACCATTTGACGTTCCAGTAAGAAATTAACAATCGCGCACTACAGCCAAAGTTTCTGTCCTGCACCGCACAAACCAACAAGCATTGTAAACATCCTAAAGGCAAACCTTGGCACATTATTTTTATAATACAGTGGAATTGTACAGGGGGATAATTATTTTTGTTGAAAAGTTTCTGTAATCAAGATTCACAAAGTTGCCGTGAGCACGAACAAAGTTCAAGGAGCTCTCCCACTTCAACAATGCTTGTCTTTCTCACTTTCACATTCCTTTTTGAAAAAGTTTTGGGTTCCACTCTTTATTTTTGTTGTTTTTAAACTATATGAAAGCACTCAACAGAAATAAATGACTCTCTAAAACTTCCGGGTTGTCTCCCTGGCAGCGCTTTCTTTAAAGCCATTAAGCTAGGCATATAGTGCTCAAGTAGTGAATCCACCCGGATCCCAAGGTATATCAAAGCCAATTTTAATTAGCAATGATTTGTAATTTAGTAGTGAGCACAAAGTAACATATGTCATGTAATGACGAAGTCTAACTCTCTTCCTATGCATCGGCATGTCATAAAAGAACAATTCATGCACACATAGTAAAGGCCAATGCATAGTATAAACAGTTTCTTGCAATTTTATTGTATTGGAAACATAGAGTGGTGGAGATATAGTTCCTCTCTCATAATAATTGCAAGTAGGAGCAGCAAGCACATGCATATTATATCTATCAAAATCATCATGTGCAACGGTAAAAGGCAACCCATCAATGTAATCCTTAATAAGTGCAAACTTCTCCGATATAGTGTAATCGGGAGAATTCAAAAAGATAATAGGACTATCATGCGTGGGTGCGATAGCAACAATTTCATGTTTAACATAAGGAACTATAGCAAGTTCATCTCCATAAGCATAATTCATATTGGCATCTTGGCCACAAGCATACCAAGCATCATCAAAAAGGGATATTTCAAGAGAATCAACGGGATTATAATAGTCATCATAGCAATCATCCTTCGGTAAGCACGAAGGGGAATTAAACAATGTATGAATTGAAGAGTTACTCTCATTAGAAGGTGGGCACGGGTGATCAATCCGCTCTTCCTCCTTTTGTTCTTCGCTCTCCTCCTCATCTTTTTCATCCAATGAGCTCACAGCTTCATCAATTTCTTCTTCCATAGGCTCCTGCAAAATATTAATCTCTTCTTGGACAGCGGAGACTTTCTCAATAAGTGCAATAATTTCATAATTGTATTCATAATTCTCATAGCAATATTTGAGGATAGCTAAATTTTCAGATCTATAAACAGCATCATCAAAATCTTCAAACCCTTTACACATAGATTCAATTTCATAAGCACCCATAAAAGCACCAAATTCTTCTATTTGTTCCACATCATAGTAATCATATATACCATTAGCATAAGAAGCTAAGGTTTTATTATCATTAAATTTGCATGAAAAGGGAAGGTGTGGAGCATTCATCCTAGAGCAACAAGTATAATCATAACTCACGCATAGTTGCCAACCATACCACTTCAATATATGAATTTGATCCCATAATAGTTTCCCTTTTTGTGTTAAGCGATTATAACGCCCTCGATGCGGCTATATCTCCCACGTGTCGAAGCACGACTTAGAGGCATAACCGCATTGAAAGCAATGTCGCAAGTGAGGTAATCTTCACACAACCCATGTAATACATAAGGGAAAAAGACACATAGTTGGCTTACAATCGCCACTTCACACAATACATGAGTAAAACATTACAACATACAGATACAATCAAGGTCCGACTACGGAACCACAATAAAAGAAGACTACCCCAAATGCTACACAGATCCCCGATCGTCCCAACTGGCTCCACTCTGATCCAATCAAACGAAACAACACAAAGAACAAGATCTTCATCGAGCTCCTCCTTGAGCTCGGGTGCATCACCTGCACGGTCTCATCGGCACCTGCAAACCTGGTTTTGGAAGCATCTGTGAGTCACGGGGACTCAGCAATCTCACACCCGCGATATCAAGACTATTTAAGCTTAAAGGTAGGACAGGGTAGTGAGGTGGAGCTGCAGCAAGTGACTAGCATATATGGTGGCTAACATACGCAAAAGAGAGCGAGAAGAGGAGCAAAGCACGGTCGAACAACTATGATCAAGAAGTGATCCTAGAACAACCTACGCCAAACATAACTCCAACATCGTGTTCACTTCCCGGACTCCGAGAAGAGACCATCACGGTTACACACGCGTTGGTGTATTTTAATTAAGATCAACTTCGGTTTTCTACAACCGACATTAACAAATTCCCATCTGCCACATAACCGCTGGCACGGCTTTGAAAGTTCAAACCCTGCAGGGTGTCCCAACTTAGCCCATGATAAGCTCTCGCGATCAACGAAGAATAGACCTTCTCCCGGAAGCCCGATCAGTCTCGAATCCGGCTACAAGACATTTCACAGCAATAAAACAAGTCCAGAAGACCTCCCTGCGTGCCGACACCTCGATAGTAGCGCACAGATCTCGCCTCGTGCCACGACCGGATGAACACTACGACGGCAACCGACGATACCCCAAGTTGCCTCGGGCGGCACCGCAAGTGGCTCTAGTTTGGACCAACACTTAGACAAGCATTGGCCCGGGGTAATAAAGATGACCCTCGGGATGCGCGACTCCCAAGGGAAAAAGGCTAGGAGGCAAATGTAAAACCAATGTTGGGTCTTTGGAAAAGTCTTATTCAAAGCGAACTGTCAAGGGGTCCCATAAATCACCCGACCGCGTTAGGGACGCAAAATCCGGGAACATAATACCGATATGACGGAAACTAGGGCGGCAAGAGTGGAACAAAACACAGGGCATAAGGCCGAGCCTTCCACCCTTTACCAAGTATATAGATGCATTAATTAAATAATATATATTGTGATATCCCAACAAGTAAACATGTTCCAACAAGGAACAACATCTCCATGTTCCAACAAGGAACAAACTTCATCTTCACCGCAACTAACAACGCTATAAGAGGGCTGAGCAAAGCGGTAACATAGCCAAACAACGGTTTGCTAGGAAATGATGGTTAGAGGTTTGACATGGCAATGTGGGTGGCATGATATAGCAAGTGGTAGGCATCGTAGCATAGGCATAGCAAAAGAGCGAGCATCTAGCAAGCAAAGATAGAAGTGATTTTGAGGGTATGGTCATCTTGCCGAAATCCCGCAAGGAAGAAGATCAAGTCCATGAAGAGGACAAACGGGCGTAGTCGAACGAATCCTCACAATCGCAACATTACCGGAACCGAGAAGCAACACCGGAAAGAAACAAACAACATGATAAATGCACAAGCATAAACATGGCATGATGCACAATCAAGTATGATGCATGTCCGGTTTAAATATGCATGGCATGGCAATATGCACAAACAACACTACAAGTTAGTGGAGCTCAATATGCAACGAGTTGCATATTGATGAACACCACAACACTTATTTAGTTCTCTCTCGGTTAGGTACTCAACAATATTAAATGTTGTTAACCCTGGCAAGAGGTGGAGCATAATTAAACTAACTATTTAGGCAAGTTTAAATGAGGCCGGAAATAAGAAACAACAATTCCGGAAAATCCTCATGAGCAATATTTTAGATTCGGTACTGTTCTGCCCTAAACACAATTTTAGAGTTGTTAAACAGAAACATAAAGTGGACCATGTTAATCTAGGCATTTTTTCCACCCCATTTACATATAAAGAACATTTAATTCCGAGTTACGGTTATTTAGTTATGAAATAAAACATTTTAGCATGGCATATTAGCAAATTAAAGCAAACATCAATTTAAACATTTTTAACATAGATGAAAGTGGCATATTATTAATCTACACGAAATTCTAAGCAATTTACATGTTTAAACCATTTTAATCCGATGCACGGTTGATGAGTTATTAAATGCATGAACTCTAGGGACTTTTCTGTAAAACAGTTAAATCCTGGGATAATTAGTAAAATCGCAGATCTGAAAAAAAAACACATCGGGCTGAATCGAGGCTGGCCCAACAGGCATGTGGGCGGGGTGGGTGGCTGCTCACATCATGGGCTTGGCCCGGTTCGGTGGAGGAGGGAGAGGCTCCGGCTGGGCCTGGCGACGCGGAGGAGGCTGGGGAGGCCCACGCGGGGAAGGAGGCGGGCTGGCCTGGGGGCAGCAGGGCGAGGCTGGGGCCAGACGCTGGGCGGGCCCACGGGCCGGACGGCGTGGTCAACGGGCAGGGCGGATCGGGCTTCTCCCGACCGCTGTGGAAGGCGGCGAGGCGGCGGTTGCCCGCGGCGAAGCGGCGAAGACGGGCGGGACCGACCGGAGAGGTCCGGATGGACGGAACGAGCAGATCCGGCCGGGGCAACCGGATCCGTGGATCAGGCCGGTTCGTTGAAGACGGGGCGGCGACGGCGACCTCCATGGCGGCGGTGGCTACCTGCGGGAGGAAAGGGGCGGCAGGGTGAGCAGGAGAAGTGGAGGAGGAGAAGGAAGAGAGGAGGAGGCGGGGCTCCGGCCTGGCGTTGGCGCTCGCCGGCGCGGCTGCCGGGGTCGTCGGCGGGAGGCGCGAGGCGGCGGTGGTCGAGCGCCAGGATCCCCGAGGCGCAGGAGGAGCTCCTCCTGGAGCAGGCGGCGCGGCAGGGCACCTCGGGCCCAAATCGCCCGGGCGGGCCGAGGATGGGCCGGGAGGACCAGCGGCGGCGGGGAGGCGCTGGGGGGCACGTGGCCAGCCCTGGTTGGCTGCGGGGCGCTGGCGGCGGCGCCAAGTGGCGAGGAGGGAGCGGGTGGCGCGGAAACGGAGGTGGGAGGCGGCGGCTGATGATTGGGGCGCGAGATTCGAGGAGGGAGGAAGACCAGAGGTAGGTGGAGGGGCTAGGCTGCCCAAAAATGGAAGGAGGGGTGTCCATATATAGGCAAGGATGGCTAGGGTTTGGGTTTAGGGGGTTTGGGACCTCCGATCGCGATCCGACGATCAGGAAAAGAGGGGGGTTTTAGGTGAGCTGCGGGTGGGCTGTGTAGAATGCCTCGAGCTGAGAAGAGAGAGGAACAGAGCGACCCGGTGGCAGCTTCCGGATATCGAAAACGTCTGACGCTAGGCCGACTATATCGCGGTTATAAATATAACGGTTGGGCAGTCAAACGAACTCCGAATGCGACGAAACTTGGCAGGCGGCTTGTCTACACTATAATAAGACCGCATGACAAGTTGTAACCCATTCCGAGAACATTTTTATGCCACTTATAAAATAATATTTCGGAGGTGCCGCGGGCGCGTGCGAGTGTATCCGGACTCGGAACGGACAACGGAGAGAACCGGCGGAACCCGAACGGATGCAAGTTTGAAAAAACATGCGGATGAAATGCAGATGATGACATGAGATGAGATGCATAACAAGAACAAAAAGCAAAACAACAGACAAAACCCAACCACGAAGGAAAATAATAAATCACATCTCCGGAAAAGGCAAGAGTCGGAGTTACGAATATGGAAAGTTGTATCCGGGGTGTTACAACACTCCACCACTACGAGAGGATCTCGTCCCGAGATCTTGGATGGCACCGGAGGGAAAAGGACGAGGAAGATAAGAGGTAAAGTAAGTTGCTTCTTTGACGAACGAGTGAAACCAAAGAACCTTGAGAGGTTAAACAATTTAAAAGAAAGAGTACAACAGAGATGAACGAGATTGCAAACAATCCGGTCGAAAAGAGGAACAAGGAGTATTACGAGAACTAGAAGGTTGAAAGACATGGAAATAAGAGTTTAATGGACAAGATAGAATTCGAAACCACTCCGGTTGAAACGAGACAAGAATGAACAAGAATGATATAATTTTGGCAGCACTCCGATTGTAAATGGAAGGAATTGAACAAGAACTTGAGAAGATGGGATGATACTTGATGAAATCAACAACATACTGCCTCCGGAACTATTGAAAGAATGGCACAAGGGTAAGAAAAATTTCAGACAGCTCTCCGGTTGAGGAAGCAGGCAAAACTTGATAAGATGAGAGAACTCGAATGAAAACATGACACTCCGGTTAAATGGATAAGCAAGAAAATAACATGATCTTGACAAAACGAGGTGATGGGTGAAGAGAGCAACATCACAATGCCTCTGGAAGAAAGAATAGAAGATGGATCATTGAAATAAAAGATTGGAGAAGAAAATGCCAACTTCTACCACAAATGAACTTGGAAAAGCACCCTTGCAAAGAAGAATTGAACGGAGTTGTTGGAAAACCAACAACGAAATGAATAAGCTTGTAGTGGACTTATGGAAACATCTCAACATTATGAGGTGAGCTTCTGCCACCAACGGAAACAAACGATTGGATTGATATCAACAAGGAGACGAGAAACTTATTTCACCGGGAGGACAAATGAAGAACTTGGGTCATTAATAAGCACCATAAATAGCAACAATCCTTAGGGAAAGCTTTAGGTGAAATATAGCCCAAGACAACTCCAATGAAGAGATTGATGGATTTAAAATACCTCATTCTTGACAACATTTGAATCATGAAACACGAACTCAAATTGTCGAGAATGACATAACACCACCTCAAATGATAAGGTAGAACGAATTGCACTTCGAAATGCAAGAAGAAGAATACTTGAACTCCTCAAAACAAAACATGTGTTGAGCACCATGTTCAATTTTGAGTATAGCTTGGCGGATCATAACTTCGAGAGAAATCTTGAAGAACAATTGAAGAATGAAAAGAATCCTTGAGGAAGCACCATGTAGAGCCTCCATGATGAACTCCGGTAACCAAAAGGGTGATAGAAAGAAAGAGAAGTTGACAACACAAGGTGAAGCCTTGCAGTGATAAGATGAAGCTTTAAAATGATATAACCGAGAAAACTTGGAACTCCGGAAAGAAAGATTCACAATTGAAACCGAGAATTTATTCATCATGAACAAACTCTGAAAGAAGGAGTTAATCACTTGGATGAAACAAGAACAAGAATTATGTTATGCGTATCCTTCACCAATTTAGATTGATGACAAGCAACGGATTTGGCATACTACTTATTCTCGTAGAAAAGATTAAGATAGATATGGCGCAAACTTGGGAAGGTCTTCAACGAACCACTGGTAGGATTGGAAAGAACGAATGAGTCTATATGATAACGAAGGAAGAGAACTCTTGAACAAACCACCATAATAATTGAGAATGAACGTAGCAAAGGCACAATTCACCGGGAAGAATTGTAAAACGAATAAAGATGCTTGACAAAATTTAGATACATTAGAACGAAGAGATCATGAACTGATTAGAGGATATTTCGACGATGCACCGGTAAGATTTGGAGAACGGGAGTTGAACGCTTGAATGAATAATTCTGAGATGATGGGCTCCGAAGAATCTAACTGAAAAGACTCATGAATTGCTCCGGATGTGTGAAAAGAATTCTCACAATCAAAACAATTATGAGGATGGCACGAAGCTAGAACCATGAATCTTGAAGAGAAAGAAGCGAGATTTAAGAGAAACTCTTCTTCGGTCTTCAAAATTCGAGAATGACGACGAGAACATCACCATGAATTATTGAAGCACTCCGGAATGAAAATTTAGGAAGGTTGAACCAACAATGAAAATAATTTGAAAGATCTTGGAGAAAGACATTTGACTGATGATAACTCATTCTTACGTCAAACTTTGCAATGAATTTGGGAATAGCTCTTGAAAAAATTAGAAGAGTTAGATAAGATCCTGGGAAAAGACCTGTGGGTTAGGGCCCACTCAAAAGAACCACAGTTGAACAATTGTTTGAAATAGATATTGCACCGGTAGAGTTAAATGGCTTGAATGAGTTAGCATCCTCAAAAGAACTTGAGTGAATTGAGAATGGAAACTAGAATCTTCTGAGATATCTTCAACACTCCGGAACAATTGAATAGCGAGAAGTGGATGATTAAGAGATGCACCGACATGAGAAAGCATTTGAAATGATGAAAAGAATACGATCAACACTGAAAACTTGACTTAAATCCACCGGAGAAGAAAATTAGAATGGCACAATGATAAGGTTGAAACTTCCTTAGCGTCTTCATGATAAATCACCGGATAAAACATTAAAGGAAAAGAATGAAGAAACTTCACTCAATAAAAATGGATACTTGATTAAGACATCTGAGTCCTTGAAGAAAAAGGGTGGGAGGGCGGAAAAACAAAACAACTTGGGTCGGATGAAACGAACACCGTTGAGAAAAGCTTAGAATTGATCTTGCGAATGTTGGAATGATCGGATTCACTTGAAGAGAAGCACGCCGGTTGGAAAAGAATTAACAAGACAAGCTAAGTGATCAAGAAGGATTAGTATTCACATAGAAATATGAGAACACCATTTAGAATAAGGTATGGAATCAACACTTGACTTCGAAGCAACTCGAATACCACAAAACAAAACAAAAACAAAGGATTGGCTTCAAGAATGAGCCGGAACAAACACATGATAGAGATTTCGCCCAAAGTGTTCGTGGTGGGGCCCACACGGACACGACATATAGCGGACGTCACGAATGACAAACAAGACGTCCCCGAATCAGCATAGCCAAGGATTCTTTAAGACGTCTCGCGACCACTTGAATCGACCGTGAATGGGCGGACCACTAGACGTTGAACCCCAATCTCAAATCATACATCTATCGGAAAGATATCACGTAAGCTACTAGAATTCCCACCTATAAACTCCCGAAACTTTCTGGTTATGCAATCTGGTGTTGGGGATACAGGGACACAAAATATATCACCCAAACTAACAATACCTAGATCCATTTGTATCCATCCGTCAACACATAACCAAGAAAACTCCGAAATCGTGTACCTCGACCTTGAAAAACATCCGTTATACAAGTCATGGCAATACTCCCTTTTCGCCACAAGATCGGGCTATCGGGGTTATCTCACCAACAACTGCACAAAAGAGATTTTGATGTCGGTAAAACTCGGTATTCAGAACTGAGCGATAAAATTGTGACGACAACACCTCGGAGCTCAACTCCCCGGACACCGCCACAACCCCTAAATGTCGAGGCACCAAGAACAATGTTCTCGTCACAAAACCATCGAACGATTCCAAGATACCCACGTGATCCTAAAAAAAATTTAGTGAAATTTGAGAAGAGAAGAGTCAAAACTCTCGTCGGGATACCTCACCGAGGCGACGAAGGACCGAGGAGTAAAAGAATCCTACTCTCCGATATATATAATCCTAAGACTCAAAACATTTTCCATTCTAGACTCAACAAGGTCAGCAAACAATCAAGTAGGGGGCTCCTAAGTCGGGGAAGGCTCTGATTACCAACTTATAACGCCCTCGATGCGGCTATATCTCCCACGTGTCGAAGCACGACTTAGAGGCATAACCGCATTGAAAGCAATGTCGCAAGTGAGGTAATCTTCACACAACCCATGTAATACATAAGGGAAAAAGACACATAGTTGGCTTACAATCGCCACTTCACACAATACATGAGTAAAACATTACAACATACAGATACAATCAAGGTCCGACTACGGAACCACAATAAAAGAAGACTACCCCAAATGCTACACAGATCCCCGATCGTCCCAACTGGGCTCCACTACTGATCCACTGAAACGAAACAACACAAAGAACAAGATCTTCATCGAGCTCCTCCTTGAGCTCGGGTGCATCACCTGCACGGTCTCATCGGCACCTGCAAACCTGGTTTTGGAAGCATCTGTGAGTCACGGGGACTCAGCAATCTCACACCCGCGAGATCAAGACTATTTAAGCTTAAAGGTAGGACAGGGTAGTGAGGTGGAGCTGCAGCAAGCGACTAGCATATATGGTGGCTAACATACGCAAAAGAGAGCGAGAAGAGGAGCAAAGCACGGTCGAACAACTATGATCAAGAAGTGATCCTAGAACAACCTACGTCAAACATAACTCCAACACCGTGTTCACTTCCGGACTCCCGAGAAGAGACCATCACAGTTACACACGCGATTGGTGTATTTTAATTAAGATCAACGGGTTTTCTACAACGGACATTAACAAATTCCCATCTGCCACATAACCGCGGGCACGGCTTTGAAAGTTCAAACCCTGCAGGGTGTCCCAACTTAGCCCATGATAAGCTCTCGCGATCAACGAAGAATAGACCTTCTCCCGGAAGCCCGATCAGTCTCGGAATCCGGCTACAAGACATTCACAGCAATAAAACAAGTCCAGCAAGACCTCCCGGCGTGCCGACACCCTGATAGTAGCCGCGCGTATCTCGTCTCAGGCCACGACCGGATGAACACTACGTACGGCAACCGACGATACCCCAAGTTGCCTCGGGGCGGCACCGCAAGTGGCTCTAGTTTGGACCAACACTTAGACAAGCATTGGCCGGGGGTAAATAAAGATGACCCTCGGGATCGCGACTCCCAAGGGAAAAAGGCTAGGAGGCAAATGTAAAACCAATGTTGGGTCTTCTGGAAAAGTCTTATTCAAAGCGAACTGTCAAGGGGTCCCATAAATCACCCGACCGCGTTAGGGACGCAAAATCCGGGAACATAATACCGATATGACGGAAACTAGGCGGCAAGAGTGGAACAAAACACCATGCATAAGGCCGAGCCTTCCACCCTTTACCAAGTATATAGATGCATTAATTAAATAATATATATTGTGATATCCCAACAAGTAAACATGTTCCAACAAGGAACAACATCTCCATGTTCAACAAGGAACAAACTTCATCTTCACCGCAACTAACAACGCTATAAGAGGGCTGAGCAAAGCGGTAACATAGCCAAACAACGGTTTGCTAGGAAATGATGGTTAGAGGTTTGACATGGCAATGTGGGTGGCATGATATAGCAAGTGGTAGGCATCGTAGCATAGGCATAGCAAAAGAGCGAGCATCTAGCAAGCAAAGATAGAAGTGATTTCGAGGGTATGGTCATCTTGCACGAAATCCCGCAAGGAAGAAGATCAAGTCCATGAAGAGGACAAGCGAGGCGTAGTCGAGCGAATCCTCACAATCGCAACATTACGGAACCGAGAAGCAACACCGGAAAGAAACAAACAACATGATAAATGCACAAGCATAAACATGGCATGATGCACAATCAAGTATGATGCATGTCCGGTTTAAATATGCATGGCATGGCAATATGCACAAACAACACTACAAGTTAAGTGGAGCTCAATATGCAACGAGTTGCATATTGACGGAACACCACAACACTTATTTAGTTCTCTCTCGGTTAGGTACTCAACAATATTAAATGTTGTTAACCATGGCAAGAGGTGGAGCATAATTAAACTAACTATTTAGGCAAGTTTAAATGAGGCCGGAAATAAGAAACAACAATTCCGGAAAATCCTCATGAGCAATATTTTAGATTCGGTACTGTTCTGCCCTAAACACAATTTTAGAGTTGTTAAACAGCAACATAAAGTGGACCATGTTAATCTAGGCATTTTTCCACCCCATTTACATATAAAGAACATTTAATTCCGAGTTACGGTTATTTAGTTATGAAATAAAACATTTTAGCATGGCATATTAGCAAATTAAAGCAAACATCAATTTAAACATTTTTAACATAGATGAAAGTGGCATATTATTAATCTACACGAAATTCTAAGCAATTTACATGTTTAAACCATTTTAATCCGATGCACGGTTGATGAGTTATTAAATGCATGAACTCTAGGGACTTTTCTGTAAAACAGTTAAATCCTGGGATAATTAGTAAAATCGCAGATCTGAAAAAAAAACACATCGGGCTGAATCTGAGGCTGGCCCAACAGTGCACAGGGGCGGGGGTGGGTGGCTGCTCACATCATGGGCTTGGCCCGGTTCGGTGGAGGAGGGAGAGGCTCATTTGGGCTGGCGACGCGGAGGAGGTCGGGAGGCCCACGCTGGGAAGGAGGCAGGCCGGCTGGGAGGCAGGCGAGGCTGGGCAGACGCGGGCGGGCCCACGGGCCGGACGGCGCTTGATCAACGGGCAGGGCGGATCGGGCTTCTCCCGACCGCTGTGGAAGGCGGCGAGGCGGCGGCCGTTGCCGGCGAAGCGGCGAAGACGGGCGGGACCGACCGGAGAGGTCCGGATGGGCGGAACGAGCAGATCCGGCCGGGGCAACCGGATCCAGTGGATCCAGGCCGGGTTCAGTTGAAGACGTGGCGGCGACGGCGACCTCCATGGCGGCGGTGGCTACTGCGGGAGGAAAGGGGCGGCAGGTGAGCAGGAGAAGTGGAGGAGGAGAAGGAAGAGAGGAGGCGGGGCTCCGGCTGGCGTTGGCGCTGGCCGCCGCCGCGGCTGCCGGGTCGTCGGGCGGAGGGCGAGGCGGCGGTGGTTGGCTTCAGGATCCCCGAGGCGCAGGAGGGAGCTCCTCCTCGAGCAAGCGGGCGCGGCGCGGGCACCTGGCCCAAATCGGCCCGGGCGGGCCGAGGACGGGCCGGAGGACCAGCGGCGGCGGGAGGTGCTGGGGGCACGTGGCCAGCCCTGGTTGGCTGCGGGTGTGGCGGCGCCAAGTGGCGAGGAAAGAGCGGGTGGCGCGGAAGCGGAGGTGGGGAGGCGGCTGATGATTGGGGGCGAGATTCGAGGAGGAGGAAGACCAGAGGTAGGTGGAGGGCTAGGCTGCCCAAAAATGGAAGGAGGGTGTCCATATATAGGCAAGGATGGCTAGGGTTTGGGTTTAGGGGTTTGGGACCTCCGATCGCGATCCGACGATCAGAAAAGAGGGGGTTTTAGGTGAGCTGCGGGTGGGCTGTGTAGAATGCCTCGAGCTGAGAAGAGAGAGGAACAGAGCGACCAGTGGCAGCTTCCGGATATCAACGTCGTCGACGCTAGGCCGACTATATCGCGGTTATAAATATAACGGTTGGGCAGTCAAACGAACTCCGAATGCGACGAAACTTGGCAGGCGGCCTGTCTACACTATAATATGACCGCATGACAAGTTGTAACCCATTCCGAGAACATTTTTATGCCACTTATAAAATAATATTTCGGAGGTGCCGCGGGCGCGTGCGAGTGTATCCGGACTCGGAACGGACAACGGAGAGAACCGGCGGAACCCGAACGGATGCAAGTTTGAAAAAAACATGCGGATGAAATGCAGATGATGACATGAGATGAGATGCATAACAAGAACAAAAAGCAAAACAACAGACAAAACCCAACCACGAAGGAAAATAATAAATCACATCTCCGGAAAAGGCAAGAGTCGGAGTTACGAATATGGAAAGTTGTATCCGGGGTGTTACAGCGATAATCCCTAAAGTATTCACGTTGATCCAACGTTACTCCCATAACATAATTAAATGGGGATTATTAAATTAGTACATAATATCTTTCACATAACCAACATCAAGGGTTTTAGGAGGTTCCCCATCTCCATGAGTAGCAAGTACACCTATTTTTTTTGGTATTTCGTGTTCCATATCCATAACTAAAGATACAGAACAACTAAGAACAGCAAATAAAAATTACTTAGTGATAAAGCAAACAAGCACACACGAGAATATTCACCCCACGCTATAACTCCCCGGCAACGGCGCCAGAAAAAGGTCTTGATAACCCACAAGTATAGGGGATCGCAACAGTTTTCGATAAGTAAGAGTGTCGAACCCAACGAGGAGCTAAAGGTAGAACAAATATTCCCTCAAGTTCTATCGACCACCGATACAACTCTACGCACGCTTGACGTCCGCTTTATCTAGAACAAGTATGAAACTAGAAGTACTTTGTAGGTGTGAAAGGATAGGTTTGCAAGAAAGTAAAGAGCGGGTAAATAAAGACTAGGGGCTGTTTAAGTAAAGACACAACTAAAGTAAATATAGCGAGTGTAGAAAAGTGGTGATAGGAGTTGTGAAATTTCCCCTAAGCAATTGACTATGTTACTAGACCGATAATCACTATTGCAATTCTATTTGAGGGAGAGGCATAAGCTAACATATCATCCCTTACTTGGAATTCTACGCACTTATGATTGGAACTCTAGCAAGCATCCGCAACTACTAAAGATTCATTAAGGTAAAACCCAACCATAGCATTAAAGTATCAAGTCCCCTTTATCCCATACGCAAACAACCTGCTTACTCGGGTTTGTGCTTCTGTCACTCACGCCACCCACCATAAGCAAATCATAAACATATTGCAAACCCTAAAGTGGGAATCCCTCACGCTTGCGCGACACGGAGGGCACAATAGGACAGCACCAATAATAAAAAATGCAATTCAAACCAATCATAGCAATTCATCAATCACCGATAGGACAACGAAAATCTACTCAGACATCATAGGATGGCAACACATCATCGGAAAATAATTTGAAGCATAAAGCACCATGTTCAAGTAGAGGGTACAGCGGGTTGCGGGAGAGTGGATCGATGTAGATAGAGGGGGGAAGGTGATGGAGATGTTGGTGAAGATGACGGTGGTGTGGGTGAAGATCGCGGTGATGATGATGGGCCCCGGCAGCACTCCGGCGCCACCGGAAGCAAGGGGGAGATAGGCCCCCCTTCTTCTTCTTCTTCCTTGACCTCCTCCCTAGATGGGAGAAGGGTTTCCCCTCTGTTCCTTGGCTCCCATGGCTTGGGAGGGGCGAGAGCCCCTCCGAGATTGGATCTATCTCTCTGTTTCTACGTTACATTACGGCTCTGTTTCACCGTTTGGCGATATATGGAGATCCATAACTCCGATTGGCCTGAAACCTTCGCGTGATTTTTTTTTCCGAATATTAGCTTTCTTGTGGCAAAAGAAAGCGTCAACCGCCTACTGATGGGCTCACGAGGTAGGGGCGCGCCCGAGGGGTCAGCGGGCCCCCTACCTCATGACCACCTCGGGCACCGTCTCGCATGGATTTTTCTTCCGGAATTTTCCATATTTTCGAAAAATAAGCTCCGTCCGTTTTTATCCCGTTTGGACTCCGTTTGATATGGATATTCCGCGAAACCAAAAACATGCAATGAGCGGGGACTGCACTTGGCAATCGGATCAATATGTTAGTCCCAAAATAATATAAAAAGTTGCCAAAAAGTATATGAAAGTGAATAATATTGGCATGGAACAATCAAAAATTATAGATACGACGGAGACGTATTAGTCATCACCTTTGCTCCGCCAGACGTTCATAACATCTGGCGTTGCTCCTGCAGCGGGTTTGGCACCTAGCGGTGCTTCGAGGACATAATGCTTCTGTGCAGCAATGAGGATAATCCTCAAGTTACGGACCCAGTCCGTGTAGTTGCTACCATCATCTTTCAACTTACATTTCTCTAGGAACGCATTAAAATTCAAAGGAACAGTATCACGAGCCATTGATCTACAACAACATAGACATGCAAAATACTATCAGGTACTAAGTTCATGGTAAATTAAAGTTCAATTAATCATACTATCAGGTACTAAGTTCATGGTAAATTAAAGTTCAATTAATCATATTACTTAAGAACTCCCAATTAAAGTTCAACATGGAAACATTAGTGCCGGCTCAAAATCAAACCGGCACTAATGTGTCTCAGATTTGCCCCTTTTTCTACTAGTGACTTAGACAAACATCTCTCTAGTCATCTAAGTGATCACGTGATCCAAATCAACTAAACCATGTCCGATCATCACGTGAGATGGAGTAGTTTTCAATGGTGAACATCACTATGTTGATCATATCTACTATATGATTCACGCTTGACCTTTCGGTCTAAGTTTCCGAGGCCATATGTGCATATGCTAGGATCGTCAAGTTTAACCCGAGTATTTTGCGTGTGCAAAACTGGCTTGTACCCGTTGTATGTGAACGTAGGGCTTATCACACCCGATCATCACGTGGTGTCTCGGCACGACAAACTTTCGCAACGGTGCATACTCAGGGAGAACACTTGTACCTAGAAATTTAGTGAGAGATCATCTTATAATGCTACCGCCGAACTAAGAAAAATAAGATGCATAAAGGATAGACATCACATGCAATCAATATAAGTGATATGATATGGCCATCATCATCTTGTGCCTTTGATCTCCATCTCCAAAGCACCGTCATGATCACCATCGTCACCGGCTTGACACCTTGATCTCCATCGAAGCATCGTTGTCGTCTCGCCAACTATTGCTATCACGACTATCGCTACTACTTAGTAATAAAGTAAAGCAATTACACGGCGATTGCATTGCATACAATAAAGCAACAACCATATGGCTCCTGCCAATTGCTGATAACTCTGTTACAAAACATGATCATCTCATACAACAATTTATATCATCACGTCTTGACCATATCACATCACAACATGCCCTGCAAAAACAAGTTAGACGTCCTCTACTTTGTTGTTGCAAGTTTTACGTGGCTGCTACGGGCTTAGTAATAACCGTTCTTACCTACACATCAAAACCACAATGATTTTTCGTCAAGTGTGTTGTTTTAACCTTCAACAAGGACCGGGCGTAGTCACACTGGATTCAACTAAAGTTGGAGAAACCGACACCCGCCAGCCACCTGTGTGCGAAGCACGTCGGTAGAACTAGGCTCGCGTAAGCATACGCGTAATGTCGGTCCGGGCCGCTTCATCCAACAATACCGCCAAATCAAAGTATGACATGCTGGTAAGCAGTATGACTATTATCGCCCACAACTCTTTGTGTTCTACTCGTGCATATAACATCTACGCATAGACCTGGTTCGGATGCCACTATTTCCTACGCACACGCAAGATCCATCTACGTGATGCATAGCAACGAGAGATCCATCTACGTGAACACAGTAATTTCAAATAATTTCCTACGCACACGCAAGATCCACCTACGTGATGCATAGCAACGAGAGGGGAGAGTGTTGTCTACGTACCCTCGTAGACCGAAAGAGGAATCTTTATGACAATGTGGTTGATGTACTTGTACGTCTTCACGATCCGATCGATCCTAGTACCGAAAGTACAGCACCTCCCGATCTGCACACGTTCGGCTCGGTGACATCCCACGAACTCTTGATCCAGTTGATGTTGGGGAACGTAGCAATAATTCAAAATTTTCTACGCATCACCAAGATCAATCTATGGAGATTCTAGCAACAAGAGAGGGAGAGGATGAGTGTATCTTCATACCCTTGAAGATCGCGATGCGGAAGCGTTACAAGAACGCGGTTGGTGGAGTCGTACACGCAGCGATTCAGATCGCGGTCGATTCCGATCTAAGCGCTGAATGGAAGGCGCCTCTGCGTTCAACACACGTACATCCCGGGGACGTCTCATCCTTCTTGATCCAGCAAGGGGAGAGGAGAAGTTGAGGGAGAAGTCCAACAGCACGACGGCGTGGTGGTGGTGGAGCTCGTGGTTCTCCAGCAGGGCTTCGCCAAGCACTATGGAGGAGGAGGTGTAGGAGGAGGGAGGGCTGCGCCAGGGAAGAGGTGCGGCTGCCCTCCCACCCCTCCACTATATATAGGGGCAAGGGGAGAGGAGGAGGCGCCCTAGGGTTTCCCCTAGGGGGCGGCGGCCAAGCAGATTGGATATCCCTAGGGAAAATCCTAGGGAGACTTGCCCCCCAAGCCAAGCAGGTGGAGGATTTCCTCCCAAGCCAGGTGGAGGTATCCCACCTCCCCAAATAACGTGGGAAAGGGTGTGGGGGCGCACCACCCATTAGTGGGCTGGTTTTCCCCTTCCCCTTTGGCCCATGAGGCCCTCCAACACTTGTCGGGGCTCCCGAAACACCTTTCGGTCATGCTGGCCATAGCCTGGTACCCCCGGAACACTTCTAGACTCAATACCCTTCGTCCAATATATCGATCTTCACTGCCAGACCATTCCGGAACTCCTCGTGACGTCTGGGATCACATCCTGGACTCTGAACTACCTTCCGTAACCACATACTATTTCCCATAACAACTCTAGCGTCACCGAACCTTAAGTGTGTAGACCCTACGGGTTCGGGAACCATGCAGACATGACCGAGACGTTCTCCGGCCAATAACCAACAGCGGGATCTGGATACCCATGTTGGCTCCCACATGTTCCACGATGATCTCATCGGATGAACCACGATGTCGAGGATTCAAGCAATCCTGTATACAATTCCCTTTGTCAATCGGTACGTTACTTGCCCGAGATTCGATCGTTGGTATCCGAATACCTCGTTCAATCTCGTTACTGGAAAGTCACTTTACTCATTCCGTAATGCATGATCCCGTGACTAACTACTTAGTCACATTGAGCTCATTATGATGATGCATTACCGAGTGGGCCCAGAGATACCTCTCCGTCACACGGAGTGAGAAATCCTAGTCTTGATTTGTGCCAACCCAACAGACACTTTCGGAGATACCCGTAGTGCACCTTTATAGCATTCCTACGGTATCCGGGAGTTGCACAATCTCATGGTCTAAGGAAATGATACTTGACATTAGAAAAGCTTTTAGCAAACGAACTACACGATCTTCTCCTATGCTTACGATTGGGTCTTGTCCATCACATCATTCTCCTAATGATGTGATCTCGTTATCAATGACATCCAATGTCCATGGTCAGGAAACCATAACCATCTATTGATCAACGAGCTAGTCAACTAGAGGCTCACTAGGGACATGTTGTGGTCTATGTATTCACACATGTATTACGGTTTCCAGTTAATACAATTTTAGCATGAACAATAGACAATTATCATGAACAAGGAAATATAATAATAACCATTTTATTATTGCCTCTAGGGCATATTTCCAACAGTCTCCCACTTGCACTAGAGTCAATAATCTAGTTCACATCACTATGTGATTGCAATGAATCCAACACCCTTTGGGTTTGATCATATCTCGCTTGTGAGAGAGGTTTATTAGTCAGCGGTGCGAACCTTTCAGATCCGTGTGTGCTTTTACAAATATCTATGTCATCTTGTAGATGCAGCTACCGAGCGCTACTTGGAGCTATTCCAAATAACTGTTGTACTATCTGAATCCGGTTTACTACTCGAGTCATCCGGATTAGTGTCAAGGTTTGCATCGGCGTAACCCTTCTGACGAACTCCTTTACCACCTCCATAATCGAGAAAATTCCTTAGTCCAGTAGTTACTAAGGATAACCTTGACCGCTGTCCTGTGATCCATTCCTGGATCACACTTGTACCCCTTGACTGACTCATGGCAAGGCACACTTTAGGTGTGGTACACAGCATAGCATACTGTGGAGCCTACGTCTAAAGCATAGGGGACGACCTTCGTCCTTTCTCTCCCTTCTGCCGTGGTCAGGTCTTGAGTCTTACTCAATACTCACACCTTATAACACAGCCAAGAACTCCTTCTTTGCTGATCTATTTTGAACTCCTTCAAAATCTTTTCACGGTATGTATTCATTTGAAAGTACTATCAAGCGATTTTGATCTATCCTTATAGATCTTGATGCTCAATGTTCAAGTAGCTTAATCCAGGTTTTCCCTTGAAAAACACTTTTCAAATAACCCTATATGCTTTCCAGAAATTCTACATCATTTCTGATCAACAATATGTTTACAACATATACTCATCAGAAATTCTATAGTGATCTCACTCACCTCTTTGGAAATACAAGTTTCTCATAAACTTTGTATAAACCCAAAATCTTTGATCATCTCATCAAAGTGTATATTCCAACTCCGAGATGCTTACTCCAGTCCTTAGAAGGATTGCTGGAGCTTTGCATACTTGTTAGCATCTTTTAGGATTGACAAAACGTTCTAGTTGTATCACATACAACCTTTCCTCAAGAAAACTGTCGAGGAAATAATGTTTTGACATCCTATCTGCAAGATTTCATAAATAATGCAGTAACTGGTAATATAATTCCAACAGACTCTTAGCATAGCTACGAGTGAGAAAGTATCATCGTAGTCAACTCCTTGAACTTGTCGGAAACATCTCAGCAACAAGCCGAGCTTTCTTAATGGTGACACATACCATCATTGTCTGCCTTCCCTTTTAGAATCCATCTGTACTCAACAGCCTTACGACCATCAAGTAGTTCTTCCAAAGTCTACACTTTGTATTCATACATGGATCCTCTTGGCCTCGAGCCATTCGTCGGAATCCGGGCCCACCATTGCTTCTCCATAGCTCGTAGGTTCATTGTTGTCTAGCAACATGACCTCCAAGACAGGATTACGTACCACTCTGAAGTAGTACGCATCCTTGTCGACCTACGAGGTTTGGTTGACTTGATCCGAAGTTTTTGTGATCACTATCATCAGCTTCCACTTCAACTGGTGTAGGCGCCACAGGAACAACTTCATGTGCCCTGCTACATACTAGTTGAAGTGACGGTTCAATAACCTCATCAAGTCTCCACCATCCTCCCACTCAATTCTTTCGAGAGAAACATTTCCTCGAGAAAGGACCCGCTTCCAGAAACAATCACTTTTGCTTCCGGATCTGAATTAGGAGGTATACCCAACTGTTTTGGGTGTCCTATGAAGATGCATTTATCCGCTTTGGGTTCGAGCTTATCAGGCTAAAACTTTTCCACATAAGCGTCGCAGCCCCAAACTTTTAAGAAACGACAGCTTAGGTTTCTCTAAACCATAGTTCATACGGTGTCATCTCAACGGAATTACGTGGTGCCCTATTAAAGTGAATGCGGTTGTCTCTAATGCCTAACCCATAAACGATAGTGGTAATTCAATAAGAGACATCATGGTATGCACCATATCCAATATGGTGCAGCTATGATGTTCGGACACACCATCACACTATGGTGTTCCAGGCGGTATTAGTTGTAAAACAATTTCCACAAGGTCTTAATTGTGTACCAAACTCGTAACTCAGATATTCATCTCTATGATCATATCATAGACATTTTATCCTCTTGTCACCACGATCTTCAACTTCACTCTGAAATTACTTGAACCTTTCAATAATTCAGACTTGTGTTTCATCAAGTAAATATACTCAGGATCTACTCAAATCATCTGTGAAGTAAGAACATAACGATATCCACTGCGTGCCTCAGCACTCATTGGACTGCACACATCAAAATGTATTACTTCCAACAAGTTGCTTTCTTGTTCCATCTTACTGAAAACGAGGCCTTTTAGTCATCTTGCCCATGTGGTATGATTTGCATGTCTCAAGTGATTCAAAATCAAGTGAGTCCAAACGATCCATCTGTATGGAGTTTCTTCATGCATATCTACCAATAGACATGGTTCGCATGTCTCAATCTTTTCAAAAATGAGTGAGTCCAAAGATCCATCAACATGGAGCTTCTTCATGCGTTTTATACCAATATGACTCAAATGGCAGTGCCACAAGTAGGTGGTACTATCATTACTATCTTATATATTTTAGCATGAACATGTGTATCACTATGATCGAGATTCAATAAACCATTCATTTTAGGTGCAAGACCACTGAAGGTATTATTCAAATAAACAGAGTAACCATTATTCTCCTTAAATGAATAACCGTATTGCGATAAACATAATCCAATCATGTCTATGCTCAACACAAACATCAAATAACAATTATTTAGGTTTAACACCAATCTCGATGGTAGAGGGAGCATGTGATGCTTGATCACATCAACCTTGGAAACACTTCCAACACATATCGTCATCTCACCTTCAGCTAGTCTCCGTTTATTTCGTAGCTTTTTATTTCGAGTTACTAACACTTAGCAACCGAACCGATATTTAAATACCCTGGTGCTACTAGGAGTACTACTAAAGTACACATCATAATGTATATTCAAAATACTTTTGTCGACCTTGTCAGCCTTCTCATCTACCAAGTATCTAGGGTAGTTTTGCTTCAGTGACCGTTCCCCTCATTATAGAAGCACTTAGTCTCGGGTTTGGGTTCAACCTTGGGTTTCTTCACTAGAGTAGCAACTGATTTGCCGTTTCATGAAGTATCCCTTCTTGCCCTTGCCCTTCTTGAAACTAGTGGTTTTACCAACCATCAACAATTGATGCTCCTATTTGATTTCTACTTTCGCGTTGTCGTGAATAGCTCAAGGATCGTCATATCTATCCCTGATATATTATAGTTCATCACGAAGCTCTAGTAGCTTGGTGGCGGTGACTTTGGAGAACCATCACTTTCTCATCTAGAAGAATAACTCCCACTCGATTCAAGCGATTGTAGTACCCAGACAATCTGAGCACATGCTCAACGATTGAGCTTTTCTCCTTAGTTTGCAGGCTTAAGAAACTTGTCAGAGGTCTCATACCTCTTGATGTGGGCACAAGCCTGAAATCCCAATTTCAGCTCTTGGAACATCCCATATGTTCTGCGACGTTTCAAAATGTCTTTGGTGCCTCAATTCTAAACCGTTTAACATTACGCACTGAACTATCACGTAGTCATCAAAACGTGTATGTCAGATGTTCGCAACATCCACAAACGACGCTCGAGGTTCAGCACACCGAGCGGTGCATTAAGGACATAATCCTTCTGTGCAGCAATGAGGACACTCCTCATTATACGGATCCAGTCCGCATAATTGCTACTGTCAACTTTCAACTAAATTTTCTCTAGGAACATATCTAAAACAGTAGAGCCAAAGCGTGAGCTACGACATAATTTGCAAAGACCTTTTGACTATGTTCATGATAATGAAGTTCATCTGATTATTTAATGAACTCCCACTTAGATAGACATCCCTCTAGTCATCTAAGTGATACATGATCCGAGTCAACTAGGCCGTGTCCGATCATCACGTGAGACGGACTAGTCATCATCGGTGAACATCTTCATGTTGATCATATCTACTTTACGACTCATGTTCAACCTTTCAGTCTCTTGTGTTCCGAGGCCATGTCTGTACATGCTAGGCTCGTCAAGTCAACCTAAGTGTTTTGCGTGTGTAAATCTGGCTTACACCCGTTGTATGTGAACGTTAGAATCTATGACACCCGATCATCACGTGGTGCTTCGAAACAATGAACTTTAGCAACGGTGCACAGTTAGGGGGAACACTTTCTTGAAATTTTATGAGGGATCATCTTATTGATGCTACCGTCGTTCTAAGCAAATAAGATGTAAACATGACAAACATCACATGCAAATCATAAAGTGACACGATATGGCCAATATCATCTTGCACCTTTGATCTCCATCTTGAGGCACGGCATGATCACCTTCGTCACCGGCATGACACCATGATCTCCATCATCATGATCTCCATCATCGTGTCTCGCCAACTATTACTTCTACTACTATGGCTAACAGTTTAGCAATAAAGTAAAGTAATTACATGGCGTTATTCAATGACACGCAGGTCATACAATAAATTAAGACAACTCCTATGGCTCCTGCCGGTTGTCATACTCATCGACATGCAAGTCGTGATTCCTATTACAAGAACATGATCAATCTCATACATCACATATCATTCATCACATTATTTTGGCCATATCACATCACATAGCATACCCTGCAAAAACAAGTTAGACGTCCTCTAATTATTGTTGCATGTTTTACGTGGCTGCTATGGGTTTCTAGCAAGAACGTTTCTTACCTACGCAAAAAAGCCACAACGGTGATATGCCAATTTCTATTTACCCTTCATAAGGACCCTCTTCATCGAATCCGATCCGACTAAAGTGGGAGAGACAGACACCCGCTAGCCACCTTATGCATCAAGTGCATGTCAGTCGGTGGAACCTGTCTCACGTAAGTGTACGTGTAAGGTCGGTCTAGGACGCTTCATCCCACAATGCCGCCGTATGAAGATAAGACTAGTAACGGCAAGCAAATTGAACAAATCATCGCCCACAACTACTTTGTGTTCTACTCGTGCATAGAATCTACGCATAGACCTAGCTCATGATGCCACTGTTAGGGAACGTAGCAATAATTCAAAATTTTCTACGCATCACCAAGATCAATCTATGGAGATGGAGATTCTAGCAACAAGAGAGGGAGAGGATGAGTGTATCTTCATACCCTTGAAGATCGCGATGCGGAAGCGTTACAAGAACGCGGTTGGTGGAGTCGTACACGCAGTGATTCAAATCGCGGTCGATTTTGATCTAAGCGCCGAATGGACGGCGCCTCTGTGTTCAACACACGTACAGCCCGGGGACGTCTCCTCCTTCTTGATCCAGCAAGGGGAGAGGAGAAGTTGAGGGAGAAGTCCAACAGCACGACGGCGTGGTGGTGGTGGAGCTCGTGGTTCTCCAGCAGGGCTTCGCCAAGCACTATGGAGGAGGAGGTGTAGGAGGAGGGAGGGCTGCGCCAGGGGAGAGGCGCAGCTGCCCTCCCACCCTCCACTATATATAGGGGCAAGGGGAGAGGGGGAGGCGCCCTAGGGTTTCCCCTAGGGGCGGCGGCCAAGCAGATTGGATCTCCCTAGGGAAAATCCTAGGGAGACTTGCCCCCCAAGCCAAGCAGGTGGAGGATTTTCTCCCAAGCCAGGTGGAGGCGCCCCACCTCCCCAAATAAAGTGCGAAAGGGTGTGGGGGCGCACCACCCATTAGTGGGCTGGTTTTCCCCTTCCCCTTTGGCCCATGAGGCCCTCCAACACTTGTCGGGGCTCCCGAAACACCTTTCGGTCATGCTGGCCATAGCCTGGTACCCCTGGAACACTTCCGGACTCAATACCCTTCGTCCAATATATCGATCTTCACCGCTGGACCATTCTGGAACTCCTCGTGATGTCTGGGATCACATCCGGGACTCCGAACTACCTTCGGTAACCACATACTATTTCCCATAACAACTCTAGCGTCACCGAACCTTAAGTGTGTAGACCCTACGGGTTCGGGAACCATGCAGACATGACCGAGATGTTCTCCGGAGAATAACCAACGGCGGGATCTGGATACCCATGTTGGCTCCCACATGTTCCACGATGATCTCATCGGATGAACCAGGATGTCGAGGATCCAAGCAATCCCGTATACAATTCCCTTTGTCAATCGGTACGTTACTTGCCCGAGATTCGATCGTCGATATCCCAATACCTTGTTCAATCTCGTTACCGGCAAGTCACTTTACTCATTCCGTAATGCATGATCCCGTGACTAACTACTTAGTCACATTGAGCTCATTATGATGATGCATTACCGAGTGGGCCCAGAGATACCTCTCCGTCACACGGAGTGACAAATCCCAGTCTCAATTTGTGCCAACCCAACAGACACTTTCGGAGATACCCGTAGTGCACCTTTATAGCCACCTAGTTCGTTGTGACGTTTGGCACACCCAAAGCATTCCTATGATATCCGGGAGTTGCACAATCTCATTGTCTAAGGAAATGATACTTGACATTAGAAAAGCTTTTAGCAAACGAACTACACGATCTTGTGCTATGCTTAGGATTAGGTCTTGTCCATCACATAATTCTCCTAATGATGTGATATCGTTATCAGTGACATCCAATGTCCATGGTCAGGAAACCATAACCATCTATTGATCAATGAGCTAGTCAAATAGAGGCTCACTAGGGACATGTTGTGGTATATGTATTCACACATGTATTACGGTTTTCAGTTAATACAATTTTAGCATGAACAATAGAAAATTATCATGAACAAGGAAATATAATAATAACCATTTTATTATTTCCTCTAGGGCATATTTCCAATAGTAGAGTGTCGAGGGAGAGCTTCATCAGCACGACGGCGTGATGATGGTGATGATGAAGTTACCGACGCAGGGCTTCGTCTAAGCACTACAACGATATGACCGAGGTGGAAATCTGTGGAGGGGGGCACCGCACACGGCTAAGCAATCAAATTGTGTGTCTATGGGGTGCCCCTCCCCTGTATATAAAGGAGTGGAGGAGGGGAGGGGCCAGCCCTCTCTATGGCGCGCCCTAGGGGATTCCTACTCCCACCGGGAGTAGGATTCCCCGCCTTCCCTAGTTGGAGTAGGAGAGGAAGGAAAGAGGAGAGAGGGAGGAAGGAAGGAAAGGGGCGGCCCCCTCCCAGTCAGATTGGGCTTATGGGGCGCCTCTCAGACCGCCTCCTCCTCTCTCCCACTAAGGCCCATATACTCCCCGGGGGGTTCCGGTAACCCCCCGGTACTCCGGAAAATGCCCGAACTCACCCGGAACCCTTCCAATGTCCAAACATAGCCATCCAATATATCGATCTTTATGTCTCGACCATTTCGAGACTCCTCGTCATGCCCGTGATCAAATCCGGGACTCCGAACAACCTTCGGTACATCAAAACACATAAACTCATAATATTGATCGTCATTGAACGTTAAGCGTGCGGACCCTACGGGTTCGAGAACTATGTAGACATGACCGAGACTCATCTCCGGTCAATAACCAATAGCAGAACCTGGATGGTCATATTGGTTCCTACATATTCTACAAAGATCTTTATCGGTCAGACAGCATCACAATATACGTTGTTCCCTTTGTCATCGGTATGTTTCTTTCCTAAGATTCGATCATCGGTATCTCAATACCTAGTTCAATCTCATTACCAGCAAGTCTCTTTACATGTTCTGTAATGCATCATCCCACAACTAACTCATTAGTCACATTGCTTGCAAGGCTTATAGTGATGTGCATTACCGAGAGGGCCCAAAGATACCTCTCCGATACTCGGAGTGACAAATCCTAATCTCGATCTATGCCAACTCAACAAACACCATCGGAGACACCTATAGAGCATCTTTATAATCATCTAGTTACGTTGTGATGTTTGATAGCACACTAAGTGTTCCTCCGGTATTCGGGAGTTGCATAATCTCATAGTCATAGGAACATGTATAAGTCATGAAGAAAGCAATAGCAATAAACTAAACGATCAAGTGCTAAGCTAACGGAATGGGTTGAGTCAATCACATCATTCTCTAATGATGTGATCCCATTAATCAAATGACAACTCATGTCTATGGCTAGGAAACTTAACCATCTTTGATTCAACGAGCTAGTCAAGTAGAGGCATACTAGTGACACTCTATTTGTCTATGTATTCACGCATGTACTAAGTTTCCGGTTAATACAATTCTAGCATGAATAATAAACATTTATCATGATATAAGGAAATATAAATAACAACATTATTATTGCCTCTAGGGCATATTTCCTTCAAAAATGATCAAATGTCTCATCTTTCCCATAGAAGACAGATAATCTGCTCCCTTTGCAGCCTCTCTTCAACATAATATCTTTAGTAAGAATACTTTTCCTGGCCACCGGACAAAGCAAAACTTTAATCTTTGTAGAGACTTTTACCTTCCATAGGAATTTCTGTGGGAAGTTGCAATCCAGAGCAATCAGTTTTCTATATAGAATATTGACTGAGAATTTCTTATCTCTAGTGAGAGACCATTCAATCTAGTCCCTACCCGATCTCGTTTCAATCTCCTCGCATCTTAATTTATGGTTTTCCACAGTTCAAGAGAATCTCCATATAAGTTCCTTCTAAATTTAAATCCACACTAGTACACCGAGGTGCTATACAAACGGTTTTTAACCCCTTTCCGCGATGGCATTTGGAACCGTCGCCAAGTGAGTGTGGGCGATAGGGGGTCCTTCCCACACGACCCAGAAACCGTCAGGGATATGCCCTCCTGGCACACACGCTCGGGAAACCGTCGGTGAGCGCTCAAATACGGAAATACGTATAGTACAGCTAAAAAGACAATTATACAAGCGAATTTTTTTCGGTCGAAAGTACATCCCACACAGTGAGTCCCCGCTAAACGTTTTCGTTCGTATGTACATCCCACACAGTCGCTTCAAGGAAAACGTTTCCATTCACAGGTACATCACACACAATTTTCCCCGTTAAATCGTTTGTGATAGCGTTGCCATTGCACATGATGTTAACAATTTTATCGTTTGCGTTATTGAATGCCTCACACACTGTGCGTAGAAAAACTGTGTGGTAAAGGTTGTCCATCACACACAATTTTTATGTGGTAAACGTTTGCGCCAGGTGGCCTAACGCAAACAGTTTTCAAGAGGATGTCGTGTGTGATTGTTCATTAATCTAACACGGTTTATTCCTAGAAACTGTGTGCGCTATTGAATGCATCACACACGATGTTTTCTCAATAACCGTTTGCAATAGAAAAACCCAATCAGCAGGCTAATCATCCGATTATTAATAATCCATTTATTAATCTAATTGATATTTCATATTAAGCACACAATATATTTCATTTTCATAATTGAAATACATCAGAGTACAACATCATATAGCTTCAGCACTCAGCTACCCCATTACACAACTACACTAGCACCAAGTTTCACATGCAACATCTATAACCTTTCGAAATTAGCATCATAGACGGTACATAGACAGATGTATCTCATTTGGAAAACTGCTGAAGCAGAAGGCGAATATTGATCCTTCATTGATGTTGAAGGTATTTGTAACTTTAGGCCAGTGCATGTGGATGATTGACCGTCCATCCTTCGTCCTCTCAGGATGTAACGCCCTCGATGCGGCTATATCTCTCACGTGTCGAAGCACGACTTAGAGGCATAACCGCATTGAAAGAAATGTCGCAAGTGAGGTAATCTTCACACAACCCATGTAATACATAAGGGAAAGAGATACATAGTTGGCTTACAGTCGCCACTTCACACAATACATAAATAAACATCCATCATTCAGATTACACTCAAGGTCCGACTACGGAACCAAAATAAAAGAAGATACCCCAAATGCTACAGATCCCGATCGTCCCAACTGAGCTCCACTCTGATCATCAGGAAAAGACACATAGTAACGACCACGTTCCTCGTCGAACTCCCACTTGAGCACGGTTGTGTCATCACCTTTGGCGTCGTCGGCACCTGCAACTGTTTTGGTAGAATCTGTGAGTCACGGGGACTCAGCAATCTCACACCAGCGAGATCAAGACTATTTAAGCTTATAGGAAGGACAGAGTTTTGAGGTGGAGCTGCAGCAAGCGACTAGCATATATGGTGGCCACATTCGCAAAGAGAGCGAGAAGAGGAGCAAAGCACGGTCGTGAAGCTAGTAGCGATCAAGAAGTGATCTGGACTACTTACGTCAAACATAACTCCAACACCGTGTTCACTTCCCGGACTCCGCCGAGAAGAGACCATCACAGTTACACACGCGATTGATGTGTATTTTAATTAGGGTCAACGGGTTTTCTACAACGGACATTAACAAATTCCCATCTGCCACATAACGCGGGCACGGCTTTGAAAGATAATACCCTGCGGGGTGTCCCAACAGCCCATTATAAGCTCTCACGGTCAGCGAAGGATATTCCTTCTACGGAAGACCCGATCAATCTCGGAATCCCGGACTACAAGACATTTCGACAGCAATAAAACAAGACCAGCAAAGCCACCCGAATGTACCGACAAATCCCGATAGGAGCTGCACATATCTCGTTCTCGGGGCACACCGGATGGGCAAGGCGTCGGATTGGCATAGACCCTGGATTGCCCGAGGGCGCGGACATCGCCAGTTGGGCCAGCACTCGAAGGAGCACTAGTCCGGGGTTAAAATAAAGATGACCCTCGGGCTCGCGAAACGAGGGGAAAAAGGCTTAGGTGGCAAATGGTAAAACCAAAGTTGGGCCTTCTTTGGAGGAGTCTTATTCAAAGCGAACTGTCAAGGGGTCCCATAAATCACCCAACCGTGTAAGGAACACGAAATCAAGGAACATAACACGGTATGACGGAAACTAGGGCGGCAAGAGTGGAACAAAACACCAGGCATAAGGCCGAGTCTTCCACCCTTTACCAAGTATATAGATGCATTAATTATAGCAGATATATTGTGATATCCCCAACAAGTAAATATGTCCCAACAAGGAACAACATCTCCATGTTCCAACAAGGAACAAACTTCATCTTCACCTGCAACTAGCAACGCTATAAGAGGGGCTGAGCAAAGCGGTAACATAGCCAAACAACGGTTTGCTAGGAAAGGATGGTTAGGGGTTTGACATGGCAATATGGGTGGCATGATATAGCAAGTGATAGGCATCGTAGCATAGGCATAGCAAAAGAGCGAGCATCTAGCATAGCAAAGATAGAAGTGATTTCGAGGGTATGGTCATCTTGCCTGCAAAGTTCTCAGAGTTGTCGAAAGCTTGAACCTCGTAACCGTTCTCAACAGGTTCCTCGTTCACGTACTCGTCTCCCGGCTCTACCCAAAGCAAGAACACAAACAAAGTAACCACAATAAATCACGGTGCAATGCACAAGCAACATGATGCAAAACATGGCATGATATGCGAGACGTGATATGCAATGCGTATGCGTGCTCTGGAAGGAAAATGATGAACCAGGCATCAACTTGGAAAACCAAGTATGCCGCTAGAAAGATGAGATGATTTCGGTTGAAATCGATATAAAGATCACCGGAATCGGATGCACGGTTTGCAAATGACAAGCAAAACAAGAATGGCATAAATCTGCCATTAACAACATGATACCACTTAGCAAGCAACAAAGAAATTAAGCTACTGCACCCAAACGTACCAACAAAGTATATGGCAGTGATCTACTCAAGATGCTTGACAAAATATGAACACTGAGCTACGGCTAAATCATAGCATAACAGGTCCAAACAAGCATGGCAAAGGTGCAAAACATATCAGCTTCACAGACTTAGTGAAATTACTGAACATGGCAAAATCAGCATCAGGAAGCAATTTTCAGAGCAAGCAAACAGCACGCTACAGGAACTTATAATAGCAAAACAAGGCATAGCATATATCTACTCAAAGCATAGAACAAAAGTCCCTTACTGACCATGAGCCAAAAGGGATCAGAAAATATAGTAACACCCATGTCAATATAGCAAGTTCCGTTAACAGATTCAGCAACAGGGCATGACAAAAACAGATAACAGGTAGGCATGTTTAAGAGCTCAATGCACTCACTACAGAGACTTACATGCTAAACTAATCATACCTACGTCAAGAAGACATGGCATAGAAGATATACATGGCAAGAACAACATCATAGCATACACGGATCAACTACAACAACCTTGGCAAAATTGAATAACATGTAAACAATCTGCCAGGAAACATTTTATAGCAAAAGTAGAGCTCGATTGACTCAAGCTATCGCACTCCATAATTGCAAACAAGGGCATGGATGGATAGAGCATAACCATATGTTCAAAACATCCTTACTGAAGTATCTCAAAATATGCATGGAACTCTCGGTAGCATCAAGTTAACATGGCATAAAAATATCAGCAAAACAGGGGCTGAAATCAGCAACATCATGATGCCTAGTTTGCATGCTTGTGCTAGTCACCACAGAGATCAAAAAAATACATGGCATACACCCCTGGAAATATGGCATGGCATATTACAAAACACATGTAGGACTCAAGACCATAGGGTGCACACATCAATCATGACAAAAATGACAAAAGTGCATGTTCTGTTAAGAAACAGAAACTAACATCACATAGCCCTCTTCTAACAGCATTTCGGGCATCAAGATGAGCTCAAATGAAAATGATGCAATGAGATGAAATGATCTACTCATCGAGGCGAACATTTTGACATATTACACGCACGAAACGGAGCAACGAGTGCAAAGTTATGGCACGATGAAAATGCAACAAATTATCATAGAAATAAAGACTTAGAGGATTTGGGGAGAAGAAGTCAACCGCCTTGGATCTCAGATCCGATCCGGCTCGAGTCGGCGGCTGGAGCACCTTCGCCGGAGCTGCTTGCCGGAGGAAGGAGAGACAGGCGGCCTTGAGGCGCCGGAGAGAAGCGCCGTGGGAGCCGCGGCCAGCTGGCAGCGTGCCGCGATGAGACGGCGACGTGGCCGGGACGCGGGCGCGGCGGAGGCCGGTGGTGGCCAGATGGCGGCGGCGGCGGCAGGGCAGGGCGCGGCGGGCGGCGGCGACAGGGCGGCGCGAGGCGGAGGCGGAGGCAGGAGGCCGGGGAGGCGCTGGCGGCAGACGGGCTGGCAGGGGCAGCTGGCTCAGCGGGCGGCGGCGCCGTGTGGCTGGGTGCCACATGGCGCCTGTGATTCGTCCGGGCGGCGGCGGGTTTCGTTCGGCCTTGGACGGACGTGTCCGGTGTGGAGGAGGCGGGCTAGGGTTTCATCCGAATTTGGGGGAGGCTATATTTATAGGTAGAAGGAGCTAGGAAGCTCCAAATGGAGTGTAGTTTTCGCCCACGATCGTGATCCGACGACGGAGAGCATGGAAGTGACTCAGATGGGTTATTGGGCTGTTTTGAAGGGTGTTGGGCTGCAACTTAAAAGAGGCCTTTGCGAGAGTGCGGTTAACCGTTGGAGTACCAAAGCGAGCTCAAATGACCGAAACTTGACAGGTGGTCTACGGTGGTGTACCAAGGCCACTTGACAAACCTCGGTCCATTCCGACAAAGTTTAGTACCTGCTCACGGAAAAAGCGTAAAAGGGGCGCGGGGAACATAGGAGTGCGGCTTGCAAAAGCGGACAACGGGAAAATGCTCGGAATCATGAGGCGAACACGTATACAAATGCGATGCACATGATGACATGATAAGAAATGCATGACATGGAAAAAATGCAAAATGAAGAAAAACCCAACCACGGAGGGAATATCATATCACAATGCCGAAAATGACAAGAGTTGGAGTTACAAATATGGAAAATTACATCCGGGGTGTTACAACACTCCACCACTACAAGAGGATCTCGTCCCAAGATCTAGGACTGAAAGAACTCCGGATATTCGAACGGAGGTGATCCTCGCGCCCTGTGTGGCTTCTCGGTTGGAATGGTGTGACCACTTCACTTTCAGGAATTTGATTGACTTGTTGCGAGTCTTGCGCTCGGTTTCTTCAAGAATAGCAGCGGGTGCTCATGATAAGAGATCTTCTTGAAGGTCAATTTCTTGAAGTTGATAGTGCGCTCAGAGTCTTGAAGCACTTGCGAAGCTGTGACACATGGAACACATCGTGCTGCGTTCGCGAAGTTGGACGGACGCTCAAGTTGATAGGCGAGATCGCCTCTTTTGCCAATGATCTTGAAAGGACCCACGTATCTAGGGCAAGCTTCCTTTGATCTTGAAGCGGCGAGTGCCTTTCATAGGAGAGACGCGGAGGTAGACACGGTCTCCGATTTCAAAAGCCACATCACGGTGCTTGTCATCATAATAGCTCTTCTGGCGCGATTGCAAGGCTTTGAGATTCTCACGAATGACTTTGCACATTTCTTCAGCTTCTGTGATCAAGTCATTGCCAAGAAGTTGGCGTTCACCTGTCTCGGACCAATTGAGAGAGTACGGCACTTTACGCCATAGAGAATTTCGAATGGGGCCTTGCCGAACTCGCTGGAAGCTGTTGTTGTAGGAGAACTTCGGCATATGGAAGACAATCTTCCACTTCATACCGAAGGAAATGACACAAGCCCGAGCATATCTTCAAGGATTTGATTTACTCGTTCGACTTGGCCACTTGTTTGAGGATGGAAAGCTGTGCTGAAAGCGAATGTTGGTGCCCATGGCCTTGAAAGGAATCCCAAAACTTGGAGGTAAAGATGTTGCCACGGTGCGAAGAGATCACTTGTGGCATGCCGTGCAAGGAGACAATCACGAGGTGTATAGCTCGCCAACCGAGCTGCTGTGATAGATTCTTTGATAGGAAGAAAATGAGCCTCTTTAGTAAGCTTGTCAATGACAACGAAGATAGCATCATTTCCACGCTTGGACTTTGGAAATCCAGTCACGAAGTCCATTTCGATATGATCAAACTTCCATTCTGGAATAGCAAGAGGTTGGAGGAGACCAGCTGGTCGTTGGTGTTCTGCTTTCACTCTTCTGCAGACATCACACTCATTCACGAATTGAGCAATTTCTCGCTTCATTCGAGTCCACCAATCTGACGCTTGAGGTCTGGTACATCTTCGTACTTCGGGATGAATGGATAGAAGCGAATTGTGTGCCTCGTTCATAATGACTTTACGTAGATCACCCTTAGGAACCACAATCCGGTCCTCGAAGAAAAGAGTATCTTTGTCGTCAATGTGGAAGCACTTGTACTTGGAAATGCCCTTGTCGATACCACGTTTCACCTTTTTCACCATGGTATCCAGGAGTTGAGCCTCACGAATTTGATCTTCCAAAGTAGGAGAGACTATGAGGTTGGCAAGAAAGCCTTGAGGAACAACTTGAAGATTCAGCTTGGAAAGCTTCACAGAGATCCGGTTGGAAGGGCTTGAGGATTAAGCTGTTGCAATAAGCCTTCCTGCTCAAAGCATCTGCAATCACATTGGCCTTGCCCGGAGTATATTCAATACTTGGGTTGTACTCTTGAATCATTTCGACCCATCGAGTTTGTGCGAGGTTGAGGTTGGGTTGAGTGAAGATATACTTGAGGCTCCTGTGATCGGTGAAAATGTCCACTTTCCTTCCCAACAAGAGATGTCTCCATGTTATCAATGCATGGACAACTGCCGCCAACTCAAGATCGTGAGTGGGCTAGTTCTTTCGTTGGGCTTCAAGCGGCGAGAGGTATAGGCCACAACTCTCTTCTCTTGCATTAACACAGCACGAGACCTTGAAGAGAAGCATCACGAAAACTTGAATTGCTTGGATTCATCAGGAGGAGTCAAGACAGGACCTGTGACGAGTTTCTCTTTGAGAGTATTGAAAGCAACGTCACACTCAGGAGACCAGACATACTTCACATGCTTCTGGAGGAGGTTGGAAAGAGGCTTGCAATCTTAGAGAAGTTCTCAACGAATCTTCGGCAATAGCTTGCAAGACCAAGAAAACTGCGGAGCTGCTTGACATTCTGAGGAGGTTCCCAATTCACAACTGCGGACACCTTCTCGGGGTTAACAGCGATGCCCTTGGCGGAGATGATATGACCAAGGTAAAGCACTTCATCAAGCCAAAATTCACATTTGGAAAACTTCGCATAGAATTGATGCTCTCACGAGCTTGTCGAGCACCAATCGCAAATGTTTGGCATGATCCTTCTTATTCTTGGAGAAGACCAAAATATCATCAAGATAGACCAAGGCGAATTCATTGGTGTAGGGGTTGAAGATGAAGTTCATCATCCGAGAGAATGTTGGAGGAGCATTGACAAGGCGAAAGACATGACGAGTATATTGATAAGAACCAAAACTTGTTACGAATCTGTCTTGGGAATATCTTGTTCACGAATGCGAATCTGATGATAACCCATCTGAAGGTCAAGCTTGGAGAACACTTTAGCACCTTTGAGTTGCTCGAAAAGGTCATTGATGTTGGGAAGTGGATACTTGTTCTTGATTGTCTTCTTATTCAATGGACGGTAATCGGCGCAAAGTCGGTCCGTGCCATCCTTCTTCGGACAAAAGAACACCACAACCCCAAGGAGATGAACTCGGTCGATCAAACCAGACGCTCTTGTTCATCGAGCTGCTTCTTCAATTCCTTCAGCTCATTAGGTCCAAGCTTGTATGGGCGCTTGCAAAGCGGGTTCGATGCGGGCTCAAGATCGATAACGAATTCAAGCGGCGGTGAGGAGGCATTCTGGAAGCTCTTACGGAAAGACATCTTGATACTCACAAGCATTTGGAATCGAGAGATATCATCAATTTGCCCTTCTCATTGAGAGAAAACAACCGAATGGTTTCATCACGGCGGCATAGATGATCACATCATTAGAAGAGTGAGTCAATTGAATTTCCACAGCAGCACAATCAAGCTGAGCTTTGTCTTTGAGAAAGCCGATCCATCCCGAGAATAAGATCAATATCCGAGTCACCAAGAACCATTGGTTTAGCTAGAAATCTATAATCGCCCATCTTGATAGAAACATCCGGAGCCATCATTTTTTGTATTCATGAACAAAACCGGAGAGGAAACCGCTATCGGCTTAGGCAGATCGACAGTATGCAAATTGTTCATGGATGCAAAAGGTCTTGATATGAAAGAAATAGATGCACCAGAATCAAATAAGACTTTTGCAGGAATATCATTAACTGGAAGATTACCCATTATCACATCAGTAGATTCCTCCGCTTGAGCTGCATTCATCATGTTCACCTTTGCAGACTTGGGATTATGCTTGACCACTGCATTGCTGGAAGATTTCACAGGAGGAGGAGGCGGATGGCGCCTTTGGTTGAAGCACTTGTTTGCGTAGTGACCTTTCTGCTGACACTTGTTGCAAGTCACCTCTGAGAGCGGACGGTGATAAGGAGCATTTGACCTTGGAGCTTGAGAATTTGACTTGTTACGATAGCTTTGGGTTGGGCGGGTGGGAAGATCCACGACCACCTGAGTTCTTCTGGCGATAAGGGTGACAAAGCGGAGGAGGAGGAAGGTAGAACTTTGCTGCTTAGCTGCCACTTGAGAGGAAGAAGAAGACTGAACCGCATCCTGATTCTCTTCCTAGAAGCCTCACATTTGAGCTGGGCAGCTTCTTGCTTGATGCCATGTTGTAGAATTCATCATACTTTTACGGCTCAAAAAGCACGAGAGCTAATTGCAGATCTTCTCTGAGACCACCTCTGAATTGATAGATCATACTCTTTTCATCAGGGACGTCTTGCTTAGCAAAGCGGCGAGTTTCGGAACTCGATATTGTATTGATAGACAGACATGTTGCCTTGCTTGAGATTGCGGAACTCCTCACGCTTGCTCTCAACAACACTTTTGAATGTGGTGAGCTCTGAAGTCTCGGCGGAACTCATCCCCTGTAATGACACGACCTCCTCTGGAATCTTTGTATTCTGGAACCACTCAGCAGCTTGGTCCTTGAGTTGAAGCGAAGCAAACTTGACAAAGTCCTCAGGTCGACATTGCTACATTCAAAATGTTTGCAGATGTCCACAAGCCAATTGTCGGCGTCTGTGGCCTCGACACAGAAACTGAAAGACTTCGGCTGATTAGTGAGGAACTGATTGAGAGTAGCAAAGTGCGGCTGGTTGTTGCCTTGGCCTTGATTTCCTTGATTGCCTTGCCCTTGGGTACGCTCTTGCAAGAGTTGCAAAATCATCTGAGCATTGGCATTGGTGGCTTCCATGATAGCTTGCCATGCCTCCGGAGGCGGAGGTGGAGGTGGAGGTTCGATCGACTCCCATCATCACGTTCCGGATTCCGGCCGCGTTGGCGGAGCCATCTGAAGAGGGTGACATCCGTTAGCACTTGATAGACAGATAGACAAGTTGAATCAGCGGATAGAAATTGCAACATATAGTCTTCATAATAAACATTGAACAAGGATGAGCGAATGAATTCCAAAGTTAACATCACCGTCCATTAAGGTGAGAAGCCACTTGATTAAGGGTTGATGAAAAAAATAACAAGGTAAGATGGAACAAATAAGTGGTAAGGATTACCCAATCACAAACCAAATATCTGCGGGAAGAAATGCTAGGAGCTACTTGAATCCCACCTATAAACTCCGAAACTTTCTGGTTATGCAATCTGGTGTTGGGGATACGGGGACACAAAATATATCACCCAAACTAACAATACCTAGATCCAGCTGTATCCATCCGTCAACACATAACCAAGAAACCTTGAAATCGTGTACCTCGACCTTGAAAAGCATCCGTTATCGAGTCATGGCAATACTCGAGCTCGCCCGATCTTTGGGTTATCGGGTTATCTCACCAACAATTGTACAAAGAGATTTCGATGTCGGCAAATCTCAGGTATTCGAACTGCAGCGATAAAATTGTGGCGACAACACCTCGGAGCTCAACTCCCGGGACACCGCCACAACCCCTAAATGTCGGGAGGCACCAAGAACAATGTTCTCGTCACAAAACCATCGGAACGATTCCAAGATACCCGCGTGATCCTAAATTTTTTTTTAGTGAAATTTGAGGAGAGGAGAGTCAAACTTCTACGTCAGGAGACCACACCAGAGCGTCGAAGGAACTGGGGAGTAAAACGAATCCTACTCTCCGATATATATAATCCTAAGACTCAAAACATTTTGTTCTAGACTCAACAACGCATGACAAACAATCAGCGAGGGCTCCTAAGTCGGGAAGGCTCGATTACCAACTTGTAAGGCCCTCGATGCGGCTATATCTCCCACGTGTCGAAGCACGACTTAGAGGCATAACCGCATTGAAAGCAATGTCAAGTGAGGTAATCTTCACACAACCCATGTAATACATAAGGGAAAGAGATACATAGTTGGCTTACATTGCCACTTCACACAATACATAAATAAACATCCATCATTCAGATTACACTCAAGGTCCGACTACGGAACCAAAATAAAAGAAGATACCCCAAATGCTACACAGATCCCCGATCGTCCCAACTGGGCTCCACTGCTGATCATCAGGAAAAGACACATAGTAATGACCACGTTCCTCGTCGAACTCCCACTTGAGCTCGGTTGTGTCATCTGCACTGGCGTCGTCGGCACCTGCAACTGTTTTGGTAGAATCTGTGAGTCACGGGGACTCAGCAATCTCACACCCGCGAGATCAAGACTATTTAAGCTTATAGGAAGGACAGAGTTTTGAGGTGGAGCTGCAGCAAGCGACTAGCATATATGGTGGCTACATTCGCAAAAGAGAGCGAGAAGAGGAGCAAAGCACGGTCGTGAAGCTAGTAGCGATCAAGAAGTGATCTGGACTACTTCGTCAAACATAACTCCAACACCGTGTTCACTTCCCGGACTCCCGAGAAGAGACCATCACGGTTACACACTTGATTGATGTGTATTTTAATTAGGGCCAACCGGGTTTTCTACAACCATACATTAACAAATTCTCATCGCCTCATAACGCGAGCACGGCTTTGAAAGATAATACCTGCAGGGTGTCCCAACAGCCCATTATAAGCTCTCACGGTCAACGAAGGATATTCCTTCTACTGGGAATACCCGATCAATCTCGGAATCCCGGACTACAAGACATTTCGACAGCAATAAAACAAGACCAGCAAAGCCACCCGAATGTGCCGACAAATCCCGATAGGAGCTGCACATATCTCGTTCTCGGGGCACACCGGATGGGCAAGGCGTCGGGTTGGCATAGACCTGGATTGCCCAGGGGCGCGGACATCGCCCAGTTGGGCCAGCACTCGAAGGAGCACCTGGTCCGGGGTTAAAATAAAGATGACCCTCGGACTCGCAAAAACCGGGGAAAAAGGCTTAGGTGGCAAATGGTAAAACCAAAGTTGGGCCTTCTTTGGAGGAGTCTTATTCAAAGCGAACTGTCAAGGGGTCCCATAAATCACCCAACCATGTAAGGAGCGAAATCAAGGAACATAACACGGTATGGCGGAAACTAGGCGGCAAGAGTGGAACAAAACACCGGGCATAAGGCTGAGTCTTCCACCCTTTACCAAGTATATAGATGCATTAATTATAGCAGATATATTGTGATATCCCCAACAAGTAAATATGTCCCAACAAGGAACAACATCTCCATGTTCAACAAGGAACAAACTTCATCTTCACTGCAACTAGCAGCGCTATAAGAGGGGCTGAGCAAAGCGGTAACATAGCCAAACAACGGTTTGCTAGGAAAGGATGGTTAGGGGTTTGACATCGCAATATGGGTGGCATGATATAGCAAGTGATAGGCATCATAGCATAGGGATAGCAAAAGAGCGAGCATCTAGCATAGCAAAGATAGAAGTGATTTCGAGGGTATGGTCATCTTGCCTACAAAGTTCTCAGAGTTGTCGAAAGCTTGAACCTCGTAAGCGTTCTCAACAGGTTCCTCGTTCACGTACTCGTCTCCCGGCTCTACCCAAATCAAGAACACAAACAAAGGAACCACAATAAATTACGGTGCAATGCACGAGCAACATGATGCAAAACATGGCATGATATGCGAGATGTGATATGCAATGCGTATGCGTGCTCCGGAAGGAAAATGATGAACAGGCATCAACTTGGAAAACCAAGTATGCCGCTGGAAAGATGATATGATTTCGGTTGAAATCGATATAAAGATCACCGGAATCGGATGCACGGTTTGCAAATGACAAGCAAAACAAGAATGGCATAAATCTGCCATTAACAGCATGATACCACTTAGCAAGCAACAACAAATTAAGCTACTGCACACAAACGTACCAACAAAGTATATGGCAGTGATCTACTCAAGATGCTTGACAAAAGATGAACACTGAGCTATGGCTAAATCACACCATAACAGGTCCAAACAAGCATGGCAAAAGTGCAAAACATATCAGCTTCACAGACTTAGTGAAATTACTGAACATGGCAAAATCAGCATCAGGAAGCAATTTTCAGAGCAAGCAAACAGCATGCTACAGGAACTTATAATAGCAAAACAAGGCATGGCATGTATATACTCAAAGCATAGAACAAAAGTCCCTTACTGACCATGAGCCAAAAGGGATCAGAAAATATAGTAACACCCATGTCAATATAGCAAGTTTCGTTAACAGATTCAGCAACAGGACATGACAAAAACAGATAACAGGTAGGCATGTTTAAGAGCTCAATGCACTCACTACAGAGAATTACATGATAAACAAAGCATACCTACATCAAGAAGACATGGCATAGAAGATATACATGGCAAGAACAACATAATAGCATACACGGATCAGCTACAACAACCTTGGAAAAATTGAATAACATGTAAACAGTCTGCTAGGAAACATTTTATAGCAAAAGTAGAGCTCGATTGACTCAAGCTATGGCACTCCATAATTTCAAACAATGGCATGGATGGATAGAGAATAACCATATGTTCAAAACATCCTTACTGAAGTATCTCAAAATATGCATGGAACTCTCGGTAGCATCAAGTTAACATGGCATAAAAATATCAGCAAAACAGGGGCTGAAATCAGCAACATCATGAAGCCTAGTTTGCATGCTTGTGCTAGTCACCACAGAGATCACAAAAATACATGGCATACACCCCTGGAAAGATGGCATGGCATATTACAAAACACATGTAGGACTCAAGACCATAGGGTGCACACATCAATCATGACAAAAATGACAAAAGTGCATGTTCTGTTAAGAAACAGAAACTAACATCACATAGCCCTATTCTAACAGCATTTCGAGCATCAGGATGAGCTCAAATGAAAATGATGCAATGAGATGAAATGATGTACTCATCGAGGCGAACATTTTGACATATTACACACACGAAACGGAGCAACGAGTGCAAAGTTATGGCACGATGAAAATGCAACAAATTATCACGAAATAAAGACTTGGAGGATTTCGGGAGAAGAAGTCAACCGCCTTGGATCTCAGATCCGATCCGGCTCGAGTCGGCGGCGGAGCAACTTCGTCGGAGCTGCGCCGGAGGGAGGAGAAGGCGGCGCGGAGGCGCCGGAGAGAAGCTTGGCGGGCTTGGCGGTGCGGCGGGGCGGGGACGGCGACAGGGCAGCCGACGCGGGCGCGGCGGAGGCGGCGGCGGCCGGGCAGGATAAGGGGCTGTGGCGGCAGCGGGGGCGGGCGGGCGGGCGACGGAGGGCGGGCGGCGGAGGCGGGGTGGCCGCCGGCAAGGCAGAGCCTGCGACGGGAGCATGAGGGGCGCCAGCTGGCTCAGCAGGGCTAGCAGCCTTGTGATGATGGCAGTGCCACGTGGCGCCTTGTGATTCGTCTGGGCGGCGGCGGGTTTCGTCGCGTGGACGGACGTGTCCCGCGTGGAGGAGCGGGCTAGGGTTTCATCCGAATTTGGGGGGGGGGAGGCTATATTTATAGGTAGAAGGAGCTAGGAAGCTCCAAATGGAGTGTAGTTTTCGCCCGCACGATCGTGATCCGACGACGGAGAGCATGGAAGTGACTTAGATGGGTTATTGGGCTGTTTTGAAGGGGTGTTGGGCTGCAACTTAAAAGAGGCCTTTGCGAGAGTGCGGTTAACCGTTGGAGTACCAAAGCGAGCTCGAATGACCGAAACTTGACAGGTGGTCTACGGTGGTGTACCAAGGCCACTTGACAAACCTCGGTCCATTCCGACAAAGTTTAGTACCTGCTCACGGAAAAAGCGTAAAAGGGGCGCCGGGGAACATAGGAGTGCCGGCTTGCAAAAGCGGACAACGGGAAAATGCTGGAATCATGAGGCGAACACGTATACAAATCGATGCACATGATGACATGATAAGAAATGCATGACATGGAAAAATGCAAAATGAAGAAAAACCCAACCACAGAGGGAATATCATATCACAATGCCGAAAATGACAAGAGTTGGAGTTACAAATATGGAAAATTACATCCGGGGTGTTACACAGGAACACTTCAATATTGAACCGTGGGTGTTGTATGAATACCTTCCTCGCCTCCTGACCATACATGTGGTTTGAGAGGTAATCATCAGTGAACTGTTTTGGAAAGGCCTGAAAACAAGGATGTGCATAAATATCTTCTCTATATTGGAAATGGGGCAAAGGAATAAAAAAGGCAAGGTATAATAGTTAGTACCATCCTCTAGTGAACTGATGTCTTCTTCATTGTGCAGACAAAGATCTTGTTGTTTTTTGTCACTAATTTCTTTATCCTAACAATCTTTCTGAGTTTCTTGACTTGACTGATATTCATGAACAACTCATTTCCCAATATGCAAAAGGGGTCGAACAGTGGGTAAAACTCTGACAGCAGGACCTACATGTGCAAGACCAAATTGTTAAAAACCTAAATATTAGAATGGTTCCTAGAATTTCACAATAATATGCTATTACACAATGGACCATACACGTTCTAACCTCGATTTTAAACCTCAGTGCTTCCCATTGTTTCCCTGCAACACATATAAGGTAGTTAGTCATCAGGTTAAGTAAGGGTTCGCATGCTATCAGTAAAAATATGTTGATGAAAAATAAGCACATTGCAGATTCATCAGATTAATTCAAGCCACATGGAAAACCCATTTATCCAAACCAAGAATGATTAAGAACTAGGAAATATAGCACTTGTATATGTTTCTCATGTATTAAGTGCAGCCAAATTTGACTTATTCCTCACATGCACAATAATAAAAAATTCTACCCACGACAATTGGACATCGCATTGCAGAATTGAACCAAGCAGTTAACGAAACACCACAACAAATGAACCAAACATTAACTGAGCACCACATTGCACAGTATAACATACTCCTAATAGAAGATCAGACAGTTAACCAAACCAAGCATGCTTAACAACTTTGAAATATAGCAATTGTATTTGTTTCTCATGTATTTAGTACAACCAAATTTAATTTATTCCTCACATGGTATACAATAACTGAATGCTTCCACAACAATTGAACATCGCATTGCAGAATTGAACCAAACAAAATAGTTAACTAAACACCACAAAAAATAAACCAAACATTAACTGAGCACCACATTGCACAATATAACATACTCCTAATAGAAGATCCGACAGTTAACCAAACCAAGCATTCTTAACAACTTGGAAATATAGCAATTGTATTTTCTTTCTCATGTATTTAGTACCAAATTCGATTTATTTCTCACATGATATACAATAACAGAATGCACCCACAATAATTGAACATCGCATTGCAGAATTGAACCAAACAGCCAACCGCGTCGCGTCGTCGGTGCGTGAGGCATCGACGGTGGCCTCGACGGCGAGGTGCTCCTCCAAGATCTGGGGGTCGACACGAATGGTATCCATCGCGACCTCATCCATGCGTGCGGCCGCGATTTGCTTCTCCGCTGCCAAATGCTCCTTGAGATCCTGGCTATACTACGCGCACCATGGCTTAGGGTGGCGTTTATTTGGTGGAGGGGTCGGCAATTTGGGTGGAAGGTGTCGCGCTGGCGGTCAGGGCATGTGGGATGTGGAAGGAGGAGGATGGGGGTCGGGTGTAGATTACCTGCCTGGATAGGAGAGGCCGAGCAGCGTGAAGGAGGGTCGCCAGCGAGGAGGCGGCGCTGCAAGAAAGGAGTGAAGGTTTCAACTTGGAAAGGAAGGCGGAAACAGGGGAAATGTGGCTTTTGGTAAGGGGAGGGGGGCGGAGAGGTAGATATTTCCGCGGAAACTGAAATTTTGGAATCGCTTCAGCGAAAAAACTGGCACGCAAAGTGTCATCAGACACGGTCCCTTATTTAGAACTGTGTACGATATGTGAACATCACAAACGATCCAGATAGCTTAACCTGTGTGTGATGAGTTTGAACGTCAAAAATTTTGGTTCAAATTTCCCTGGTTGCCCTCTGGAGTGGGCTGCTGAAGTTACCCTCATGATGCGGGTCCACGTCCCCATCTTTCACCGGCGGCGATTGAACAGTGAAATGATATTTGAGGAGCGGGCTAGTGTGCTTGACACTCCGACGGAGCTCCAAGATATTTTGTGTTGCATCTCACACGGTTGGTGATAATAAACTGTGTCTCTTCAACCTTTCGATCGCGCCCCACAACACAACAAGCACACCCACGACGACACATAGAGAGGGGATGTCTAGCAGCGCTTCAATGGAGTTCGGCGAGCATAGAGTGGAGACCCATGCGAGGGAGATGGATCTGTGTGGTGTACACCATTGCCCTGGCCGTGGTGGACGACTACATCAACAGCGTTGAGCAGTTGCTTGCTCGAGACAAGTACAAGGTGGTTGGCATCGACCTCCAGTACACCGCCGGTCGTCCCGGCATACATCAGAAGGTTGTCGTCGCCCAGTTGTGCGTGCGCCATCATGTCCTCATCTACCACTACTGCATGGCCACAGAGCCTTGCAACCGTTAAAACATGTTTGTCAACAGCACAGACTACAAGTTCGCCACGGTGGAAACCACCGACGATGTAAAAGCGCTCAGTGTTACGGGCTTGGCCTGCAAGAATCTTGTCGAAATCCGTGACCACTAAACGGTCTGGGGCAGCACGAAGAAGGACTCCCTGGTTGAACTCGCCTCGGCCATCATCGACCCCTACTACGAAAAGATGAAGCAGGATGCCCAGAGAACAAGTCCCGTATCACAGCACGGGGCCTGTATCGGACAAGCTGGATGAACCTCACCTCAAGTTCGCGGCCAAGAGCGTGTACACATGCTACGAGATGCACAGGTAGATCGTTGACATGAGGAAGTGCCTCGTTACCCAAACCGACGAGCCTGGATTGAGCCACAAGAAGAGCAAGCGTCACAAGAAGTAGATGATAATCAGATGATCGTTTATGCTAGTTAATCATGCATGTAATATATAGTTTACTTTATTGGTGTGTGGAAATGCCATGTGTGTAGTAACCACCTATGTAATTATGCATGTAATAGTTTACTTTGGTGTGTGCAAATGCCATGGTTGTAGTAGCCACCTATGTAAGTGGATGTTAATTTGGTTATGCAACCATGTCCTTATAAGTGTGTGTGTGTGTGTGTGTGTGTGTATGTGTTGTTCTGTATGAAATCCCATCGCACAACACACACGTCTTATTAGTAGCAACCGTCTGTGTTATTATCGGTCTTCGCACACATTTCTGATTACAGACTTATTTGCCACGTATCACCCACATCTTATTATATTGAACCGTTTCTGTTCTCTTGTCTCAACACAAACAGTTCATCCGAGTGAACCGCATGCCGTATATCGCACACGCCTTGATCTGGCTGACCGTTAATTTCATGTTGCCTAATCACAAACAGTTCATCTGAGTGAATCGTATGCTGTATATCGCACACACACCTTCATCTGGCTACCCGTTTCTTTTGTTCCTCCTCAGCGCAAATAGTTAACTGAACTGAACCGTATGCCCTACATCGCACACGCAACTAAAAAATGAACCGTGTTTGATGCATCCGTCATCGCAAACGTTTTGCACCTTTTTTGATGGGTTTTCTACACCACCATTTGCGATTATTGCATCGCACACAGTTCCGTCGAACGGTCTCTGATCGTCGTGTCACATTAACAACATCCTGCAGTAGTGCTACCCCACGCTTTCTGCAATGCCTCAGTCACAGTAATGTTATGATCATAACTGAGCAGGTAAAGTCCGGGATACCCATCTTTTAAGGGTTTATCATCTAACATACATCCTCCCAGAACCTAACACTACAGCCATCTCCCAGCTTCCATTTACAAAATTGGTAAAAGAGATCTTTGACTTTCGAAATGATGGTCCAAAATTGTGAGTCACCAACTTTGTGCTTTGCCCTAGAGATACATCTATCAGGGACATGTTTATTCAGCAAGACAGTTTGCCAAAGACCATCTTCAATTTCAAGTTTCCAAAACCACTTAGCTATTAAAGCTTTGTTCATAATCTCTAAATTTAGAATACCCAGACCATCCAAATCTCTGGGTTTACACCATGTTTTCCAGTTAATTAAATGGTTTTTTTCTTATCTTCATCTTCCTGCCAGACCATCCTAGCTCTGAAAAAATCAGCCTTCTTTAAGACTCCCACGGCAATGAGATTGAAAGACATCATGAAGAGAGGCATACTAGTTAGACAGGCTTGGACCAAATTAATTCTCCCAACAATAGAACCCAAGAGTTTACCCTGCCAGCAAGCACGTCTCATCTCAGTTTTTTCCACCACCCGACTCCAGTGTTTGTTCCTGATTCTACTATCAGAGACATGCATTCCCAAGTATTTCATGGGAAGCTCGCCCATTTTGCAGGAATTTTCTTGATAAGTGGTCATTTTATTTTTTGCCTCACCAAAAAGGATCCACTTTTATTAATATTGACAGTAAGCCCAGACGTTTGCTCAAAAGCACCTAAACTGAATTTCAGATTTTTGGCACAATCAATATCATCCTGCAGAAAATTTAGTGTCATATGCATGTTGTGTTGACTCTATGAGTAATATTTCCCCAAGAACCCCTTTTACAAAACCATTTAAATTGGCATTTTGCATAATAACACCAAGAGCATCTCCTGCTAGGTCAAAAAGTAGAGCAGACTGCTCTGTCTCTGAGATATTGTAACATGTTGACTCCACTTCGATCTCTGACAATGGCTAATGCTCCTCTGCTCCATTCTTCGATTCCTTCCATTCCTAGGCAGCTCTCTGCACCACTAAGCTAATGCACGGTTGCCCCTTGCTGTAGTTTCTTGTATAGAGCGCATGTTCCAGTCTTTCTAGCATCTCAGCCGGCAACGGAGAAGATGACCGATTTCTGCCCCCACCCCCTAAGACGCTGCGACCACCCGTTCAGTTGCGCGAGAGCTCCCTGAACCGTTATTCTACACTCTCGATACCACTGCGACCTCTACCGTCAGCCATCGCCTCACCGGTGGCAGTGAGGTCCTTCGCTGCGAGATGTTTCTGTTCAGGAGTAATCCTTGGTTTAAAAGGGCTGGCCCCACCTATCAGGCTCTCTTGCTTAGTCAAACAACACGGGTTTACCGCTTCGATTGGAGGCGTATTGCCAGAATACATCTTCGACGTCATAATGTTTCTTTTTGTATATTCTGTTTATTAACTAATTGATTTTTTTACTAAACTTTGACTTCTTGTATCTTGCTCATTTTTAATCAAAATGGGTTGATTCTTTTAATTGGTTTTGTATTGAAATGCTCTTTCGGTAGTATGATTGCCAGATTTTTTCTTCAAGGTGTATATTTATATACTCCCTCCGTTCCTAAAAATAGGGTGTATAGTTTTTGGCACGAAAATTAAAGAACGCATGTGGAGGGAAAATTTCACAAGTTTTAGGCGAGATTACACTTGACTAATTGACATGAGAAAATAGAGGAGCTTGCCTCAAATCCCTAAAAAAATTATCCAAACGAGTGGTGCAATGGAATACACCTTATATTTTGGACTTTTTCTTAAAAATCTATACACCTTATATTAAGGAACGGAGGGAGTAGATTATATGTTATGTTAAATTAGCTATTATCAATTATTCTATAGGCATACAATCTTTGTGGTGAACAAGAGTACCCCTACAACCCCTCTTTTCATGGAAGCTTTCTAAATCTATGCTTAGTATGCCATGAAAAGGAGCTTGGTAATATGCATGATTCTGAAGGACAGAATGCTTAATACTCGCTTTATGGAATTATTGCTAAAAATGATATTTTCAGTCATGTTAAAATATAAAACTTGTGACAAATATTTGTTTTAATACCCTCGCAAAATATATATTTGTTTCAGTAGCATGCCATGCTAAGAACAACAAGACTTTTACTATTGAATCCTATCTTTGATTGGTTAAGCATATGTTTGATGGCTTGATCATATTGTTCGAATATTGTGGATGAGTACAAGTTAGTTGATATTTATTATTGCCATGCACTATGGTTTCATCTTGAGAAGTCACACTGTTGGTGGATATCTTGAGAGATTTTTGTTCATGAATAAATAACCCCCATCGGTCTGATCGAGTCATAAGTGCGACCGAACCGACTATTAACCAGTGCAACCATTTTTCATGGGAGATCCTGATTAAGTCTTAGGTCATGCTTTTTATTTGTGTTACCCACATAGCAAGTGCAATGATGTACCGATCGAAGGGATGGACATATTTGGCTTCTGAAGATACTTGATCATTCGAGTTGAATGCTCAATAGAGTCCCTCTCGAACCTCTCTAATTATCGCACTTGTAATATATGTTGGTTTGATATTTGTTATCAAATTTCGGTGTGCCACAAGATATGATTCTGGGCTTGCACACCTGAAACCAATTAAATGAATTGGTGTCTTACAAGGAGGCATCAGGTGAAGTGGAAGATGTAGTGGAATGACGGTAGGGGGGAGGAAAAGATAGGTAGAAGCAAATAAGAGGAGTGTCTCTACTTGTCGGCCAGAGAGGAGTTGTAGCTCTGGTCGTCCTGGATAAAGAATCGATCTCCACACACATATGACTTGAGCGAACAGGACGAGAAGGGCGCACGAAATTCCAAGGATACCCCTTCTTGAGAGCCCAAACCACAGGTGCTCTCTCTCTCACTTACAACATGAGAAAAATAAACCAAAATGTCTCTCTGACTTCAAAGGGCCAGGAAAAAACAATTATTTAGTTGTGAGAGAAGAAAAAAGAGCTAACATCTAAATCCACCAACTGAATCTCCAAACGGTAATGCATCCTTTATTGGAGGAAAATTTTGATTCTATTAAAAGGTTCCATTATACGAAGTTCGCACAAGGGTCTCTAAGATGCACTTCATCCATTTCAGAATGTTTCATGGGGAAGTTGGCACCTCCCACAAAGATTCCATTGAGGCCTCTTTTGGTTTGTAGGAATTCCATAGGATTGGATATGCAAAGGAAAAATTCCTTTGAAGCCTTTTGGTTTGTAGGAATGGATTCCTATTCCTATGCAGGATAGGAATGAATCCTTCACATTTTGGAGAAAAAAATATTAGCCTAGACCCAATGGAAAAATTCCTATCGTATGAACCAAATGACATCTCTTTCTATATAGGAATTGAGATGTATGTCATCTCACTCCCTATGATTTTTCTATTCCTATAAAATTCCTATCCTATGAACCAAAGGAGGCATGAACCTATTTGCGTCTTATAGGATCACAACGCACATGAGTCACGCGACCGGGTCGGGGCATGCGCGAACGAGATGTTTTCTTAGCGCGAAAAAATACTCCCAGAATTGCACTGCCCTACGGAGGAATCGAGAAATCGAAACACCATAACGCCTGCTCCTAGCCACAACACCTTATGACTTCTGGTGATCTGTAGGAAAGAAGTTTAAGAACATACTATAGTGTCAAGATTTGAAGACATCTCTAAAAAATTCCAAAACCATCTTTCCAAATTGGGAACAATTTTGAAATGCCAATTTTTTTAAAATGTGAACAAACTTTGCAATTCTGAATTTCTTAAAGTATTTCAATCATTTTTGAAACATGAACACATTTTAAAACTATATACAGTTTTTCAAAATTCCCAAACAGTTTTAAAGGTGCAATTACTTTCAATAATTCAGAAATTATAAACAATTTTTCAAAACACGATTTTTTAAATAGGAACCGAATTTTAAACTTTCAAAGATATCTAGAAAATTGTGAAAAAACGAAATTTCAGATAATATTTTCAAACTTTGAACATTTTTAAATGAACAAATATTGAAAAAGCATGAAAAATATTAAAATTCTGAACTGTTTGATTTTTTGAATTTATGAAAAAAGAAACAGAAAAATGAGAAGAAGAAAGAAACAGTAAAAACAAAAAGAAACGACGAAGAAACAAAGTGAAGACAAATAAAAGTGGGTGGTATTCCCAAGATTTGTTTTTGCAAACATGAGCACAAATTTTAAAAATGTTAATGCTTTTTCAAAATCAACAAAAAGTTTTCAAAAATTCCGAATAATTTTCTAAAAAGAAAAATGATTTTTTTAGATGCAAACTTTTTTAAACATGATTCTTTTGAAAATGTGAACAAAAATTTGAAATGTTTAACAATTTTGAGTTTTTGAACATTTCATGATAATTTCAAACAAAATTCAAAATCCAGAGTATTTTTTCAAAATTTGAACAAGTTTATAAAAACGAGTATATCTTGATAAAAATGATTAATAAAATTAAAATTCCAAATAATTATTCAAAATCTGAACAAAATTCCAAATGAATAAAGAAATTTTGTGAATTTATGTAAAAAATAAATGGAAAAAACGAGAAGAAAAGAACTAAAAAGAGAAATAGAAAAAATGAGAACAAAAGAAGAAGAAACAAAGCGAAGAAAAACAAAATTAGATGGCGTTGGACGTATGACGTGGGCCGGCCCACTCAGTCGACCCGTGTGGATTTAACTTGCAATTTGACGCAGTGAGCGTCATATAGGGAGGAATAAAGGACCTTCAAAGGTTACTTGTGGTGGCCTGGGAACGTGCCAAGTGGTGCATCCATCTGTCACAACATGTTTTGTGTTCGGTACTCTCTCTGAATCACGATTTCTTTGTACGTGTTTCTGAATTTTAGATGTTTTTTGGGGGGTTTTCGTTTTCTTAGTTTTCTTAGGTTTTGGATTTTTTTCCCCTTATGAAGCACATCTATGCTCCTCCAAAAAAAAGTTCTTTCACGAGAAGCATAGATTTGCTTCTAGTGGAAGCACGGTTTTGCTTCCGGATAAAATAAAAAAGCACAACATGTGCTTCTGAAAAAGTTGAAAAACTACAACCGTGCTTCAGGGCTTTGGTTTGTTTCTTCCATTTTTCCATATTTGTTTTTATGCATGAACTAGTTTTTCTGTTTTCATTTTCATTTTTATTTTTATTAGTTTTGTTTAGTTTTCGTTTTTTATTGCTGGTTATTTTTGTGAAAAAAATGTTTATCAAAACATGTTAACATGGGATCTAATTTCGGAGATGTCAACACGAGAAATCTAACAGTGAAAACGGTTTGGTGTTAGATGCACGGTTTAAGAATAAAACATTTTGAAAAAAAGAACTCTCAGGTTGCAACAAGTGACGCACATACAATGATGTGCCGCCATTTGTCAAAAGAAGAGAAGGTTTGGGAGTGACCTTTCCAAGAGCGCGCGGAAATTTGCAGTAGAGCATGATTGGTCTATATGAGATTGATAACATGATAACCAACCAAGTATTAGCCAATATTTGACACAATGTCAAACATTGCCATGCCAATTTTTGGTACCAAAACCAATTATGCTCTAGATTTTTAGAGCAATTGTGAGGCTGCCTTTCCCCGCTGGTTGGGCTCGTGCACCATGGCCACGTCGCTGCAGCGAGGGCCGCGGGCCATCGCATATTAGAATCTCGCCGAACCAACTGAGTAGCCCGCAGAACCACCTGTACCTGGACAAACGGGCCGGCCCGGCCTGGCCCAACGTAATCATGCCTGGCCCGGCACGGCCCGCCAGGGCATGATTATTATACGGGTCATGCCGTGCCGGCCCACGTGCTGCGCCTCTAGGCTCATGCACGACCCAGGTAGTAAACGGGCCGGCACGTTGGCCTTTTAGCACGCTGGGCTGCATATTTCCAGCCTGTTTGGCTGATTTTTAGGCATGTTGGGCTATATGTTAGGTATACATATATAAAAAAGTTCTAAAAATTATATAAAAAATAAACGGGTCGTGTCGTGCCGGCCCGCGTGCCCCGGCTCCAGGCCCAGGCACGGCCTAAGGCGTGCCGCATGCCGGGCACGGCTCGTTTAGCCCGTGTCGTGCATGTTCACGTGACCGGTTTGTATAGTTTCCCCTCTCGTTAGGGTTACCCGTCCTCTCGGCGACTCTGGGAGCCGCCGTTCAGATCTACCTCTCCCCTCGCCGATCTTTCCCCTGAGCCCTGACCGGACTTGGACTGAATACGGGGCAATCTCGCATCGCTGCCCGGTCTCGGACTAGCTAGGGTTTTGGGGTGTTAGAGGGTAGTTAGGGTTTCTCCACCCGGTGATTTCTTGTTCGTCGGGTTAGGGTTTTGCAGTAATGGCGAGTTCCGCATCAGGCATGGGCTCGGGAACCGGTGATGTTGAGGAGATGATGAAGAATCTGGGCTTAACAGAAGATGATCTAGATGACGTGGTCTTGGAGGAGCAACAGGTTCCACCAGATGCAGCCGTCAGGTGGATGGCCGTAGCGAGGGTTCATACTCCAAAAGATTACATCCAATATTGGTTCTTCCGCAACATGAGGATTGCGTGGGATATGGCCCAAGAAGTCAAAATCCGCCCGCTCAAAAGTAATCTATACACGATGCAGTTCTGGTGCTTGGGCTATTGGGAGCGTGTAATGGCCGAGGGCCCATGGACTTTCAAGGGCAATGCGGTTGTGCTGGCTGAGTATGATGGCTTCATAAAGCCATCGGAGGTTAATTGGGATATGCTGGATATTTGGGTCCAGATACACGACCTGCCTGATGGTTACTTTCCGATGGTGAAAGCGCTGGCTGGAAAAATTGGTGAACTCATATATGCTAAGATAAAATCCAAAGACTTTGAGGGAAACTTTATGCGAGTCAGGGTGGGGGGGAGTGGGGCGACGGGGTGTCGGTGTACAAAAAGAGGGGCATGCTTTTGTACCCCTTTACCTGTGCACGGGCAGTCGGAGCCGCGCCCACGGTCACATCAAGCAGAACAGGGGAGGTGAGCCAAGGTAAGACCGAAGCCCAAGATAATCAGAGCAACACCAACGCCGAGACCACAAGGAGCAGAGGGATGAAGCAGGCTCCCCCGGCAAGACCCTTGCCGGGGCAGCCTCAACATCCCCAGCAAGACCCTTGCCGTGGCATCTCGCCCCACACCAACAGAGCGAGCGACCCTTGAGCCCACGGTCCCCAATGCCATCATCCACGTGGGGCCAGGGCTCAGGAAGGCACCTCTGTGGTGGCATGCAGATCTTTGTGAAGACATATTCAAGATCAGATGAAGATTAGAAGACGACGATCCTCGGCAAGATCCTTGCTGAGGAAGGCCACCAGACCCCCGGCAAGGCCCGTGTCGGGGAGGACAGTGCGCCATGGCAAGACCCTTGCCGGGCCACATGGCAAGGCCCTCGCCAAAGACGCCAGCAGGGCCACCACCAGGCCTACGCCAACCAAGCTTCCACCGCCGCTCACATGCAGCTGCCAGCCCAACCAGCTGGGCGGGCACCTGCGTGGCAACATGCAGCCCCCAGGCCAACTCATCGAGCGCCTGCATGGCGACATGCAGATCTTCGTGAAGGCTCCACCACCGCGCCACCTCAGCTGTCTGCCTACCTACATGGCGCCGCACGCATCGCTGGCCAAGGCGCGTGTCGAAGCAAGGAGGAGCGGCGACGGACGGGACGGGCCTTGCCCCCGTCCCCGATAAAGCAGGGGGACACCTAAGCTACGCATTAAATGTGTCTTGTCCTGTAATACGAGCGGTAAGCTCAGGGCACTGTGCGCCTTTCCACCTCCTGTGTGCCACTGTGGCAGCCCCTTTCGACTATAAAAGGAGGCCCATGGCATACTAGAGAGGGATTCGGCTCTTTCGAACCACGCACTCACCACACTAGTTCAAGAGCTCAAGAACTCTCTGAAATATACCCACCAAAGCAGGACTAGGGTTTTACGCATCCTCGCGCCCCGAACCTGGGTAAACGCTGCTTGTGCTGGCTACTGATCCTGCTCTTCTTTCAACCCTGCGCCCTGGTTTGCGCAGAATGGCGCAGGCGATGCGCTTGCTCAGCACAATGGACATAATCATGATCACCAGCCTGCGCAGTGGATGCCATGGCCAGTTCCTCCACCACCTCCGGCGCCATCGGCCCTGGTTAACTATCAGGCATGGCTCGCCAATGAGGGTCTTCAAGTTCAGTTTGGTGTAGCTCCGGATGACAACTTGTCTGACAGCTTGGCGACAGTCTGGGCTGATTCTGGCTCTAAAAATAACAGCGTTGGGTCCTCTGCTCCTTTGTCTGAACCTGGTTCCTTGCAGCTTGTTCCACCTGGCGAGGTTCAGTCTGGGCCCAGCCCAAGTACCTTGCATGTCTTTGTTGATATCTCCAATGACAATCTGCAGATTTCCCTCTCGATGCATGGCACTACGGTCTCTTCTGTTGATTTGGCCACTCCTTTATATAGGAGCATTATTCTGCAAGGCCTCTCTCAGTCTATCAGGAACGCTGTCAACAGTTATGGACCTTGGAGGAATGCCTATGGGTTTCACTGTGACGCTACCATGACTATAAATCACGATCCTCTACTTATGTCAGTGAATGATGCTAATCTTATTATTCAGACAACAACCACCACCACTGCAACTCCACCCTCTGTGGTCATAACTGAGATTAGTGAGACTCAGGGCTCTGAAACTATCTTGCCTTCAGGTGCGGATGTGGATTCTGGGAGCTTTATACAGGAAAGCTTCAGTGTTGGGATCGTCGAAGATGGAACGAACTTTACTGCAAATAGCAACCTGACGGCTGACACTAATGCTGCTGCTGGCATCCTAGTGGCCCTGCAAGATGAGCACGACTTGGTTGATGTGGCACCTAGTCAGTCATCCCCACCTACTCAACCTCATGTTCTCACTCGTGGACACCGTAATAAGCAACTTGTCCCCATCACAACAACTGAAGTCAGGCGCAGCTCTCGTATCAACAAATACAATGGGTTAAGGCCTCACAGATCTCTGACACCAAGGCAACTACTTCCAAAGTGCTCCCTCGAGTGACTCCTGCTGCTGCTCCCCTACAGATACGCTCCTCTACAGATCAAGCTCAAGCTGACAATGTACCACCTCCTACTCCACTCGCTGTCATGCAGGCAATTGGAGTCCAGCGCTGTGCGGTTCCAGAGGAAGAATTGACTGAAGAAGCTCTTCTGTCGGCCTCTATCGAAAACATCTCCAGCAACACTGCTGCTCGTCAAGATGAAGTGGGCATGGATGATGCCTCATCCTCTGCCTAATTTGCTGCTTTAGCTTTTATGTCTCTTTTGCGTAGTTGGAATGTCCTTTGTTGGAACGTTCGGGGTTTAAATTCGGATGCGAAACAATTAGCGCTCTCCAACGCTATTGCTACTAGTGGTTGTGCTATCGTCTGCTTGCAAGAAACTAAAATTCCTAGCATTGATCTTGCTTTTATTAAGTCCTGCTGTCCAAGACGCTTTGATAAATTTGCTTACAGCCCCTCTTCTGGTGCCTCCGGTGGTATTCTCACGATTTGGAATTCGGCTCTATTTACTGGCACGGTTGTATCTACCGAAGAATTTGCACTCACAATTAAATTTCAGTCCACTCAATCAGCACAGTACTGGAATTTAATCAATATATATGGGCCTTGTACTGGGGATGAACGAAAACATTACACTGATTGGCTCTATAATGTTCATATTCCTACTGATGAAGATTGGTTACTTCTTGGGGACTTTAATTACATCAGGGCTCCAGATAATAGAAATAAACCAGGGGAGACATTAATGATATGGCAACTTTCAATGACATCATTTGTAAACAGAATCTTATTGAAATACCGCTCAAAGGACGCTCCTACACTTGGAGTAATATGCAGAAGGAGCCATTATTGGAACAGCTTGACTGGTTTCTTACATCTATCCATTGGACATCTGCCTACCCTAATACCCTGGTAAAACCTCTAGGTAAACCCACGTCAGACCATGCACCTTGTGTTGTTACCATTGAAACCAAAAATCCCCGGTCCAAAATGTTCCGTTTTGAAGCTTATTGGGTTTTACATCCGGGATTCATGGAAGTCGTCCAAAAAGCATGGGCAAAGCCAGTTAAGTCCTCCAATGCAGCAACAACTTTATGCAGAAAATTTAAACACTTGAGGCATGAGCTCAAGATCTGGAGTAAGAATATTTCTAAACTGTCCATTGCCATTGCAAACTCAAACGAGACACTCAAGGAACTTGATGATATTGAAGACAAAAGGAATCCTACCTAGCCGGAGACAAACTTCAAGAATATTATTAAGAAGCATCTTCTTCGACTTCTTGATTACCAACGATAGTATTGGAAGAAACGTTGTACCATTAGATGGGTGAAATTCGGTGATGAAAACTCGAAGTTTTTCCAATCTCTTTCCACAAAACGATTCAGAAAGAACAATGTTTCTTCTCTGTTGGCACCGGATGGTACATGTGTTGAAGATCACAATGCAAAAGAATCTCTACTTTTTAACGCTTATAAGGAGAGATTAGGAACTGCTGCACCACCTCAGATGAGGTTTGATCTCCCCACTCTCATAGAACCCACCCCTGGTCTTGATTCACTTACGGTGCCATTCACCACTGACGAAGTTGACGCAGTGATCAAAGACATGCCAAGTGATCGTGTGCCCGGCCCGGATGGTTTTAGCGGTATTTTCCTCAAGACTTGCTGGCACATAATCAAACACGATATGTATGAGCTTTGCAATCAATTTTATGAAGGCACCCTCAACCTGGAAAGTATCAATGAAGGCCTCATTACCCTAATTCCAAAAATCAGCTCGCCTGCAACTGTGAATGATTACAGACCGACCACTTTACTTAATTGTTGTCTTAAAATGATCACCAAGCTTCTCGCAAATCGTCTTCAGAAAATGGTGTTACAAGTGGTACACTGCAACCAATATGGCTTCCTGAAGGGTCGCTCTATACAGGACTGTCTCGCTTGGGCATTTCAATATATACATCTCTGTCAAAAATCAAAGCGTGAGATCGTGCTGCTAAAGCTCGACTTTGCTAAGGCCTTCGACACCATTGAGCACACAGCCATGCTTGACATTATGAAGCACATGGGATTCAACGACCGCTGCCTTTCCTGGATTAGATGTCTGTTCTCCTCGGGCAAATCTTCCATATTACTTAATGGGGTACCAGGACGTACATTTCACTGTAATAAGGGGGTGCGCCAGGGTGACCCACTTTCACCACTCATTTTTGTCCTGGCTGCGGATTTACTTCAGGCGGCAATCAACAAAGCATTTAGGCAAGGACTTCTCCGTCTGCCTTTCCCGTGCCTTGGTCAAACGGACTATCCTGTGATACAGTACGCCGATGATACGATTCTTCTCCTCCCTGCTTGTGTCACGCAAGCTCAAACACTCAAGTCCATCCTGAATGATTATGCTAGCTCCATTGGTCTCACAATCAACTTTCACAAATCAACCTTGATCCCTATAAACACGAGCTTGGATCAAAGTAAAGTCATCGCTGATATTTTTGGCTGCTCAATTGGGACAATGCCATTTACATACTTGGGATTACCACTTGGTACCACCAAACCCACCATCCATGATCTCATCCCACTTGTCTGTCGCATTGAAAGAAGTCTCACCTCCACAATGTCCATGATGTCTTATTGTGGGAAGTTATCTTTGCTCAAATCTACGGTCACGTCTCTACTTATCTATGCAATGTGCACTCTCAAGTTTACACCTAAGCTTATAGAGATGCTAGATCGAATCCGTAGAAGATGCCTTTGGAGGAAGCAAACTGATGAGGGCGGACGTTCAAACTCTCTGGCCGCATGGGGCATGGTTTGCATGCCTAAGCAAAGTGGTGGTTTAGGTGTTCTGGACCTCAAGACACAGAATGAAGCTCTGTTGCTCAAATTTCTCCACAAATTCTATAATAAGAAGGATAGCCCTTGGGTTCAACTGACTTGGGACACGCTCTATGATCAAAAAATACCGCATGCTTCCAACTCTGAAGGATCGTTCTGGTGGGGTGACATTCTTAAGGTCACACCAATCTTCAGAGGGATCACCAAAGTTAACGTGGTTTGTGGCACCACTACACTGTTCTGGAAAGACATGTGGCTGGATGATTTACTGATGAATACATACCCAAGAGCTTTTTCCTTCACCACCTCTGAAGACATCTCTATTCGAGATTTCCTGAGTTGCACTGGCCTACAAGAAACGTTCCACCTACCGCTGTCACCCCAAGCTTTCGAGGAAATCAAGGCATTACAACTTGACACCACACACATGCAACCTATGTCCTCTGTGCATGATGTTTGGCATTATCTTTGGGGAGAAGCAGAATACACTTTCAAGCAATTTTACAACTTTGTCTTCCGTGAGACTCGAGCGCACAAGGCTTTCACTTGGCTCTGGAAGTCAAAGAATACCATGAAGATAAAAGTGTTCGGCTGGCTTTTGATGCATGACAGACTAAACACCCGTAATATGCTCAAGCGAAGACATTACAATGTGGGAGATGATGATCATGATTGTCCACTCTGTGACTCACATGTTGAAGAAACCATTAACCACATGATTTTTGACTGCTCCTTTAGTGTTCAATGCTGGAACATCTTGTCTATTTCATGGACTTTGGACAACTGCCGACTCCAAAAGATTGAAACTGCAAAACAGACATGGGATGGACCAATGTTCTTGGAGGTTTTTCTAGTTGCTGCATGGAGCATTTGGAAGGAGAGGAACAACAAGGTTTTCAGACGTATTGCACCGACTATCACTTCATGGAAAAATAGATTTGCTACTGATTTTTCCCTCCTCACCCATAGAGTGAGGGACAACAACAAGGAGTTCATTATCTCCTTCCTTGGCAATCTGTAATTTTTTTTGAGTTTACCCTTACGTGCACCCTACTGGAGCTTTAGCTTTGAAACATGATTGTACAGTTGACACACTGATTCTTTAATTTAATTACACAATAGGAGCCTCTCCTACTGTTTTCAAGGTTCAAAAAAAACGTAGTAGGGATTCTTGTGATCCCATAGGTGTTGTTTCCCCGACATATTTGGCGCGCCAGGCAGGGGGCAGGATTGTGAGAATCTGGTCTAGTAGTTAGCCTAGCAGTTCTTCGTTGCCATGGCTCCTAAGAAGAAGACGGCCACGACGATCGGCTCGTTGGGAGCCGAACGGCCGTGCCGGTGCGGACGAGCAGTGGACCGGTCGCGGATAGGACCCGGGCCGCGGTCCGCGAGCACCAGCATCGCCCAAGCAGTCAAAGCCTCGTGAGCGGCGTCGTTCGCACGCCAACGACCGGTCGCATGTCGCCAGATCCAAAGACGGAGCTGGGCCCCCCGCAAGCAGCACGGGGCCCTCCAGGGGTGTCGTTGTGCCACCTCCGGGCGGCGCAGTGACCTCCAAGACGCCCACACCGGCGACCACCGCGCGCTCTTCCCATGGTGTGCGCGCCGAGCAGCGTCACCACGTTGGTGACCCTGGGCACCGCCGTGGGAAGAGTCATGTGCGTCATCCGCAAGATGAAGGGGTTCAGCACGCTCGCCGAAGCGCTAGGAAAAATGGCATGCATCCGCTGGGTCGTAACGGAGCTCCTTCTAACATAGTTAGAAGTCGAAGCGCGCCGCGATCCATGCACAGCTGTCGCCACCGCCCATGCCAGCGGAAGCTTTGGCGCGCGCGCAGTTGCTCCTCGACTTCCCTCCTGCTGCGGAGAAGCTCGACGAGTGGAGGGCCACCATCCGGAGCCTCGTCGCCGTCGTAAACAAAGATGATCCGTGACCGGCGGGGCCCTCGGGTCGGTGGTCCATCGAGCCACCACATGCTGGCACTGGGAGGACCGGGGGAGCTGCGGCCATGGTGCACTCTCCTCCTCCTCGCCAGCCGCCGCGGGCGTCGGCCCGTCGTGACGACGCTTGTGATAACATCTCCATAGCGTCGTCCGACCCGTGGACCCTCCACGACCAGCGCCAGGTCCTTCGGGAGCGAGCTCACGAAGACACTCGAACTACCGTCGAGCGCCGGCGCGAAACGCGCCACCAGTCGGACAAGCGGGCGGGACCCGCTATGGACTACCAGGCACCGGGGGGCCCCGGCGGCCTACCTTACGAGGTGGGCTACCCGGCCTTTACCCGTGAGCTGCGGCAGTTCCAGTGGCCATCCCACCGCATGTTCAAGCCCGACGTCGGCGAGAAGTACACTGGCAAGACCCATCCGTCCGAGTTCCTCAGCATCTACACCATCGCGATGCAGGCTGCAGGAGCTCGTGACAACAAGGTGCTCGCCAACTATTTCCCGCTGGGGCTGAAGCCCAATGTGATGTCTTGGTTGATGCACCTACCGGTGGATTCCATTTCTTCTTGGTCGGATATGTGCCATGAGTTCGTTGGCGCCTCCACAGGAGGCCACCAAGCTCATGGCCAGGCCAGTGATCTGCATATCATTCCCCAGAAGGAAGGGGAAACCCTACGCAAGTACTTCCAGAGATTCAGCCGGGTGCAGTACAACATCCCCGACGTTCATCCTACCGCTGTGATCAGCGCGTTCCACCAGAACGTGTGCAAACGCAAGATGCGCGAAGAGCTGGCGATGACCAATGTTAAGGATGTGGCCGAGCTCTACGTTCTGGCCGATAGGTGCGCCCGGGCTGAAGAGGGAAGGAAGTACCCCGGCGAAGACGCCGACGCGGAAACCGACTCTACCGATGAAGACGCCGCCACCCCGATGAAGAAGTGCCGGCGTCGCAACAGGAAACGCAAAGGCAAGGCCCTGCTTGCCGTTGAGGGATCTGACGATACCGGTGCCGGCAAGAAGGTCAAGGCAGACGCCCCCAGCAAGGAGATTGCTGGGTGTGCTGCCTGCCGGGCCTTGGCGGCTACTGACAAGCCAGGAAGCTCCGGCAAGCAATACTGCAAGATCCACCGCACCAAGGGCCACGACCTCCAGAACTGCCGACAAATCGAGCTGCTTGCTGAGAAGCAAAAAGCTGAATACAAGAGGCGGGACAAGGAGAAGGACCAGGACGGTGCTGAGGGATCCGGAAAGAAGCGTGGCGGCCAAGGAAGCCGCCTCGTCAAGGACAACCAGCAAGAGAGGCCCGCCCGGGGCCGTGACAAGAAACAAGAAGACGATGACCACGACGAGGACGACGAGTCTGGTGGGCAAGGGTTCCAGAAGGCTACGGAGGCCATATGCGTCGATGGCGGCGCCTCGCTGCATACCTCTCACCGCCAACTCAAGCAGTGGGCGTGTGAGATTATAGCAGCGGAGCCGTCGTTCGACGCTCAGAAGCCGCTGAAGTGGTCCAGCACGCCCCTCATCTTTGACGCCGAGGACCACCCTGACCGCACTACCGCGGTCGGGTGTTTGCCATTGTTGGTCTCACCAACGATACGCAACCTCGGGGTGAACAAGATGTTGGTTGTGAGTGGGGCGGCCTGAACCTGATCTCGCTGTCGTGATCAAAAGATTGCAAATCCCTGATGGAGACCTTGAGGAAACGGGCACGTTTCAAGGGGTCAATCCGGGGAGGATCCATACGAAGGGGAAGGTCACACTGCCCGTGACGTTTGGAGGAGAGTTGAACTACAGGACGGAGAGGATCATCTTCGACGTGGCTGAGATCCCCTTGCCCTACAACGGGATCCTCGGCCGCCCGGCACTAGCGAAGTTCATGGCGGCGTCGCACTACGCCTACAACATGCTAAAGATGCCCGGGCCGTTGACCATCATCTCCGTCCCCTCCGACAAGAAGGACGCGCTGATCTGCGCCGACCAACTCTACCAGGAAGCAGTTGCAGCAGCTGCCGTCAAGGCACCTGCTCCTGCCGCTGAAGGCCCGGGAGGGAAGAAGAAGCCCGTCAAGACCTCTCGCACCCACTCCGGCAAGCGCACCTCCTCGGAGTGCTGTGCTACCATCGAGGACGTGCCAGAGAGCTCTACCGACAAGATCAAGAGATCTAGAGCCGAGCTGCCGCAGACCAAGAAGGTGCCCGTTAGGGAGGATGGCACGGGAGGGGCCTTCACCATAGGTTCCACCCTCGACAGCAAATAGGAAGGCGCGCTCGTCACCTTCCTGCGGACGAATGTCGACGTGTTTGCGTGGCAAGCATCCGACATCCCCAGTGTTCCCAGGGAGGTGATTGAGCACCACCTAGCTGTCTGCCCCCATCCGTGGCCCGTCAAGCAGAAGGGCAGAAAGCTGGCTCTGGAGAGGCAGGAGTTCATCATAGAGGATATTAGGAAGTTGGAAGCAGCAGGTTTGGTGAGAGGAGTGCTCCACCCGACGTGGTTGGCCAATCCGGTAGTGGTGCGCAAGGCAAATGAGAAGTGGAGGTTGTGTATTGATTACACAGATATCAACAAGGCTTGTCCTAAGGACCCCTTCCCGTTGCCGCGCATCGACCAGATTGTTGACTCCACAGCCGGGTGTGATCTGTTATCATTCCTCGACGCCTACTCAGGCTACCACCAGATCTTCATGACAAGAGAGGATGAAGAGAAGACAACATTTATCACCGCATGTGGTACGTATTGCTTTTTACGGATGCCTTTCGGGTTGAAGAGTGCTGGCTCAACGTTCGCAAGAGCAGTCCAAGTTGGTTTTGAACCTCAGCTCCATAGAAATATGGAGGCATACATGGATGACATAGTGATCAAAACCAAGGACGGGCCAACTCTTGTGCAGGATCTGGAAGAGACATTTGCCAACCTGCGCAAGATCAACCTCAAGCTGAACCCTGAGAAGTGTGTCTTCGGCGTTCCATCCGGCAAGCTTCTTGGGTTCTTTGTGTCGCAGCGCGGGATCGAGGCAAACCCAGACAAGATCAAGGCTATTGAGAAGATTGAGGCGCCCAAGCGGATCAAAGATGTGCGTCGGCTCACCGGCTGCGTTGCCGCCATGAGCCGATTCATCTCCAAGTCCACCGAGCGCGCCCTTCCCTTCTTCAAAATCTTGAAAAAGGCAGGCCCAATGGAGTGGACTCCAGAAGCCGAGGCAGCATTGCAAGATATGAAGAAATACCTTTCCTCCACGCCAATACTGGTTGCGCCTAAACCACAAGAGCCGTTGCTGCTGTATCTGGCAGCGACGAATCAAGTGGTCAGCGCCGCGCTGGTGGCACAGAGGGAGGTCAACGAGGAGGCAGTGATGGCGGCAGAACCAGCGGATGGCAAGCCCAAAATTCCCCCGGCAGGGCCTGGTGCCGGCAAGGTGAGGCCCCCGGCAGAGTGTGATGCCGCCGAGGCAGTGCCCGCGCAGTCAAGTGAGGTGGTGCAGAAGAAGAATATGATGCAGCACCCGGTTTACTCAGCTCCATCTTGCAGGGAGCTAGATCGAGGTACTCTGATGTGCAGAAATTGCTCTTCGGCCTCTTTATGGCCTCGAGGAAGCTGCGTCATTACTTCCAAGCCCATGAGATCACTGTCGTCACCCGCCTCCCATTGCAATGGATACTGCACAACCCAGATGCGACTGGAAGGATTGTGGAATGGGCCTTGGAGTTGTCAAGCTTTGGTTTAAAGTTTGAAAGTACCTCGACAATTCAGAGCAGAGTCTTGGCGGAGTTCATTGCAGAATGGACCTCGACGCCTGACGAAGAAATCCAGGAGACCACTCTCCCCGGCAAGGAAGCAGACCGCGACTGGATCATGTACTTTGATGGGGCTTTCTCGCTGCAAGGCGCCGAGAGCACCTCAAGTACGTGATCCAGATGCACTTCCCCAGGGAGATGTCCACCAACAACACTGCTGAGTACGAGGGATTGCTTGTCGGTCTCAGGATCGCGACAGACCTTGGGGTTAAGAAGCTCATCGTCAGGGGTGACTCGCAGCTCGTTGTCAGACATGTCAACAAGGATTACCAGAGCCCATTGATGGAAGCTTACGTAGATGAGGTGAGGAAGCTGGAGGAACGCTTTGACGGTATCCAAGCGGAGCACATCCCCCGAGCGGAGAACGACATCGCCGATTACCTGTCAAAGCGTGCCGCATTCAAGCTACCTGTGGAACCAGGTACCTTTTTGCTCCGGTTAACTCAACCATCCGTCGAACCATCAGCGGGGCAGAACAAGCGGAGGAAGTCAGATCCCGGCAAGTACTTTCCTACCGAGCCCCCTGGGGCTGCCGGCAAGGGTGCTGCCGCAGACGCTGAACCTGCCCAAGAGCAACTGGCTCCGGCAGGGCGTCAAGCCCTGGCCATTGAGACAGCCGCTCCATGGCGGAAGAAATGCCTTTGGCCCTTGCCGTCGAGCCCCAGGCTCCGGCATGGGCGCAGCATACCGTCCAATTCCTCCAAACAGGGAGCTTCCTGAGGAGCAGGAAGAAGCGGAAAAGGTAGCCCGTCGGTCCACCCTGTACCAGTTCGTCGATGACGTCCTGTACAGGAGAATGCCAAACAGTGTGAAAAAGAAGTGCATCCCCCGGGAGGAAGGACTGGAGCTGTTGGCGGAGATACATGGAGGCATATGTGGCTCCCACATAGGGTCGAGGGCCCTTGCCGGGAAGGCGTTCCGGCAAGGTTTCTTCTGGCCCACCGCCCTCCAGGATGCGACGACACTAGTAACCAAGTGTGAAGCGTGTCAGTTCCATTCAAAGAAGCTTCATCAACCAGCTCAAGCCCTTCAAACAATCCCTCTCTCCTGGCCATTCTCGGTCTGGGGGCTCGATATACTGGGCCCTTTCCCCCGCGCTGTCGGGGGCTTTGAGTACTTGTACGTTGCGATCGACAAGTTCACAAAGTGGCCGGAGGTGGAAGCAGTGAGAAAGGTGACTGCTCAATCAGCTGTCAAGTTTTTCAAGGGACTGGTCTGCTATTTTGGTGTGACAAAAAGAGTCATCACCGACAACGGCATGCAGTTCATGAGCCACACCTTCATGCAGTACATTCAAGACCTCGACAGCAAGGTCTGTTTTGCTTCCATGGCACACCCACGGAGCAACGGCCAAGCGGAGAGGGCAAATGCTGAAGTGTTGCGAGGCCTAAGGACAAAGACTTTTGACAAGCTGCGCAAGAGCGAAAGGCGCTGGATTGATGAATTGTCGGCGGTTCTTTGGTCGATCAGGACGACGCCAAATCGAGCCACCAGCCAGACACCTTTTGCCCTGGTATACGGGGCAGAAGCAGTTCTCCCCATGGAACTCATATACGGGTCACCTCGAGTGCTCGCTTATGATGAGCTTGAGCAAGAGCATTTGCGCCAAGATGACGCAATGCTCCTTGAGGAAGATCGTCTTCGGGCGGCTGTGAGAGCAGCGCGCTACCAGCAAGCCTTGCGCCACTACCATAGCCGCAAGGTTCATTCCCGAAGCTTTGAGGAAGGCGACCTTGTTCTTCGGCGCATTCAGCCGGCCAAGAATTCCAACAAGTTGACGCCAAAGTGGGAAGGCCCTTATTGGGTATCTGAGTCACCACGCTGGCGCGATCCGCTCGAGACCAAAGATGCTGTCCCAGTGAGCAACTCCTCGAACATCGAGCATCTTCGCAAGTTTTACCCGTAAGGCGCGGCTTGCCGGGCCTCCCGGCAAGCCACCTTTTGTACAAGCCTTGCCGACAAGGCATGTAACCCTTTGTACAAAGCCAGGCATAGACCCTGGGCATAAATAAATGAAGCGGTGGCGCCCTAAGTTATAGCATGCATGCTAGGTCGAGTCTCCTCCTTGGTTAGGGTTGATAGTGCTTAGCGGCGACTAACCCTTAGCCTAGAGGTCGAGTGCACATCAATTTGTTTATTTTCTATCCTCCTTTGGTTCGCAGGGCACATGAACACTTCTGCTGAGCTACTTGGAAGAAGGGAAATGGACCGGCGTCCCGACCCCGGCAAACCAGAGTTGTCGGGGGCTGCAAGCACGAGGATCCAACCGCCGCAAGGCAAGGTTGTCGGGGGTTGCAGATCCAGATAAGTCTTTCATCCTCTATCATGCATTTCGGAACGGAACTGGGACATGCGAAACCTCGTTTTATTTCTAGGCCATCATGCTCCCCTTTTCTATACCCAAGGATTATCTCATGGGCCCAGATTTGGTTGTAGCCGCGGTGGCAAGGAAGTAGAACAAGGATCCTAAGCCCGCTTCATCCCTGCCTCCGCCAAGGGCGCGAGAATGGTCGAGCGAAGTAGGGGGACGGCAAGGCCTGTTGCTGGGTGAAAACGTTTATCTTAAATTATAACAAGGATTCGTTCCTTGTCGCGGGGTCTGCCCATGAACGAAAAACCCGGCAAACATCCCTTTTTCATTAAAAGCATCCCACAATAGGTACAGTCCGTACGGAATAAAAAACATGAACAAAGGGGATTACAAGCTTTAAATTTAACAAGGCCTGAAGCCTTACAGATTAAAAAGGAGATAAGGTGCCCGTGATCCCTTTCTTGTCCCTCTCCTCAAGAGGTAGGTCAAGGAGGCGAGAGGACAAAAGGGGCGCCTAGGAGAGCTGCGAGCAGCAGAAAGCACCAAGAGAACACCTCGGTGGCCGCCCACGGGTAGGCCGGTGATGACGGTGCCGGGAAAGGAGCTGGAAGACGAGGCGGCAGAACCGGCAGTACGCGACGAAAGCGTCGGTGCCCGCGTACTCCGAGTTGAAGGCCTTGCCGCCCGCCCTCTTCCTCTTCCGCAGCCTCCCGACGCCAGCCGCCCAAGGAGACGACCCCGAGAAGTTCAAGGAGCTGGCCCCACCCCCGGCAAAACCCTGCCGGAGGAGCGGCCAGGTGCAGATGCTGCTGCTGTCGCACCCGCCCAGGCGTGGGGCATCCGATGCCTAGTCGGACTCATCCCCGTCATCTGCCCCGTTGTCCTCCTCATCACTTTCGCTTGAGGAAGAGCTTCCGTCGTCGGAATCTCCATCAGAGGAGCTCTCCACGCAGCACTTCAGGCGAGTCCCGAAGTCTCCGAATACCTTGACGGAGAGCAGGCCGTCCTCCATCAATTTGAAGTAGAGGACGAGCCCCGCCATCAGGCTGTGGATGCGAGCGAACGTCTTCCACCCACGACGGAGGTACATGACCTGAGGAGCCAGGAAGTCGACGTCGACCTGCGTGCCCCCATTCCCACAACCCCTCATGTGCAATCTGAGGGATTGGGGCTGGTCACGCTCCATCTCCCGAGCAAACGGGGTGGGAAGATGAAGACGGTGACGCGGAGGCCGGCACAGCCTAATGAAGAACTCGCGGGGCTGGTCTCCGACATGGCCTTCCATCGAGAAAATGTCGGTGTCAAAACCGGCGGATCTCGGGTAGGGGGTCCCGGACTGTGCGTCTTAGGATCAATGGTAACAGGAGGCAAGGGACACGATGTTTTACCCAGGTTCGGGCCCTCTTGATGGAGGTAAAACCCTACGTCCTGCTTGATTGATATTGATGATGTGGATGTTACAAGAGTTTATCTACCACGAGATCAGAGCGGCTAAACCCTAGAAGCTAGCCTATGGTATGATTGTTGTTGTACATGTGTCGACTAGCCTGGCCCTGGTTTATATAATGCACCAGAGGCCTAGGATAACAAGAGTCCTAGCCGAATACACCGGTGGGGGAGGAGTCCTTGTCTTGATCGCCAAGTCTTGTGGATTCTTCCTTGTATGCGGCAGCTGTCCGGACTGGCCCATGAGTATACGGCCCCGGGGGTCCTCGGCCCAATCTAACCGATTGGGGGACGACGTGGTGAGTACCCCTAGTCCAGACACCGTCGATAGCCCCTGAACCGGTCTTCAAGTTAGGGACGCCTCGATTCTTCCGAACTGTTCTTCATCTTCGGTCGTCGGTCTTGAAAACTAGTTCAACAAATCTTCTCATCTTCGATCTAGAGGATCGCCGAAATGCATTCGACGAGCTTACACGTCGGGTATCCGAGGATCCCCTTTAAGTTTACGGCCTTTATCAATTCCTTGTTATTTTTATGCTACATTGTTCCCGGGCGGCAGCGTCCTCTTGCGTCCGAGCTCCAACGTCGGACTGCATTCGAGGTATCTTTTGCAGCCGAGCACCAATGCCGGACTGCTTCCCAGCTCTAACACCGGACTATGTATCCGAGCTCCAACGCCGGACTGTTTCCGAGCTCCAACGCCGGACTATGTATCCGAGCCCAACGCCGGACTGTATCCGAGGTGTCGTAAATCACCTTGGTTCAAATAAGTTTTGAAGGAGTTTAGCCGAGCTTAATGCCGGAAATGCCCTCTATGGAGCCAGCCACTAGCGCCCGAGTTTTATGCCGGACTGCTTCCGTGGTGGTGCAATTTATTCTCTGCCGAGATACATAGCCAGTAGCCCTCAAGGTGGGTATCGGTCTAAAACCCGAGATGCCCATGAAGGATGACATAAGACCGCTGATCCCGTAGCTCTTTGAGACTCAGGTTGATTTGCAAAATCGGTCTGAGGATCAAGTCCTAGCTCGGCAGAATACTTCGGGACGCAAAAAGCGGCGTGCTCAGACCTCGAGACTCAGGTTGGGTGTGGCCGACCAACCTGAGGATCAAAATCTCCTCAGAAACTGTATTGCACTTCAGATTTTCTGCATAGAACAAGCAATGCAGTAGCCCCGAGACATCGGTCGGGTGGCAACACCCGATCGGGGATCAATGTGCCCTTTAATATTTGTGAATAATAAGCCCGAAGCCCAGATGGCGCCCGAGCCTTAATGCGGCACGGAGGCGAATTAAGGATCGATATCCATAGTAAAATCACAAATTATGTGTAATGACTCTATGTATCCAAGTACTTTCGTCATTAATGCTCGGATCCGCATTGTACAAAACTTTGTTGACCGACCATCGGCTTCAACCTCCTCGGCCATGGCGAGGAGTGTTTATCCTACTTTATAAAGCCTTTATGAGGGCAAAGATTTACGACAAACAAGGCAATCTGGCCATACGGTTTTATAAACAAAGGTACGCAAAGAGATATGTTATATTACTGTTTAACAGAAGAAATGTCTTCCAAAGAAAATAGTCCCGCTATCGGTTCCTTTCTTTGGGTTGTCATTCTAAGCATGATCATGAAACCTCAGCTCCAATGTAAGAGCAAAAGATCGAGGATTTAGTTTGGGAGGCCAGTTAATAGCCCCCGGTAGTGTTCGGCGACTGTCGAGGTCAAGCCGGAAACACTTCGGCCAATTTTATGAATGGTCCGTCATTTAATATAGTCATCGGATCGCTGACCAGTTTACACCTATGGTGACAGTCAGTTTTCGGCTTTCTCCACTGAGGTGCTTGACCATGCGAGCTGGAAGCACAATCGTGATGGTTCTCCTTTGCGCACCTAGCCGAACAAAGCGGGCGTAGGAGGCAAGCGGAGCCGCAACCCAACTATTGACCGAAGACACAATTCGAAACTGATGCATATATAGAAATATCCGAGAATGTTTTTGCCGAATCTCTAAATGTGTTCGGCGTTGCACTTCGAGACTTGTGCTGAAAACACACAAATAGTTAAAAGTGCCAAAAGCTTGGAAAACCAAAAAACGTCAGTAAAAACAGGACGTCCGAACAAGATCAAGTGTTCGGTGCCAATCCGAAAATTGGACTTTAGAAAAAAAAGGTGCTTCTGTCGTGCTTTAACTTTGCAACGACTAAGAAGAAAAACACTTAGTATGAAACGGCTCAAATAAACATAAGAGCCCCCAAGTGACTTGGGTAAAAGTTTGACTATAAAATGTAAGGTGACATGTAGAATGCCTTCTAGCCGGATTGTAGATCGTTTGTCGTAGCGGACCTTTTCGCTTCAACCTCTGGACCCAATAGTCTGGAGTGTGTCCGAATACCCTCGCGGTTATAAAAACTGGGGCATGCGTGGAGACCAGGCATAGGGGTCATTAGTGCTTTATCAGACAAGTGCCCAACTAGTTATGTCATATTACATGGTTAGTAAGAAACATCTTCCAGGGAGAATAGTTCCGTTAGGGGTTCCTTTCCCTGGGAGGCATGCCCTAAAGTGCATGTCCGGACTGCGAAAAGAGCAGAAAAACATCTGGGGGCAGGTAAATAAATAAGTAAGAAATCGTCTTTTAGTTCACCGACCGAGTATTCCCTTAAGAACGCTAGCTTTCGGCTTCACCCAGTCTGAGGTACACATCCGGCTGACCCGGCAGTAACAATCGCAGAGGTGCTCCCTTTACCACCTAGCCGAACAATCGGGAACGTAGGGGTAAGCACAGGAGCCAGGCAACCCAGCTTGGCCAAAACTTAAGTCATATCGATGCATATAATGGTGAATAAAAGGTACATGCGGAAGTGTGACACATGTGTTGGGCATAAAACCCGTATTAATAAGCACATTAAAGAAGCCCCGAGTATAATGAGCGGGTAGCGCGTCAAGTGTGTCTTGAACAAAGTTTCGACAAGGAAGATTTTTACAAGCAACTTTTTTTCCGAGAAAGTATAATGCTTGGTCGAACCGAACACAAGTTAGAAATTTTAAAACTTTGAGCATGAAGGCAACTTAGCTGGTTAATATGTTCGGTATTGACGATGCGGTCCGAGCTTGATGCGGGACAAGGTTCCATCCCCCAAGCCGGTCCCGAGGTGGCGGAGCAAAGAGCTCGGCCTTTGTGAAGTGGTGACATAGCATGGTCAATGCAGGACGGCGAGTGATGCCAAGTCCCTAGCATGGGGTAATGAAGTGTTGACGAAGCCCCCCGTCCAGCCGAGGTGACGTCAAAGGATATAGTCCGGCTGGATCATTTTCCTGTGCACAAAAAATAGTGCAAACCAGAGATAATAGTAAAAAAAATTTGTTGCATAATAAATAATTTATGCAAAGTGAGTAATAAAAGAAATATGGCCTGGCGCTGAAGTCGATGTAGATGCAGGTCGTCGGCGTAATGCAATGAAGGTGTGGCAAAGCCTAGATTCCCAGGTCGGTCCGAGTTCCGGATGCGGCGTTCGCCGGACTATGTACGGAAACTGACCGAACCATCACGCGACCGTCGATAATGCGGGCACTATTTGATAGACCTGTGTATATATGATGGACTAACCAGAGTAATAATTCCTTAGGAAGAATTAACCCAAACAAGCAAAAAAGAAACACTAGGATTAATAGCACCTGGTTTATTTGTTGTAGCAATCCGAAGGAAGGTGATTCCCAAAATTGGGACTAGATCCGCGCACCCATTGCCTGGTCGGCTAGTGGCGAAGTGTCCGGAGTAGGTTGATGAAGAGATGGCGAAGCCCGGTCCAGCCGAGATGTCGAAGTAGGTCGGCGTGATGGACACCGACTTGAAGAAGCAATAGTGCGGCCCTGCCGATGCAGGTCGTGGCGTGGTCGATGCGGCTTGATGAAGCGACCGTGCGGCGATGCTGGTATGCCCGCCCGTGTAATCCGTGGGGCGGCGATGTTGGTGATGATTTATCCTTCGCGATGCGGACTCTTGTTCGACTTGCTAAGATGATGATCGAAGAAGTTGAGCTTGGCTCAACAAAGTGACGACGATGTCTAAGCGCAGGTCGGCGGCGTGGAGCAATATTGCGGACTGGTTTGACACCAGCATGATGTTGAAGATCATGTTCAAAAGATCTTAAAGTTAGTGGGATGTGTTCGGGAACAAAACACAATACCCCATACAAAACTTCCTTCAAAAAGGATGTCTGAAATCCCGTTCATAAAAAAGACGAACTCGGGTCGGATTCGTTTTCGCGCAGAAAACAGATCCGAAAAGTGATGCACTAATCGGAAGTTTCCCGGAGTTTGGACGGTCGGATCGAGCTGAATTTTTGGAAGGTGGTAGATAAGGGAATTCCGCAGCAAATCAACGGTTGGATCCTCCAAAGGACATCCGAGCTAGACGCTGGATACCACGCCCTAAACTCGTCCGGATTCTCGTCCAGATTCAACAGGGCTCCGGTATATCAAAGATTGCCGGAGATTCCTCCATAGGAACTTGAAGAAATTTTTGCAGGGTTGTTGTAGACTTAATTCCGCATAATTCCACCGAAGTAATCGTTTAGGCGACACTCGACGAGGCGGTGGCGGCGGATACAAGTTTGTTGTCCAGAAAAACATCACGGTCGCCTGAGGGCAATGTTGACGTTGAGCCCCCGAGCTCCATGGATGACTCCTCCATGATCTTGATAGCGATCGGAGTTGGTGTTGATGAAGGCCTTCATACGAACATGACGATCGGAGGTAGGGCGCAGTCCTCGGTCAAGCCAAGGTGACCAGTCGAGCTGGTGACGAAGAAGCCGACGTCGCAGTTGACCTGCAGTCGAGCCATTGATCCTTTCGCCGATTACACAGCGGAACTCTCAATGAAAGCACCAATGTCGGTGTCAAAACCGGCGGATCTCGGGTAGGAGGTCCCGGACTGTGCGTCTTAGGATCAGTGGTAACAGGAGGCAAGGGACACGATGTTTTACCCAGGTTCGGGCCCTCTTGATGGAGGTAAAACCCTACGTCCTGCTTGATTGATATTGATGATGTGGATGTTACAAGAGTTGATCTACCACGAGATCAGAGAGGCTAAACCCTAGAAGCTAGCCTATGGTATGATTGTTGTTGTACATGTGTCGACTAGCCTGGCCCTGGTTTATATAATGCACCAGAGGCCTAGGATAACAAGAGTCCTAGCCGAATACGCCGGTGGGGGAGGAGTCCTTGTCTTGATCACCAAGTCTTGTGGATTCTTCCTTGTGTGCGGCGGCTGTCCGGACTGGCCCATGAGTATACGACCCCGGGGGTATTCGGCCCAATCTAACCGATTGGGGGACGACGTGGTGAGTACCCCCTAGTCCAGGACACCGTCAGGCACCATTTGCGGGGGTGAAGCCGGCGCGCCGCCCCGTCCTCCTCTTCCCTGAGCACTACGACCTCTGCCCCGGCCTCGCCCACGGCCTCGCCCCCTCCCCCTTCCCCTCTAGGTCGGTTCCGCCACCACGGGCTCAGGAGGAGGAGGGACGCACTGTCGAGCAACGACCCTCGCCGCCACCATCGAGGGACCCGGGTGTTGGAAATTTGCCCTAGAGGCAATAATAAAAGGATTATTATTATATTTCCTTGTTCGTGATAATTGTCTTTTATTCATGCTATAATTGTATTATCCGGAAATCGTAATACACGTGTGAATACTTAGACCACAACATGTCCCCAATGAGCCTCTAGTTGACTAGCTCGTTGATCAATAGATAGTCATGGTTTCCAGACTATGGACATTGGATGCCATTGATAACGGGATCACATCATTAGGAGAATGATGTGATGGACAAGACCCAATCCTAAGCATAGCGCAAGATCGTGTAGTTCGTTTTGCTAGAGCTTTTCCAATGTCAAGTATCTCTTCCTTAGACCATGAGATCGTTTAACTCCCAGATACCGTAGGAGTGCTTTGGGTGTACCAAACGTCACAACGTAACTGGGTGACTATAAAGGTGCACTACAGGTATCTCCGAAAGTGTCTGTTGGGTTGACACGGATCGAGACTGGGATTTGTCACTCCATATTACGGAGAGGTATCACTGGGCCCACTCGGTAGTGCATCATCATAATGAGCTCAAAGTGACCAAGTGTTTAGTCACGGGATCATGCATTACTGATGCGAGTAAAGTGACTTGCGTAACGAGATTGAGCGAGGTATTGGGATACCGACGATCGAATCTCGAGCAAGTAACATACCGTTTGACAAAGGGAATAGTATACGGGGTTGCTTGAATCCTCGACATCGTGGTTCATCCGATGAGATCATCGAGGAGTATGTGGGAGCCAACATGGGTATCCAGATCCCGCTGTTGGTTATTGACCGGAGAGCCGTCTCGGTCATGTCTGCATGTCTCCCGAACCCGTAGGGTCTACACACTTAAGGTTCGGTGACGCTAGGGTTGTATGAATGTGAGTATGCAGCAAACCGAAAGTTGTTCGGAGTCCCAGATGAGATCTAGGACGTCACGAGGAGTTCCGGAATGGTCCGGAGGTAAAGAATTATATATAGGAAGTGCTGTTTCGGCCATCGGGAAAGTTTTTGGGTCACCCGTTATTGTACCGGGACCACCGGAAGGGTCCCGGGGGTCCATCGGGTGGGGCCACCTATCTCGGAGGGCCCCGTGGGCTGAAGTGGGGAGGGAACCAGCCCCTGGTGGGCTGGTGCGCCCCCCACTTGGGCCCCCTGCGCCTAGGGTTGGAAACCCTAGGGTGGGGGGCGCACCACTTGCCTTGGGGGGCACTCCACCCCCCTGGCCGCCGCCCCCTTGGGAGATTCAATCTCCAGGGCAGGTGCCCCCCCTGGGGGCCTATATAAAGGAGGGGGGAGGGAGGGCAGCCGCACCCTGAGTCTTGGCGCCTCCCTCCTCCTGCTACACCTCTTCCTCCTCTCGCAGTTGCTTGGCGAAGCCCTGCCGGAGTCCTGCTGCATCCACCACCACGCCGTCGTGCTGCTGGATCTTCATCAACCTCTCCTATCCCCTTGCTGGATCAGGACGGAGGAGACGTCACGCTGACCGTACTGGTGTTGAACGCGGAGGTGCCGTCCGTTCAGCGCTAGGATCTCCGGTGATTTGGATCAGGACGAGAACGACTCCCTCAACCCCGTTCTCTTGAACGCTTCCGCACGCGATCTACAAGGGTATGTAGATGCATCTCTCTCTCTCGTTGCTAGATGAACTCATAGATGGATCTTGGTGAACGTAGGAAAATTTTATTTTATGCAACGTTCCCCAACAGTGGTATCAGAGCCAGGTTTATGCGTAGTTCTCTATTGCACGAGTAGAACACAATTTGTTGTGGGCGTAGATGTTGTCAACTTTCTTGTCGCTACTAGTCTTATCTTGCTTCAGCGGTATTGTGGGATGAAGCGGCCCGGACCGACCTTACACGTACGCTTACGTGAGACAGGTTCCACCGACTGACATGCACTAGTTGCATAAGGTGGCTAGCGGGTGTCTGTCTCTCCCACTTTAGTTGGAGCGGATTCAATGAAAAGGGTCCTTATGAAGGGTAAATAGAAGTTGACAAATCACGTTGTGGCTTTCACGTAGGTAAGAAAACGTTCTTGCTAGAACCCTATTGCAGCCACGTAAAAACTTGCAACAACAATTAGAGGACGTCTAACTTGTTTTTGCAGCAAGTGTTTTGTGATGTGATATGGCCAAAGTTGTGATGAATGATGAATTATATATATGTGATGTATGAGATCATGTTCTTGTAATAGGAATCATGACTTGCATGTCGATGATTATGACAACCGGCAGGAGCCATAGGAGTTGTCTTTATTTTTTGTATGACCTGCGTGTCATTGAGAAACGCCATGTAAATTACTTTACTTTATTGCTAAACGTGTTAGCCATAGTAGTAGAAGTAATAGTTGGCGAGCAACTTCATGCAGACATGATGATGGAGATCATGATGATGGAGATCATGGTGTCATGTCGGTGACAAGATGATCATGGAGCCCCGAAGATGAAGATCAAAGGAGCTATATGATATTGGCCATATCATGTCACTACTATATAATTGCATGTGATGTTTATTATGTTTATGCATCTTGTTTACTTAGAACGACGGTAGTAAATAAGATGATCCCTTATAATAATTTCAAGAAAGTGTTCTCCCTAACTGTGCGCCGTTGCTAAAGTTCATCGTTTCGAAGCACCACGTGATGATCGGGTGTGATAGATTCTTACGTTCACATACAACGGGTGTAAGACAGTTTTACACATGCAAAACACTTAGGTTAACTTGACGAGCCTAGCATGTACAGACATGGCCTTGGAACACAAGTGACCGAAAGGCCGAACATGAGTCGTATGGAAGATACGATCAACATGGAGATGTTCACCGACGATGACTAGTCCGTCTCACGTGATGATCGGACACGGCCTAGTCGACTCGGATCTTGTAACACTTAGATGACTAGAGGGATGTCAAATCTGAGTGGGAGTTCATTATATAATTTGATTAGATGAACTTAATTATCATGAACATTAGTCTAAAATCTTTGCAAAATGTCTTGTAGATCAAATGGCCAACGCTCATGTCACCATGAACTTCAGCGCATTCCTAGAAAACCAAGCTGAAAGGCGATGGCAGCAACTATTCGGACTGGGTCCGAACACGAGGATCATCCTCATAGCAGCCAAGAAACAATATGTCCTAGAAGCACCGCTAGGTGAAGCACCCATCCCAGAGAACCAAGACGTTATGAACGCTTGGCAGTCTCGTGCTGATGATTACTCCCTCGTTCGGTGCGGCATGCTTTACAGCTTAGAACCGGGGCTCGAAAAGCGTTTTGAGCAACAAGGAGCATATGAGATGTTCGAGGAGCTGAAAATGGTTTTCCAAGCTCATGCCCGGGTTGAGAGATATGAAGTCTCCGACAAGTTCTATAGTTGTAAGATGGAGGAAAATAGTTCGTCGGTGAGCACATACTCAAAATGTCAGGTTGCACAACCGCTTTGTCCACTGGACATTAACCTCCCGGACTAGGCGGTCATTGACATAATCCTTGATCGCTCCCACCGAGCTACAAGAGCTTTGTGATGAACTACAATATGCGGGGATGGTGAAATCTATTCTGAAGTATTTTCAATCTTTGAAGTCTGCAGAGGTGGAAATCAAGAAAGAACATCAAGTGTTGATGGTCAATAAAACCACTAAGTTCAAGAAGGGCAAGGGTAAGAAGAACTTCAAGAAGGACGGCAAGGATGTTGCGCGCCCGTAAGCCGATTGCGGGAAGAAGTCAAAGAATGGACCCAAGCACGAGACCGAGTGCTTTTATTGCAAGGGAAGGGTCCTTTGGAAGAGGAACTGCCCCAAATACTTAGCAGACAAGAAGGTCGGCAACACTAAAGGTATATTTGATATACATGTAATTGATGTGTACCTTACCGATTACTCGTAGTAACTCCCGGTATTTGATACGGTGCCGTTGCTCATATATGTAACTCACAGCAGGAGCTGCGGAATAAGCGGAGACTGGCGAAGGACGAGGTGCCGATGCGTGTCGGGAATGGTTCCAAGGTCGATGTGATCGCCGTCGGCACGCTACCTCTACATTTACCTACGGGATTAGTTTTAAACCTCAATAATTGTTATTTAGTGCCAAGTTTGAGCATGAACATTGTATCAGGATCTCGTTTAATGCGAGATGGCTACTCATTTAAATCCAAGAATAATGGTTGTTCTATTTATATGAGAGATATGTTTTATGGTCATGCTCCGATGGTCAATGGTTTGTTCTTAATGAATCTCGAACGTGATGTTACACATATTCATAGTGTGAATACCAAAAGATGTAAAGTTGATAACGATAGTCCCACATACTTGTGGCACTGCCGCCTTGGTCACATTGGTGTCAAGCGCATGAAGAAGCTCCATGCTGATGGACTTTTAGAGTCTCTCGATTATGAATCATTTGACACATGCGAACCATGCCTCATGGGCAAAATGACCAAGACTCCGTTCTCGGAACAATGGGCGAGCAACCAACTTATTGGAAATCATACATACCGATGTGTGCGGTCCAATGGCGTTGAGGCTCATGGAGGATATCGTTATGTTCTCACTCTCACGATGACTTAAGTAGATATGGGTATGTCTACTTGATGAAACACAAGTCGAGACCTTTGAAAAGTTCAAGGAATTTCAGAATGAGGTAGAGAATCAACGTGACCGAAAAATAAAGTTCTTACGATCAGATCGTGGAGGAGAATATTTAAGTCACGAATTTGGTACACACTTAAGGAAATGTGGAATCGTTTCACAACTCACCCCGCCTGGAACACCTCAGCGTAACGGTGTGTCCGAACATCGTAATCGCACTCTATTGGATATGGTGCGATCTATGATGTCTCTTACTGATTTACCGCTATCATTTTGGGGATACGCTCTAGAGACAGCTACATTCACTTTAAATAGGGCACCGTCTAAATCCGTTGAGACGACACCGTATGAATTATGGTTTGGGAAGAAACCTAAGATGTCGTTTCTAAAAGTTTGGGGATGCGATGCTTATGTCAAGAAACTTCAACCTGAAAAGCTCGAACCCAAGTCGGAAAAATGCGTCTTCATAGGATACCCTAAGGAAACCATTGGGTATACCTTCTACCTTAGATCCGAAGGCAAGATCTTTGTTGCCAAGAACGGATCCTTTCGGAAAAGAGTTTCTCTCGAAAGGAGTAAGTGGGAGGAAAGTAGAACTTGATGAAGTACTACCTCTTGAACCGGAAAGTAGTGCAGCTCGGGAAAATGTTCTGTGGTGCCTACACCGACCGGAGAGGAAATGAATGATGATGATCAAGGTACTTTGGATCAAGTTGCTCTTGAACTCAGAGGTCCACAAGGACACGTTCCACACCAGAGTGGTATGGCAACCCTGTCACGGAAATCATGTTGTTGGACAACGGTGAACCTTGAACTATGAAGAAGCGATGGCGGGCCCAGATTCCAACAAATGGCTTGAAGCCATGCAATCCGAGATAGGATCCATGTATGAAAACAAAGTATGGACTTTGACAGACTTGCCCGATGATCGTGAGCGATAGAAAACAAATGGATCTTTAAGAAGAAGGCGGACGCGGATGGTAATGTTACCATCTATAAAGCTCGACTTGTCGCTAAAGGTTATCGGCAAGTTCAAGGGTTGACTACGATGAGACTTTCTCTCCGTAGCGAAGCTTAAATCCGTCCGAATCATGTTAGCAATTGCCGCATACTATGATTATGAGATATGGCAAATGGACGTCAAAACGGCATTCCTTAACGGCTATCTTAAGGAAGAACTGTATATGATGCAGCCGGAAGGTTTTGTCGACCCTAAGAATGCTAACAAGGTATGCAAGCTCCAGCGATCCATTTATGGGCTGGTGCAAGCATCTCGGAGTTGGAACATTCGCTTTGATGAGATGATCAAAGCGTTTGGGTTTATGCAGACTTATGGAGAAGCCTGTGTTTACAAGAAAGTGAGTGGGAGCTCAGAGCATTTCTCATATTATATGTAGATGACATACTTTTGATGGGAAATGATATAGAACTTTTGGACAGCATTAAGGCCTACTTGAATAAGAGTTTTTCAATGAAGGACCTTGGAGAAGTTGCTTATATATTAGGCATCAAAATCTATAGAGATAGATCGAGACGCCTCATAGGTCTTTCACAAAGCACATACCTTGATAAAATATTGAAGAAGTTCAAAATGGATCAGTCCAAGAAAGGGTTCTTGCCTGTATTACAAGTTGTGAAATTGAGCTCGGCTCAATGTCCGACCACGGCAGAAGATATAGAAGAGATGAGTGTCATCCCCTATGCATCAGCCATAGGGTCTATTATGTATGTCATGTTGTGTACCAGACCTGATGTAAAACTTGCCATAAGTTTGGTAGGAAGGTACCAAAGTAATCCCGGCAAGGAACACTGGACAGTGGTCAAGAATATCCTGAAGTACCTGAAAAGTACTAAGGACATGTTTCTCGTTTATGGAGGTGACAAAGATCTCGTCGTAAAGGGTTACGTCGACGGTAGCTTCGACACAGATCTGGATGACTCTAAGTCACAAACCGGATACGTGTATATGTTGAATGGTGGAGCAGTAAGCTGGTGCAGCTGCAAGCAGAGCGTCGTGGCGGGATCTACATGTGAAGCGGAGTACATGGCAGCCTCGGAGGCAGCGCATGAAGCAATTTGGGTGAAAGAGTTCATCACCGACCTAGGAGTCATACCCAATGCGTCGGGGCCAATCAAACTCTTCTGTGACAACACTCGAGCTATTGCTCTTGCCAAGGAGCCCAGGTTTCACAAGAAGACCAGGCACATCAAGCGTCGCTTCAACTCCATTCGTGAAAATGTTCAAGATGGAGACATAGAAATTTGCAAAGTGCATACGGATCTGAATGTCGCAGATCCGTTGACTAAACCTCTTCCGCGAGCAAAACATGATCAACACCAGAACTCTATGGGTGTTCGATTCATCACAATGTAACTAGATTATTGACTCTAGTGCAAGTGGGAGACTATTGGAAATATGCCCTAGAGGCAATAATAAAAGGATTATTATTATATTTCCTTGTTCATGATAATTGTCTTTTATTCATGCTATAATTGTATTATCCGGAAATCGTAATACACGTGTGAATACTTAGACCACAACATGTCCCTAGTGAGCCTCTAGTTGACTAGCTCGTTGATCAATAGATAGTCATGGTTTCGACTATGGACATTGGATGTCATTGATAACGGGATCACATCATTAGGAGAATGATGTGATGGACAAGACAATCCTAAGCATAGCACAAGATCGTGTAGTTCATTTTGCTAGAGCTTTTCCAATGTCAAGTATCTCTTCCTTAGACCATGAGATCGTGTAACTCCCGGATACCGTAGGAGTGCTTTGGGTGTACCAAAGCGTCTGGCGAATCGGGTGACTATAAAGGTGCACTACAGGAATCTCGAAAGTGTCTATTGGGTTGACATGGATCGAGACTGGGATTTGTCACTCCGTATTACGGAGAGGTATCGCTGGGCCCACTCGGTAGTGCATCATCATAATGAGCTCAAAGTGACCAAGTGTCTGGTCACGGGATCATGCATTACGGTACGAGTAAAGTGACTTGCCGGTAACGAGAGGTATTGGGATACCGACGATCGAATCTCGGGCAAGTAACATACCGTTTGACAAAGGGAATAGTATACGGGGTTGCTTGAATCCTCGACATCGTGGTTCATCCGATGAGATCATCGAGGATTATGTGGGAGCCAACATGGGTATCCAGATCCCGTTGTTGGTTATTGACCGGAGAGCCGTCTCGGTCATGTCTTCATGTCTCCCGAACCCGTAGGGTCTATACACTTAAGGTTCAGTGATGTATGAATGTGAGTATGCAGCAAACTGAAAGTTGTTCGGAGTCCCGGATGAGATCCAGGACATCACGAGGAGTTCCGGAATGGTCCGGAGGTAAAGAATTATATATAGGAAGTGCTGTTTCGGCCATCGAGAAAGTTTGAGGTCACGGTATTGTCTGGGACCACGGAAGGGTCCCCGGGTCCACGGGTGGGGCCACCTATCCGGAGGGCCCGTGGGCTGAAGTGGGAGGAACCAGCCTGGTGGGCTGGTGCGCCCCACTTGCCCCCTGCGCCTAGGGTTGGAAACCCTAGGGTGGGGGCGCACCACTTGCCTTGGGGCACTCCACCCCCCTGGCCGCCGCCCCCTTGGGAGATTCAATCTCCAGGGCCAGTGCCCCCCTGGGGGCCTATATAAAGGAGGGGGAGGCAGGGCAGCCGCACCCTGACTCTTGGCGCCTCCCTCCCCATGCTACACCTCTTCCTCCTCCCGCAGTTGCCTGGCGAAGCCCTGCCGGAGTCCTGCTGCATCGACCACCACGCCGTCGTGCTGCTGGATCTTCATCAACCTCTCCTTTCCCCTTGCTGGATCAAGACGGAGGAGACGTCACGCTGATCGTACGTGTGTTTAACACGGAGGTGCCGTTCGTTCGGCGCTAGGATCTCCGGTGATTTGGATCACGACGAGAACGACTCTCTCAACCCCGTTCTCTTGAACGCTTCCGCACGCGATCTACAAGGGTATGTAGATGCATCTCTCTCTCTCGCTGCTAGATGAACTCATAGATGGATCTTGGTGAACGTAGGAAAATTTTATTTTATGCAACGTTCCCCAACACCGGGTTCCCTTTCTCCATGGCGAGTGAAAGGAAGAAGCAGAAGCAAGAGGAGATAGATGACAGAAGAATGCGGGACGCCATCCCCCCTTCCACCTCTTTATAAAGGGGCAGGGTCGGAGCTCGGCCGCCCCGCTCAGCCAATCCAGCCACCAGAGGCGCAGGGAACATGACCGACCCGCTGCCCCAACCAGCGACGGCCCGGTTTCCTTCCTCCACCGCTTGCCACCCCAGGCGCATGAAGGACGCCTGGCGGACGTGCAGAACTGAGGGGACGGGTGAAGCGACCTCTCCCCACCCTGTGATCGTGGGGAGTGGATGCCTTGAAGACCGCGACCCAGCCCCGTTCAGTAAATGAGCCGCGCCTCCACGCCTCCCTCTTTTTACGGGGAAGGCGCGAGCCGCCTCTTTACTATGATATGACGCATGCATGTGGAAACCGCCCCACGGATGCCGCCCACATCACGCACACCCCTCCACGCCGCGCCGCGCGCACGGGGTGTGGGAAGCGCAGCGCGCGAAAAGTCTTACCACGATGAAAATCGCCCCGCCTGCCCGTGTACCATTTTGGGCCTGGCCCAACAACGTGTCACGCTTATGTGTGGCCCAGGCTCGGGGGCTCCTGTCGGTGTACAAAAAGAGGGGCACGCTTTTGTACCCCTTTACCTGTGCACGGGCAGTCGGAGCCGCGCCCACGGTCAAACCAAGCAGAACAGGGGAGGTGAGCCAAGGTAAGACCGAAGCCCAAGATAATCAGAGCAACACCAAGGCCGAGACCACAAGGAGCAGAGGGATGAAGCAAGCTCCCCCGGCAAGACCCTTGCCAGGGCAGCCTCAGCAGCCCCGGCAAGACCCTTGCAGGGGCAGCTCGCCCCACACCAACAGAGCGAGCCACCCTTGAGCCCACGGTCCCCAACGCCATCATCCACGTGGGGCCAGGGCTCGGGAAGGCACCTCTGTGGTGGCATGCAGATATTTGTGAAGACATATTCAAGATACGATGAAGATTAGAAGACGACGATCCTCGGCAAGATCCTTGCCGAGGAAGGCCACCAGACCCTCGGCAAGGCCCTTGTCGGGGATGAAAACGTGCCATGGCAAGACCCTTGCCGGGCCACCCGGCAAGGCCCTCACCAAGGACGCCAGCAGGGCCACCGCCAGGCCCACGCCAACCAAGCTTCCACCGCCGCTCACATGCAGCTGCCAGCCCAACCAGCTGGGCGGGCACCTGCGTGGCAACATGCAGCCCCCAGGCCAACTCATCGAGCGCCTGCATGGCGACATGCAGATCTTCGTGAAGGCTCCACAACCGCGCCACCTCAGCTGCCTGCCTACCTACATGGCGCCGCACGCATCGCTGGCCAAGGCACGTGTCGAAGCAAGGAGGAGCTGCGACAGACGGGACGGGCCTCGCCCCCGTCCCCGATAAAGCAGGGGGACACCTAAGCTACGCATTAAATGCGTCTTGTCATATAATACGAGCGATAATCTCAGGGCACTGTGCACCTTTCCACCTCTTGTGTGCCACTGTGGCAGCCCCTTTCGACTATAAAAGGAGGCCCATGGCATACTGGAGAGGGATTCGGCTCTTTCGAACCACGCACTCACCACAGCTAGTTCGAGAGCTCAAGAACTCTCTGAAATATACCCACCAAAGCAGGACTAGGGTTTTACGCATGCTCGCCGCGTGAACCTGGGTAAACGCTCCTTGTGCTGGCTACTGATCTTGCTCTTCTTGCATCCCTGCGCCCCGGCAACCGTAGTAGGGATTCTTGTGATCCCATAGGTGTCGTTTCCCCGACACGGGGGTTAGGGTTTCCGTCGGTGGGGGGTTATGGAGGGAAGTGGGTGGGCTGGCTGACCGGCTGACTAGCTAGGCCGGTTGGCCCAGTGGGAGGGGGGTTCTTTCTTTTTTTCTTTTCTGTTTTTTTTCTTTTCCTTTTTGTTTATTTTCTCTACTGTTTTAATTCAAGTTTAATTATTTAGACATCCTGTAAAAACGTGGTTCCTTCACCATAAATACCTAGGCAATAATTGGCACACTCCAAACATTTTAGTTTTAGTGTTTGAAATTTTTTGATGTTTGACAAAAATTCAAATTTGAATTCGAAACGTTTTGAACTAATGCGAGATTAGCGACAGTAACAGAGGTGACGTGGCATCATTAGCAGAGGTTCACTGAAGCTTGATTATCCGGGCGTCACAATTCTCCTCCACTACAAGACATCTCGTCCCGAGATTTAAGAGGTAGATAAGGGGGGAGGCCTAGTTACAAAATTCTAACGGATCTTCTCGGCCTTGGTTGCTCTTCTCGAAGAGGTCGATCCATTACAGTGACGTCTTCATTTCTCTGCTTCAGGTCATCATGGTGAAGTCGTCCTTTTCTTTGGGAACTCCAACGTACTTATGAATAGGTAAGGGGCAGCTCGGCTATGACAGAATGCTTATGAGGGAAACAATCTGGGGGTTAACCCATGAATGAGCATAAGAGTATCTCTCGAGTTGAACATATTTAAAATACATCGAGAGTAAGGTACGAAGGTACAATAAGAGGTTCCAAGCGGACAGATAGTTGCTCGAAGTCTGAACCAGAGTGAGAAAAGGGTTCAGAGCAGCGAGAGTAAGTATTGCGTCTGATACCAGAATAGAGCACTAGGAAGGTGGCCCATGAATTAAATACGAAGCCAAGCGTGAGGAATAACCATTAGAAACAGGGTTGTACAGGAGAGTCAGGATTCGATCCTGTGGAACTGTGGGTTATGGGCCCACCATGTGGGTTAAAAGTAGGAAGGGCAGAGACGTCTTGCGTGATCATGTAAGCAAGGCATGTCAAAGGATAGCCTGTCATTTATGTCGGCAACAACATCGATACCAAGGGCGAGGGACGAAGAGAACCATTTTCCTGCTCGTCGAAACGAGGCGGACCAATAGGCAAAGTTCTCGTCCATCGGTGGTTACCGGAATATCTTCAACAATAGTAACAGGGTCTTACTGGCCGAGTTGTACACCAAGTTGTTTACATAAGCAGGGAGATATTACTGCTTATGTCATATAGATCACAGAAAGGTTAAATAAAACAATGGAGGAAATTATGTTTATCAGATTAAACAAAACAATGGAAGGGAAAATGTGTTTAAACACATATTTCAGGGGTATATCCTTCCCTAGGACAAGCAGGGCATGATATCCATGACATGATATAACCTAGAAAACCCTTTAGGTAAGAGGAGAGAAATTTCATGACATTACCCATACAAAGGTGTTTGGATAATTGATAAGGAAAATTTAGCATTATGCTTCAAATGTTCTTATTGATGATAGTAGTACCACATACATGCTTCGAGATCGCATTGCCATGATCTTCAAGCAAAGGTCGGACTTTGCATACACAAAGGATTCATCAGGAACAACTTATAAAATAAGTCTTATGATTTCCTCATGAAAGAATCACTAAGCTTGCTAAAAGGGAAACTATAACAATAGGTCCTCCGGCCAGGTGTGCTAGGCATGATTTCATCTTACCAGGTCATATAAAGACCAATGTTATAACTCTTGGAAATATGTTCCAACCATCATATCTGACCGAGATTCAGATCTGATTGGTGCCAGGATATGTCAGACTCAGGATGCCTAAGAAGAAAAAGGTGCAACACAAATTGACGAGATGACATTGTAAGATTCTTGGGAAATGAAGTATGGAAGCGAGTCTCGAATCAAGAGGTCATCATTAAGCCAAGGAGAGGATGAGGAGGTGGCTGATGGACTCAGTGGCAATTCATTGAGGTTTCCAAAAAAATGGATTTCCACAATTATGTGAACAAGGAGATAACATTTGTCAGATCAAATGATATAATGAGGTATGCTCGAGGAAAACATGCCCAATTTAAACATTGGTTGAAAGGTGCGCCCGAAATATGGGCTTAGGTAGCATGATCAATGTTAGAATGGTGATTTGATAACCAATGGTCTAATAATGAAATATCGACCATTAACTTCAAAGAAATAGGGTTGCTAGAAGTTTTGAAAAGAATGAACGGATATGCCAAGAAGTATCACCTTTATCAAGAATTATTAAGAGGCGGTGAAATTCTCACAACATTCTTAATATATAAGATGGTATTACTTCAAGGTAGAACATAAGTTAGATGGATAGCCAGGAACTTAAATTTCATTCAAAACAAGACCAAGTCTGTGTTTGAAAGGAAAGCATGGATGTGGTCGATGATAACACAAATCATCAAGGGGCAAGAATGGAATTTCTCATCATGAATTCAATCGATATGTCGGAAGAAGTTAAAATGTTGATGATGATCACGACACACTTGTTGAGAGGTTTCTTGAAGATGTAATCGATCGGCAATGGCATCAAGTCAAAGGAATGGTGAAGCGAAAAGTTATTGGAACCAAGGGTATGGCACAAACTCGAAATCAAGCTTGTTGTTCGAGGCGAAATGTTATGACGAGGAAGATCGACGTAAGTTTAGCTCCTCATCGAAAGTTGTGCTCCGGGAATAAGGACCAGGTAGCACAGTTAAAATTTAGCACAATAATGATATAGCCGATCAGGCTAGGGAATGACTTGAAGGATTATTAAACTCGTAAGCAACGAAAATTACTTGAAGTTATTTGTAACATCCCAAATTTTCCTATTTGGAATGTTTTACAATTATAGATAAGCATCCTATGCATTCTGTTTGAATTTGATTGTCTTTTGAAGTTTCAGAGTTATTTGAGTTTGAATTTGAATTCCAAACTTTGGCATGTGGGAAACAATTCAAAAACTAAGCCTGATAAATACTTGATCAAAAGTATGAGAGGAGCAAACATGACACTCCAAAAATATCAGAGGAAACAATGCCAAAAGAATTGGATTCAAATCTGAAATTTTATTTGAATTTGAAAAAAATAGATTTTTATGAAGTTTGGATTTTGCCTTTGGAAAAATGTTCAAATGAAAGGGAATATTCCCCTGATCATTTTGGTATATATATACCCTATATAAAATATTTATAGTTTAGGTTTTATTTTTGTTTTGTTTTAATTAAAAAATAAAAAAAACCCCCAGGCGCCAGCCAAAGCCACCCTGTGCCCAGCCAGGCGCCACCTCACCCCTCATCCCGCTGGCCCAAGCCGAGCCGGCCCACTAGGCCAACAGCCAGCCCACCGACCGCCCGAGCCCCCCTCGCTGAAAACCCCAGGCTTGATCGACCGACCGAACCCTCCCTCTCTCTCTCATCGACCCTGGGCCCGCCCGTCTTCTTCCCCTCGCGCAAGCCACGGAGCTCATGGGAGATCCACCGGATCGAAGGATCCGGATTCCCGACGCCCGATGCCCTTCGAATCATCCCGACCCCTGGCTATAAAGCCCGAGGCTCCACACCCCATTCCCCCCTAGCGACGCCGGACCCCTCTCCTCTCCTCCCGAGCTCACGGAGTCCAGAGCTCGCCACCGCCGCCAAAGTCACCGCCGCCGCCGCCTGGTGCACCCGACCTCCCAACACCACGAACCACCCCCGACCTCGGCGCGTCTCCCGACGACTCGCCTGGCTCGCTGACGCCCGGACGCCTGACGCACTCACGCGCCGCCGCCCGCCGTCGCTGAGTCCGTAAGCCCCAAGCATCCCCTCCCCGTTCGATCTTAGATCGACGGCCACGATAAGAACCCCCGAAGGGGTATGTTTTTATTAGAAAACCGGCCGGCCCAAACGGTTTATTTATTAGTTAGGTTTTATTTTTAGGCCGGTTCTTTTAGTTAACCCTAGGCCCATTTAGTCTATCTAACATACAGTATACGCAGTTTAGGCCCATTAGGCCTTTTCTTTTTATTTTGATTTTCTGTTTTAGCCGAATTGTTTCAAATTTCAAAAATGTATATCTTTTATTCTGTTTAATATTTTTGAGTGATTCTTTTTTTGTTGGATTGCAAATTTTATGTAGTTTCTGAAAAATATATATTTAGCTATGTTAAAATATTTAAAAATGCTTTAATATTGTTTTAGTCAGAATAGAAAATCTGCTATAACTTTAGTTAGAAAAATTATTTTTGCATGATTCTTTTGCCATCACTTTATTTTGATATTGTCAAACCCTAGAAATTAATTTGGGTATTTTAGGATTAATAAATAATTAATTTTAGACAGAATCCAATTAATCCTAATTAATTAACTAGTTCCTGTTTTCCTAATTAATTAATTAGTAAATTAATTTATTTTTAACTTGTGATTAGTTATTCTAGGTTAGTTTCTGTCACTCCATTAGATGAACTTTTATTTATAATTAATAAAAGTTTTAAATTATTTTCTTAATGGAAATTGGATTAGGCCTAAAATGAGTTTTATAATAGCTTTTAATTAATTCTTTTTGCTCCTAATTGCTTAGTTAATTCTTTTCTGTTAAGTTAACCTAAAACCATGATTAGGTTATATTAGGGAATTTTTGTTATTTAAAAACTATTTTTGCTATTGTTTGGTGTAGGGAAAAACTTTGAATTGGTTTCTTTGAGTTTTCCTTTTGGATTTGGTTTTGATTGTTTTGTTGTGCTATGTTACCATTGTTATCTTGTGTGATCCTCTTGCTTTATGCTTATTGTGTTATTGTTTGTCTCGGTAGAGTTCTGAGTCTGAAGCTTGCTACTCGACTCTTTAGCTTACGAGGATCATCGGCAAGGCAAGTTTTGATCATGTTATTTCTATACCTATGTTTTTGTGCATTAGTAGTTGTCACCACCCCACCATGCATGCAGTAGTGAAATCTTGAAGTCATTAAACTTGAGTAGTATCATGTGGTAGGATGAACCAACCCCCTTGTTACTATGACCCCGGACGTAGTAGTTATTTTGCTATGCTCGTAGAGACGGATTTGGGATGAGTGAAATTCATAAGCAAGATGTGAGAGTCAATGATGATGACAACCCATGGACTACAATGATTAAGATGGACTTGGAAAATCACTCTTTGGGTGGAGGGCGGTTGACGGGCACCTGGAGCACCAGTGGTGGCGGGATGCATGGAGAAGCGCCATGACATCCTGCGAAAGCTTCACCCAGCCACGAAGAGAAGGATGGATGCCCCATGACCGGAAGCTTACTGTGCAGCCGCAAGCCATTATGGGCTCTGGCTGGGTTGACCCTTGTAGTGAAGCTGGCTGGGCGGTACTACGAGAAGTAGGCGAGCGGTAGGATTGGATGGGTACGGCGGTGGCGGAAGAACTCTTTGGAAGACCCTGTTTCATTCGTCCGTCTTCAAACACCATGAAGTGCGAAGATCTTAAAGGAGGAATGATTCTTATGGGAAAGTCGCAAACCTCTGCAGAGTGTTATAACCTAATCGATTAGCCGTGTCCCGATTACGGACATTTGAGCCTCTGGACCTTGGAAGTATTCGGATATCTCAACACTTAAAACTAATGAATTAATTTGAGGGTTTATGACTTAATAATAATTTGGGAACGAGATATTGGTTGGCGGAACCATCTCAATAACTACCAACAAATTGTAGTAATTTGCAAATAAGTCCACTGTAGTAGGATAAAATTGGCTTTTCGCAAAATGATGAAACTTAGAGCTCCACAGCCAAAATGCATATAGAGTTAGTAACTTTATTATTGTTATTCTTCTTGACTTGCCAGCTTATTCCAAAAAGCTGACCTACATGGCTGTAACGTATTATGTTGCAGAGATATATTCCGATCAGGAGTGAGGCTACGCTCCGCGCTTGGTGATTGCCCTTTGGAGTCGGATGGACTCGCTTACCTTCGACGCTTCCGCAGCATTTTAGTTTATTTCTCATGAGTTGGCCTTGAGCCGAATTTATTCCCTTGTAATAAAGACTCTATATGAGAATCGATTAATGATATTCAGGTGTGATTGAACTTTGATTACTTTATCGATGTATCGTGAGTACCGGCATGATCTTGGGATGAATACAGACACGAGATTTGACCGATTTTGGGTCGGTCGCTCTGAGATGGTATCGAGCACACGCTGACCGTGAGGATCGTAACCCCTAGGATCGGAAAGCCATAAGCGAGACCATTTACTTTGAACCCCTTTTCATTCTATAATTCTTCCTGTTCTATTCGACTCTTCTCCCTTTGCAACATTCTAGATGGCCGTCGAGTTCACCCCAGTTTTGCTACGGAGTTCTCGCCAGCCCGATGAGGCGATGCCCTTCGAAGGAAGCTGGTCAGATGGTGAAGCTGCTGAAGATTGCTCGCCCTCGATCACCGGGAAACCCACTAATGCACTTCCGCGGACACCCTCTGAGATTGAGGTGCATATCCTGTGGAGAACCTTTGGAGGACACACGAGCCTATCAACTTTGAGTTCACGAATTCAACTGGATCATCGGAAGGGACGTGGCGATCTACCGAGCACTTGGACATCTCCGAGAGGAGTACAGGCCGAGCTCGATCACTCGAGACCTCGCCATGGTTTCTCGCAGGGCAAGGAATGGAGATATCATCCGTACCATTGAGGACGATTCCACTCTCTCTTACATCGGGACTTGGAGTGTCTTCTCGAAGCGGGAGATTCAGACTCGCCAGAACTCGAAGACACACGGAAGCTTTTGTTCATGACTGGAGCTGGAGGAGAAGGCACGCGCAGACTTCCTTGGCCATGAGGAAGAAATCACGGACTTCATGGAGATTGTCGACGACCTGAAGATGAAGCTTGCGCGATAGAGGAAAAGATGGACTTGGAGAGGACCTTTACCCAAGTGGAGATGAAGCACCCTCGTGAGCAATGATCAGGATTTTGAAGGAGTACCATGAAGGAAACCCCAAGAGGAGGCGCCAGCGATGAAGACTTTTAGTCGACCACCATATTATCTTTTATTTCTTTTTAAATCGATCAGTTAGGCCGATGTTTTCCTTCGATTAGTCATGAGCTTTTGTAATCGAGTTTGAACCATGTTTGAGTGGAATGAATAAATGATTGGTGTGTTATGATTGTGCATTCATATGGGTAGTGTTATTTCTCATAGACCATTGTTCTATTCTAAATTTCTCATCTCCTCCAAAACACCGGATGCCTCCGAGGCGTGACCTTTGGTTTCCGCGGAGCTCACCCAGCTGCTCCAAAGCAGCAGAATGCACCGATGCAGCTCCCGATTCGTAATCGTAACAACACCGCCAACAATCCACCGCCACCACCACCACCCACCGTGGACAACTTGACTCGATTTACGAGATTGAATCCGCCGGTGTTCTCTAGTAGCACCGAGCCGATTGTGGTGACGATTGGCTCCATAAGATCGGAAGAGAGCTAGTCACCGTTGGATGCACCGATGTTGAGAAGGTGCGCTTTCGCGCATCAATTGGATGGACCTGCAGCTTCTTGGTGGGAGAATTACACCGCCACTTTTCCCTTGGGTGGCATCACTTGGGATCAATTCCAGCAGGCCTTCGCTTGCTCATGTCTCATCTGGAGCCATGAGTGCGAAGAAGCGTGAGTTCCGCAACTTACGCCCGGAAATCGTCTTGTGGCACGATGCGTGGAGGAATTCAGCAAGCTTGCTCGCTATGCCCCTGATGATGTGGCCACTGATGCCGCCAAGCAGGAGAAGTTCCTTGAGGGACTCAATGATGAATTGAGCATGCAGCTTATTGTGGCAACTTTCAACAACTACCAGGAGCTGGTAGACAAGGCCACCATCCTGGAAGGCAAGCAGCAGCAGATAGAAAGCCGCAAGCGGAAGTACAGCCGGGGAAGCACAACTCAGAGCTCGGCGAAGCCCGCTATGCACCGTACTCGGGAGGGCACACCCATCATAACCATGGAGTTCATAACCATGGAGGAAATGGGAACAACCGCAGCCAGGACAACAAGTCAGGCCATGGCAATGGCAATGGCAATGGTAATGGAAATCAGCACCGTTCTGCCCGGCTCCAAGGATCTCGAGCCATATCACCGCTTCAAGTGCCGAAGACGGGGCACTACGCCACCGACTGCCCGGAGGCCAAGCGGAGGCAGGAATGGCAATGGAGGCTTAGCGAAGAAGCCTAATCCGTTCCCTCGTGCTCAAGTGAACCATATCGACGTGGAGGACGTCTATGATCAGCCAGACACTGTGGTTGGTAAGTTTTTATTGAATTCACGTTCAGTTTTGGTTCTCTTTGATTACGGTGCAACGATTCATTCATATCAAGGGTAGTTGTGGATAAGTACGGATTACGACTAGAACCCTTAGAAGCCCCTCCGTCGGTTCGCAGGAGGAGAAATGATGGCAGGATTAAGCTGTCTGCAAACCTCAACATCGGGAACCACAAATTTCCGTAGAACTCATAGTGTTGGAAACTCAGACCTTGGATGTAATCCTAGGCATGGATTGGTTGTCAAAGTATGAAGGAACATTGGTGTGCCAAGCAAGTCTATTCTGCTCACCACCCGGAGCGTAAGAGGATCAAGTATGTAGCCAGCACAGCCAAATGAAGAATCAGTGCATTCCCTCACGGGAGTTGATCGGGAGGAAGTGCCAGATGGTGCAAGAATTTCCGATGTGTTCCGGAGGAATTACCAGAATGCCACCGGACAGAGATATTGAGTTTCGATTGAGTTATTGCGGCACAGCCCCAATATCCAAGAGACCTTATCGGATGCCACCGAATGAGTTGAAAGAGATCAAGGATCAAATAAATGAGTTATTGGAGAAAGGATATATTCGCCCAAGCTCATCACCTTGGGGAGCCCCAGTTCTTTTGGTAGAGAAGAAGGATGGAAGCTTGAGGATGGTTGTGGATTATCGTGCATTGAGCGAAGTAACCATCAAGAACAAGTACCCTCTGCCGATGATCAATGACTTGTTTGATCAGCTTGTTGGAGCCAAGGTATTCTCTAAGATCGATCTTGATCGTGGTATCATCGATTGAAAATTCGTGAAAAGGATATACCCAAAACAGCATTCACCACGGTATGGTTTATATGAGTATACCGTCATGTCATTTGGATTGACTAATGCTCCTGCATACTTCATGAATTTGATGAACAAGGTGTTCATGGAGTATTTGGACAAGTTTGTCGTGGTGTTCATCGATGACATATTGATATTCTCCAAGAGCGAGGAAGAGCATAAGGAACATTTGCGTCTAGTTCGAGAAACTCGAGAACATCATTGTATGCCAAATTCAGCAAATGTGAATTTTGGCTAAAGGAAGTTGGATTCCTCGGACATGTTATTTCAGGAGAAGGAATAGCAGTTGATCCCGCCAAGGTTGAATCATCACCGATTGGCGATCACCCACCTCGATCAAGGAGATCCGCAGCTTTCTCGGACTCGCGGATATTATCGGAGGTTCATTGAGAACTTCTCGAAGATTGCCAAGCCCATGACTGAGCTGTTGAAGAAGGAAGCCAAGTATGTTTGGACCGAGGAATGTGAAGCCAGTTTTCAGGAGTTGAAGAAACGGTTGGTCACAGCTCCGGTGTTGATATTGCGGACATACATAAGGAATACCAGGTTTATTAGACGCTTCTCGTCAAGGACTCGGAGGAGTATTGATGCAGAAGGCAAGGTTGTAGCTTATGCCTCCAGACAGCCACGGCCTCATGAGATGAATTATGCCACGATGATTTGGAGTTAGCAGCTGTAGTGCATGCACTCAAGACACAGAGACATTTCCTCATCGGAAACCATTGTGATGTCTATACAGATCACAAGAGTTTGAAATATATCTTCACGCAGAAGGAATTGAACCTCAGGCAGAGGAGATGGCTAGAGTTGATAAAGGACTATGACATGAGATTGCATTACCACCCCGGAAAAGCCAATGTTGTAGCAGATGCTTTGAGCCGTAAGAGTTATGTGAATACTCTTACCGCAGGAGGATTACCCCAGGAGTTAGTCGATGACCTCAGAGACCTCCGACTGGAGATAGTTCCGAAAGGATTTGTCGCAACTCTGGAAGTTCAGTCCACCTTGACCGAAAGGATTCGTGAAGCCCAAAAGTCGGACAAGGAAATCGATGAGATAAAGCAAAAGATGGAGGAAGGAAAAGCTAAAGGATTCCGAAAGGATGAACATGGGACTATATGGTTTGAGGATCGTATGACGTGCCCAATGATCCCGAGCTCAGAAGCTAATTCTTCAGAGGCTCATGATTCCCGTACTCAATTCACCCGGCAACACCAAGATGTACCTGGATTTGAAGCAAAGTTTCGGTGGACCGGTATGAAGAAGGACATTGCCGAGCACGTAGCAGTATGCGATGTTTGCCAACGTGTAAGGCGAACATCGAAGCCAGCAGGTTACTTCAACCTTTGCCGATTCCCGATTGGAAATGGGAGAAACTTGGTATGGATTTCATCACAGGATTACCGGGACCCGTTCGGGTTATGATTCTATCTGGGTAGTAGTTGATCGTTTGACTAAGGTAGCTCACTTCATTCCGTGAAGACTACCTATACCAGTGCCAAGTTGGCCAAGATATACATGACCAGGATCGTATGTCGCATGGAGTTCCGAGGAAAATCGTGTCGATAGAGGAACGCAGTTTACCTCAAAGTTTTGGAAGCAATTGCATGAAACTTTGGGTACGAGGCTGGAATTGAGACAGCTTTTCATCCGCAGCATGATGGATGGACCGAGAGAGTCAATCAGATTCGGAGGACATGTTGAGAGCTTGTGTGCTAGACTATGGGTCTAGCTGGGATGATAATTTGCCGCACGCAGAGTTCTCGTACAACAACAGTTATCAATCCAGTTTGAAGATGGCCCTTCAAGCTCTATACGGAAGGAGGTGCAGGACACCATTCTTTGTGGGATAGTGTTGGAGATCGATCACTTTTGGTTCCGATCTTATCAAGGATTCAAGAGAAAGTCAAGCTGATTCGAGACCGGCTCAAGATAGCACGATCATGACGTAAGAGTTATGCCGACGAGAAGCGCAAGGAGGTGACTTACGAAGTGGGAGACCGAGCATACCTTCGTGTGTCTCCACTTCGTGGAATCAAGAGGTTTGGAGTCAAGGAAAGTTAGCACCCGATTCATTGGCCCTACAAAATCCTCGAACGTCGTGGAGAAGTTGCATACAAGTTGGAATTGCGGAAGGATTGTCCGGAGTTCATGATGTTTTCCACGTTTCTCGATTAAAGAAGTGCCATGCCGACATGGCCGATGTTCCGTTGAGAGACACAAGGTGCCCCTAGAGGCCATACAGCTTGACAAAGGATTTGACTTACAAGGAGAAACCCGTCAAAATTCTCGAGACTGCAAGCGAGTCACCCGCAGCAAAGTCATCAAGTTTTGCAAGGTCTTTGTGGAGTCACCACACCGAGGAAGAAGCCACACAGGAGCGTGAAGAAGATCTTCGTCGAGACCATCCGCACCTATTGCTAGTTAACCCGAATCTCGAGGGTGAGATTCATCTTAAGGTGGTAGGTTTGTAACATCCCAAATTTTCCTATTTGGAATGTTTTACAATTATAGATAAGCATCCTATGCATTCTGTTTGAATTTGATTGTCTTTTGAAGTTTCAGAGTTATTTGAGTTTGAATTTGAATTCCAAACTTTGGCATGTGGGAAACAATTCAAAAACTAAGCCTGATAAATACTTGATCAAAAGTATGAGAGGAGCAAACATGACACTCCAAAAATATCAGAGGAAACAATGCCAAAAGAATTGGATTCAAATCTGAAATTTTATTTGAATTTGAAAAAATAGATTTTTATGAAGTTTGGATTTTGCCTTTGGAAAATGTTCAAATGAAAGGAATATTCCCCGATCATTTTGGTATATATATACCCTATATAAAATATTTATAGTTTAGGTTTTATTTTGTTTTGTTTTAATTAAAAAATAAAGAAAACCCCCAGGCGCCAGCCAGCCACCACCCAGCCCAGCCAGCGCCACCTCACCCCTCATCCCAGCCTGGCCCAAGCCGAGCCGGCCCACTAGGCCACACAGCCAGCCCAGCCGACCGCCCGAGCCCCCCTGCTTGAAACCCCGAGGCTTGATCGACCGACCAACCCTCCCTCTCTCTCTCATCGACCCATGGCCCCGCCCGTCTTCTTCCCTCGCCCAAGCCACGAGCTCGCGGAGATCCACCGGATCCCGAAGGATCCGGGATTCCCCGACGCCCCCGATGCCCTTCCGAATCATCCCCGTCCCCCTGGCTATAAAAGCCAGAGGCTCCGCACCCCATTCCCCCCCTAGCGGCGCGGACCCCTCTCCTCTCCTCCCGAGCTCACTGAGTCCCGAGCTCGCCACCGCCAAAGTCACCGCCGACGCCGCCTGGTGCACCCCGACCTCCCCAACACCACCGAACCACCCCGACCTCGGCGTTGCGTCTCCCGACGACTCATGGCTCGCTGACGCCCGGACGCTCCGACGCACTCCGCCCGCCACGCCCGCCGCCGAGTCCAGTAAGCCCCAAGCATCCCCTCCCGTTCGATCTTAGATCGACGGCCACGATAGAACCTCAAGGGGTATGTTTTATTAGAAAACCGCGGCCCAAACGGTTTATTTATTAGTTAGGTTTTATTTTTAGGCCCGGTTCTTTTTAGTTAACCCTAGGCCCATTTAGTCTATCTAACGCACAGGGCATAGTTTAGGCCCATTAGGCCTTTTCTTTTTATTTTGATTTTCTGTTTTAGCGAATTGTTTCAAATTTCAAAATGTATATCTTTTATTCTGTTTAATATTTTGAGTGATTCTTTTTTGTTGGATTGAAAATTTTATGTAGTTTCTGAAAAATATATATTTAGCTATGTTAAAAATATTTAAAAATGCTTTAATATTGTTTTAGTCAGAATAGCAAATCTGCTATAGCTTTAGTTAGAAAAATTATTTTTGCATGATTCTTTTGCCATCACTTTATTTTGATATTGTCAAACCCTAGAAATTAATTTGGGTATTTTAGGATTAATAAATAATTAATTTTAGACAGAATCCAATTAATCCTAATTAATTAACTAGTTCTGTTTTCCTAATTAATTAATTAGTAAATTAATTTATTTTAACTTGTGATTAGTTATTCTAGGTTAGTTTCTGTCACTCCATTAGATGAACTTTTATTTATAATTAATAAAAGTTTTAAATTATTTTCTTAATGGAAATTGGATTAGGCCTAAAATGAGTTTTATAATAGCTTTTTAATTAATTCTTTTTGCTCCTAATTGCTTAGTTAATTCTTTTCTGTTAAGTTAACCTAAAACCATGATTAGGTTATATTAGGGAATTTTGTTATATAAAACTATTTTTGCTATTGTTTGGTGTAGGAAAAACTTTGAATTGGTTTCTTTGAGTTTTCCTTTTGGATTTGGTTTTGATTGTTTTGTTGTGCTATGTTACCATTGTTATCTTGTGTGATCCTCTTGCTTTATGCTTATTGTGTTATTGTTTGTCTCGGTAGAGTTCGAAGTCTAAGCTTGCTACTCGACTCTTTAGCTTACGAGGATCATCAGCAAGGCAAGTTTTGATCATGTTATTTCTATACCTATGTTTTTGTGCATTAGTAGTTGTCACCACCCCACCATGCATGCAGTAGTGAAATCTTGAAGTCATTAAACTTGAGTAGTATCATGTGGTAGGATGAACCAACCCCTTGTTACTATGACCCGGGACGTAGTAGTTATTTTGCTATGCTCGAGACGGATTTGGGATGAGTGAAATTCATAAGCAAGATGTGAGAGTCAATGATGATGACAACCCATGGACTACAATGATTAAGATGGACTTGGAAAATCACTCTTGGGTGGAGGCGGTTGTGGGCACCTGGAGCACCAGTGGTGGCGGGATGCATGGAGAAGCGCCATGACATCCTGCGGAAAGCTTCACCCAGCCACGAAGAGAAGGATGGATGCCCCATGACCGAAGCTTACTCGTGCAGCCGCAAGCCATTATGGGCTCTGGCTGGGTTGACCCTTGTAGTGAAGCTGGCTGGACGGTACTACGAGAAGTAGACGAACGGTAGGATTGGATGGGTACCGCAAAGTGGCCGGAAGAACTCTTTGGAAGACCTGTTTATTCGTCCGTCTTCAAACACCATGAAGTGCGAAGATCTTAAAGGAGGGAATGATTCTTATGGGAAAGTGCATAAACCTCTGCAGAGTGTTATAACCTAATCGATTAGCCGTGTCCCGATTACGGACATTTGAGCCTCTGGACCTTGGAAGTATTCGGATATCTCAACACTTAAAACTAATGAATTAATTTGAGGGTTTATGACTTAATAATAATTTGGGAACGAGATATTGGTTGGCGGAACCATCTCAATAACTACCAACAAATTGTAGTAATTTGCAAATAATTCCACTGTAGTAGGATAAAATTGGCTTTTCGCAAAATGATGAAACTTAGAGCTCCACAGCCAAAATGCATATAGAGTTAGTAACTTTATTATTGTTATTCTTCTTGACTTGCCACTTATTCCAAAAGCTGACCTACATGGCTGTAACGTATTATGTTGCGTAGATATATTCGATCAGAGTGAGGCTACGCTCCGCTTGGTGATTGCCCTTTGAGTCGGATGGACTCGCTTACCTTCGACGCTTCGCGGCATTTTAGTTTATTTCTCATGAGTTGGCCTTGAGCCGAATTTATTCCCTTGTAATAAAGACTCTATATGAGAATCGATTAATGATATTCAGGTGTGATTGAACTTTGATTACTTTATCGATGTCTCGTGAGTACCGGCATGATCTTGGATGGTACAGCATACGTAGATTTGACCGATTTTGGGTCAGGTCGCTACATTATTGAATCGGCGTGCGGAATCGATTCACTTATCGGTGTTCTCGAGTGACTAATAACTCAAAACCTAGGGAGGATCTGAATTCGGTGCGAAGCAATACTAGATGTAGACTCATAGGAAGCGACACAGTACTTTGATATTCTCGATATACGGGAGGGTAATACTCGAAGGAAGATCAAAATAGAGGTTGCAGAGCTGCATTGATCTGCAGAAGACAAGTACTTTAACTTCCCCGAGAAATGGAATCAAAGAGAAAATACGGTTGGAACCATGATTACAAAGGATCAATTCACAGATCCAAATGATATTTTCAAGGAAATAGTTATTATTGCAAGAAGCTTCCATGATAAGATCTACATCGTGTCCATGGGCATGAACACAAAGTTCAAGGTCGACTCCCACTTCTCCAATGCAAAACCTTTCATTCACTTCTCGTGTTTCAAAAATGACATTAGTTGTTGAAATTTTTACCTGGTGCAATACCAGATAAGTATGGCCCATGAAATCTTATGGGTTCAAACAAATTAGGGAAGGCGTTGGTTCAACCCATCAGGGCATCTTAGGAACATATACCACAAACTTAAAGAGTAAATAACACAAGCTCGAAGGTAGAGCATGGTTGGCAAAAAGGAGAGGATACAATTTACCAAAGGCATTATGTATCAGTGAAGAACTCACAAAGGTTTGAATATGAAGGACACTGCTGGATAATAATCCAACAAAGGATTCAGCGATCCTCAATGGATTTGATGTGAGTATCAGTACTCAATCGGAAGAAGGAAAGAATGCAAAGGCATCAGATTATAGAATCATTCGGCGTTCAAGTTGAAGGGAACTAGGTGGTAAATCAATTGAAGCATGATTGGCCGAGACCCAACTCATGTCCAGAATGACGTCTGAGCAGGAAGGTCAAACTTTAGGGTTCGACTGATGATTGCAAGAATTCGCAACACAATGAATCAAGGAGCTCAAAATGGTAATGACAAGAGAGGTTAATGGAGATTACTAGACATAGGGAATTAACCATAATGCAAGTAGGCAAGAATTTCAAGAGCAATAGGCTGTAGAGGATGATTTTCGAAAGATCAAATAGTATTTCGAATTTTTTTGTGAAACACATGAACAACTGGGGATGAACAGATCCCCGGTAAGTGTGAGGAATTATTCGCAAGGGCTTTCATGCGGTAAGGAGCTGCAAGGCAGCAGGCACAAAGGATTCTCGGAATATCCGAAGTATTTCAGGGTATCTTGTAATAACAAGAACAATTGGAAATGAAGTGGTATGGACGACAAGTGTATGCGTCTATCCATAGGGATTTATCGATGATATGGAATTGCAACGGTGAAGGGCACAAGGGTTTCAGGGAAACATCAGAGAGTATCTTCGGAATCTGCTGGTGCATCAAGTGATCATCTGGACTGAAGGGGCTCTCTGGGAGAAAGTATTTTCGAGAACCTAAAGTTAGATTTTAGCAAAATCATTTAACCTGAATAGAAGAGAGATCAGAATCCCAGAGTATAGATGAGGAATAAAAGATCCTAATACCACCCAATGGTGACGTGGGCCCATAAGCCGCACAACCATGTTAGTAAAAATTCTGTAATGACTAGACTCAACTTTGGCCAAGGAGTTGGAAAGGGGGCTACCTACAGCAAATCGGCTCGATACCAATCTCAGACGCTTCGATTCAATCATACACGCATAACGGTAACGATCAAGATCAGGGACTCACGGGAAGATATCACAACACAACTCTAAAAATAAAATAAGTCATACAAGTATCATAATACAAGCCAGGGGCATCGTGGCTCGAATACAAGTGCTCGATCATAGACGAGTCAGCGGAAGCAACAATATTTGAGTACAGACATAAGTTAAACAAGTTGCCATAAGATGGCTAGCACAAACTGGGATACAGATCGAAAGAGGCGCATGCCTCCTGCCTGGGACCCTCCTAAACTACTCCTGGTCGTCGTCAGCGGCCTACACGTAGTAGTAGGCACCTCCGGTGTAGTAGGAGTCGTCGTCGACGGTGGCGTCTGGCTCCTGGGCTCCAGCATCTGATTGCGACAACCGAGAGGAAAGGAAAGGGGAAAAGAGGGAGAAAAGCAACTGTGAGTACTCATCCAAAGTACTGGCAAGCAAGGATCTACACTACATATGCATGGGTATCTGTGTAAAGGGGCAACATCGGTGGACTGAACTGCTGAATGCCAGAATAAGAGGGGGATAGCTAGTCCTGTCGAAGACAACGCTTCTGGCAGCCTCCATCTTGCAGCATGTAGAACAAAGTAGATGATAAGTTCACCAAGTATCATCGCATAGCATAATCGTACTCGGCGATCCTCCCCTCGTCGCACTATGTGAGAGCAATCATCGGGTTATATCTGGCACTTGGAAGGGTGTTTTTTTATTAATTATTCAGTTTTAGTTGTCATAAGGTAAAGGTACAACTCCGGGTCGCCTGTTACCGTGGACACGGCTATTCGAATAGATCAACTTCCCTGCAGGGGTGCACCACATTACCCGACATGCTCGATCCCTCTGGCCGGGCACACTTTCCTGGGTCATGTCCGGCCTCGGGAGATCAACACGTCGCAGCCCCACCTAGACTCAACAGAGGGGTCAACACGTCGGTCTAAATCCTAAGCGCGCAGGGGTCTGGGCCCATCGCCCATTTCACACCTGCATGTTGCGTACGCGGCCGGAAGCAGACCTAGCCCCCTTAATACAAGCGCAGGCTTACGGTCCAATCCAGCACGCGCCGCTCAATCGCTGACGTCAAAAGTGCTTCAGCTGATACCACGACGCCGGTTGCCCATATCTGGTCCCACGTGCCGGTTAGTGCGTATAAGGTCAACGACCCAACTCAGATCAAATACCAAGATCTCGTTAAGCGTGTTATTATGAAGTAACCGCGGACGCCGACCAGGGCCAGGCCCACTTCTCACCTAGGTGGTCTCAACCTGCCATGTCGCTCTGCCACAAAGATCCACTCAGAGGGCCGTCAGGAAAGTATGTCCTTTCTGCCCCCAATCCGTGAATCAACCGCGGGTACTCAACGAGCCGACCCAACTTTAGTCACCACATGTATCATATATTATGTATATAAGTACATACCCGTGATCACCTCCCGAGTGATCACGGCCCGGTAGTATAGCATGGCAAACGGACAGGAATGTAGGGCCACTGATGGAATACTAGCATCCTATACTAAGTATTTAGGATTGCAGGTAAGGGTAAAAAATGTAGCAACAATGACAGACTATGTAGCAGAATAGGATTAACCGAAAGCAGTAACATGCTACAGTACTCTAATGCAAGCAGTAGAGAGAAGGAATGGGCGATATCTGGTGATCAAGGGGGGGCTTGCCTGGTTGCATTGGCAAGTAGGGGTCATCAACAACGTAGTCGATCGGGGCACCAACAGCGGCGTCAGTCTCGTAGTCTACCGAAGAGAAGAGGGGGAAGAAACAATGAATACAATGCAAACAGATGCATAACGATGCATGGCATGACAACGAACAGTGCTAGGCGTGCCCTAACGCGGTAGGAGGTGATACCGGCTAAGGGGGAAAACATCCGGGAAGTACCCCCGGTGTTTCGCATTTTCGGACAGATGAACTGGAGGGGAAAAGTTGCGTGTTCACTATGCTAGAGATGTGTGGCGGACGAGCGTATGCGTGATTCGATCCGCCTCATCGCTCGAGCAACTTTCATGTACAAAGTTTTTCCATCCGAGCTACGGTTTATTTTATATTAATTTTAAAAGATTTAATCATTTTTATAATTTATTTAATTATTTTAATACAACATTATCCAGAATAGTGTATGTTGGCGTCATCATGACGCCAACAAATCAATGTATGCTGATCGGGTCAAATCGACGTGTGGGTCCCAAATTGTCATTGACGGTTAACTAACCTAACTGATTATTTAACTAAACTAAGTGGTTAGGTTAATCTAATCAGGATAATTAAGTTAATTAATTATTAATTAATATTTAATTAATTTTAATTATTATTTATTAATTTACTTTTTATATTAATTCTTTATTTTTAATTTTTGTTCCGGGCGTGGGCCCCGTTTGCCATAGGCACACGGGGCTTAGGGGGCGTGCGGGCAGCGGGTTACGGGCGCTGGCGGAGCCAAGCGAACCCGAGCGACGGCAGCCTGGTGGGGGCGCCCTTGCAGCGGGCTAAGGCGGCGGGTGGCGCGGACGGGCCGGGCGAGTGGCCAAGTGGGCACGGGCAGCACGCGAGCGGGCTGCGAGGCGACATAAGCCAGGCCGGGCGGCGGGCGGTTAGCAGCAGCGGCAAGGCAAGCAGAAGCGGCGCGATCAAGCAGCAGGCGAAAGCAAGGACGAGTGGGAGGGGCGGCAGGCCGGAGCGGGCAGCACAGCAGGGTCGCGGTGATTGGAAGGAGGCGGTGAATGGTGCAGGCTCGGGAGCAGAAGCGGGCCTCCGAGCGCGCGCCTTGGTGCGATGGCGGAGCAGAGCGGCGGCAGATAGCCCGCGGGCAGCAGAAGCAGCAGGAGCAGCGCAGGACGGGGTGCGTCGAGGCCGCAGCGCCAGGCAGAGGCGGGCAGCAGAGCGTAGAGGCACGGCGGCTCGGCGAGAGCAGCGACGGACAGCCGTGGCTGTTGCGGGTGATGGGGACGGCGGTGAGCGCGCGTCGTGGACGAGGAGAAGGAGAGGAGGAGGGGCTCACAAGGGGAACGTAGGGAAAATGGCAGCGGGGTTCGAGGCGGGGGATGGGGATGACGCGGACGTAGGGGAGGCAGTCCGGCGGTGGCGTCCGGCGAGGTGGCCTCCGGCAAGGTCCTCGGGCGGCTGCGACGGTGATGCCCCGATCCATATCGGGATCGGGGGGGGGTGACGTGGGTGGGGGAGTGGGGCGACGGGGGTTAGGGTTTTCGTCGGTGGGGGGTTATGGAGGGAAGTGGGTGGGCTGGCTGGCCGGCTGACTAGCTAGGCCGGTTGGCCCAATGGGGGGGGTTCTTTTTTTTTCTTTTCTATGTTTATTCTTTTCCTTTTTATTTATTTTCTCTACTGTTTTAATTCAATTTAAATTATTTAGACATCCTGTAAAAACGTGGTTCCTTCACCATAAATACCTAGGCAATAATTGCACTAGTAGAAAAAGGGTCAAATGTGAGACACATTAGTCCCGGTTTGTAACAGAACCGACACTAATGTGGCCATTAGTGCCAGTTCCAATGGCTAGCCGGGAGGAGCTCTTTAGTACCGGTTCGTGGCAAACTTTTAGCACCGGTTCGTGCCACGAACCGGTACTAATGAGAGTGGTGGCAGGATGTTGTCAGAATGGGTGGACGCTTTGGCATCGGGTTCATTGACCCAAACACCGTTAATGAATACACATGGAAAATAAATCAACGTCATCAAAAGGTCGTAGAGGACAACATGCTAGAGTTCTTGAAGCGCCTCAAATACAATGAAGATATACTACTTCCTTACAACTTCCAGTGAGTCACACTGTCTTGTACTACAAATTCTCTGTTTTTGCCTACTAGCTAGCTACATGTTTTTGCTTACATATGCCCGCTTAATTAAGACATGCAAACGTGTGCATGCAGATTTCACTGGGTCTTGTGTATCATTAAAGTTGACGCCGAACAGTTGAAATATCTTGGACTCACTACTCAAAGAAAAACTGACTATAACATCTTGTTTGGGATAGTCAATGTAATTTCAATCATTATTAACTATATATCTCGCCTATTTAGTTCGTCATTTTTCATGATATGAACTATTTAATAACCCCTTTATTCATTTTCTTTGTCGGCGGGCAGGGCTTGGGCAAGGTTCATCAACAGTGACCCGTGAGAATGGAAACAAAAGCTTAAATGGTTTCACCCAAGGTAAGTAATTATAGTACTAGCTAGCTAGCTAGCTGCCATCTCTTTAATTATCATGCTTGATTAATTATTATCTGATCAAATTCCATTCTCGTAAAGGCCCCAAGCGGCGCAGGGACTGATCTGTGTGCATTCTGCGCTTGCGAGAACATTCGCATGATGGCGTCCCCAAAGAAGCAGATCTCAAAGACAGAATGGGTACGCTTGTCAAAACACTATTCACAATTTTACACCATTATCGATATCTAGTCACACAACTAATACACATGCATATTGATCTCCTTCTTAACAGTTCACAGAGGTGCGGAGAAGCTCCTAGAAACGAGAGCGAGAAGCACTTCAAGAGGAAATAGCGGGATTTTTGCTCGACCAGGTCATAAACCAAGGAGAATACTATTACCGCCACCGCCCCCATGAAAACCACTTCCAATTGTCATCGTGTTCAAGGCACCAATTAGGCTAATGCCACTGGCTTCAAGGCAACATGCATATGTAGGAGAAATTGTATATAGCTATACATGTGTGTATGTGTGAATTAATTAATATGATGGTTTGTGAGACACGATGATATATATATATATATATATATATATATATATATATATATATATATATATATATATATATATATATATATATATGTGCATAACGTGTACAATGTGTAGTATCGTAAAATACCAACAAACTAAAAAGAATTAAAATGGAAACACAAAATTAAATGAAAAGAAATCATAAAACTAAAAACCCTAAACCTTATAGTACCGGTTGGTCTTACCAACCGGTACTAAAGGGCTCCAGGCCCCTGGAGCTGGCTCGTGCCACGTGGTTTCCCTTTAGCACCGGTACTAAAGGGGGGGGCCTTTAGTGCCCACACTTTAGTGCCGGTTATGGAACCGACACTAATGGGCCTTACGAACCGGTGCTATTGCCCGGTTCTGCACTAGTGTTGGCACACTCCGAACATTTTAGTTTTAGTGTTTGAAATTTTTTGATGTTTGACAAAAATTCAAATTTGAATTTGAAACGTTTTGAACTAACGCGATATTAGCGACAGTAACAGAGGTGACGTGGCATCATTAGCAGAGGTTCACTGAAGCTTGATTATCCGGGCGTCACACCGTGGACGTGGACGTGGAGCTTCATAGAGGAACCAGCGGGACTGGCAGGATCAGGAGGAGCCTGAAGATCATGTGGGAGATATTTCTATGGAGGAAGCAGACAACAATAGGAAGAGGGGTGCAGCGCCTAAAAGTTCAACATCAGCTATGCTTGCAAGCAACCCGTTACTCCTGGCGCCTCCATCGGGCCTACAACTAGCTCCCCATCGAAGCAAGAACCGAAGAGGACCAAGACGACTCTACCCTCTAGTGACAACACCATGGTGAAGAACCTAGCTCTGAACATTGATAATGATGCGCGTTTGGCGGGCTCCCAAGTGGGGCTGCGCCTAGCGCAATGAGTCTTTTGTGTTGGAACTGTCGTGGGGCTGGCAAACCCGCGACAGTTCGTGAGCTTCGTGACCTCACGAGGCAACATGCCCCCTCTATCACATGTATCCTTGAAACACAAATAGAGATATCTAGAGTTGGAAACTTGGTCGGTTCTTTAGGCTATAATAAAAGCTTCGCTGTAAGCAGTTCTGGTAGAAGCAGAGGATTAGGTATTTTCTGGAATGAATAAATAAAGCTTGAGGTTGTGGGTTACTCAGAGTATCATATTGATGTTATAGTTGATGAGATGGTTGACATTCAGACTAGGGTAACTTTCGTCTATGGAGAGGCGAGAACAAATGAACGTTACAAAATGTGGGACATGCTTCGTGGGATTGCAGGAACGAGCACCATGCCGTGGCTGGTGTTGGGTGATTTTAATGAAGTAATCCATGCACACGAACATGATGGTGTAGGGAATCACAACCAAGCTCAGATGGATTTATTTCACGATGCACTAGATACATGCGGCTTATCTGATATCGGCTACTCAAGGACAAGCTGGACTTTTGAAAAGAGGGTGACAGGAGGTACTTACACAAGGGTTAGACTGGATAGGGGATTCGCCAACCCAGCTTGGTCCATTGCTTTTCCAGGGGCAGAGCTTCGACACCTGACCACGCCTGCCTCAGATCACGTACCATTGCTATTGCATTATAGCGACGTGCATGCATGCAGAAGGGGCCCACGGCCATTTAAGCATGAAATATGCTGGGAGAGGGATGAGGTATTGCCGGTAGTAGTGGAGACAACATGGGGAGGAGCGGCAGCAGATTCGGTCAGTGCGCTACAGGGCAGGCTGCAGTCACTGGCAGGCGACTTGTCGCGTTGGGACCGCATGCACTTTGGTAATGTTAGGCAGGAAATAGCTCAATTAAAGAAACAACTACATGAGCTGCGAGAGATCCCAGGCAGATCTGGCCCCAATCATGTGGAAACAAAAGTGATTGATTTTCCTGACAGAGCTCTATCATCGGGAGGAAATGCTTTGGCGGCAACGGGCCAGGTTGGAGTGGCTAGTGCATGGGGACAAAAACACATATTTTTTTCCATTTGTGTGCTAGTAGGAGAAGAAGGAAAAATCAAATTAAAATGCTACAGCGACCAGATGGACAATGACAGAGAACTTAGTTGAGATGGAGGCGCTTGAAACTTCCTTTTATGAGGACTTGTACACCTCGGAGGGGGTCTCTAATATGAATGAGGTTCTTGACACTGTTCCCTGCAAAGTCACTCAGGCTATGAATGACATACTCAATGCTCCGTACAGCCGAGATGAAGTCAAGACCACACTATTCCAAATGTTCCCTATCAAGGCCCCAGGCCCTGATGGATATCCGACACATTTTTTCCAGCTTCATTGGGAAGTATGTGGTGACGACATTACAAAGGTGGTACTGAAAATAGTGGAGGGCACTGAGTCAGCCGAGTGTATCAATGAAACGGTACTGGTATTGACCCCAAAGGTAAAAAAACCCTACACTCATCGTCCCTGGGCCGTCCCATTAGTTTATGCAATGTCTTGTACAAGATAGCATCGAAGGTAATAGCTAACAGGCTCAAAACAGTCTTACCTAACATTATCTCTAAGGAGCAGTCGGCCTTTGTCCCGGGCAGATTGATCACAAACAACATCATCACAGCTTATGAGTGCTTGCATTTCATGAAGAGGAACAAAGCCAAAAAGCATCAGTCCTGTGCCTTGAAGCTTGATATGATGAAAGCCTATGACAGGGTCGAGTGGGAGTACTTGAGGGCTATAATGCTTAAGTTGGGCATAGTTACCATAGTGAAGTTCTCTGTGCTTTTTAATGGGAGGAAATTGCAAGAGTTTATACCTTTGAGAGGAATCAGACAGGGGGGCTGTAACGCCCTCGATGCGGATATATCTCCCACGTGTCGAGGCACGACTTAGAGGCATAACCGCATTGAAAGCAATGTCGCAAGTGAGGTAATCTTCACGCAACCCATGTAATAAATAAGGGAAAGAGATACATAGTTGGCTTACAATGCCACTTCACACAAGACATAAATAAACATCCATCATTCAGAGTACACTCAAGGTCCGACTACGGAACCAAAATAAAAGAAGATACCCCAAATGCTACACAGATCCCGATCGTCCCAACCGGGCACCACTACCGATCATCGTGAAAAGACACATAGTAATGACCACGCCTCGTCGAACTCCCACTTGAGCTCGGATGCGCCACCTGACCGCATCGTCGGCACTGCAACTGTTTTGAAGTATCTCGTGAGTCACGGGACTCAGCAATCTCACACCTGTGAGATCAAGACTATTTAAGCTTATAGGAAGGACAGAGTCGTAAAGTGGAGCTGCAGCAAGCGACTAGCATATATGGTGGCTACATCGCAAAAGAGAGTGAGAAGAGAAGCAAAGCACGGACGTGAATCTAGTAGCGATCAAGAAGTGATCCTGAACTACTTACGTCAGACATAACTCCAACACCGTGTTCACTTCCCGGACTCCGCCGAGAAGAGACCATCACGCTTACACACGCGGTTGATGTGTGTTTTATTTGAGGTCAACTTCGGTTTTCTACAACCGGACATTAACAAATTCCCATCTGCCTCATAACCATGGGCACGGCTTTGAAAGATATTACCTGCAGGGTGTCCCAACTTAGCCCATTATAAGCTCTCACGGTCAACGAAGGATAATCCTTCTACCGGAAGACCCGATCAATCTCGAATCCCGGACTACAAGACATTTCGACAGCAATAAAACAAGACCAGCAAAGCCGCCCGAATGTGCCGACAAATCCCGATAGGAGCTGCACATATCTCGTTCTCAGGGCACACCGGATGAGCAGTCCGTACAACTAAAACCAGACCTCAAGTTTCCTTGAGGGGCGCGCAAAGCACTTAGTTTGGGCCAGCACTCAAGGAGCACTGGTCCGGGGTTAAAATAAAGATGACCCTCGGGCTCGCGAAAACCCGGGGAAATAGGCTTAGGTGGCAAATGGTAAAACCAAAGTTGGGCCTTGCTGGACGAGTCTTATTCAAAGCGAACTGTCAAGGGGGTCCCATAAATCACCCAACCGTGTAAGGAACGCGAAATCAAGGAACATAACACCGGTATGACGGAAACTAGGGTGGCAAGAGTGGAACAAAACACTGCATAAGGCCGAGCCTTCCACCCTTTACCAAGTATATAGATGTATTAATTATAGCAGATATATATTGTGATATCCCCAACAAGTAAACATGTTCCAAAAAGGAACAACATCTCCATGTTCCAACAAGGAACAATCTTCCGCTTCACCGCAACTAGCAACGCTATAAGAGGGCTGAGCAAAGCGGTAACATAGCCAATCAACGGTTTGCTAGGAAAAGGATGGTTAGGGCTGACATGGCAATATGGGTGGCATGATATAGCAAGTGGTAGGCATCGCAGCATAGGCATAGCAAAAGAGCGAGCAACTAGCATAGCAAAGATAGAAGTGATTTCGAGGGTATGGCCATCTTGCTCGCAATGTTCTCGAGTTGTCGAAAGCTTGATCCTTGAAAGCGTTCTCAACAGGTTCCTCGCTCACGTACTCGCCTCCGGCTCTACCCAAAGCAACAACACAAACAAAGGAACCACAATAAATCACGGTGCAATGCACAATCAACATGATGCAAAACATGACATGATATGCGGGATGTGATATGCAATGCGTATATGCGCTCCGGAAGGTAAATGATGAACCAGGCATCAACTTGGCAAACCAAGTATGCCACTGAAAGATGATATGATTTCGTTGAAATCGATATAAAGATCACCGAATCGGATGCACGGTTTGCAAATGACAAGCAAAACAAGAATGGCACAAATCTGCCATTAACAGCATGATGCCACTTAGCAAGCAACAATAAATTAAGCTACTGCACCCAAACGTACCAAAAAAGTATATGGCAGTGATCTACACAAGATGCTTGACAAAAGATGAGCACTGAGCTACGTCTAAATCACATCATAACCGGTTCAAACAAGCATGGCAAAAGTGCACAAAATATCAGGCTGGACATAGCAAAAATAGCATCAGGTTGCAATGTTCAGAGCAACAAAACTACATGCTACAGGAACTTATAATAGCAAAACAAGGCATGGCATGAATCTACTCAAAGCATAGAACAAAAGTCCCTTACTGACCATAAGCCAAAAAGGATCAGAAAATATAGTAACACCCATGTCAATATCGAAAGTTTCGTTAACAGATTCAGCAACATGGCATGCCAAAAACTGATAACAAGTAGGCATGTTTACAAGCTCAATGCACTCACTACAGAGCCTTATATGATAAACTAAGCATACATACAACAAGAATACATGACATAGAAGACATACATGACAAGAAAAATAACATAGCATACATGGATCAACCACAACAACCTTGGCAAAATTGAATAACCTGTAAACAATCTGCCAGGAAATATTTGATAGCAAAAGTAGAGCTCGATTGACTCAAGCTATGGCACTCCATAATTGCAAAAAAGGGCATGGATGGATAGAGCAAGACATGTTTAACAAAACATCCTTACTGAAGTATCTCAAAATATGCATGGATCTCTCGGTAGCATCAAGTTAACATGGCATCAAAATATCAGCTAAACAGGGCTGAAATCAGCAACATCAGGACACCTACTTTGCATGCTTGTGCTAGTCACCACATAGATCACAAAAATACATGTCATACACCCCTGGAAAGATGGCATGGCATATTACAAAACACATGTAGGACTCAAATTCATAGGATGCACACATCAATAATAGCAAAAATAACAAAAGTGCAAGTTTTGTTAAGAAACAGAAACTAACATCACATAGCCCTCTTCTAACAGCATTTCGGGCATCAAGATAAGCTCAAATGAAATTGATGCAATGAGATGAAATGATCTACTCTTCGAGGCGAACATTTTGATATATTATACGCGCAAAATGGATCTACAGATGCAAAGTTATACCATGTTGAAAATGCCACGAAATATTAACGGAAGAAAGACTTAGAAGAAAAAAAGGAGGGGGAAGAAGTCAACGGGCGGCTCCCGATCGGATCCGGCCGATCCGGATCGGATCGGCGACGGCGGTGCCGGTGCGGGCTCGCCGGAGCCCGGGCGAGGTGGCGGCGGAGGGAGGCTGGCGAGCAGGGGCGACGGCCGGGCGAGAGGAGGCGACGGGGCGGCCGCTGCGCCAAGGCGGAAGGCGGCGACGGCGCGAGGTCCGGCGGCGGGCGGGGCAGTCTGGCGGCGGCGGGCGCCGGCCGGCTGGCGGGCGAGGCGGCCGAGGCGGCGGCGGGCCGGGGCGGCGAGGAGGCGGCCGAGGCGGCGGGCGGCGGGGGGCGGCGGCGGCGGCCGGGAGAGCCTGCTGCTGCTGGCATGGCGGGCGGCGGCCGGGCGGACGTGTCCAGCGCTGGCGGACGCAGCGTCGCGCGCGGCGCGAGGGAAAATTAGGGTTTTGGGAGGAATGATCCGCGAATTTTGGAGGTGTTTAAATAGGCATAGAGGGAGCTAGGAGAGTCCAAATGAGGTGTAGTTTTCGCCCACACGATCGTGATCGAAAGACGGAGAGCATGGAAGTGACTTAGATGGGTTATTGGGCTGTTTTGGAGGGGTGTTGGCCTGCAACTCAAAAGAGGCCTTTGCGAGAGTGCGGTTAACCGTTGGAGTACCAAACGAGCTCCAAATGACCCGAAACTTGACCGGTGGTCTACGGGTGGTATACCAAGGCCACTAGACAAACCTCGGTCCATTCCGAGAAGGTTTAGTACCCGCACACGGAAAAACGTAAAAGGGGCCGCCGGGGGAGATAGGAGTGTCGGATTGCAAAACGGACAACGGGAAAAATGCTCGGAAACATGAGACGAACACGTATACAAATGCGATGCACATGATGACATGATATAAAATGCATGACATGGACAAAATGCAAAATGAAGAAAAACTCAACCACGGAGGGAATATCATATATCAATGCCGAAAATGGCAAGAGTTGGAGTTACAAATGGAAAGTTACTTCCGGGGTGTTACAACACTCCACCACTACAAGAGGATCTCGTCCCGAGATCTAGGACTGAAAGAACTCCGGATATTCGGAACGGAGGTGATCCTCGCGCTCCCAGGTGGCTTCTCGGTCGGAATGGTGTGACCACTTCACTTTCAGGAATTTGATTGACTTGTTGCGAGTCTTGCGCTCGGTTTCTTCAAGAATAGCAACGGGGTGCTCATGATAATAGAGATCTTCTTGAAGGTCAATCTCTTGAAGTTGATAGTGCGTTTAGGAGTCTTGAAGCACTTATGGCTGTGACACGTGAAACACATCGTGCACGCTTGCAAAGTTGGATGGAAGCTCGTTGATAGGCGAGATCGCCTTTTGCCAATGATCTTGAAAGGACCCACGTATCTAGGGGCAAGGTTTCCTTTGATACCGTTTACGAGTGCCTTTCATTGGAGACGCGGAGGTAGACATGGTCTCCGATTTCAAAAGCCACATCACGGTGCTTATCATCATAATAGCTCTTCGGGCGCGATTATGCGGCTTTGAGATTCTCACGAATGACTTTGCACATTTCTTACGCTTCGTGATCAAGTCATTGCCAAGAAGTTGGCGCTCACCTGTCTGCACCAATTGAGAGGAGTACGCACTTTCGCCATAGAGAATTTCGAATGGGGCCTTGCCCGAACTCGCTTGGAAGTTGTTGTTGTAGGAGAACTCGGCATATGGAAGACAATCTTCCCACTTCATACCGAAGGAAATGACACAAGCCCTGAGCATATCTTCAAGGATTTGATTTACTCGCTCAACTTGGCCACTTGTTTGAGGATGGAAAGCTGTCTTTGAAACGAATGTTGGTGCCCATGGCCTTGAAAAGAATCCCAAAACTTGGAGGTAAAGATGCTGCCACGGTCTCAAGAGATCACTTGTGGAATGCCGCAAGGAGACAATCTCGAGGTGTATAGCTCGCCAACCGAGTTGCTGTGATGGATTCTTTGATAGGAAGAAAATGAGCCACTTTAGTAAGCTTGTCAATGACAACGAAGATAGCATCATTTCCACGCTTGGACTTTGGAAAACCAGTCACGAAGTCCATCTCAATATGATCAAACTTCCATTCGGAATAGCAAGAGGTTGAAGGAGACCAGCTGGTCTTTGGTGTTTCGCTTTCACTCTTCTCGCAGACATCACACTCATTCACGAATTGAGCAATTTCTCGCTTCATTCGAGTCCACCAATATGACTTCTTGAGGTCATGGTACATCTTCGTACTTCTAGGATGAATGGATAGAAGCGAATTGTGAGCCTCGCTCATAATGACTTTTCTCAGATCACCCTTAGGAACCACAATCCGTCCTCAAAGAAAAGGGTATCTTTGTCATCAATGTGGAAGCACTTGTACTTGAAATGCCCTTGTCGATACCACGCTTCACCTTTTTCACCATGGTATCCGAAGTTGAGCCTCACGAATCTGATCTTCCAAAGTAGGAGAGACTATGAGGTTGGCAAGAAAGCCTTGAGGAACAACTTGAAGATTCAGCTTGCGGAAAGCTTCACAGAGATTCGGCTGGAAGGGCTTGAGGATTAGATTGTTGCAGTAAGCCTTCCTGCTCAAAGCATCTGCAATGACATTGGCTTTGCCCGGAGTATATTCAAAACTTGGGTTGTACTCTTGAATCATTTCGACCCATCGAGTCTGCCTGAGGTTGAGGTTGGGTTGAGTGAAGATGTACTTGAGGCTCTTGTGATCGGTGAAAATGTCCACTTTCCTTCCCAACAAGAGATGTCTCCACGTTATCAATGCATGGAAGACTGCCGCCAACTCAAGATCGTGAGTGGGGTAGTTCTTTTCGTTGGGCTTCAACTGGCGAGAGGTATAAGCCACAACTCTCTTCTCTTGCATTAACACTGCACCGAGACCTTGAAGAGAAGCATCACAGTAAAACTTCAATGGCTTGGATTCATCAGAGGAGTCAAGATAGGAGCTGTGACGAGTTTCTCTTTGAGAGTATTGAAAGCAACGCCACACTCGGGAGGCCGACATACTTCACATGCTTTCGAGGAGGTTGGAAAGAGGCTTTGCAATCTTGGAGAAGTTCTCAACGAATCTTCGCAATAGCTTGCAAGACCAAGAAAATCATGGAGTCTGCTTGACATTCGAGGAGGTTCCCAATTCACAATTGCGGACACCTTCTCGGGATTAACAAATGATGCCCTTGGCGGAGATGATATGGCCAAGATAAAGCACTTCATCAAGCCAAAATTCACATTTGGAGAACTTAGCATAGAATTGATACTCTCGAGCTTGTCTAGCACCAATCGCAAATGTTTGGCATGATCCTTCTTATTCTTGGAGAAGACCAAAATATCATCAAGATAGACCAAGACGAATTCATTGGTGTAGGGATTGAAAATGAAGTTCATCATCCGAGAGAATGTTGGAGGAGCATTGACAAGGCCGAAAGACATGACAGTATATTCATAAGAACCAAAGCTTGTTCTGAATGCTGTCTTGGGAATATCTTGTTCACGAATGCGAATCTGATGATAACCCATACGAAGGTCAAGCTTGGAGAACACTTTAGCACCTTTGAGTTGCTCAAAAAGCTCATTGATGTTGGGAAGTGGATACTTGTTCTTGATTGTCTTCTTATTCAATGGACGGTAATCGACGCAAAGTCGGTCCGTGCCATCCTTCTTCGGACAAAAGAACACCACAACCCCAAGGAGATGAACTCGGTCCGATCAAACCAGACGCTCTTGTTCATCGAGCTGCTTCTTCAATTCCTTCAGCTCATCAGGTCCAAGCTTGTATGGACGCTTGCAAACGGGTTGATGCGTGCTCAAGATCGATAACTAACTCAATCGGCCGATGAGGAGGCATACCCGAAGCTCTTCCGAAAGACATCTTGGTACTCACAAACGATGGAATATGAGAGATAGCATCCAATTCGCCCTTCTCATTGAGAGAAAACAACCGAATGGTTTCATCACGAGCGGCATAGATGATCACATCATTAGAAGAGTGAGTCAATTGAATTTCCCTGGCAGCACAATCAAGCTGAGCTTTGCTCTGATAAAGCCAGTCCATCCCGAGAATAAGATCAATGTCCGAGTCACCAAGGACAATAGGTTTAGCCAGAAACCTATAATCGCCCATCTTGATAGAAACATCCGGGACATAATTATTAGCTGTCATTTGCTTACCCGGGGACACGATTGATAAGGAACTAGGCAATTCTTGATAACCCAACTCATGCTTAGATGCAAATGGTCTTGAGATGAAACAATGCGATGCACCAGTATCAAATAAGACTTTTGTAGGAATATCATTAATCGAGAGATTACCCATTATCACATCGAAGATTCCTCCGCTTGAGCTGCATTCATCATATTGACCTTGGCATGCTTTGGATTATGCTTGACCAACGCATTGCTGGAAGATTTCACAGAGGAGGAGGCGGAAGGCGCCTCTGGTTGAAGCATTTGTTCGCATAGTGACCTTCTGCCGACATTTGTTGCAAGTCACTTGAGAGCGGACGGTGGTAAGGAGCACTTGACCTTGGGGCTTGATCATTAGACTTGTTCGATAGCTTGGGTTGGGTGGGTGGGAAGATCCACGGCCACCTGAGTTCTTCTCGCGATAAGGCCGACGGAACGGAGGAGGAGGAAGGTAGAACTTCGCTGCTTAGCTGCCACTTGAGAGGAAGAAGAAGACTGAACTGCATCCCCGATTCTCTTCTTAGAAGCCTCACATTTGAGCTGGGCAGCTTCTTGCTTGATGCCATGTTGTAGAATTCATCATACTTATCTCGCTCAAAAAGCACAAGAGCTAATTGCAGATCTTCTCTCGCACCACCTCTGAATTGATAGATCATACTCTTTTCATCGTGCACGCCTTGCTTAGCAAAACGAGCGAGCTCGAACTGGATATTGTATTGATAGACAGACATGTTGCCTTGCTTGAGATTGCGGAACTCCTCACGCTTGCTCTCAACAACACTTTTGAATGTGATGATCTCGAAATCACGGCGGAACTCATCCTGTAATGACACGACCTCCTCTCGAATCTTTGTATTGTTGGTACCACTCAGCAGCTTGATCCTTGAGTTGAAACGATGCAAACTTGACAAAGTCCTCAGTCCGACATTGCTACAATCAAAATGCTTGCAGATGTCCACTAACCAATCGTCGGCGTCGTGGCCTCGACACGTAAACCGAAAGACTTCGCTGATTAGCGAGGAACCGACCGAGAGTAGCAAAGTGCGGCTGGTTGTTGCCTTGACCTTGATTTCCTTGATTGCCTTGCCCTCGAGTGCGTTCTTGCAAGAGCTGAAAAATCATCGAGCATTGGCATTGGTGGCTGCCATGATAGCTTGCCAGCCTCCGGAGGCGGAGGTGGAGGTGGAGGTTGACCGATCCCCATCATTGCGATCCGGATTCAGGACGCTGGCGGAGCCATCTCAAGAGGGTGACATCCGTTAGTCCTTTGATAGACAAAAAGATAAGTAGAATCAACGGATAGAAATTGCAACATATAGTCTTCACAATAAACATTCGAACAAGAATGAACGAATGAATTCCAAAGTTAATCATCACACGCCCATTAAGGTGAGAAGCCACTTAGATAAAGATATGGAAACAACATCATCTTAGAAACAAATCGAATATCACAACTGAAAACAAAAGATTGGCTTCTAGAATGAGCCGAACAAACACATGATAGAGATTTCGCCCAAAGTGTTAGTGGTGGGGCCCACACGACACGACGTATAGCGGACGTCACGAATGACAAACAAGACGTCCCGAATCAGCATAGCCAAGGATTCTTTAAGACGCCTCGCGACCATCAGAATCGACCGTGAATGGGCGGACCACTAGACGTTGAACCCCAATCTCAAATCATACATCTGTCGGAAGAATATCCTGTAAGCTACTAGAATTCCCACCTATAAACTCCCGAAATTTTCTAGTTATGCAATCTGGTGTTGGGGATACAGGGGACACAAAATATATCACCCAAACTAACAATACCTACATCCAATTGTATCCATCCGTCAACACATAACCAAGAAATCCTCGAAATCGTGTACCTCGACCTTGAAAAACATCCGTTATACAAGTCATGGCAATACTCCCAAGACTCGCCAAGATCTTGGGCTATCGGGTTATCTCACCAACAACTGCACAAAAGAGATTTCGATGTCGGTAAAACTCGTATTCAGAATCGCAACGATAAAATTGTGACGACAACACCTCGGAGCTCAACTCCGGGACACCGCCACAACCCCTAAATGTCGAGGCACCAAGAACAATGTTCTCGTCACAAAACCATCGGAACGATTCCAAGATACCCACGTGATCCTAAAAAATTTTTAGTGAAATTTGAGGAGAGAAGAGTCAAAACTCACGTTAGGATACCTCACCGAGCGACGAAGGACTGGGAAGTAAAATAATCCTACTCTCCGATATATATAATCCTAAGACTCAAAACATTTTCCATTCTAGACTCAACAACGCCAAACAAACAATCAAGTAGGGGGCTCCTAAGTCGGGAAGGCTCGATTACCAACTTGTAGCGCCCTCGATGCGGCTATATCTCCCACGTGTCGAGGCACGACTTAGAGGCATAACCGCATTGAAAGCAATGTCGCAAGTGAGGTAATCTTCACACAACCCATGTAATAAATAAGGAAAGAGATACATAGTTGGCTTACATCGCCACTTCACACAAGACATTAATAAATATCCATCATTCAGAGTACACTCAAGGTCCGACTACGGAACCAAAATAAAAGAAGATACCCCAAATGCTACACAGATCCCGATCGTCCCAAGCTGGGCACCACTCTCGATCATCGGGAAAAGACACATAGTAACGACCACGTTCCTCGTCGAACTCCCACTTGAGCTCGGATCGCCACCTGACCGCATCGTCGGCACTGCAACTATTTTTGAAGTATCTGTGAGTCACGGGACTCAGCAATCTCACACCGCGAGATCAAGACTATTTAAGCTTATAGGAAGGACAGAGTAGTAAAGTGGAGCTGCAGCAAGCGACTAGCATATATGGTGGCTACATCGCAAAAGAGAGCGAGAAGAGAAGCAAAGCACGGACGTGAATCTAGTAGCGATCAATAAGTGATCTGAACTACTTACGCCGACATAACTCCAACACCGTGTTCACTTCCCGGACTCGCCGAGAAGAGACCATCACGGTTACACACGCGTTGATGTGTGTTTTATTGAGGTCAACTTCGGTTTTCTACAACCGAACATTAACAAATTCCCATCTGCCTCATAACCGCGGGCACGGCTTTGAAAGATATTACCTGCAGGGTGTCCCAACTTAGCCCATTATAAGCTCTCACGGTCAACGAAGGATAATCCTTCTGGGAAGACCCGATCAATCTCGAATCCCGGACTACAAGACATTTCGACAGCAATAAAACAAGACCAGCAAAGCCGCCCGAATGTGCCGACAAATCCCGATAGGAGCTGCACATATCTCGTTCTCGTGGCACACCGGATGAGCAGTCCGTACAACTAAAACCAGACCTCAAGTTTCCTTGAGGGGCGCTGCAAAGCACTCTAGTTTGGGCCAGCACTCAAGGAGCACTGGTCCGGGGGTTAAAATAAAGATGACCCTCGGGCTCGCGAAAACCGGGGAAAAGGCTTAGGTGGCAAATGGTAAAACCAAAGTTGGGCCTTGCTAGACGAGTCTTATTCAAAGCGAACTGTCAAGGGGTCCCATAAATCACCCAACCGTAAGGAGCGGAAGCGAAATCAAGGAACATAACACCGTATGACGGAAACTAGGGTGGCAAGAGTGGAACAAAACACGTGCATAAGGCCGAGCCTTCCACCCTTTACCAAGTATATAGATGTATTAATTATAGCAGATATATATATTGATATCCCCAACAAGTAAACATGTTCCAAAAGGAACAACATCTCCATGTTCCAACAAGGAACAATCTTCCGCTTCACCGCAACTAGCAACGCTATAAGAGGGCTGAGCAAAGCGGTAACATAGCCAATCAACGGTTTGCTAGGAAAAGGATGGTTAGGGCTGACATGGCAATATGGGTGGCATGATATAGCAAGTGGTAGGCATCGCAGCATAGGCATAGCAAAAGAGCGAGCAACTAGCATAGCAAAGATAGAAGTGATTTCGAGGGTATGGTCATCTTGCTCGCAATGTTCTCGAGTTGTCGAAAGCTTGATCCTCGAAAGCGTTCTCAACAGGTTCCTCGCTCACGTACTCATCTCCCGGCTCTACCCAAAGCAACAACACAAACAAAGGAACCACAATAAATCACGGTGCAATGCACAATCAACATGATGCAAAACATGACATGATATGCGGGATGTGATATGCAATGCGTATGCGCGCTCCGGAAGGTAAATGATGAACCAGGCATCAACTTGGCAAACCAAGTATGCCACTGGAAATATGATATGATTTCGGTTGAAATCGATATAAAGATCACCGGAATCGGATGCACGGTTTGCAAATGACAAGCAAAACAAGAATGGCACAAATCTGCCATTAACAGCATGATGCCACTTAGCAAGCAACAATAAATTAAGCTACTGCACCCAAACGTACCAAAAAAGTATATGGCAGTGATCTACACAAGATGCTTGACAAAAGATGAGCACTGAGCTACATCTAAATCACATCATAACCGGTTCAAACAAGCATGGCAAAAGTGCACAAAATATCAGGCTGGACATGGCAAAAACAGCATCAGGTTGCAATGTTCAGAGCAACAAAACTACATGCTACAGGAACTTATAATAGCAAAACAAGGCATGGCATGAATCTACTCCAAGCATAGAACAAAAGTCCCTTACTGACCATAAGCCAAAAAGGATCATAAAATATAGTAACACCCATGTCAATATCGAAAGTTCCGTTAACAGATTCAGCAACATGGCATGTCAAAAACTGATAACAAGTAGGCATGTTTACAAGCTCAATGCACTCACTACAGAGCCTTATATGATAAACTAAGCATACATACATCAAGAATACATGACATAGAAGACATACATGACAAGAACAATAACATAGCATACATGGATCAACCACAACAACCTTGGCAAAATTGAATAACCTGTAAACAATCTGCCAGGAAACGTTTGATAGCAAAAGTAGAGCTCGATTGACTCAAGCTATGGCACTCCATAATTGCAAACAATGGCATGGATGGATAGAGCAAGACATGTTTAACAAAACATCCTTACTGAAGTATCTCAAAATATGCATGGATCTCTCGGTAGTATCAAGTTAACATGGCATCAAAATATCAGCTAAACAGGGCTGAAATCAGCAACATCAGGACACCTACTTTGCATGCTTGTGCTAGTCACCACATAGATCACAAAAATACATGGCATACACCCTGGAAAGATGGCATGGCATATTACAAAACACATGTAGGACTCAAATTCATAGGATGCACACATCAATCATAGCAAAATAACAAAAGTGCAAGTTACATTAAGAAAGAAACTAACATCACATAGCCCTCTTCTAACAGCATTTCGGGCATCAAGATAAGCTCAAATGAAAATGATGCAATGAGATGAAATGATCTACTCTTCGAGGCGAGGGCGGTGGCGACCGCCGGGCGAGAGGCGGCGACGGGCCGGCCGGGCGCTGCCCTGGGCGGAAGGCGGCGATCCAGCGCGAGGTCCCCGGCATGGCGGGGCGGCCAGTTGGCGGGCGGGCGTCGGTGGGGCGGGCGAGGCGGCCGAGGCGGCGACGCTGGCCGGGCGGCGGGAGGCGGCCGAGGCGGCGGGCGGTGGCCTTCGAAGGGCGCGGCGTCCGGGCCGGAGGGCCTGCTGGCTGACTCATGGGCTGGGCGGGCTGCAGTGGGACGTGTCCGGCGCGTGAGGACGCGTCTGCCGCGCGTGGAGGGGAAAATTAGGGTTTCGGGGAGGAATGATCCGCGAATTTGGGGAGGTGTTTAAATAGGCATAGAGGAGCTAGGAGAGTCCAAATGAGGTGTAGTTTTCGCCACACGATCGTGATCGAAAGACGGAGAGCATGGAAGTGACTTAGATGGGTTATTGGGCTGTTTTGGAGGGGTGTTGGGCTGCAACTCAAAAGAGGCCTTTGCGAGAGTGCGGTTAACCGTTGGAGTACCAAACAAGCTCCAAATGACCCGAAACTTGACCGGTGGTCTACGGGTGGTATACCAAGGCCACTAGACAAACCTCAGTCCATTCCGAGAAGGTTTAGTACCCGCACACGGAAAAACGTAAAAGGGGCCGCTGGGGGAGATAGGAGTGTCGGATTGCAAAACGGACAACGGGAAAAATGCTCGGAAACATGAGACGAACACGTATACAAATGCGATGCACATGATGACATGATATAAAATGCATGACATGGACAAAATGCAACATGAAGAAAATCCCAACCACGGAGGGAATATCATATATCAATGCCGAAAATGGCAAGAGTTGGAGTTACAAATGGACAGTTACTTCCGGGGTGTTACAACACTCCACCACTACAAGAGGATCTCGTCCCGAGATCTAGGACTGAAAGAACTCCGGATATTCGGAACGGAGGTGATCCTCCCGCTCCCAGGTGGCTTCTCGGTCGGAATGGTGTGACCACTTCACTTTCAGGAATTTGATTGACTTGTTACGAGTCTTGCGCTCAGTTTCTTCAAGAATAGCAACGGGGTGCTCATGATAATAGAGATCTTCTTGAAGGTCAATCTCTTCGAAGTTGATAGTGCGTTCAGGAGTCTTGAAGCACTTGCGGCTGTGACACGTGAAACACATCGTGCACGCTTGCAAAGTTGGATGGAAGCTCGTTGATAGGCGAGATCGCCTCTTTTGCCAATGATCTTGAATGGACCCACGATCTAGGGGCAAGCTTTCCTTTGATACCGGGCGACGAAAGTGCCTTTCATTGAGAGACGCGGAGGTAGACATGGTCTCCGATTTCAAAAGCCACATCACGGTGCTTATCATCATAATAGCTCTTCCGCGCGATTGCGCTGCTTTGAGATTCTCACGAATGACTTTGCACATTTCTTCCGCTTCGTGATCAAGTCATTGCCAAGAAGTTGGCGCTCACCTGTCTCGCACCAATTCAGAGGAGTACGGCACTTTTCGCCATAGAGAATTTCGAATGGGGCCTTGCCCGAACTCGCTTGGAAGCTGTTGTTGTAGGAGAACTCGGCATATGGAAGACAATCTTCCCACTTCATACGAAGGAAATGACACAAGCCCCGAGCATATCTTCAAGGATTTGATTTACTCGCTCAACTTGGCCACTTGTTTGAGGATGGAAAGCTGTGCTGAAACGAATGTTGGTGCCCATGGCCTTCGAAAAGAATCCCAAAACTTGGAGGTAAAGATGCTGCCACGGTCTCAAGAGATCACTTGTGGAATGCCGCAAGGAGACAATCATGGAGGGTATAGCTCGCCAACCGAGTTGCTGTGATGGATTCTTTGATAGGAAGAAAATGAGCCACTTTAGTAAGCTTGTCAATGACAACGAAGATAGCATCATTTCCACGCTTGGACTTTGGAAAACCAGTCACGAAGTCCATCTCAATATGATCAAACTTCCATTCGGAATAGCAAGAGGTTGAAGGAGACCAGCTGGTCTTTGGTGTTTCGCTTTCACTCTTCTGCAGACATCACACTCATTCACGAATTGAGCAATTTCTCGCTTCATTCGAGTCCACCAATATGACTGCTTGAGGTCATGGTACATCTTCGCATTTCCGGGATGAATGGATAGAAGCGAATTGTGAGCCTCGCTCATAATGACTTTTCTCAGATCACCCTTAGGAACCACAATCCGTCCTCAAAGAAAAGGGTATCTTTGTCATCAATGTGGAAGCACTTGTACTTGAAATGCCCTTGTCGATACCACGCTTCACCTTTTTCACCATGGTATCCGAAGTTGAGCCTCACGAATCTATTCCAAAGTAGGAGAGACTATGAGGTTGGCAAGAAAGCCTTGAGGAACAACTTGAAGATTCAGCTTATGGAAAGCTTCACAGAGATCCGGTTGGAAGGGCTTGAGGATTAGGCATTGCGAGAAGCCTTCCCGCTCAAAGCATCTGCAATGACATTGGCTTTGCCGGAGTATATTCAAAACTTGGGTTGTACTCTTGAATCATTTCGACCCATCGAGTCCGCCTCGAGGTTGAGGTTGGGTTGAGTGAAGATGTACTTGAGACTCTTGTGATCGGTGAAAATGTCCACTTTCCTTCCCAACAAGAGATGTCTCCACGTTATCAATGCATGGACAATCGCCGCCAACTCAAGATCGTGAGTGGGGTAGTTCTTTTCGTTGGGCTTCAATGGCGAGAGGTATAAGCCACAACTCTCTTCTCTTGCATTAACACAGACCGAGACCTTGAAGAGAAGCATCACAGAAAACTTGAATGGCTTGGATTCATGAGGAGGAGTCAAGACAGAGCTGTGACGAGTTTCTCTTTGAGAGTATTGAAAGCAACGCCACACTCGGGAGACCGGACATACTTCACATGCTTCGGAGGAGGTTGGAAAGAGGCTTTGCAATCTTGGAGAAGTTCTCAACGAATCTTCGCAATAGCTTGCAAGACCAAGAAAATCATGGAGCTGCTTGACATTCGAGGAGGTTCCCAATTCACAATTGCGGACACCTTCTGGATTAACAGCGATGCCCTTGGCGGAGATGATATGGCCAAGATAAAGCACTTCATCAAGCCAAAATTCACATTTGGAGAACTTAGCATAGAATTGATACTCTCGAGCTTGTCTAGCACCAATCGCAAATGTTTGGCATGATCCTTCTTATTCTTGGAGAAGACCAAAATATCATCAAGATAGACCAAGACGAATTCATTGGTGTAGGGATTGAAAATGAAGTTCATCATCCGAGAGAATGTTGGAGGAGCATTGACAAGGCCGAAAGACATGACAGTATATTCATAAGAACCAAAGCTTGTTCTGAATGCTGTCTTGGGAATATCTTGTTCACGAATGCGAATCTGATGATAACCCATACGAAGGTCAAGCTTGGAGAACACTTTAGCACCTTTGAGTTGCTCAAAAAGCTCATTGATGTTGGGAAGTGGATACTTGTTCTTGATTGTCTTCTTATTCAATGGACGGTAATCGACGCAAAGTCGGTCCGTGCCATCCTTCTTTCGGACAAAAGAACACCACAACCCCAAGGAGATGAACTCGGTCCGATCAAACCCAGACGCTCTTGTTCATCGAGCTGCTTCTTCAATTCCTTCAGCTCATCAGGTCCAAGCTTGTATGGACGCTTGCAAACGGGTTGATGCGTGCTCAAGATCGATAACGAACTCAATCGGCCGATGAGGAGGCATACCCGAAGCTCTTCCGAAAGACATCTTGGTACTCACAAACGATCGAATATGAGAGATAGCATCCAATTCGCCCTTCTCATTGAGAGAAAACAACCGAATGGTTTCATCACGAGCGGCATAGATGATCACATCATTAGAAGAGTGAGTCAATTGAATTTCCAGCAGCACAATCAAGCCGAGCATTGTGCCGATAAAGCCATCCATCCCGAGAATAAGATCAATATCCGAGTCACCAAGGACAATAGGTTTAGCCGAAACCTATAATCGCCCATCTTGATAGAAACATCCGGGACATAATTATTAGCTGTCATTTGCTTACCCGGGACACAATTGATAAGGAACTAGGCAATTCTTGATAACCCAACTCATGCTTAGATGCAAATGGTCTTGAGATGAAACAATGCGATGCACCAAAGATCAAATAAGACTTTTGCGGGAATATCATTAGCGAGAGATTACCCATTATCACATCGGAAGATTCCTCCGCTTGAGCTGCATTCATCATATTAACCTTGGCATGCTTTGGATTATGCTTGACCTTTGCATTGCTGGAAGATTTCACAGAGGAGGAGGCGGAAGGCGCTCTAGTTGAAGCATTTGTTCGCATAGTGACCTTTCTCACGACATTTGTTGCAAGTCACTTGAGAGAGCGGACGGTGGTAAGGATCACTTGACCTTGGAGCTTGATCATTAGACTTGTTTCGATAGCTTGGGTTGGGTGGGTGGGAAGATCCACGGCCACCTGAGTTCTTCTCACGATAACGCCGACGGAACGGAGGAGGAGGAAGGTAGAACTTCGCCGCTTAGCTGCCACTTGAGAGGAAGAAGAAGACCTGAATCGCATCCCCGATTCTCTTCTTAGAAGCCTCACATTTGAGCTGGGCAGCTTCTTGCTTCAATGCCATGTTGTAGAATTCATCATACTTATCCGCTCAAAAGCACAAGAGCTAATTGCAGATCTTCTCTCACCACCTCTCGAATTGATAGATCATACTCTTTTCATCGTGCACGCCTTGCTTAGCAAAACGAAGCGAGCTTCGAACTGGATATTGTATTGATAGACAGACATGTTGCCTTGCTTGAGATTGCGGAACTCCTCACGCTTGCTCTCAACAACACTTTTCGAATGTGATGATCTCTCAAATCACGGCGGAACTCATCCTGTAATGACACGACCTCCTCTCGAATCTTTGTATTCTTTGGTACCACTCAGCAGCTTGATCCTTGAGTTGAAACGATGCAAACTTGACAAAGTCCTCAGTCCGACATTGCTACAATCAAAATGCTTGCAGATGTCCACTAACCAATCGTCGGCGTCGTGGCCTCGACACGTAAACCGAAAGACTTCGCTGATTAGCGAGGAACCGACCGAGAGTAGCAAAGTGCGGCTGGTTGTTGCCTTGACCTTGATTTCCTTGATTGCCTTGCCCCGAGTGCGTTCTTGCAAGAGCTGAAAATCATCGAGCATTGGCATTGGTGGCTGCCATGATAGCTTGCCAGCCTCTGGAGGCGGAGGTGGAGGTGGAGGTTGGTGATCCCCATCATTGCGATCCGGATTCAGACGCGTTGGCGGAGCCATCTCAAGAGGGTGACATCCGTTAGTCCTTTGATAGACAAAAGATAAGTAGAATCAACGGATAGAAATTGCAACATATAGTCTTCACAATAAACATTCAACAAGAATGAACGAATGAATTCCAAAGTTAATCATCACACGCCCATTAAGGTGAGAAGCCACTTAGATAAAGATATGGAAAACAACATCATCTTAGAAACAAATCGAATATCACTGGCGAAAACAAAAGATTGGCTTCTAGAATGAGCGGAACAAACACATGATAGAGATTTCGCCCAAAGTGTTAGTGGTGGGGCCCACACGGACACGACGATAGCGGACGTCACGAATGACAAACAAGACGTCCCCGAATCAGCATAGCCAAGGATTCTTTAAGACGTCTCGCGACCACTGTAAATCGACCGTGAATGGGCGGACCACTAGACGTTGAACCCCAATCTCAAATCATACATCTGTCGGAAGAATATCCTGTAAGCTACTAGAATTCCCACCTATAAACTCCCGAAACTTTCTGGTTATGCAATCTGGTGTTGGGGATACAGGGGACACAAAATATATCACCCAAACTAACAATACCTAGATCCAGTTGTATCCATCCGTCAACACATAACCAAGAAATCCTCGAAATCGTGTACCTCGACCTTGAAAAACATCCGTTATACAAGTCATGGCAATACTCCCTTTTCGCCTCAAGATCGGGCTATCGGGTTATCTCACCAACAACGCACAAAAGAGATTTCGATGTCGGTAAAAACTCAAGTATTCCGAATCTGCAACGATAAAATTGTGACGACAACACCTCGGAGCTCAACTCCCGGACACCGCCACAACCCCTAAATGTCGAGGCACCAAGAACAATGTTCTCGTCACAAAACCATCGGAACAATTTCAAGATACCCACGTGATCCTAAAAAAAATTAGTGAAATTTGAGGAGAGAAGAGTCAAAACTCTACGTCAGGATACCTCACCAGAGCGACCAAGGGACTGGGAAGTAAAAAGAATCCTACTCTCCGATATATATAATCCTAAGACTCAAAACATTTTCCATTCTAGACTCAACAACGCCAAACAAACAATCAAGTAGGGGGCTCCTAAGTCGGGAAGGCTCGATTACCAACTTGTAACGCCTCGATGCGGCTATATCTCCCACGTGTCGAGGCATGACTTAGAGGCATAACCGCATTGAAAGCAATGTCGCAAGTGAGGTAATCTTCACACAACCCATGTAATAAATAAGGGAAAGAGATACATAGTTGGCTTACAGTCGCCACTTCACACAGTAGATAAATAAACATCCATCATACAGAGTACACTCAAGGTCCGACTACGGAACCAAAATAAAAGAAGATACCCCAAATGCTACACAGATCCCCGATCGTCCCAACTGGGCACCACTACTGATCATTAGGAAAAGACACATACTAACGACCACGTTCCTCGTCGAACTCCCACTTGAGCTCGGATCGCCACCTGACCGCATCGTCGGCACTGCAACTGTTTTGAAGTATCTGTGAGTCACGGGGACTCAGCAATCTCACACCCGCGAGATCAAGACTATTTAAGCTTATAGGAAGGACAGAGTCGTAAAGTGGAGCTGCAGCAAGCGACTAGCATATATGGTGGCTACATCGCAAAAGAGAGCGAGAAGAGAAGCAAAGCACGGACGTGAATCTAGTAGCGATCAAGAAGTGATCCTGAACTACTTACGCCGACATAACTCCAACATCGTGTTCACTTCCGGACCGCCGAGAAGAGACCATCACGGTTACACACGCCGTTGATGTGTGTTTTATTTGAGGTCAACTTCGGGTTTTCTACAACCGACATTAACAAATTCCCATCTCGCCTCATAACCAGGCACGGCTTTGAAAGATATTACCTGCAGGGTGTCCCAACTTAGCCCATTATAAGCTCTCACGGTCAACGAAGGATAATCCTTCTACCGGAAGACCCGATCAATCTCGAATCCGGACTACAAGACATTTCGACAAGAATAAAACAAGACCAGCAAAGCCGCCCGAATGTGCCGACAAATCCCGATAGGAGCTGCACATATCTCGTTCTCGTGGCACACCGGATGAGCAGTCCGTACAACTAAAACCAGACCTCAAGTTTCCTTGAGGGGCGCTGCAAAGCACTCTAGTTTGGGCCAGCACTCAAGGAGCACTAGTCCGGGGTTAAAATAAAGATGACCCTCGGGCTCGCGAAACCCGGGGAAATAGGCTTAGGTGGCAAATGGTAAAACCAAAGTTGGGCCTTCTTTGGACGAGTCTTATTCAAAGCGAACTGTCAAGGGGTCCCATAAATCACCCAACCGTAAGGAACGCGAAATCAAGGAACATAACACCGGTATGACGGAAACTAGGGTGGCAAGAGTGGAACAAAACACTGCATAAGGCCGAGCCTTCCACCCTTTACCAAGTATATAGATGTATTAATTATAGCAGATATATATTGTGATATCCCCAACAAGTAAACATGTTCCGAAAAGGAACAACATCTCCATGTTCCAACAAGGAACAATCTTCCGCTTCACCTGCAACTAGCAACGCTATAAGAGGGGCTGAGCAAAGCGGTAACATAGCCAATCAACGGTTTGCTAGGAAAAGGATGGTTAGGGGCTGACGTGGCAATATGGGTGGCATGATATAGCAAGTGGTAGGCATCGCAGCATAGGCATAGCAAAAGAGCGAGCAACTAGCATAGCAAAGATAGAAGTGATTTCGAGGGTATGGTCATCTTGCTCGCAATGTTCTCGAGTTGTCGAAAGCTTGATCCTCGAAAGCGTTCTCAACAGGTTCCTCGCTCACGTACTCGCCTCCGGCTCTACCCAAAGCAACAACACAAACAAAGGAACCACAATAAATCACGGTGCAATGCACAATCAACATGATGCAAAACATGACATGATATGCGGGATGTGATATGCAATGCGTATGCGCGCTCCGGAAGGTAAATGATGAACCAGGCATCAACTTGGCAAACCAAGTATGCCACTGGAAAGATGATATGATTTCGGTTGAAATCGATATAAAGATCACCGGAATCGGATGCACGGTTTGCAAATGAAAAGCAAAACAAGAATGGCACAAATCTGTCATTAACAGCATGATGCCACTTAGCAAGCAACAATAAATTAAGCTACTGCACCCAAACGTACCAAAAAAGTATATGGCAGTGATCTACACAAGATGCTTGACAAAAGATGAGCACTGAGCTACATCTAAATCACATCATAACCGGTTCAAACAAGCATGGCAAAAGTGCACAAAATATCAGGCTGGACATGGCAAAAACAGCATCAGGTTGCAATATTCAGAGCAACAAAACTACATGCTACAGGAACTTATAATAGCAAAACAAGGCATGGCATGAATCTACTCAAAGCATAGAACAAAAGTCCCTTACTGACCATAAGCCAAAAAGGATCATAAAATATAGTAACACCCATGTCAATATCGAAAGTTTCGTTAACAGATTCAGCAACATGGCATGTCAAAAACTGATAACAAGTAGGCATGTTTACAAGCTCAATGCACTCACTACAGAGCCTTATATGATAAACTAAGCATACATACATCAAGAATACATGACATAGAAGACATACATGACAAGAACAATAACATAGCATACATGGATCAACCACAACAACCTTGGCAAAATTGAATAACCTGTAAACAATCTGCCAGGAAACATTTGATAGCAAAAGTAGAGCTCGATTGACTCAAGCTATGGCACTCCATAATTGCAAACAAGGGCATGGATGTATAGCGCAAGACATGTTTAACAAAACATCCTTACTGAAGTATCTCAAAATATGCATGGATCTCTCGGTAGCATCAAGTTAACATGGCATCAAAATATCAGCTAAACAGGGCTGAAATCAGCAACATCAGGACACCTACTTTGCATGCTTGTGCTAGTCACCACATAGATCACAAAAATACATGGCATACACCCCTGGAAAGATGGCATGGCATATTACAAAACACATGTAGGACTCAAATTCATAGGATGCACACATCAATCATAGCAAAAATAACAAAAGTGCAAGTTACATAAGAAACAGAAACTAACATCACATAGCCCTCTTCTAACAGCATTTCGGGCATCAAGATAAGCTCAAATGAAAATGATGCAATGAGATGAAATGATCTACTCTTCGAGGCGAACATTTTGATATATTATACGCGCAAAATGGATCTACAGATGCAAAGTTATACCCTGTTGAAAATGCCACGAAATATTAACGAAAGAAAGACTTGGAGGAAAAAAAGGAGGGGGAAGAAGTCAACGGGCGGCTCCCGATCGGATCCGGCCGATCCGGATCGGATCGGCGACGGCGGTGGCGGTGCGGGCTCGCCGGAGCCCGGGCGAGGTGGCGGCGGAGGGAGGCCGGCGAGGGCGGTGGCGACCGGCCGGGCGAGAGGCGGCGACGGGCCGGCCGGGCGCTGACGCGGGCGGGAAGGCGGCGAGCCAGCGCGAGGTCCGGCGGGCGGGGGCCGGGCAGGCGGCGGCGGGCGCCGCGCGGCGGGCGAGGCGGCCGAGGCGGCGGCGCTGGCCGCCGACGGCAATGAGGCGGCCGAGGCGGGCGGCGGCCGGGGCGCGGGCGGCGTCCGGGCCGGAGGCTCCGCTGGCTCAGGGCGGCGGCGTCTGGCGCTGGCGGACGCGTCCGGCCTTGCGTGGAGGGGAAAATTAGGGTTTCGGGGAGGAATGATCTGCGAATTTCGGGAGGTGTTTAAATAGGCATAGAGGAGCTAGGAGAGTCCAAATGAGGTGTAGTTTTACCACACGATCGTGATCGAAAGACGGAGAGCATGGAAGTGACTTAGATGGGTTATTGGGCTGTTTTGGAGGGTGTTGGGCTGCAACTCAAAAGAGGCCTTTTGAGAGTGCGGTTAACCGTTGGAGTACCAAACGAGCTCCAAATGACCCGAAACTTGACCGGTGGTCTACGGGTGGTATACCAAGGCCACTAGACAAACCTCGGTCCATTCCGAGAAGGTTTAGTACCCGCACACGGAAAAACGTAAAAGGGTCCGCCGGGGGAGATAGGAGTGTCGGATTGCAAAACGGACAACGGGAAAAATGCTCGGAAACATGAGATGAACACGTATACAAATGCGATGCACATGATGACATGATATAAAATGCATGACATGGACAAAATGCAAAATGAAGAAAAACCCAACCACGGAGGGAATATCATATATCAATGCCGAAAATGGCAAGAGTTGGAGTTACAAATGGAAGGTTACTTCCGGGGTGTTACAGGGGCCCAATATCTCCATACTTGTTCTTGTTGGCAGCAGAGGGCCTTTCGTGCCTTAACCAGAGAAGAGTCATCCAATTTGCATGGTTTACCGGTAGCACCTACGGCGCCGCCAGTGAATCATCTTCTATTTGCAGATGACAACCTGTTGTTCTTCAAGGCCAATAGTATGGGTGCTACTGAGGTAAACCAGGTGCTGAATATTTATTTTCAGGCAACAGGGCAACAAATTAATTACTCAAAATCCTCGATCTTCTTTAGCAAAGGGGTTCCCGAGAGCACAAGGGTGGAGATAAAAGGCTTGTTGAATGTTCCCAGTGAAACTCTTAATGAGAAATACTTGGGGATGCCGTCAGATATTGGAAATTCAAAAAATGGTGCCTTTAACTATTTAAAGGTCCGTTTGTGGAGCAAGGTGCATGGATGGATTGAAAATACCATGTCAACAGCTGGCAAGGAAGTTCTAGTCAAGTCACTTGCTCAAGCGGTGTCTGTTTTCTCCATGTCATGCTTCAAACTACCTAGGGGTCTATGTGAACATCTGAATATGTTGATAAGGAAGTTTTGGTGGGGGAGCAAGGATGGAAAAACAAAACCACATTGGGTCTCCTGGCAAACAATGACACAACCAAAAGGGATGGGCGGTCTTGGTTTCAAGGACTTTGAATTGTTCAACCTCGCCATGCTAGCCAGGCAAGCGTGGCGGTTATTACAGCATCCCGAGACTCTAAGTGCCAGACTTTTGAGAAGCATTTACTATCCACAGTCTGACATTCTCCAAGCTAACCTTGGCGGACACCCAAGCCAAGTGTGGAGAGCTATAGTGGAAGGAAGAGATACCCTAAAACAGGGATTGATCAGGCGGGTCGGAAACGGAGAGACAACATACATTTGGCGGGACAATTGGCTACCACGGGACGAGATGATGTGCCCGTATGGGTGTTTGATAGCGACCCCGTCTTCCAGAGTGTCAGAGTTAATCGACCACACGTCCGCGTCATGGGACAGGGCTAAGGTTGAAGCAACCTTTTTGCCAATGGACGCTCGAGTGGTAATGGGCATTCCCCTATGTACCCGCAACTTACCTGACTTATGGAGTTGGCATCACGAAAAGTATGGAATTTTCGGTGAAATCTGCATACAAAATGCTTGTGGCCACCAAGCAACGGAGAGAGGCATGGCTTGAGGGCAACTCGGGCTCTTCAAGCACAAATACTGAGGAGGGTGCATGGAAATCTCTATGGAAAACGAGTGTCCCCGCAAAGGTTCGAATGTTTCTCTAGCATCTTTCAAAAGATTCCTTGCCAGCCAACGATATAAGAGCACACCGACATATGTCTGACTCGGCTTGCTGCGGATTGTGTGGAGCGCCGGATTCATGGAGGCACTCACTAGTGGAATGTTCAGCGTCCAGATGCATTTGGGTGCTGAGTGACAACGAGCTAATGCATAAAATGATGATGGTGACGGAGCCTTCAGCCAAGTAATGGTTGCTCACATTGAAGGAAACACTCGCGCATGACATGTTTGTGCTGATGTCGGTCACATTGTGGGCCATCTGGTCGGCTAGGCGAAAAGAAATACATGAAGGGATCTTTCAGAGCCCACAGTCAACTCAAGCCTTCATTCACAGATTCATCGATGACCTACAGATAATAGCAGGACATCAAAACCCACCAGCAGCCCGGGCAACTATACCTCCTACATCTACCCGGCCTAGAGCCAAGGCACCACCACATGGTTACGCTAAAATCCATGTGGACGACGCTGTTAGGCATGAGCGAGGGGGAGCAGCAGTAGCGGTCTGTAGGGATGATAGAGGAAATTATCTGGGAAGCTCGGCGCTGGTCGTTTATGGTGTGTGCAACCCAACCACTTTGGAGGCTATAACATGCAGGGAGGTGCTAGCTCTTGCGGAAGATCTAAATTTGACGAACTGTGTTATCTCCAGCGACTGCAAGCAAGTGGTGTCCGATATCTCTAAAGGAACATTAGGGGCTCATGGGGCAGGGGGGGCGCCTCGGGCCCCCAAGATCCAGGGCCCCCCTTCAGGTGTCATGTACGTATAAAGGTATAGTAGCCCATCGGCCTATAGCTCTTGCTGAAAAGAAAGTAGCCTAGCAAGGGATGGCAGGTTACTCCAAAAAAAAGCAAGGGATGGCAGGTAATAATAGTGTACGCACGTAAATCACGTCAATCAGATCGCGAGGGAAAAAAGATCAGCGTACGCACGTAAATCACGTCGTCCCCGTCCTCTTTCCTTCTTTTTTTGGCACAAGTACCGATCTCTTTCCTTATTCCTTACGATCGTGAAACATTCTCCTAAAAAAAGACGATCGTGCGCCATGTGTTCATCCCAAATTTTCTATTCTCTGTTCCCTTGTTCCAAACTTCAGATCCCAAGTCGCAGAGGGCTGGTTGGTCTAAGGCGCTATACGCAGAGAAGACGGAGCACGAACATCGCCTGGCTCCTAAAAATTGACACTGATGGAGTTAGCGCACGCGTACATCGCCGAGCACCTGCCACCAGACATGCACATCACATCATTGCCCCGATCCAATCAATCTGAGGTATATCATATTACTATTCCCGACAATTTCAAGCAAAGTTTCGTGCCACATGGGAAGAAACAGTTTGATAAAAATAGTTGACCAAGAAGAAATTCTAGAAGGCGAGAAATTTTTTCATGTTAAATATTTGTTTGTTTTGGTTGATATGAATCACTTCATTGAAGAAAGGGTTTAAAAAACTCATGGTGTGTAAAGATTTATTCGGATTTACTGTACATGTGATTTTTGCAACAGCTAAAAGAAGCTTTTCAAACTTGAAATTATTGAAAGAACAATTGGCATAAACAATTAATGACCCAATAGAGCTTAAATGGTTAGGCAACATTATGCATGAGGAAGAAGGACGAGATTGACATCAACCAATCATAAGCGTCTTTGCATCAAAGAATGTTACAAGAAAATTTTAAGATAATAATGTGTATAAGTTATTATATAAATATGGATTTTCGATGTAGTTAAGTATTTATTGGTAACATTTCGTGTAGAATTAAATTAATTACTATTGTTATGATGATTATATTAAGGGGCCCCGAATGTTACCTTCGCCCCGGGTCCCCAAAATCTCAGGACCGGCCCTGTTTGGCACTCCCCATGACCCTAAATGTATCCCACAACATATGGATTTTGGTGATGAATAAAGGTTTTCTCACCCCTCAAAAAAAAAACCCGTGCCGTGGCTGGCCCATGGCGGGCCGTGCCAGCGTGCTCGTGGGCTGCCCTGTTTGGCCCGGCCCGTTTGGCCACCTATAGAACCACCCCCACCGAACAAAAAAAGATCTCAACATTTGCTCAAAAAAAAAAAAAAAAGATCTCAACAACACAGGCAGGCAGCCACCCATGCTGCGCAGGGCGGTCGCCGCGGAGGCGCGGCGGCGCATCTCCGTTGCCCTGGCGAGACTCGCGCACGAGCTCGCGCAGCCTCAGGCCCAGTCGGCAGGTCCCGATAGGCGCGGCTTTGAGCCGTCGTGGGTCCCGCTGTACAAGAGGATCTCCAAGGTGTCCGACGGCAGACCGCCGGGGATAGTGGCGGCGGAGATGGACGAATGGCTCCGGCAGAGGTCCCGGCTCTCGCAGCAACAGATCCTCGCGTACGTCCGCGAACTAACCAGGTTTAAGAAGAACGAGAGCGCGCTCGAGGTGCCATCCCCCTTCCCCAAATCTCTTCCTTTTGTTGTTCGATGCTGCATTAGCGATGAAGCATGTTTTTTCCTCCCCAAAATGATTCTTGTGCTACTACCATTTGCAATCAGTTACGAGTAGTACTCAATATTATTGATAATCATGAAGGCCGATGCTAAAGAGAGAAAAAAACGAGAAAAAAGATGCATTTGCCATGAGCTAGTTCAGTTGGAACAATGAATGTTGTGCTGTAGTTAACAGGCTTTATTGCTTCTGACAGACTGCTGGAAAAATTTTGATGGATAATTTGTCTCAAACAAACATGTTTTTTTTCATGTTTGGGCCTTCTATGCTGCAGCTCCCGTCCCCTGCGTCCAGGGCCGTCTCCAGGAATTCGGGGCCCCGGTGCGGAATACGAAATGGGGCCCAAATTTAGCAAAAAATTGTATTACTAATATAATTAGACATATTTTCACTTAATATATCGCTTCGAATATGTGTTATTTCATACAATAGTTGGAAAATATATTAGATAGTAATGCTAAAGAGTAAACGTAGAATTGAAACAATAAACTTCCCTTTTGTGAATTGTAATAAATTGTAAACTGACCGCATGTTCTATCAAAAAGCATCATCTGTCTAGTACTCCCTCCTTCCCGAATTACTTGTCGTAGAAATGATAAAATAAATATATCTAAAATTAAAATATGTCTAGATACATTTCTTTCCGCGACAAGTAATTCTGGATGGAGGGAGTATTTCTTAAAACAAAATCTTTAAATCCATTGACTCTATTATCGCAAAATAAAAATCCATTGGGTCTTTCTTAGAATGATAGTGTAGCAGACGAGCACACAACGAAGAATTAGTACTACAATTAGAAATTAGCTTACAGCTAGTGTGATAATCTTATTAATTTTGATTAAAACTAAGTGCATGCATAATCGAGTAGCACTCTTCTAATAGTAGGCATTGCATTCGATATGACAGGAGGACGTCAAAAGAACCAGGAAGAGAACGATTGTAACAAAAAAAAATAGCCCTAACTAGTTTTTCGTTTATCTATTTTGATCCCAGGCTTATGGCTACGACTTTCCTTGGAAAATATTATTGTGGTTAGAGGCTGCGGCATTAAAGAAACAAGCACTCTCGGCCATAGCGATTAGGCCCATTAGCGTAACTAGCCTGCCTTATTTTTCTACTTGCTCTTTTACAAACGGGGCCGAAAGGGGAGTGGATAAATCAATACTGGGCCAACTGAGGGCCTGTTGGCTGGGTATTAGTGCAGCGTACCGTGCGTTCCGCTTCTCGTGCAAGGTTTCTTCCGATTAAATCGGATCAAGCAAGCCAGCCGAAAAAGACAGCAAACCAGCGCATGAACCGCGGCCGTTACACGGTTTTCCCTCGATCGGGGCCCCTATGATTTCGGGGGCCCTGTGCGATCGCACCGCTCGCACACCCTTGTCGACGGGCCTGACCGCGTCCCTCTCGAGGCGACTCGGGGAACCCTAAGCGCCCGCCGCCGCCCTCCACCCTCCTCACCTCGCCGCCGCCGAGGGACACAATGGCAAAGCCAGTGCGGCGCGGCGGCGGGCCTCTCCTCGGCGCGCTCTCTCCCGGCGGCGGCGCGAGTTCTTCCGGCGGCGGCTTGGCGGCGGAACTCGGCGATGACTCGGTCCCACGGCGGGGTGGAGGCGAGGCACCGTTCGATGGTGCCGCCTCCATGGCGGGCGCGCTTAGGGCCCTTGACCCGATCCGATCTGGATCTGGTGGTGCTTGGGTGCAGGCCATGGCGGTGGCGGCGTGGTGTTCGCCGGGCTTGTCGGCCTCTAGGCACCATGGGGTGCCGGCGGCACGCGTGCCGGCGTGGTGACGCTGGTGGGCGTGGTGGTCATCTTCTTCCGAGATGGCGGCCGAGCTTGGTGATCGGATCTCGAGATCCATCATCTAGTCCCGGCTGCAGTAGGGAGACATGGTTGCCGGTGAAAACCGAGCCGACGGCAGCGATGGCGGCGTTTCGCCGTTACCTTGATGGAGGCATCGTCGTGTAACTTCGTCGACCCACTCGTGCTTTGCCCGGGAAACCCTAGGATCTGGTGTTCCGGATCGAGCGATGGCGGCACTGCGGTGTCGTTTTCTCTTGGGAGCATCGTTTGTGGAGCAGCATTTGGAAGTTAGAGGCGGGAGGTGGAGCGGCTTCGTCTTGCACGGAGCTTCGGTGGAGATGTCAAGTCATGCACGACCGACGGTGCTACGCTTTGTCATGCACGGTCGGCGGGTGCTACGCACGACGATCTTCCAAGGACTTCAAGCTGTGTCGGCTAGTGGTACTTGGCAGCATGGCGCCGAGGTGTATCGATGGCGACCGCGACGTGCTCAGCTGTTTGCGCGTAGGGAGGAGGTGTTGTTGGGCGCCATGGTGGCGTCGACGATAGCTAGACCGAGCAAGGTTGATGCATCAGTACAGTTCTGAAGATGGAGCGGTAGCAGTTGGCGGCGGCGGCCTCTGAGAGCTCGCCGGACCAGTGTGTGCCCCAGACCCGGCAAGTGGCTAGGTTGGGGTCTCAGGTCTTAGATGTTAGGCTTGGCTGCGATGTCTGTTTGGTATTAGGCCCAGGCTATCTGCGCCCCTTCATCAACTGGATAGGTGTAGCGACAGTTTGTTGCTTAGACGGCGGCTTTAGTCTTATTGTTGTATGACTTTGTAAGGTCTTGTGAGAATAATTAATAAAGTGGCCGTATGCATCGCCCAGATGCAGAGGCCGGGAGTCATCCTCCTTTTCTTAAAAAAATGTATTTTTCATGTTTAGTACAAATAACTGCAGATCAAGCGTATAGAGTCTGGAGAGGTTTGACCAATAATGTCTATAACAAAACTATTTATGGTTAAGAATGGTCTTAAACAGAGTTAATTTCCAATTTCGTGGAATTCATCTGTCATTGGTTGCTTGCCCATAACACACTCTACTGCTTAGCGGGGATCTCGATTCTCACACATGAATAGGCAAAAGAACCTGGAGAGAAAATGTTCTAGAGGGAAGAAAAATAAGACTTAACATTAGAAAATGAAGGTTTATGTTCTAACAGCAGAAGGTTCAGATGGTGATGACATTTGTCTGTCCTAATATTCTTTTTATGTTCACTATAATATTGTGGTACCGAGCGTCCATGTGCTGTTCTGGTGCAATCTCTTAATGAGCAAAGTATCTTTTTATTTTCACTGTATAATTTTCGCCCATGTTGTTATGTACCCAGTTGTTGGACTGGATGGAAGCTCGTGGAGCAAACTTGAGTCCTGGCCATCAAGCAGTGCGGCTTGACCTCGTTTCAAAAGTACATGGGATACAGGCAGCTGAAGAATATTTCTGGAGCCTGCCAAATATATCTAAGTCAGTGAAAACTTATTCCTGTTTGCTTAACTGCTATGGTAACCACGGGTTGGCATACAAAGGTCTGGAGCTTTATGAGAAGATGAAAGCCAAAAATATTGTTCCAGATAAACTGGTGTACAACTACTTGATGAAATTGTACCAAAAGGCAGGCCAGCCAGAGAAAGTTCTCTCCACATTTGAAGAAATGCGAGAAAGTGGTATAAGTGCTGATAAGTTTGCATACTTCACCTTGATAGAAAGCTATATCACAATGAATGACCTGGACGCTGGGGAGAAGGTCCTGGAAGAATTGCAGAAGGTGGCTCCAGTTCACTGGTCCTTGTACACTCTGATGGCAAACTATTACATTAAACTAGAGCTGTTTGGCAAGGCAGAAGTTGCCCTAAAGAAAGTTGAGCAAGTTATGGACAAGGCTGAGTTGCAGTCCTGGACTGCCCTCCTCTCCTTACATGCCCGTTGTGGCAATTCAACCGAGGTGAAGAGGATCTGGGAGTCGTTGAAGTCCACATTCAAGAAATGCTTGAACAGAAGCTATCTTGTGATGCTTCAAGCTCTGCGTATGATTGATGACTTTGAGTCTTTGCAGCAAATCTTCCAGGAGTGGCAATCAAGCTATGAACGTTATGACATGAGGATAATAAATATTATGATTAAAGCTTACCTTGATAAGGGTATGATAAACGAAGCTGAGGCTATCCGTCAGAGCACAATGGCTCAGGGCCATTGCGACGAGGGCACAGTTTGCATATTTGCAGAGTTCTATTTGGATAAATCTGATGTTAATGCGGCATTGGAGATCTTGGGAGATGCAAAGAACATGGTGACGGCGCACAAATGGGTGCCATCGAAAGAGCTTGTGAGCAGATTTCTGAAGCACTATGAAGAGTCAAAGGATGTTGCTGGTGTGGAGTCTTTCCTCGAGTGCTTGAATAGTCTTGAATGCCTTGATGCGGAAACTTATGATGCCGTAATGCAGACCTATGTACTTGCAGGTAGAACCTGAGACGACGAAATTGCTGAAAAGTGTCTCTGACGGTTGACATAGAAAGAGGAAATTTTCGTTTGTAGAATTGGAGGCTACTGTAGACCTTTTTCTTTGTCATAGAGCAGTACTATAACTTGTCGAACATGTCATTATGTCGTGAAAGGAGGAAGCATCTGGTGTACATGATGAAATTGATGATCGTTGCCATCCCTTGCTGTCACTGGATTTCTGTATCATACTACATTGCCAGGTCTTTTGGCATTTTACATTTGATGCTCTGCTAGCTCCCCCTGAGTACGGTAACATCTATCAATGGTGCTAACACGATGGAGTAGTTATTTTCAAAATACAAGATTCTCAATTGCTTTTAATTTACTCATGCAGTCGTCTGCTCGACTTGATAGCACAATATTCCAATAAGTTCTGATTACACATGAATTAAGCCTAACGGTCAATTACCTGATAGAACTTTTGTTGTGGTTATGTTGTTTCTCCAGCAAATAGAAAAGCTATGTAAGTTCTGGCCTGAGTTCCTCGCCGGCAATGGCGGTCGTACTGCTGCCACATCGCACTCACCAGTTGAGCGTGCAGCCTGTTGGAATTATGTGTCCTACAACTATATTCAAATTATTTGGAATTGTTAATATCCGGAATACCTCATTGTGAGATTATAAATGTATTTATGCATTGAATTATTTTACATGATTATCATGGAATTATCACTTGTTGGAATGTACTTAAGCTATATGCTTAAGGAAGCTGGTCGATTATCAGTGGAACACAGTATGCTATATATATTGAAAAGACTACCCGGGTACACTGATGATTGGAAGGAGCTAGATCGTATAGTTAGATTACAGCCCTAATGTTGATCTACATAATTAGAGGAATTTACACTCTATTATGGCGCGTTGCTCACAAGCGCGTGCTCCGGGGACACAACGGTAGTATCCGTTAACAGACAAATTTGATCGTGGTTGGTAATTTGATTTGGACTCTATCCGGAAAAATAGTTAAAAAAAAAAAACTAGGAATCTTATCTGTATAAGAGGTGGACTCTTTGGAAAGGCAGTATAAGAAGGTCCCTACCCCCTAACCTCACATATGCGAATTGTGAGCGGCACCACGAATAAGCGCAGAGGAATTAGGGGTAGACCGCAAACCCTAAATTTCTATCATTGGTATCATGAGCGAGGTTCAGTCGCGGTCGTAACCCAAATCGCTTGCCGTCTCGGCACCATCGACGATGGAATCCGCTGCCTACTCTACCTCTACCGCTGGTCACCTTGGACGCCGACCCGAAGCCACCAGATTCTACAGCAATCGGGGATGAGCAGCGCCGTACACACGGAATCGCCGCCGCGCCCATGGCCGCTCGGTCGCAACAAGACTTCCGCAGCTCGTCTCTCGCATTGATCTGGTGATACTATTGCTAATTATGTCGGGGTCTTCAACCATGCGCTACTGCGACAGATACGTGAGCGAGGTTCTGTGTTGATCCCATCTGCCGGATGCACCAGGTCGTTGATCTGGGAAATCAATTGGAGTCTGACTCGTATGCAGCAACCCATGCACGTAGGTCAGGGAAGGAATCAGCCAAATCATCACAATTTTCTTGGCACGTGGATCGAGGAAGTAGTGTACTTCGTACAGACATCACCAGGAAACCTTGACTCCTTATTTATTTTCTGGCTAAGATGGGAATTCTTTCTAATCGTGCCCAGTTCACGTGGAGCGGAAATCAACCAGCGGGCCGGCCGCGCCGCAGCCGCAGCGTTCACGTTGCTGGAAGTTTTGCGCGTTGACCACCCCGGAAGCGACATGGGACCGTGGAAGGATGCTTGTAATTCATAGGACTTGCCAGTTTGGATCTTCTGAAATTTTCAGGCTTGAAGCAAGGAATTTATTCGTAATATGTCATATGCACGTCAAATTCTTCCGGTGTATTCTTTGCCGAGTTCTACAAATTGATTTTGGTGGCGCTTTATGTTCACGGTTTGGAAAAGGAAGTAATTTTTTTCTTTCTGCTGGTATAATGATTATGTTATTTACATTCACAAACCGGAAAAGATATATTACATGCCACTGAAAATCAATGCGATCTGGAATATATATTCTTTCTTGCGGCATTTGTCGGGAAATACATATTGTTGGATATATATTGGTTAACTCTATGTGGAATTTATTGAATAATTGATTTTTCAATTTAACTTCATTGCGATATGGGATACTATTTGCACTATGGAGGAAGATAGAAACTCTCTGAGGGAAGGATCTGACCAAATTTTATTGGTTACACCTCGAAGAGGAAGATATAATATTTTTTCAGTGCAATCGGCAAAGTGGAAGGTATGTCTATAATTTGTATGCACGGAATTTTTCCATTTACAACTATTAAAAAAAATTAGTTGTGTTGTGCATTCTAGTTATCATTTACCATGATATAATGTTACACTTCGATGCAAACAATTCCAAGGAAATGCTAAAGTTAATAAACTTGGAATTGGAAATTATGCCCTCAAACATCGTTGTGGAGGAAAATTATTGTTGATGGATACGCTACTGTACTAACATTGCATGAGAAGGAATTCAAAAAAAAAGTGTCTATTATGACAATCACTTATTTATGGAGGAAGATGGGAACCACTCCATGGAAATTTAAGGAAATTCACTCTCACTTAACAGTATGCACATTATTAATACTTGCATTAAATATGTATAAGTCACTTTTTTTTAAATAGTTGGATTGTTGGTTAAGCTTCTATGTATTATATTGCTGGAAAACAATAGCAATTTTATTAGCATGCTAACAGTACCAAAGGAAATTATATATATTGTGTGTTTTGTCATTACTGCCAAATCTTATACACTTTGGAATTGGAATTTTTCCCATGAAACTCCGTTGTGGAGGAAAAGTATTATTGTTATAGGACACTCTATATGCAACTTCAGTGTGAAGGGATTTAATTTATGGTTCTATCTTGGAACACATTATTTATGAAATACTATTTGAAAAAGGAAGAGTGGAAATATTGCTCAATGATAATATTAGTGCATTACGGAATTTCACACAATGGTCTATTCTTTCTTGATGGTTCATTGGAAGTTAGAAACCCGATTGTTATTTGGGGAACGTAACTCCATAGAGAGGAATGCTGATAATAGGAATACATGCTTAGAATTTATTAATTTTTTCATGGACGACTTGGTCACAAGTTCCGGAATTCAAAACTTTAGTGGGAGGAATTTGGTTTTCTGAAGCACGTATATAATGGGTATTTGACTTGCACACCTTTTCTGAAGGTGGAAGGAGATAAAAAGCTTCACACCATTCTTTATATATATATATATATATATATATATATATATATATATATATATATATATATATATATATATATATATACACACACACTTATAGTAATTGTTTTCCACTCCCACTAGAGGTAGGATCGTTTATTTCATTTCGCTCATCAATGATTGCACTTTATATGGTTATATGTTTACTTTCACTATACAAGTCGGAAGGTACACTGATTGGTGGGGGGAGTACACTTCAGGAATATGCCAATTTAATACGGAAATAGCATGGAACTACTTTCTCCATCGTGATATATTGTATACTTCATAATTGAGTGGAGGAATTGAATATCTTTGATACTCCCTTGTTATTTTTTCTGGAAGAAGCAGAACATATTGCAGTTATACTATTTTTATCTAGCACAGTCACTCCTTATGGTTTGTAGACTGGAAGGAAGTATTTGGTTTTGGAAGGAAATTCTAAATTACTACAAAACACACACCAGGAATTTGCTAATTGTTATTCTAATGGATCAATGGTATGTTTTTTGATCTTGAAAAGGAAAACTGGTGGAAAGTGGGAGCACAATTGTGACGCCCCAAGACCGGAGCTTCAGTTGCCTTCCAGGGTTTCCGAGTTTTGTCGTGTGGTTTGTTTTGTTTTTGCATTGCATCATGTCATCTCTTGCATTGCATCATCTCATCATGCCATCATATCATTAATTTTTAAAACTCTTCTAAATAAATTGTATGGATTTTCTCGATCCATTTAAATCGAGGGAATTCACATGGTGTTTTCTCTTTATAACATATCCTCCTAATAGATATGGAGCTATTATAATTTATTCCATTTATTTGGAATTGATCTTAACACACTTGCAAAATAATTTCGTGCCTTTTCTGCTCCGAATTGACCTCAAAACCTTGCCATTTTATTCTATCATTTTCCGGAGATCCACCAAAAATCCTCGGGCCATTTTTGTTAAATTCCTCAACTTGTAACGCCCCGGACACACCCGCCGGTGGTCGTTACTCCTGGCGGGATCTAGACTGGCCCCACAGATCAATACTAGTCTTTTCTGCGCACTTTGTCCTCACTCGTGCGCACCCGGGAGCAACTTCCCGGTCGGTCACCCATCCTGACACTACTCCAAGCTGAGCACGCTTAACTTTGGAGTTCGTCCGAATGGGCTCCCGAAAAGAAGGAATTCCTTATTGATATGAGTAGTCTATCATCCCTAATAAGCCGTGCTATTACATACACCCCCACTCGGAGGAACCGACGTCCTCGTCGGGCCACAGAACGCCCTCTTGGCACAAACGTCGTGCTTCCAGTCCGTACATGTGCCATGTCGGGTGCCACGACGGGTCACAAACGTCATGAACAACATGACCACGCACCTGTCCGCAACCATCCGTGTAATCGCGAGGGTCGGCTCGATACCAACTTGAACGCCTCGATGCGGCTATATCTCCCACGTGTCGAAGCACGACTTAGAGGCATAACCGCATTGAAAGCAATGTCGCAAGTGAGGTAATCTTCACACAACCCATGTAATACATAAGGAAAGAGATACATAGATGGCTTACAATCGCCACTTCACACAATACATGAGTAAAACATTACATCATACAGATACAATCAAGGTCCGACTACGGAACCAAAATAAAAGAAGACTACCCCAAATGCTACACAGATCCGGATCGTCCCAACTGGCTCCACTCTTGATCACTGAACGAAACAACACAAAGAACAAGATCTTCATCGAGCTCCTCCTTGAGCTCGGGTCCATCACCGCACGGTTTCATCGGCACTGCAAACTGGTTTGAAGTATCTGTGAGTCACGGGACTCAGCAATCTCACACCCGCGAGATCAAGACTATTTAAGCTTAAAGGTAGGACAGTGTTGTGAGGTGGAGCTGCAGCAAGCGACTAGCATATATGGTGGCTAACATACGCAAAAGAGAGCGAGAAGAGGAGGCAAAGCACGGTCGGACAACTATGATCAAGAAGTGATCCTGAAACTACTTACGTCAAGCATAACCCAGAAACCGTGTTCACTTCCCGGACTCCGCCGAGAAGAGACCATCACGGTTACACACGCGGTTGGTGTATTTTAATTAAGATCCACTTCGGGTTTTCTACAACCGGACATTAACAAATTCCCATCTGCCACATAACCGCGGGCACGGCTTTCGAAAGTTCAAAACCCTGCAGGGGTGTCCCAACTTAGCCCATGATAAGCTCTCGCGATCAACGAAGAATAGACCTTCTCCCGGAAGACCCGATCAGTCTCGAATCCGGCTACAAGACATTTCACAGCAATAAAACAAGACCAGCAAAGCCGCCCGGATGTGCCGACAAATCTGATAGGAGCTGCACATATCTCGGTCTCGGGGCACACCGGATAAGTCAAGCTACGAGTAAAACCAACCCTCGAGTTGCCCGAGGTGGCCCCAGTTGCTGCTCGATTCGGACCAACACTCGAAGGAGCACCGCCCGGGGGCTAAAATAAAGATGACCCTCGGGCTCCGAAACCCAAGGGAAAAGGGCATAGGTGAGGCAAATGGTAAAACCAATGTTGGGCCTTCTTTGGAAAAGTCTTATTCAAAGCGAACTGTCAAGGGGTCCCATAAATCACCCGACCGCGTTAGGGACGCAAAAATCCGGGAACATAATACCGATATGACGGAAACTAGGGCGGCAAGAGTGGAACAAAACACTGCATAAGGCCGAGCCTTCCACCCTTTACCAAGTATATAGATGCATTAATTAAATAAGATATATTGTGATATCCCAACAAGTAAACATGTTCCAACAAGGAACAACATCTCCATGTTACAACAAGGAACAAACTTCATCTTCACCTGCAACTAACAACGCTATAAGAGGGGCTGAGCAAAAGCGGTAACATAGCCAAACAACGGTTTGCTAGGAAGGGTGAAAAGGTTAGAGGCTGACATGGTAATATGGGAGGCATGATAAGCAAGTGGTAGGCATCGCAGCATAGGCATAGCAAAAGAGCGAGCAACTAGCAAGCAAAGATAGAAGTGATTTCGAGGGTATGGTCATCTTGCCTGAAATCCCGCAAGGAAGAAGAACGAATCCATGAAGAAGACAAACGGACGAGGTCGAATGAATCCTCACAACTCCGGAACGAAAACGAAGCTAACGAGAGAAGCAAACCGGAAAGAAGCAAACAACATAGTAAACAACCATCACATAAACATGGCATGATGCACAATCAAGTATGATGCATGTCCGGTTTAATGAGGCATGGCATGGCAATATGGACAAACAAAACTACAAGTTAAGTGGAGCTCAATATGCAACGAGTTGCATATTGACGGAACACCACATCAATTATTTAGTTCTCTCTCGGTTAGGTACTCAACAATATTAAATGTTATTAAACATGGCAAGAGGGTGAAGCATATGAAACTAACTATTTAGGCAAGTTTAAATGAGGCCGGAAATAAGAAACAACAATTCCGGAAAATCCCCATATGCATATTATGGATTCGGTACAGATCTGCCCTAAACACAATTTTAATGTTGTTAAACATGCAAAGTAATGCTACCATGTTAAACTAGGCATTTTTCTACCCCATTTACATATATAATTTATTTAAAATGGAGCTACGGATATTTAGTTATGAAATAAATCATTTTAGCATGGCATAATGCAAATTAATGCAAACAACAATTATAAACAATTAAAATGTTGTTATCATGATGCGGATGACATGTGCAAGTTTTATGCAATATTATGAAAACGTTATCATGAGCATGATATGAAGCATTATGTCACCGTGGTGGAAGAAAGGGGTGCCACGGCAACGAATCCGAAAATGATGCCACGGCAACATATCGGTTCCGATAACTCGATTGAGATATCGGTACAAAGGAAAACGTGACGGAAGCGAGTCATGCAAGATGGTGGGGTGATCCCGGATTCCGGGTTCCCACGGAACGGTGGCATGGCAAAAGAGGGGCATCGCAAGGATGATTCGATCACGGCGGTCGTCACGGGTTATACCTTCGGAACGAGCAATCGGGACGGGTCGAGTTTGTAGAGGGAAGTAGAGGAAGTAGTCGTTCTCGGGCGTAGAGGGAAGTAGTCGTACACGGCGTAGGGGGAAGTCGTTGTTCACGTTCGATGGTAGTGGTACATCTCGTCATCGGAAGTAGTTGTTCATGTCCCGTGGATGTTCGGGGTCCACGGGGTCTTCGAGGGTCGACGGTAGTGGTACTTGGTGAATCCCGAAACGGACTTGGCGTCTTCGCGCGTAGGGGTACTTGTCGTTAACCACGGAAGTAGTTGTTCACGTTTTGGAGTTGAACTTGCCGCTCGTGGTACACGGGTCTTCGGAGATGGTAGTGGTACATGGGTCTTCGGAGATGTCCGGGGTCGTCGTTAGAGGTACTTGTCACATCGCCGAGCGTAGTCGACCTTGGCAGCTCCGTGTAGTCGAACTCGACGATCCGAGGGGGTACTTGTCGCATCCACGTGTAGTCGAACTTGGTACATTCCGAAGGGGTACTTGGCGCATCACCGTGTAGTCGATCTTGACAGAACCCAATGTCCTCGAGGGTAGTCGTGGTACTTGGCGAAATCCACAACGAATGTAGTCGTGCACGTCGTAGTCGGACTTGACAAAAATCACACCGTCTCGGGTTTGGATCTTCCGGGGCAGCGGCGACTGCAGGTACATGGGGAGGCTACACCGGGTCCCAAGGCAAGCAGGCGGGCAACGGCAACGAAGCAGCGGCAGAAACGGGCGAGCGGGAGGCTCGCAGGGCCTCGGGTGCTCGAGGGGAGACCGAGGGCGGCTGGACCCGGCCGGAAGCGACGAACGGGCGGCGGCCATGGCGTCGGGCAGGGCCTCCCGAGGCAGGGCGCCGGAGTTGAAGGTGCTTGGCGGCCGGGGAGGATGGCTGGGGGCGAGGCCGCAGGCAACCGGCGGGGCAGGCGGCGGCTTCGGCGTGGTGGTCGCGAGGAGGCGACGAGGAGAGGGCCGCAGGGACGGGAGAGGAGGCAGGGGGCGCCGAGGAGGAGGGTTGAGGGCGACGGCGCTCCTCCTTGAGCTCGTCGGCGACGAGGGGAACACTGGGGGCGGGCGAGGTGGCTGTGGCGGGCGAGGTGGAGAGGCGCGGACGGCGACGAGGTGGCGCAGGTCGGCGAGATGCCTGGCGGCGCTAGGAGGAGGAGGCCGAGGGGGGATCGGGCGCAGGGGGTGGAGAAGAGAGGCGGCGAGGGAGAGAGCGAGGGGAGATGGGAGAGAGCGAGGGGATCGGGCAGGGAGGCGACGGCGCTGGAGGGAGGAGCGAGGGGGATCGGGCGCGATGTGGCTGCGGGCTAGGGTTAGGTCGGTGGGGCGGCTGGGCCTGCTTAGGCTGCAGATGGGCCAGGGAGGCCTTGGGCCAAAGGAGAGGGAGGCTGTTGGGCTCTCCACTCCCTCTAATATTTAGCAGAAAAACAAATAAAGAGAGACAAAAGAACGAGAGGGTTGGAGAAAGAATTTGCGGGCGCGGACAATTTTCCCGGGCTCACAAAAATATGAGGAATTTAACAAAAATGGCCCGAGGATTTTTGGTGGATCTCCGGAAAATGATAGAATAAAATGGCAAGGTTTTGAGGTCAATTCGGAGCAGAAAAGGCACGAAATTATTTTGCAAGTGTGTTAAGATCAATTCCAAATAAATGGAATAAATTATAATAGCTCCATATCTATTAGGAGGATATGTTATAAAGAGAAAACACCATGTGAATTCCCTCGATTTAAATGGATCGAGAAAATCCATACAATTTATTTAGAAGAGTTTTAAAAATTAATGATATGATGGCATGATGAGATGATGCAATGCAAGAGATGACATGATGCAATGCAAAAACAAAACAAACCACACGACAAAACTGGAAACCACGGAAGGCAATCAAGCTCCGGTCTTGGGCGTCACAACACTCCACCACTACGAGAGGATCTCGTCCCGAGATCTAGGATGGCACCGGAGAAAAACGGAAGAGGAAGAGGTAAAACAAAGTTGCTTCTTTGACAAACGAGTGAAAACCAAAGAACCTTGAGAGGTTGAACGAAATGAAAGAAAGAAAACAATGAAGATGAAGAAAGTTGAAAACACTCCGTAGAAAAGAGGAACAAGGACCATTACGAGAACTTGAAGGTTGCAAAGACATGGATCAAGAGTTTAAAGGACAAAATAGAATTCGAAACCACTCCGGTTAAAACTAGATGAGAGAGGAAGAAGATTGATAAAATTTGGACAGCACTCCGACTGAAAAAGGAAGGAATTGAACATGAACTAGGCAAAAGGAAAGCACCTGGATGAGACTCCGGTTAAAAGAGGAACGATAGACACAACACTCCGGTTAAAAACGATAAGCAAGGAAAAGGACATGATCTTTACAAAACGAGTGTACAATGGTGGAATTATTGGCAATTACACTAGAATACAATCTTGACACCAAAGGAAACTACAAGTGAAACTCCTGACACTAACATGCTTAGGATAAGTGGGAGGAATTAACCTGGAATATCATGTCAGGATAATTGTTATGTGTTGTTGGAGGAAGCTACTCTAAAAAAAAATTCAAAGGAAGTCTCTTAAAAAGGAAATATACCCACTCTTGCTATTCAATTCTTCACACAAAAGGAAATATACTTTGTGGAAACTCTCTCGCTCTTTCTCCTGGATTTAGGGAAAGAGGAACTAAAGAGATGGTTTGCTAATGGAACATATTCATGTATGGTCTTATAACAAGCTTCACATCAATGGAATAGAAGGTCATCTACAAATGCAAGTGTGAAATATTTTTCATTATTACTGTATATGTTAACATTGTTTTGTTGTTTGTAATGATAAAGTCACATTGATGGAAGTGAAAGCTTGGTCATGTTTAATTTTCATATGGAAGGAACGTTTGAAGCTTCCTATATTTTTAGGAGTGGAACAACATAGGGTATTTTTCGAAACGTTTCCTATGGAAAATTACAAACTTGTTAAAGTACCTGGAACCAAACTCGGTGAGGAATTATGTTCGAACTCCCGAGGACAAAGGGATAATAATGGTGTGGAAATTTATCGTTTCTTCATTATACAATCGTACCTTAGCTTTCGGAATTTATGATGCATTCAAGTAGTGGAAGGAACGACGAGCAGCTAAGGGAATCTCACACATCATATAAGATTGTGGAAAGTGCATCGCAACTGTCACTTGTTCTGGAATTTATATTAAAGGTAAACACAGTGAGGAAGGTATTACTATATCTGCGAGATGAGAAATAAGTCCAGGTACGCATATTCAATTATTATTTTCAGTACTAATATGGTGCAAGTTCACTGACTGAAGTCAAGAATTTCTTTCAAAACATGGTTACTGATGGAACTTCATTTACTGATTGGAATGATATTTATGTGGTTTCAAAACTTTATTCCACATGGTTGTCATAAATTTTGACTCAATGTGGAATTATTCAAATTATTGATATCTGTGACTGGAAATAATTGATGCGGAATTTCACTTGAGGAAACAAAATACTCAAGGTGCCTATAAAGGTGGAATTACACTCGAGGAAATAATACTCGAGGCGCCGAGAACAGCTATGCTGGAATTATTAGGCGGAAACTAAAGGTATCTAGAGATCTTAAGTGTCACAACAAGCAAACATATTAACAGAAGGAGGTATTTGGTAAGCATGTTAATATTATGGGCTTACGGATATTTGAATGATCGTTTTGGACAAGTGGGAGATGTTGGAATTATGTGTCCTACAACTATATTCAAATTACTTGGAATTGTTAATATCCGGAATACCTCATTGTGAGATTATAAATGTATTTATGCATCGAATTACTTTACATGATTATCATGGAATTATCACTTGTTGGAATGTACTTAAGCTATATGCTTAAGGAAGCTGGTCGATTATCAGTGGAACACAATATGCTATATATATTGGAAAGACTACCCGGGTACACTGATGATTGGAAGGAGCTAGATCGTATAGTTAGATTACAGCCCTAATGTTGATCTACATAATTAGAGGAATTTACACTCTATTATGGCGCGTTGCTCACAAGCGCGTGCTCCGGGGACACAACGGGTAGTATCCGTTAATAGACAAATTTGATCGTGGTTGGTAATTTGATCTGGACTCTATCCGGGAAACTAGTTGAAAAAAAAACTAGGAATCTTATCTGTATAAGAGGTGGACTCTTTGGAAAGGCAGTATAAGAAGGTCCCTACCCCCTAGCCTCACATATGCGAATTGTGAGCGACACCACGAATAAGCGCAGAGGAATTAGGGGATAGACCGCAAACCCTAAATTTCTATCACAGCCACCGTCGATGTAGTGCGGTCCTTCCACAACCAGGCGGGTGCGGAAAGATCCGGCGAGAAGACCGACGTTGTGGCGGCCAACACGGGGTCATGGTTGTTGGGGAGCAGCCCTCCCAACCATGATGCTAAGGGTGGCGATCATGATCTTTGTCGTCGGTGGGTTGGTCTGTTCTGCCCGCCTCCTTTCTCTTTCTGGATTTTAGTGATTCTTCTTTGGATTTAAGCAAATTCTTGCAACCCTTTCTCTTGCCCAAATATGGTGAAGTCAAACTAGGCATATCTTCTCCTGCCCAAGGCACCTCACATATTTTCTTTCCAAGCCCTTCACCTTCGAGAATATATTTCTTTCCTTATTAAAGAAAATTCTCTAGTCTAACCCATTTGTGAAGGTACACCTTTTTTCTTCTTGGATAAATGCAAAGAATATTCTTGTGGTATCTCATGATCATATATACCATGAATATGCAAAAACGTGAGGTTCCATAGTTCAATATTTTCCCTTGATAAATATCTGAACTTTCCGGCCTAAACCTTCCAAAAATGGAATTATATATCTAGGCTTGAAGCTTTGTGAAGGCCTTCTATGAATCATAGGACACCTACACAAGAGGCCGTGATCAAAAGGGAATTCATTTGATCCCTGTTCCACCCCAATGCAAAATATGTGCACTCATGGACATGAGCCATGTGAGTGTAGTGAAGCATCTCCTTTTCTCCCCCCTCTCCCCTTTGTTGGGCCTAGGACGCTTAGAGACACGCTCATGCCAAAACTGAACTCCGAGACTGACACAGAGCGAGCCAGGCGATATGCCAATGTCGACATCGGCATGCTACCTCGTGGTCACCGTGTGTGACGGAGCAACATCACTACAGTCACGACGCTTCAGCACAGTAGTACCCATGTCTGTCCCCAGGACTAAATCACCACCGTCGTGGAGTCGTTTCCCCAGGACTAAATCACTAGGAAACTGCTCTCCCCTACCTACCTAGGGCCTACCCTGTTTGCCCTCCCGCGGCCCCCGTCGCCATGAATGCAACTATTTTTTAAAACGAAGACGCTGAGAACGTCCGGCTTTAAATTAATAAAGCCCACAACGGAACAGGCAGAGTGTCAAACACATGGTCAAGCACTACAGGGACAAAAGTCAGAGCTACGCAAAGCAAACATAAGAATAGAGGTTCTAAGCCTGGCAGCGATCGCGTTACAAGGCCGAAGCCCATGGCCTAGAGTACGCAGACTCGCCAAACAAAATACGTTGCCCTTCCTTAGGTTGGCAACACCGGCTCCCTAGCCGCGGCATAGACTTGGTGGAGACGAACTTGGGCGAGCTTCATGAGATCAGCGTCCTTCTGCTTCACCAACGGACTCCATTGCTGCAAGAGGATAGAACATTTGTGAATGATGTTAGCCGGGTGCGCCGGAAACTGTCCTTCGATGGTAAATTTGTTACGGGTCAGCCACAAGGACCAAAGCAACGCTCCTATGCTAGTCCAAAGCACCCTTTTGACCTGACCCTGAACCGAGTCCAGTAGATCCACTAGCTCGGACGAGGATCGCGGGTCCCAAGAGACACCAGCCGCCTCGCGCATAGCGCTCCAAGCGAAACACGCAAGAGTGCATTGGAAGAAAACGTGATTAGCATCCTCTGGGATCCCGCACAGCGCGCACGGCCATGATGCTGGACCGTTCCTTTTAGCAATGTTAATGGAGGTGGGGAGACGGTCACAGAGCAGTTGCCAAAGAAAAACTTTGATCTTCAGCGGCACGCGCGCACGCCAAAGGCCTTTAACCTCTCTCTGCACCGTCCCTTGGCACAATTTGTGGTACAAAGACTTGACGGAGAACTTCCCGGACGCATTTAGGCGCCAAGATACCCTATCTTGCTCCTCGGAAAGCGACACGGGGGAGACGAGGTCCAGCAAAGTGTTCCACTTTGCGGCTTCTTGCTCGTTCAGGTTGCGACAGAAAGCAATGGCCTGTGGGTCTGCCAAAGCCTCTGCCACCCTTTGTTTTGGCAACACCGCGAGAGCATACAGCTCTGGGTACTCTTCCCAGAGTGGTCGAGTGCCCACCCAAAAATCGAGCCAGAAACGGGTGGAGCGACCATTGCGGACTGAGAACTTGGCTTCGAGGTCAAACACAGGTCTGATGGCCTGTAGGTCTTGCCAGAAAGGGGAGCCCCTAGTTTCCCCTTCAAAGAAATTCCCGTTAGGGAAGTACTTAGCCCATAAGATGTCAGCCCACAGTCCTGTCGCCCCTTGCGAGAGCTTCCAGATCCATTTACACATGAGCGCAATATTCTGCAGTCTGGTATTGATGATCCCTAATCCTCCCAAGGATTTGGGCCTACACACCGCTGCCCATTTTACCATGTGGTATTTACGCTTAAGGCCCGAGCCTTCCCAGAAGAAACGGGCGCTTGGCGTGTCCAACTTGGCATGAACCCCTTCTGCCAACAGGAAAAGGCCCATAGCGAACATGGGAAGCGAGGATAGGCTCGAGTTGGTGAGAACCAATCTAGCAGCTGAGGACATGTACTTGCCTCGCCATGGGCTCACCTTCTTTCCCGCCTTCCTCGTTAAGGGGGCCCACCCGTCTATCGTCACTCTCTGTGGCGCTAGAGGCAGACCCAGATACGTAAAGGGGAATTTGCCCACTTTACAATTAAGAAGGTCGGCGATGCGATGCCCCTCCTCGTGGTCTATCCCCATAGACAGCACTTCACACTTGTAAAATTAATTTTAAGGCCGGACATCAGTTCGAAACTTAACAGTAGAGCCTTCACCATAGTGATACTGTGGTTGTCCGGCTGAAACAGTAGCAGCGTGTCGTCTGTGTACTGCAAGTGCGAGATCTCCCCTGGGATTAGGTGGCCGACCACTCCCTTGATGTGGCCTGCCTCGGTCGCCTTGCGCAGCATTGCCGCGAGGGCATCTACCACGATGTTGAACAGAAGCGGAGACATGGGGTCGCCCTGACGCAGTCCCCGCTTGTTCCGGAAGAAATTCCCTATTTCTCCATTTACCGAGATAGCTGTCTGGACACCCGAGACCATCTGCATGATTCGGTGCACCCACATGGCCGAGAAGCCTCGGCTCAGTAGGATTTGACGCAAAAAATCCCAATTCACTCGATCATATGCTTTCTCAAAGTCTAATTTCAGGAGAATGGCTGGTTCCTTAGTGCGTTTTAGTTCGTGGATGACCTCCTGAAGCGCAAGGGATCCCTCCAAGATGTTCCGGCTGTGAATGAAGGCCGTTTGGGTACGGCTGATGGTGCGCTGCGCTATCGGGACCAGGCGGGAGGTGGTGGCTTTTGAGCAGATCTTGAACGACACATTGATGAGCGCTATCGGCCTAAACTGATGAATGTAATCGGCCCCTGCCACCTTAGGGATCAGCGAGAGGATCCCAAAATTAAGCCTAGAGATATCTACCATACCACGCATGAAGCCGTTACACACGTCGAACACTGGCCCCTGCAGGATCGACCAGAAGTGTTTGAACATGGCAACAGGCCATCCGTCCGGGCCTGGGGCCGTGTCTTTTTTCATGCTCCTGAGGGCCGCGTCGATTTCCTCGGGCAAAAAGGCGAGCCCCAGCTCCTCATTTTCCCGGTCCGTGACAAGCTGGGAGGGATCCCATAAGTCAGCGCGTACCCTGGCACGCTGCTCTTCGCTCGTCCCCATAAGATGGATGTAGAAATCATAAACATGACACATGATGGCCTCCCGCGACAGCAGTAGATCCTGATCGGATTGAAGGCGGAGGATTGCACATCGACGCCGTCGCCCGTTGGCGTATACGTGGAAGTACTTAGTGTTCGCGTCCCCTTTAAGGGTCCACTTTAAGCCTCCCTGACGCCTCCAGTATTCCTCCTCCGCCCGCAGCAAGGACTGAACTTGGTTCTCCAACGCATAGCGTTGAGCCCACTCTTGTTCAGAGAACGGCCGCACGTCCGCCTGATGGTCGAGGCGCGCGATCTCGGCAACAATGCCTTCTCTTAGCGCTCTGTCCTGCCTGCCCAAGTTGGCGCCCCAGCCCTTGAGGCTGGCCCGAAGGCGGCTCCCTGCCGCGATCCAGAGATCCATGGGGCCCCGCAGTTGGCCCACCTAGCTAACACTGGCCTGCCACTTCTCTCGAAAAATGGCGTCAAAATCAGGATTTTCAAACCACGCCGTCTCGAAGTAAAACCGAGGACTACGCCGGATCCTTTCCTCCCCTGAGGCAAGGATGAGGGGCACATGGTCCAACCCTATCCTGGTCTCAGCAACTAATGAGCAGAGCGGGTACATCAATTGCCATTCGGGGGAGATGAACACTCTGTCCAGCATCGATCGCACCGGATCCAGTTGCTTGTTCGTCCAGGTGTAGCGTTGTAACGCCCCGGATTCGATGCGCCAGGTGTCCGTCAGTTATTCGCCGTCTTTGCCATGTCATGTGCTTGCGTGTCTCTCTTTGCCATGTCATCATCTGCATTTCATATCATGTCACCATGTGCATTTCATTTTGCATACATGTTCGTCTCATGCATCCGAGCATTTTCCCCGTTGTCCGTTTTGCAATCCGGCACTCCTATGTCTCCCGGCGCCCTCTTTTACCTCTTTTCGTGTGTGGGTGTTTAACGGTCTCGGAATGCCCCGAGGTTTGTCAAGCGGCCTTGGTATGGCACCGGTAGACCGCCTGTCAAGTTTCGGATCATTTGGAGGTCGTTTGGTACTCCAACGGTTAACCGGGTAACCGCAAAGCCTCTTTGAGTTGCAGCCCAACACCCCTTCCAAACTGGCCCAAAACCCACCAAACTCCCCTCCATGCTCTCGGTCGTTCGATCACGATCGCGTGGGCGAAAACCGCACCTCATTTGGACTCTCCTAGCTCCTCTACCTATATATCCCCATCCCCGAAATTCGCGGATGATTTCGCCCCTAACCCTAGTCATCCTCTCTCTCGCGCCACGGACACGTCCAACTTCGCGGACGCGCCCACCTCCACCTCACCCGGCCAATCCGGCCTCGCCACCTCAGCGTCGCCGCCTCCGCGCCCAATGAGACGCCGCCACGTCGCCTCCCGCGCCCGCGCCATGGCGCCGCCGGGGCCAGATCCGCCCGCCCGGGCGAACTGGCCTTGCCGGGCCCGAGCCGCCGCCGCCTCGGACCTCCGCTGCCTCGCCCGCCGAAGCCGCCAGCGCCGCGCATGCCCCCCGCTCGCCAGCGTGCCCCTCCGCCACCCGAGCTCTCGCCGGAGCTTCCTCGCCGCCGTTCGCCTGCTCGCCCGCCGGCGACCCCGGCCAGGTCGCGCCGCCCCTGCTCCATCCTTCTTCTACCCTCCTCGTCGCCCCCTAACCTCCCCCCTCGGTCTCCCGTTCTGTTGCAGCCGCGCCGCCGCCATTGGAGAGCCTCTCCACCCATGGAGCTCGCCGTCCGGCCTCGCCGTCGCCGGGAACGAGCTCCCCGGGGCCAGATCCGCCCGGATCCAACCCCCATCGGCCTCGCCTCTACCTTCCCGCCGGCGCCGTTGCCGCCCCGCAGCCATGGCCGCGTCCCTCCTGCGTGCTCGTGCAGGTGCACGAGGAGGAGGACGACCGGGCCTCCATCCCCCGTGGGCCCCGCGCCTCGTGGCCCAACCCGACCCGCCCAAGAGCGGCCTCCGTGCCCAGCCGGCCCCCTCCCGCCGTGGGCGAGCCCAAGGGTGAGCAACCTCCGTTCCTCGCCCGTGCGCATTTTTACTATATACCGCCCACCTGTTTTTTTTTACTGAAATCCACTAAGTCTTTAATCTCCAGTAATTTTGTGCCATTTTCATCACATCGTATCTCCGCATCCGTAGCTCCGTTTTGCGCGTGTAATATGTCAAAATGTTCGTCTCGAAGAGTAGATCATTTCATCTCATTGCATAATTTTCATTTGAGCTCATCTTGATGCCCGAAATGCTGTTGCAAGAGTGCTATGTGATGTTAGTTTCTGATTTTTATCAGAACTTGCACTTTTGTCATTTTTGCCATGATTGATGTGTGCATCCTATGGACTTGAGTCCTACATGTGTTTTGCAATATGCCATGTCTTCTTTCCAGTGGTGCTTGCTATGTATTTTTGTGATCTATGTGGTGACTAGCACAAGCATGCAAACTAGGTGTCTTGTTGTTGCTGATTTCTGCCCTGTTTTAGCTGATTTTGATGCCATGTTAACTTGATGCTACAGAGAGTTCCATGCATATTTTGAGATACTTCAGTAAGGGTGTTTTGTAAAACATGTCTTGCTATATCCATACATGCCCTTGTCTGCAATTATGGAGTGCCATAGCTTGAGTCAATCGAGCTCTACTTTTGCTATCAAATGTTTCCTGGCAGATTGTTTACATGTTATTCAATTTTGCCTAGGTTGTTGTGGTTGATCCATGTATGCTATGTTATTGTTCTTGCCATGTATGTCTTCTATGCCATGTCTTCTTGATGTATGTATGCTTAGTTTTTCATATAAGGCTCTGTAGTGAGTGCATTGAGCTTGTAAACATGCCTACTTGTTATCAGTTTTTGACATGCCATGTTTGCTGAATCTGTTAACGAAACTTTCGATATTGACATGGGTGTTACTATATTTTATGATCCTTTTTGGCTTATGGTCACTAAAGGACTTTTGTTAAATGCTTTGAGTAGATTCATGCCATGCCTTTGTTTGCCATGATGAGTTCCTGTAACATGTTGTTTCATAGCTCTAAACATTGCAACCTGATGTTAATTTCTGCTAAGTCTGAAACTGTTATTAGTTGCAATCTTGCCATGTCATTTTGAGCATGTTCTAGTCATTTCTGGAGGTATCTCAGTTCTCATGATTTGTAATGCTTTACCTGTAGATCATGCCCATGCCTTCTGTTTTCATGTTAAGTTGCTGTAGCTTGTTGTTTTGATGCTTGCAATATGCCTAGTTGCTGTTTTGGACAGCTTGTCCTTTAAACTTGTATAGGGTGTATGTGTTGAACCGTTGCTCCGTTTTGAGTGTGCTCTATATGAAACTTGCTTGATTTTGCATGTAGTTTCATATTATCATGTTGGATCCTTGTTTTGAGGTGTTTTGCTTGATGTTTGTGTGCATTTTGCATCAATGCCATGTTTATCTTGTTTTGCTCATATCTTCTAGGCCGTAGCTCCGAATCTAATGAACTTTATATGTAACTTGACTAGAATTTCGTGTAGATCATCGTGGTGCATATTAACTTGCTGTTTAACAACTTGAACATAAGGTTTATTAAGATCTGGACCAATTTCGAAATTTGCATATGAGGACTTACGGAATTGTTATATGTTGTTCCGGCCTCATTTAAACTTGTTTTGATGTGTTGCTCTTGTTTGCATCATCTCTTGCCATGAGTAGCTTCTTCTAGATTTGTCATGCATCATGCTTGTTGTGCATCATGTCTTGTTTATGTGTGGTGTGTTTACTATGTTGTGTGCTTCTTCTTGTTAGTTCCTGTTTCGTTGCGATCGTGAGGATTCGTTCGTCTACGCTTGGTTCGGCTTCATCCGTTCATCTTCTTCAAGGACTCGTTCATCTTCTTCATGGACTCGTTCTTCTTCCTTGCGGGATTTCAGGCAAGATGACCGCTACCCTGGATCTCACTACTATCATTGCTATGCTAGTTGCTTCGCTCTTTCGCTATGCTGCGTTACCTATTACCTGTTCCTCAAGCCATCCCAAATTGCCATGAACCTCTAACTCGTTGTCACCCTTCCTATCAAACCATTGTTTGGCCATGTTACCGCTTTGCTCAGCCCCTCTTATAGCGTTGTTAGTTGCAGGTGAAGATGAAGTTTGTTCCTTGTTGGAACATGGAGATGTTGTTCCTTGTTGGAACATGTTTACTTGTTGGGATATCACAATATATCTTATTTAATTAATGCATCTATATACTTGGTAAAGGGTGGAAGGCTCGGCCTTATGCCTGGTGTTTTGTTCCACTCTTGCCGCCCTAGTTTCCGTCATATCGGTGTTATGTTCCCGGATTTTTGCGTCCCTAACGCGGTCGGGTGATTTATGGGACCCCCTTGACAGTTCGCTTTGAATAAGACTTTTCCAGCAAGGCCCAACTTTGGTTTTACTATTTGCCTCACCACCACCTATATTTCCCTTGGGAGTAATTAACCCAAGGGTCATCTTTATTTAGCCCCCCCCGGACCAGTGCTTCTCTAAGTGCTGGCCCGAACCGAGTAGACTGCGGGGCCCCCTCGTGGCAACTCGAGGTTTGGTTTTACTCGTAGGATGTCTCATCCGGTGTTGCCCTGAGAACGAGATATGTGCAGCTCCTATCGGGATTGTCGGCGCATCGGGCGGTCTTGCTGGTCTTGTTTTATTGCTGTGAAATGTCTTGTAGCCGGGATTCCGAGACTGATCGGGCTTCCCGGGGAGAAGGTCTATTCCTTCGTTGATCGCGAGAGCTTATCATGGGCTAAGTTGGGACACCCCTGCAGGGTTTTAAACTTTCAAAAGCCGTGCCCGCGGTTATGTGGCAGATGGGAATTTGTTAATGTCCGGTTGTAGAAAACCCGAAGTTGATCTTAATTAAAATACACCAACCGTGTGCGTAACCGTGAGTGTCTCTTTTCGGGGTTGATCGAGAGGAGAACACGGTTTCTGGGTTATGTCTGACGTAAGTAGGTGTTCAGGATCACTTCTTGATCATTACTAGTTGACGACCGTTCCTTTGTTTCTCTTCTCGCCTCTTTTATGTATGTTAGCCACCATATCATGCTTAGTCGCTGCTGCAACCTCACCACTTTACCCCTTCCTTTCCCATTAAGCTTTGCTAGTCTTGATACCCATGGTAATGGGATTGCTGAGTCCTCGTGGCTCACAGATTACTACACCACCAGTTGCAGGTACAGGTTTGCGATGATCATGACGCGAGAGCGATGTTTGCTTGTGTTGGAGTTTTCTTCTTCTTCTTCTTCGATCAGGGGATAGGTTCCAGGTCGGCAGCCTGGGCTAGCAGGGTGGATGTCGTTTGAGTTTTGTTTATGTTTCATCCGTAGTCGGATGTGGATCTTGTATATGATGTTGATGTATTCTTGTGGCATTTGTGCCTTATGTATGTATCCCCATCTATTATGTAATGTTGATGTAATGATATCCACCTTGCAAAAGCGTTTCCAATATCGGGTCTATCCTTGGTGGGACCGTCGAGTTCCTTTGGATAGGGTCGCATATTAGGCGTGACAAGTTGGTATCGAGCCTCGACCGACCCTAGGAGCCCCCTTGATTGATCGTGTAGTTTGGCCGATGTTGAGTCTAGAATAAAACTATTTTCGGAGTCTAGTTATATCGGAGAGTAGGAATTCTTTTACTCCTCTGCCCCTTCGTCGCTCTGGTGAGGAATCTTGACGTAGGTGTTTTGAATTACTCCTCTTCCCCTTCAAATTTTTCTTTAGGATCACGCAGTTGGTTTTCCGGTAGTTGTTTCTTAGCTCTTTTCATCCGGTGCATTTCTCGTCAAGTTGACTCGAGCCTCTTCATCGTTGTCAAGTTCAATCCCCAGTTGTTTTCTTTTCCCACCCGCCCTCCCTTCTTCTTCTTGGAACCGGAGTCCGTAATCGAGTATCCATCCTACTAGTGCGGAGTCTTTGATTTCTTTCCTCAATGATTTCAACCGGGGTTTTCCTCTTGAAGATATTCGTCGATTTCCCCTTCCAGTTGCCTGTGTTTTTCCCGCCCTCCCACCCTTTTATTCCCGGAGTTCGAGTTTCTTCCGACAATCAATTTCATTCGTGTGGAGTCTTCCCTCAATTATTTCAACCGGTGAATTCTCGTCTCGTTCGTCATTCTTCATTCCTTTATTTTTCCGGTGCACTCAATTCAAGTTTTTTTTTGGGTTAATCATATTCTTTTCCTTCGAAGTGTTCTCTTTGCTCGTTCGCCTCTCGCCAGTTTAATCATTCCGGAGTTCCGAAGACATATCAGGAGATTCGTCTGTGTTCTAATTAATTCGAGGTTGTCACCTCATTTAAATATTTCAATTGTTCCGGTGCATCATCTATCTGTTCAACATCCCTTTCCAACGGTGTTTTCTTTTAGTGGGCCCTAACCCACAGGTCTTTTCCCAGGATCTTACCTGACTCTTCTATTTTCCCGGAGTTATTCCTAATCCTTTTCAAGTGTGACGTAAGAATGAATTTCATCAGTCAGATGCCATCTCCAAGATCGTTTTCAAATTCTTTTCATTGTTGGCTCAACCTCTCTGTTTTTCATTCTTCCGGAGTACCTCAACAATTTCGATGGTGTTTCTCGTCGTCATTCTCGAATTTTGAAGACCGAAGTAGAGTTCCTCTTAAATCTTGTCCGTTCTCCCGGAGATTCATGGTGCTAGCTCGATGTTATCCTATCTAATTGTTTCCAGTCGTGCAATTCTTTTCATCCGTCCGGAGTGTTTCAGGAGTTGCTTTCCCTCTCGATAATCCGGAGGCCATCTTTTCGGAATATTTCTTCGTTCCAAGTTTTCAGCTTCGTTCATCTCAATATTCTTCCGGTGCTGCGATCAAGCATTCGTTAATCAGTGTGCGATCTCTCCGATCTCTTTTCTCTATTTTCCCTCAAGTATCTCCGTGCTTCTAATTCTTCCCGGTGATTCATTCTCTTTCATCAGTCATTTCCGAATTCTTACGGTGGTTCGTGCAAGATTCTTTTTCCTTGATTATCATATTAATTCATTCGTTCTTCTCATCCTACCGGTGGTTCATGAAGACCTTCTCAAGTTTGCGATATGTCACTTCTCAAATTCTTTTTCAAGAAGAATAAGTAGTATGCCAAATCCATTGTTGGTCATCAATTTAATTTCATGAAGGTTAAGCATACAATAAATCTTATTCTTATTTCATCCAAGTGTTTAATCCTTTTCTTCGGAGTTTGTTCGTGATGAATAAATTCTAGTTCCAAGGGTTTCATCTTTTCTTTTCCGGAGTTCAAATTTCCGCAGCCATTTCGTCGGAATCCTCCATCTAATTCATCGCAAGGCTGATCTTATTCTTTCGTCCTTCATTCTTTCTCATCATCCTTTTTCGTTACCGGAGTTTTCATGGTGGCTCTTCATGATTTAATCTTTTCTTCAAGAGTTCATCGAGATTTTGTTGACGGAGTTCAAGTATCTTTTCTTCTCGCGTCTCGAAATGCAATTAATTCTCCGTATTCTTTTGAAGTGGAGTTTTGCATTTCTTCGTTCTTCTCAGCTATTTAATCTTTTCCGTTTGTGGTCGGCATCACCTTATGATTTTGAGATGTTTTCCATAAGTCCACAACAATCTTATTCTTTCGTTGTTGATTTTCTCAACAACTCCAGTCAATCCCTCCTTATAAGTTCTTTTCATTCAAATTCTTTCAATTCTTCCGGAGGCATTGCGTTCTTCATCTCATTGACCGCCATCCCATTTTGTGAAGTTCAGTTCTATTCCGCCATGTTTTAGCAGGAGTGCTGCCTAAATCGTTTAAGTCTTATTCGTTTCTTTTCTCATTCTAACCACTCCGGTTAGAACGAGTGATTTCAGAGTCTATCGTGTTCCTTCAGCTTTCGATTCTCGTCATTCTCGTCGTTCCTCTCTTATTCTCGAGTGCTCTCGATTCTTCGCTTCTTCTCTTGAGTTCTTGTTTTCTCCTCATCATTTTTTCCCTTCCGTCTCGGCCCTAAGATCTCGGGACGAGATCTCTTGTTAGTGGAGGAGTGTTGTAACGCCCCGGATTCGATGCGCCAGGTGTCCGTCAGTTATTCGCCGTCTTTGCCATGTCATGTGCTTGCGTGTCTCTCTTTGCCATGTCATCATCTGCATTTCATATCATGTCACCATGTGCATTTCATTTTGCATACATGTTCGTCTCATGCATCCGAGCATTTTCCCCGTTGTCCGTTTTGCAATCCGGCACTCCTATGTCTCCCGGCGCCCTCTTTTACCTCTTTTCGTGTGTGGGTGTTTAACGGTCTCGGAATGCCCCGAGGTTTGTCAAGCGGCCTTGGTATGGCACCGGTAGACCGCCTGTCAAGTTTCGGATCATTTGGAGGTCGTTTGGTACTCCAACGGTTAAGCGGTAACCATAAAGCCTCTTTGAGTTGCAGCCCAACACCCCTTCCAAACTGGCCCAAAACCCACCAAACTCCCCTCCATGCTCTCGGTCGTTCGATCACGATCGCGTGGGCGAAAACCGCACCTCATTTGGACTCTCCTAGCTCCCTCTACCTATATATATCCCCATCCCCCCGAAATTCGCGGATGATTTCGCCCCTAACCCTAGTCATCCCTCTCCTCGCGCCGCCGGACACGTCCAACTTCGCCGGACGCGTCCACCTCCACCTCACCCCGGCCAATCCGGCCTCGCCACCTCAGCGTCGCCGCCTCCGCGCCCAATGAGACGCCGCCACGTCGCCTCCCCCGCGCCCACATCGCTGGGCGCCGCCGGGCCAGATCCGCCCGCCCGGCCGAACTGGCCTTGCTGGCCCGTAGCCGCCGCCGCCTCGGACCTCCGCTGCCTCGCCGCCGAAGCCGCCAGCGCGCGCGCAGCCCCCCGCTCGCCAGCGTGCCCCTCCGCCACCGAGCTCTCGCGGAGCTTCCTCGCCGCCGTTCGCTGCTCGCCACGGCGACCCGGCCAGTCGCGCCGCCCTGCTCCATCCTTCTTCTACCCTCCTCGTCGCCCCTAACCTCCCCTCGGTCTCCCGTTCTGTTGCAGCGCGCGCCGCCATTGAGAGCCTCTCCACCCATGGAGCTCGCCGTCCGGCCTCGCCGTCGCCGGGAACGAGCTCCCCGGGGCCAGATCCGCCCGGATCCAACCCCCATCGGCCTCGCCTCTACCTTCCCGCCGGCGCCGTTGCCGCCCCGCAGCCATGGCCGCGTCCCTCCTGCGTGCTCGTGCAGGTGCACGAGGAGGAGGACGACCGGGCCTCCATCCCCCGTGGGCCCCGCGCCCTCGTGGCCCAACCCCGCACCCGGCCCAGCAGCCGGCCTCCAGGCCCAGCCGGCCCCCCTCCCCGCTTCGTGGGCCGAGCCCAAGGGTGAGCAACCCTCCGTTCCTCGCCCGTGCGCATTTTTACTATATACCGCCCACCTGTTTTTTTTTACTGAAATCCACTAAGTCTTTAATCTCCAGTAATTTTGTGCCATTTTCATCACATCGTATCTCCGCATCCGTAGCTCCGTTTTGCGCGTGTAATATGTCAAAATGTTCGTCTCGAAGAGTAGATCATTTCTTCTCATTGCATCATTTTCATTTGAGCTCATCTTGATGCCCGAAATGCTGTCGCAAGGGTGCTATGTGATGTTAGTTTCTGATTTTTATCAGAACTTGCACTTTTGTCATTTTTGCCATGATTGATGTGTGCATCCTATGGACTTGAGTCCTACATGTGTTTTGCAATATGCCATGTCTTCTTTCCAGTGGTGCTTGCTATGTATTTTTGTGATCTATGTGGTGACTAGCACAAGCATCCAAACTAGGTGTCTTGTTGTTGCTGATTTCAGCCCTGTTTTAGCTGATTTTGATGCCATGTTAACTTGATGCTACAGAGAGTTCCATGCATATTTTGAGATACTTCAGTAAGGGTGTTTTGTAAAACATGTCTTGCTATATCCATACATGCCCTTGTCTGCAATTATGGAGTGCCATAGCTTGAGTCAATCGAGCTCTACTTTTGCTATCAAATGTTTCCTGGCAGATTGTTTACATGTTATTCAATTTTGCCTAGGTTGTTGTGGTTGATCCATGTATGCTATGTTATTGTTCTTGCCATGTATGTCTTCTATGCCATGTCTTATTGATGTATGTATGCTTAGTTTTTCATATAAGGCTCTGTAGTGAGTGCATTGAGCTTGTAAACATGCCTACTTGTTATCAGTTTTTGACATGCCATGTTTGCTGAATCTGTTAACTAAACTTTCGATATTGACATGGGTGTTACTATATTTTATGATCCTTTTTGGCTTATGGTCACTAAAGGACTTTTGTTAAATGCTTTGAGTAGATTCATGCCATGCCTTTGTTTGCCATGATGAGTTCCTGTAACATGTTGTTTCATAGCTCTAAACATTGCAACCTGATGTTAATTTCTGCTAAGTCTGAAACTGTTATTAGTTGCAATCTTGCCATGTCATTTTGAGCATGTTCTAGTCATTTCTGGAGGTATCTCAGTTCTCATGATTTGTAATGCTTTACCTGTAGATCATGCCCATGCCTTCTGTTTTCATGTTAAGTTGCTGTAGCTTGTTGTTTTGATGCTTGCAATATGCCTAGTTGCTGTTTTGGACAGCTTGTCCTTTAAACTTGTATAGAGTGTATGTGTTGAACCGTTGCTCCGTTTTGAGTGTGCTCTATATGAAACTTGCTTGATTTTGCATGTAGTTTCATATTATCATGTTGGATCCTTGTTTTGAGGTGTTTTGCTTGATGTTTGTGTGCATTTTGCATCAGTGCCATGTTTATCTTGTTTTGCTCATATCTTCTAGGCCGTAGCTCCGAATCTAATGAACTTTATATGTAACTTGACTAGAATTTCGTGTAGATCATCGTGGTGCATATTAACTTGCTGTTTAACAACTTGAACATAAGGTTTATTCAGATCTGGAACAATTTCGAAATTTGCATATGAGGACTTACCGGAATTGTTATATGTTGTTCCCGGCCTCATTTAAACTTGTTTTGATGTGTTGCTCTTGTTTGCATCATCTCTTGCCATGAGTAGCTTCTTCTAGATTTGTCATGCATCATGCTTGTTGTGCATCATGTCTTGTTTATGTGTGGTGTGTTTACTATGTTGTGTGCTTCTTCTTGTTAGTTCCTGTTTCGTTGCGATCGTGAGGATTCGTTCGTCTACGCTTGGTTCGGCTTCATCCGTTCATCTTCTTCAAGGACTCGTTCATCTTCTTCATGGACTCGTTCTTCTTCCTTGCGGGATTTCAGGCAAGATGACCGCTACCCTGGATCTCACTACTATCATTGCTATGCTAGTTGCTTCGCTCTTTCGCTATGCTGCGTTACCTATTACCTGTTCCTCAAGCCATCCCAAATTGCCATGAACCTCTAACTCATTGTCACCCTTCCTAGCAAACCATTGTTTGGCCATGTTACCGCTTTGCTCAGCCCCTCTTATAGCGTTGTTAGTTGCAGGTGAAGATGAAGTTTGTTCCTTGTTGGAACATGGAGATGTTGTTCCTTGTTGGAACATGTTTACTTGTTGGGATATCACAATATATCTTATTTAATTAATGCATCTATATACTTGGTAAAGGGTGGAAGGCTCGGCCTTATGCCTGGTGTTTTGTTCCACTCTTGCCGCCCTAGTTTCCGTCATATCGGTGTTATGTTCCCGGATTTTTGCGTCCCTAACGCGGTCGGGTGATTTATGGGACCCCTTGACAGTTCCTTTGAATAAGACTTTTCCAGCAAGGCCCAACTTTGGTTTTACTATTTGCCTCACCACCACCTATATTTCCCTTGGGAGTAATTAACCCAAGGGTCATCTTTATTAGCCCCGGACCAGTGCTTCTCTAAGTGCTGGCCCGAACCGAGTAGATCATGGGGCCCCTCGTGGCAACTCGAGGTTTGGTTTTACTCGTAGGATGTCTCATCCGTGTTGCCCGAGCGAGATATGTGCAGCTCCTATCGGGATTGTCGGCGCATCGGGCGGTCTTGCTGGTCTTGTTTTATTGCTGTGAAATGTCTTGTAGCCGGATTCCGAGACTGATCGGGCTTCCGGGAGAAGGTCTATTCTTCGTTGATCGCGAGAGCTTATCATGGGCTAAGTTGGGACACCCTGCAGGGTTTTAAACTTTCAAAGCCGTGCCCGCGGTTATGTGGCAGATGGGAATTTGTTAATGTCCGGTTGTAGAAAACCCGAAGTTGATCTTAATTAAAATACACCAACCGTGTGCGTAACCGTGAGTGTCTCTTTTCGGGGTTGATCGAGAGGAGAACACGGTTTCTGGGTTATGTCTGACGTAAGTAGGTGTTCAGGATCACTTCTTGATCATTACTAGTTGACGACCGTTCCTTTGTTTCTCTTCTCGCCCTCTTTTGCGTATGTTAGCCACCATATCATGCTTAGTCGCTGCTGCAACCTCACCACTTTACCCCTTCCTTTCCCAATAAGCTTTGCTAGTCTTGATACCCATGGTAATGGGATTGCTGAGTCCTCGTGGCTCACAGATTACTACACCACCAGTTGCAGGTACAGGTTTGCGATGATCATGACGCGAGAGCGATGTTTGCTTGTGTTGGAGTTTTCTTCTTCTTCTTCTTCGATCAGGGGATAGGTTCCAGGTCGGCAGCCTGGGCTAGCAGGGTGGATGTCGTTTGAGTTACTGTTTATGTTTCATCCGTAGTCGGATGTGGATCTTGTATATGATGTTGATGTATTCTTGTGGCATTTGTGCCTTATGTATGTATCCCCATCTATTATGTAATGTTGATGTAATGATATCCACCTTGCAAAAGCGTTTCCAATATGCGGGTCTATCCTTGGTGGGACCGTCGAGTTCCTTTTGGATAGGGTCGCATATTGGGCGTGACAAGCGTGCCCCAGATCTGGCTACTACCCTAATAGCCATCGAGGCGATCGCATTGTTGAACATGGAGACCCTGGTCCAATTAATGTTACTGTTGCTCTTATCCGCACCCGAACGGATAAGATTAAAATCACCCCCACCACCAGGGGCGTGAGTGTGGTGCTTACCGCAAGCACCTTCACTTGTAGTTCGGACAGAAACTCTGCCGAACGCGCGTGATCCGCTGGCCGGTAGACCTGGATCACCACCAGCTCCCTCTGAGACTGATGGTGGCGAATGTGGCCGGCCAGGAAAAAGGTGCCCGCATCCCACGCGAGCACCTCATAAACTGCTTGATCAAAACCCAATAGCATACCCCCGGAGCGCCCATTAGCAGCAAGGTGATACCATGAGAACCTCTCCAGGGGGTCGATCTACAGCAGATCGTGATGCCAAAAGTCAGATTTAATGGTTTCCTGCAAGGCTACTATATCAATCCCTTCTCTACGCATGTAATCCTTCAACTGGGATCGCCGACCCACATGACCGAACCCAGAATGTTCCAAAAGATAGCCCGCATCTAAAGAATTCTGTTCCGGAGACGGATGCCCCTAGAGGACACCGCTTTGGCCACGTGCCTCGCCTTGACCCTTCAGGGCGAGGGAGGGGGAGGGGGGCAACCCCTGTTGCCAACACCACCTCATTGGGCCGAGACGCTAGAGCCCGCAAGGCCCCTGCCTCCTGCTCTAGCTTGTCAGCGCGCGCAGCAGCCGCAGCTGCGATCGCCGCTTGCGCCTGCTCTGTTGCACGCAACAGAGGCAACAGCTCACGCATACCCCCCGAGCACGACGCATCTACACCGCTCTCCCGCAGCACCTCACTAAGATGGTTGTCAGAAAAGGACTGCAGAATCGTAAAGCGAGGGGGAGGGTTACCTGACGTCTCGAGATTCTTCTGTGCTTGAATGAGTGATACGTCTCCGTCGTATCTATTATTTTTGATTGTTCCATGCCAATATTATTCCACTTTCATATACTTTTTGGTAACTTTTCATACTATTTTTGGGACTAACATATTGATCCAGTGCCCAGTGCGGTTCTCATCATTGCATGTTTTGGTTTCGCAGAATATCCATATCAAACGGAGTCCAAACGGGATAAAAACGAACGGAGCTTATTTTTGGAATATTTGGAAAATCTAGAAGAAAGATCAATGCGAACCTGTATCCGAGGTGGGCACGAGGTAGGGGGGCGTGCCCTACCCCCCAGGGCGCGCCCCTGACCCTCGTGGTCCACCCGTAAGGTGGTTGACGCCCTTCTTCAGCCACAAGAAAGCTAATTTTTGGAAAAAAATCTGGGCGAAGGTTTCAATCCAATCGGAGTTACGGATCTTCGGATATAAAAAAAACGGTGAAAGGGCAGCAGAAAAAAAACGTAGAAACAGAGAGAGACAGAGAGATAGATCCAATCTCAGAGGGGCTCTCGCCCCTCCCACGCCATGGAGGCCAAGGACCAGAGGGGAAACCCTTCTCCCATCTAGGCAGGAGGTCAAGGAAGAAGAAGACGAAGGGCCCCCCTCTCCCCTTCTCTTCCGGTGGCGCCGAAACGCCGCCGTGGCCATCATCGTCATCACCACAACCTTGACCAACACCACCGCTGTCTTCACCAACATCTCCATCACCTTCCCCCCTCTATCTACAGCGGTCCACTCTCCCGCAACCCGCTGTACCCTCTACTTGAACATGGTGCTTTATGCTTCATAATATTATCCAATGATGTGTTGCCATCCTATGATGTCTGAGTAGATTTTCGTTGTCCTATCGGTGGTTGATGAATTGCTATGATTGATTTAATTTGCTTGTGGTTATGTTGCTTTCCTTTGGTCCCCATCATATGAGTGCGCGCGTGGATCACACCATAGGGTTAGTTGTATGTTGATAGGACTATGTATTGGAGGGCAAGAGTGACAGAAGCTTCAACCTAGCATATAAATTGATGCATACGAGATTGAAGGGGGACCAATATATCTTAATGCTATGGTTGGGTTTTACCTTAATGAACGTTAGTAGTTGCGGATGCTTGCTAATAGTTCCAATCATAAGTGCATAGACTTCCAAGTAAGGGATGACATGCTAGCAGTGGCCTCTCCCACATAATACTTGCTATCGGTCTAGTAAAGTAGTCAATTGCTTAAGGGACAATTTCGCAACTCCTACCACCACTTTTCCACACTCGCTATATTTACTTTATTGCTTCTTTACTTACAACAGCCCCTGGTTTTTATTCTCGTGCTCTTTATTTTCTTGCTAACCTATCCGAAAACACCTACAAAGTACTTTTAGTTTCATACTTGTTTCCGGTAAAGCGAACGTCAAGCGTGCGTAGAGTTGTATAGGTGGTCGAAAGAACTTGAGGGAATATTTTTTTCTACATTTAGCTTCTCGTTGGGTTCGACACTCTTACTTATCGAAAACTATTGCGATCCCCTATACTTGTGGGTTATCAAGACCTTTTTCTGGCGCCGTTGCCGGGGAGCAATAGCGTGGGGTGAATATTCTCGTGTGTGCTTGTTTGCTTTATCACTAAGTAATTTTTATTTGCTGTTCTTAGTTGTTCCCTATCTTTAGTTATGGATATGGAACACAAAATACCAAAAAAATTAGGTGTACTTGCTGCTCATGGAGATGGTGAACCTCCTAAAACCCTCGATGCTGGTTATGTGAAAGATATTATGTACTACTTTAATAATCTTGAGAAAACCCCATTCAATTATGTAATGGGAGTAACGTTGGATCAACGTGAATACTTTAGGGATTATCGCTTGACACAAAAAGGGAAACTATTATGGGATCAAATTCATATATTGAAGTGGTATGCTAGACAACTATGCTTGAATTATGATTATACTTGTTGCTCTAGGATGAAGGCTCCACACCATCCCTTTTCGTGCAAATTTAATGATAATAAAACCTTAGCTTCTTATGCTAATGGTATATATGATTACTATGATGTGGAACAAATAGAAGAATTTGTTGCTTTTATGGGTGCTTATGAAATTGAATCTATGTTTAAAGAGTTTGAAGATTTTGATGATGCTGTTTATAGACCTGAAAATTTAGCTATCCTTAAATATTGCTATGAGAATTATGAATACAATTCCGATATTAATGCACTTATTGAGAAAGTCTCCGCTGTCCAAGAAGAGACTAATATTTGCAGGAATCTATGGAAGAAGAAGTTGATGAAACTGTGAGCTCATTGGATGAAAGAGATGAGGAGGAGAGCGAAGAACAAAAGGAGGAAGAGCGGATTAGCTACCTGTGCCCACCTTCTAATGAGAGTAACCCTCCAACTCATACATTGTTTAATTCCCCTTCGTGCTTACCGAAGGATGATTGCTATGATGACTGTTATGATCCCTATGATTCTTTTGAAATATCCCTTTTTGATGATGCTTGCTATGCTTGTGGCCAAGATGCCAATATGAATTATGCTTATGGAGATGAACTTGCTATAGTTCCTTATGTTAAACATGAAATTGTTGCTATTGCACCCACGCATGATAGTCCTATTATCTTTTTGAATTCTCCCGATTATACTATATCGGAGAAGTTTGCACTTATTAAGGATTACATTGATGGGTTTCCTTTTACCGTTGCACATGATGATTTTGATAGATATAATTTCATGTGCTTTCTTCTCCTACTTGCAATTATTATGAGAGAGGAACTATATCTCCACCTCTCTATGTTTCCAATATGATAAAATTGCAAGAAACTGTTTATACTATGCATTGGCCTTTACTGGGTGTGCATGAATTGTTCTTTTATGACATGACGATGCATAGGAAGAGAGTTAGACTTCGTCATTACATGATACATGTTACTTTGTGCTCACTACTAAATTACAAATCATTGTTAATTAAAATTGGCTTTGATATACCTTGGGATCCGGGTGGATCCATTACTTGAGCACTATATGCCTAGCTTAATGGCTTTAAAGAAGCGCTACCAGGGAGACAACCCGGAAGTTTTAGAGAGTCATTTATTTCTGTTGAGTGCTTTCATATAGTTTAAAAACAACAAAAATAAAGAGGGGAACCCAAAACTTTTCAAAAAGAAAAGTGAAAGTGAGAAAGACGAGCATTGTGAAAGTGGGGTACGTCCTTGAACTTTGTTCATGCCCATGGGAACTTTGTGAATCTTAATTACAGAAAATTTTCAATAAAAATAATTATCCCCTTGTACAATTCCATTGTATTATAAAAATAATGTGCCAAGGTTTGCCTTTAGGATGTTCACAATACTTGTTGGTTTGTGCGGTGCAGGACAGAAACTTTGGCTGTAGTGCGCAAATTTTAGTTTTTTACTGGAAAGTCAAATGGTTCTGATTCTTTTTGCACTGCCTTTATGTACAAATTTTTTTATTTTTCCTAATGTTTTCAGAATTTTTCAAGTATCATAAGTATGGTGAATGTTCAGATTATTACAGACTGTTCTGTTTCAGACAGATTCTGTTTTTGTTGCATAGTTTGCTTGTTTTGATGAAACTATCAATTCATATCAGTGGATTAAGCCATGAAAAAGTCATATTACAGTAGAAACAATGAAAAAACAAAATATGAATTGGTTTGCAACAGTACTTAGAGTGGTGATTTGCTTTATTATACTAACAGATCTTACCGAGTTTTCTGTTGAAGTTTTGTGTGGATGAAGTGTTCGATGATCGAGAAGGTCTCGATGTGAGAAGAAGGAAGAGAGGCAAGAGCTCAAGCTTGGGGATGCCTGAGGCACCCCAAGTAAATATTCAAGGAGACTCAAGCGTCTAAGCTTGGGGATGCCCCGGAAGGCATCCCCTCTTTCTTCAACAAATATCGGTATGTTTTCGGATTCGTTTCATTCATGTGATATGTGCAAATCTTGGAGTGTCTTTTGCATTTAGTTTTCTTTTTTCTTTTTTGCACCATGCTGGTATGAGATAGTCCTTGGTTGATTTATAGAATGCTCATTGCACTTCACTTATATCTTTTGAGTATGGCTTTATAGAATGCTTCATGTGCTTCACTTATATCATTTGAAGCTTGGATTGCCTGTTTCTCTTTACATAGACAACCGCCATTTGTAGAATGATATTTTGCTTCACTTATATTTGTTAGAGCGTGGGCATATATTTTGTAGAAAGAATTAAACTCTCGTGCTTCAGTTATATCTATTTAAAGAGATGACAGGAACTGGTCATTCACATGGTTAGCCATAAAATCCTACATAAAACTTGTAGATCACTGAATATGATATGTTTGATTCCTTGCAATAGTTTTGCGATATAAAGATGGTGATATTAGAGTCATGCTAGTGGGTAGTTGTGGATTGTAGAAATACTTGTGTTGAGGTTTGTGATTCCCGTAGCATGCACGTATGGTGAACCGTTATGTAACGAAGTCGGAGCATGAGGTATTTATTGATTGTCTTCCTTATGAGTGGCGGTCGGGGACGAGCGATGGTCTTTTCCTACCAATCTATCTCCCTAGGGGCATGCATAGTAGTACTTTGCTTCGAGGGCTAATAAAATTTTGCAATAAGTATATGAGTTCTTTATGACTAATGTGAGTCCATGGATTATACGCACTCTCACCCTTCCATCATTGCTAGCCTCTTCGGTACCGTGCATTGCCCTTTCTCACCTCGAGAGTTGGTGCAAATTTCGCCGGTGCATCCAAACCCCATGATACGATACGCTCTATCACACATAAACCTCATTATATCTTCCTCAAAACAGCCACCATACCTACCTATCATGGCATTTCCATAGCCATTACGAGATATATTGCCATGCAATTTCCATCATCATCATATACATGACTTGAGCATTTATTGCCATATTGCTTTGCATGATCGTAAGATAGCTAACCTGATGTTGTCATGGCTTGTCCATTTTTTGATGTCATTGCTACGCTAGATCGTTTCACATCCCGATACACCGCCAGAGGCATTCATATAGTCATATCTTTGTTCCAGTATCGAGTTGTAATATTGAGTTGTAAGTAAATAAAAGTGTGATGATCATCATTATTAGAGCATTTGTGACGCCTCAAGACCGGAGCTTCAGTTGCCTTCCAGGGTTTCCGAGTTTTGTCATGTGATTTGTTTTGTTTGAGCTTTCATCATGTCATCTCTTGCATTGCATCATCTCATCATATCATTAATTTTTTGCAACTCAACTAAATAAATTGTATGGATTTCTCGATCCATTTAAATCGAGGGAAGGTTGACTTCTCTTTATAACATATCGTCCCAATATTATTAGGGAGCTATAATAAATATTCCATTAATTGGAATTCATCATAACACACTTGCAAATTCCAATGCCCTTTCTGCTTCAAGTTTGGTCCCCATACCTTGCCATTATTATTCTATCTTTTTCCGGAGTTCCACCAAAAATCCTCGGGCCATTTTTGTTAAATTCCTCATATTTTTGTGAGCCCGGGAAAATTGCCCTCGTTCCCAAATTCTTTCCCTAACCTTCCTTTCTTTTCTTATCTCTATTTTCTTTTCTGCTAAATATTAGTGAGAGAGCCAGCCCAGCTTGGCCTTCTCCAGGCAGCCAGCCCAGGCCACCGCGGCCTCTCGCAGCCCACCACCTGGGCCGGCCCACCAAACCCCTTGAGGCCCAGCCGGCCCCAACCTACCTAACCCTAGCCCAGCCCCCAGCGCATCTCGATCTCTCCCTCGTCCTCCGACCAGCGCCGCACCCGCATCTCTCTCCCTCCCCTCCTCCCGATCAGATCGCTGGAGGCGCCACCAGCGCCGCCACCCCTCGTCCTCACTCTCCCGATCCCCCCTCATCTTCCCCTCGTCGCCTCCACGCGGTTCCCAGCGCCGCGCCCTTCCTCCCCGTCGCCGCTTCCTGCCGCCGGCGCCCCGAGGAGCTGCGCCGAGCCCCGCGCCATGTCCGCCTCCTCCTCTGCACCTTTCCCGTCGACCTTGCTCCTCCCTCCACCTCGGGAAGCCCTGCCCGATGCCATGGCCGCCGCCCGCTCGTCGCCTCCGGCCGGGTCCAGCCGCCCTCGGCCTCCCCTCGAGCACCCGAGGCCCTGCGAGCCTCCGCTGCCGGATCGCCGTCCTCCGCCGTGCCGCCTTGCTCCGTCGCCCGCCTCCCGTGTCTCCTCCCCCGCAGCCCTGCCGGGTGATGGTGACCCTGACGCGCAAGGCTCAGTTTCTCAAGCCGCCGCCGCCCCTCTCTCCTGGAGCTCCGCGCGCCTCGAGCCTCCTCGGCTCCACCTCCGACGCTGCCCTGCTCCAGCTCGTGGATTCGCCGAGCCCTGCCATGGCTAAGGGTTTTTTGTGCATCGCCGGAGCTCCTCTAAATGTTGCCCAGACACCGTTTTGTTGCTGCCGACGGACGCCAAGACCAAGACCGCACGGACCACATCGTCTCACCGGATCGTCAAGACCATCTCGGTTTTTGCGAGTACCTCTACGCCCGAACCGGAAACGCCAAGTACCGACACCGTGGGTTCCTCAAGGCCGTCAAGTTCATCTACGTGCATGTATGACTACATGGTGATGCGCCAAGTACCCCCTCGGATCGTCAAGTTCAACTCCAAAACGTGAACAACTACTTCCGTGGTTAACGACAAGTACCCCTACGCGCGAAGACGCCAAGTCCGTTTCGGGATTCACCAAGTACCACTACCGTCGACCCTCGAAGACCCCGTGGACCCCGAACATCCACGGGACATGAACAATTACTTCCGATGACGAGATGTACCACTACCATCGAACGTGAACAACGACTTCCCCCTACGCCGTGTACGACTACTTCCCTCGACGATCATCGCGAGAACGTCTACTTCCGTCTACTTCCCTCTACGAAACTCGACCCGTCCCGTTTGAACGTTCCGAAGGTATAACCCGTGACGACCGCCGTGATCGAATCATCCTTGCGATGCCCCTCTTTTGCCATGCCACCGTTCCGTGGGGAACCCGGAATCCGGGATCACCCCACCATCCTTGCATGACTCGCTCACGCCCACTTCTTTTGCTCCGGTATCTCCGTGAGTATCGGAACCGGAATGTTGCCGTGGCATCATTTTTCGGATTCGTTGCCGTGGCACCCCTTTCTTCCACCACGGCGACACAATGCTTCATATCATGTTCTTGTCAACATTTTCATAAAAATTGCATAAACTTGCACATGTCATCCGCATCATGATAACAACAATTAAAATGTTTAATATTGTTGTTTGCTTTAATTTTGCTTAAATGCCATGCTAAAATGATTTATTTCATAACTAAATAACCGTAGCTCCATTTTAAATAAATTATATATGTAAATGGGGTGGAAAAATGCCTAGTTTAACATGGTAGCATTACTTTGCATGTTTAACAACTCTAAAATATGCTTTAGGTCAGATCTGTTCCAAATCCATAATTTGCATATGGGGATTTTCCGGAATTGTTGTTCGTTGTTTCCGGCCTCATTTAAACTTGCCTAAATAGCTAGTTTAATTATGCTCCACCATCTTGCCATATTTAACCACATTTAATATTGTTGGGTAGTCTAATCGGGAGAGAACTAAATAATTGATGTGGTAGCCAGTCAATATGCAACTCGTTGCATATTGGGCTCCACTTAACTTGTAGTGTTGTTTGTGCATATTGCCATGCCATGCTATTTAAACCGGACATGCATCATACTTGATTGTGCTTCATGCCATATTTATGTGGTGGTTGTTTACTATGTTGTTTGCTTCTTTCCGGTTTGCTTCTCTCGTTAGCTTCGGGTTCGTTCCGGAGTTGTGAGGATTCGTTCGACTACGCCCGTTTGTCCTCTTCATGGACTTGATCTTCTTCCTTGCGGGATTTCAGGCAAGATGACCATACCCTCGAAATCACTTCTATCTTTGCTTGCTAGTTGCTCGCTCTTTTGCTATGCCTATGCTACGATGCCTACCACTTGCTTATCATGCCTTCCCATATTGCCATGTCAAGCCTCTAACCATCCTTTCCTAGCAAACCGTTGTTTGGCTATGTTACCGCTTTGCTCAGCCCCTCTTATAGCGTTGTTAGTTGCAGGTGAAGATGAAGTTTGTTCCTTGTTGGAACATGGAGATGTTGTTCCTTGTTGGAACATATTTACTTGTTGGGATATCACAATATATCTTATTTAATTAACGCATCTATATACTTGGTAAAGGGTGGAAGGCTCGGCCTTATGCCTGGTGTTTTGTTCCACTCTTGCCGCCCTAGTTTCCGTCATACCGGTATTATGTTCCCGGATTTTTGCGTCCCTAACGCGGTCGGGTGATTTATGGGACCCCCTTGACAGTTCGCTTTGAATAAGCTTTTCCAGCAAGGCCCAACATTGGTTTTACCATTTGCCTCACCTATGCCCTTTTTCCCTTGGGTTTCCGGAGCCCAAGGGTCATCTTATTTTACCCCCCGGGCCAGTGCTCGTCGTGAGTGCTGGTCCAAACTATCGACCGCCGGTGTACCGGGGCAACTCGGGTTGGCCTACGGAAGTTTGGACAATCCGGTGTGCCACGAGACCGAGATATGTGCAGCTCCTATCAGGATTTGTCGGCACATCCGGCGGCTTTGCTGGTCTTGTTTTATTGCTGTCGAAATGTCTTGTAGCCGGATTCGAGACTGATCGGGTCTTCCGGGAGAAGGAATATCCTTCGTTGATCGCGAGAGCTTATCATGGGCTAAGTTGGGACACCCTGCAGGGTTTGAACTTTCAAAGCCGTGCCCGCGGTTATGTGGCAGATGGGAATTTGTTAATGTCGGTTGTAGAAAACCGAAGTTGATCTCAATTAAAATACACCAACCGCGTGTGTAACCGTGATGGTCTCTTCTCGGCGGAGTCCGGGAAGTGAACACGGTGTTGGAGTTATGTTTGACGTAAGTAGTTCAGGATCACTTCTTGATCATAGTTGTTCGACCGTGCTTTTGCCTTCTCTTCTCGCTCTCATTTGCGTATGTAGCCACCATATATGCTAGTCGCTTGCTGCAGCTCCACCTCACTACCCTGTCCTACCTTTAAGCTTAAATAGTCTTGATCTCGCGGGTGTGAGATTGCTGAGTCCCGTGACTCACAGATACTTCAAACCAGTTTGCGGTGCCGATGAAACCGTGCAGGTGATGCACTGAGCTCAAGGAGGAGCTCGATGAAGATCTTGTTCATTGTGTTGTTTCGTTTGAGTTGATCAATAGTGGAGCCAGTTGGGACGATCGGGATCTGTGTAGCATTTGGGGTAGTCTTCTTTTATTTTGGTTCCGTAGTCGGACCTTGTTTGTACTGTATGATGTAATGTTTTACTCATGTATTGTGTGAAGTGGCGATTGTAAGCCAACTATGTATCTCTTTCCTTATGTATTACATGGGTTGTGTGAAGATTACCTCACTTGCGACATTGCTTTCAATGCGGTTATGCCTCTAAGTCGTGCCGACACGTGGGAGATATAGCCGCATCGAGGGTTACAAGTTGGTAATCGAGCCTTCCCGACTTAGAGCCCCTACTTGATTGTTTGTTGGCGTTGTTGAGTCTAGAACGGAAAATGTTTTGAGTCTTAGGATTATATATATCGAGAGTAGGATTCTTTTACTCCTCGGTCCTTAAATCGCTCTGGTGAGGTATCTGGCGACGAGTTTTGTCTTTCCTCTCCTTAAATTTCACTAAAATTTTTTTTAGGATCACGCTGGTATCTTGGAATCGTTCGATGGTTTTGTGACGAGAACATTGTTCTTGGTGCCTCCTGTCATTTAGGGGTTGTGGCGGTGTCCGGGAGTTGAGCTCCGAGGTGTTGTCGTCACAATTTTATCGTTGCAGATTCTGGAATACCTGAGTTTTGCCGACATCGAAATCTCTTTTGTGCAGTTGTTGGTGAGATAACCCGATAGCCCGAGATTGTGGCGAAAAGGGAGTATTGCCATGACTTGTATAACGGATGTTTTTGAAGGTCGAGGTAAACGATTTCGAGGATTTCTTGGTTATGTGTTGAAGGATGGATACAATTGGATCTAGGTATTGTTAGTTTGGGTGATATATTTTGTGTCCCTGTATCCCCAACACCAGATTGCATAACCAGAAAGTTTCGGAGTTTATAGGTGGGAATTCAAGTAGCTCCTAGAATATCTTTCCGACGGATGCATGATACGGGATTGGGTAAATCTCTATCATATGTATTTGTTCGCTTATTCGCAAGCCAAATCCTTTGTTTTGTTCCGTTTTGTGTTATTCAAGTTGCTTCAATGCCAAGTGTTGATTCCATACCTTTCCTAATTGGTGTTCTCATATTGCTATGTGAATACTAATCCTTCTTGATCACTGAGCTTGTCATGTCAATTCTTTTCTCAACCGGCGTGCTTCTCTTTAAGTGGATTCGATCATTTCAACATTTGCAAGATCAATTCTAAGCTTTTTTCTCAACGGTGTTCGTTTCATCCGACCTAAGTTGTCTTTGTTTTCCCGCCCTCCCACCCTTTTTCTTCAAGGGCTCAGATTTCTTAATCGAGTAGCCATTTTATTGAGTGAAGTTTCTTCATTCTTTCCCTTTAATGTTTTATCCGGTGATTTCTCATGAAGACGCTAAGGAAGCTTTAACCTTATCATTGTTCCATTCTAATTTTCCTTTCCGGTGGATTTAAGTCAAGTTTTCAGTGTTGATCGTATTCTTTTCATCGTTTCAAATGCTTTCTCATGTCGGTGCATCTCTTAATCATCCACTTCTTGTTATTCAATTGTTCCGGAGTGTTGAAGATATCTCAGAAGATTCTAGTTTCCATTCTCAATTCACTCAAGTTCTTTTGAGGATGTTATCTCATTCTAGCCATTTAATTATACCGGTGCAATATCTATTTCAAACAATTGTTCAACGGTGGTTCTTTTGAGTGGGCCCTAACCCACAGGTTTTTTCCCAGGATCTTACCTGACTCTTCTAATTTTCCGGAGTTATTCTCAAATTCATTGCAAAGTTTGACGTAAGAATGAGTTATCATCAGTCAAATGTCTTTCTCCAAGATCTTTCAAATTATTTTCATTGTTGGTTCAACCTTTCTAATTTTCATTCCGGAGTGCTTCAATAATTCATGGTGGTGTTTCTCGTCGTCATTCTCGAATTTTGAAGACCGAAGACGAGTTTCTCTTAAATCTTGCTCCATTCTCTTCAAGATTCTTGGTTCTAGCTTCGTGCCATCCTCTCATAATTATTTTCGATTGTGAGAATTCTTTTAACCCACCCGGAGCATTTCAGGAGTCTTTTCAGTTTGATTCTTCGGAGCCCATCATCTCAGAATTATTCATTCCAGCTTTCAGCTCTTGTTCTCCAAATCTGACCGGTGCATCATTCAAGTATTCACTAATCAGTTCATGATTTCTCCGTTCTCATGTATCTAAATTCCCCTCAAGCATCTTCATTCGTTTTCCAATTCTTCCCGGTGAATTGTGCCTTGCTACGTTCATTCTCAACTCTTACGGTGGTTCGTTCAAGATTTCACTTCCTTCTTTATCATATCAATTCATTTGTTGTTTCCAAATCCTACCGGTGAATTGTTGAAGACCTTCCCAAGTTTGCGCCATATCTATCTTAATCCTTTCAATGAGTATAAGTAGTATGCCTAATCCATTGCTTGTCATCAATTCAATTGGTGAAGGATGAGCATAATGGAATTCTTATTCTTGTTCCATCGAGTAAATTCAATTCCTTATTCCGGAGGATTATCAAAATTCGTGATTTCATTTGTTCATCTTTCTTTCCGGAGTTCAAAGTTTTCTCGGTTATATCATTTCAAAGCTTCATCTTATCACTGCAAGGCTTCACCTTGTGTTGTCAACTTCTCTTTCTTTCTATCACCCTTTTGGTTACCGGAGTTCCTCATGGAGGCTCTACATGGTGCTTCCTCAAGGATTCTTTTCATTCTTCAATTGTTCATCAAGATTTCTCTCGGAGTTATGATCCGTCAAGCTATACTCTAAAATAAGCATGGTGTTCAACGCATGTTTTGTTTTGAGGCGTTCAAGCATTCTTCTTCTTGCATTTCGAAGTGCAATTCGTTCTACCTTATCTTTTGAGGTGGTGTTATGTCACTCTTGACAATTTCATTCATGTTTCATGATTCATATGTTGTCAAGGATGAGGTAGTTAAACCCATCAACTCCTTCGAGCATGAGTTCTTCTCAGTCCATCAATCTCTTCATTGGAGTTATCTTGGTTTAGATTTCACCTAAAGCCTTTCCCAAGGAATGTTGCTATTTGTGGTGCTTATCAATGATCCAAGTTTTCTCCTATTCTCTGGGGGAAAGAAGATTTCATCTTCTTGTTGATCTTAATCCAATCAATTGTTTTCGTTAGTGGCAGATTTTCACCTCATAATTTTGAGATGTTTTCATAAGCCCACTACAAGCTTATCCTTATCGTTGTTGTTTTTCAAACAACTCCGTTCTATCCTTGTTTGTAAGGATGCTTCATTCAAATTCATTTGTGGTAGAAGTTGTCTTTTTCTTCTCCATCCCTTTATCCCAACAATCTAGATTCTATTCTTTCGTTTCGAAGGCATTGTGATGTTGCTCTCTTCGACCCATCATCTTGTTTTGTAAAGATCATGTTCTTTTTCTTGCATTATCCATTTAACCGGAGTGTGGTGTCTTCTCTTCAAGTTCTTTTCATCTTATCAAGTTTTCCTTCTTCTTTTAGTCGGAGTGCTGCCCAAATTTTGTCAATCTTATTCCTTCTCGATCTAGTTTTAACCAGAGTGGTTTCAATATCTATCTTATCACTAAACCTCTTGGTTTTCGTCGTATCCCATGTTCCTCTTTTCTAACAGAGTGTTTTTCAACTTTCTTCATCTTCGTTGTTTTCTTTCTTTCAAGTTTCAACCTCTCGAGGTTCATTGGTTTCATTCGTTTGTCAAAGAAGCAACTTAGTTTTACCTCTTCCTCTCCCGTTTTTTCTCCGGTGCCATCCTAGATCTCGGGACGAGATCCTCTCGTAGTGGTGGAGTGTTGTGACGCCCCAAGACCGGAGCTTCAGTTGCCTTCCAGGGTTTCCGAGTTTTGTCATGTGATTTGTTTTGTTTGAGCTTTCATCATGTCATCTCTTGCATTGCATCATCTCATCATATCATTAATTTTTTGCAACTCAACTAAATAAATTGTATGGATTTCTCGATCCATTTAAATCGAGGAAGGTTGACTTCTCTTTATAACATATCGTCCCAATATTATTAGGGAGCTATAATAAATATTCCATTAATTGGAATTCATCATAACACACTTGCAAATTCAATGCCCTTTCTCGCTTCAAGTTTGGTCCCCATACCTTGCCATTATTATTCTATCTTTTTCGGAGTTCCACCAAAATCCTCGGGCCATTTTGTTAAATTCCTCATATTTTTGTGAGCCCGGAAAATTGCCCTCGTTCCCAAATTCTTTCCCTAACCTTCCTTTCTTTTCTTATCTCTATTTTCTTTTCTGCTAAATATTAGTGAGAGAGCCAGCCCGCTTGGCCTTCTCCAGCAGCCGCCCAGCCACATGACCTCTCGCAGCCCACCACCGGGCGGCCCACCAAACCCCTTGAGGCCCAGCCGGCCCCAACCTACCTAACCCTAGCCCAGCCCCAGCGCATCTCGATCTCTCCTCGTCCTCCGACCAGCGCCCGCACCCATCTCTCTCCTCCCTCCTCCCGACCGCGCCAGGAGGCGCCACCAGCGCCGCCACCCCTCGTCCTCACTCTCCCGATCCCCCCTCATCTTCCCCTCGTCGCCTCCACGCGGTTCCCAGCGCCGCGCCCTTCCTCCCCGTCGCCGCTTCCTGCCGCCGGCGCCCCGAGGAGCTGCGCCGAGCCCCGCGCCATGTCCGCCTCCTCCTCTGCACCTTTCCCGTCGACCTTGCTCCTCCCTCCACCTCGGGAAGCCCTGCCCGATGCCATGGCCGCCGCCCGCTCGTCGCCTCCGGCCGGGTCCAGCCGCCCTCGGCCTCCCCTCGAGCACCCGAGGCCCTGCGAGCCTCCCGCTGCCCGGATCCTTCGTCCTCCGCCGTGCCGCCTTGCTCCGTCGCCCCGCCTCCCGTGTCTCCTCCCGCCGCGGCCCTGCCGGTGATGGTGACCCCGACGCGCCCGCGCTCAGTTTCTCCAAGCTGCCGCCGTCCCCTCTCCTGGAGCTCCGCCGCGCCTCGAGCCTCCTCAGCTCCACCTCCGACGCTGCCCTGCTCCAGCTCGTGGATTCGCCGAGCCCTGCCATGGCTAAGGGTTTTTTTTTGTGCATCGCCGGGAGCTCCTCTAAATGTTGCCCTGTACACCGTTTTGCTGCTGCCGCACGGACGCCAAGACCAAGACCGCACCGGACCACATCGTCTCACCGGATCGTCAAGACCATCTCGGTTTTTGCGAGTACCTCTACGCCCGAACCGGAAACGCCAAGTACCGACACCGTGGGTTCCTCAAGGCCGTCAAGTTCATCTACGTGCATGTATGACTACATGGTGATGCGCCAAGTACCCCCTCGGATCGTCAAGTTCAACTCCAAAACGTGAACAACTACTTCCGTGGTTAACGACAAGTACCCCTACGCGCGAAGACGCCAAGTCCGTTTCGGGATTCACCAAGTACCACTACCGTCGACCCTCGAAGACCCCGTGGACCCCGAACATCCACGGGACATGAACAATTACTTCCGATGACGAGATGTACCACTACCATCGAACGTGAACAACGACTTCCCCCTACGCCGTGTACGACTACTTCCCTCGACGATCATCGCGAGAACGTCTACTTCCGTCTACTTCCTCTCGAAACTCGACCCGTCCCGTTTGAGCGTTCGAAGGTATAACCCGTGGCGACCGCCGTGATCGAATCATCCTTGCGATGCCCTCTTTTGCCATGCCACCGTTCCGTGGGGAACCGGAATCGGGATCACCCACCATCCTTGCATGACTCGCTCCGCCCACTTCTTTTGCTCCGTATCTCCGTGAGTATCGGAACCGGAATGTTGCCGTGGCATCATTTTTCGGATTCGTTGCCGTGGCACCCCTTTCTTCCACCACGGCGACACAATGCTTCATATCATGTTCTTGTCAACATTTTCATAAAAATTGCATAAACTTGCACATGTCATCCGCATCATGATAACAACAATTAAAATGTTTAATATTGTTGTTTGCTTTAATTTTGCTTAAATGCCATGCTAAAATGATTTATTTCATAACTAAATAACCGTAGCTCCATTTTAAATAAATTATATATGTAAATGGGGTGGAAAATGCCTAGTTTAACATGGTAGCATTACTTTGCATGTTTAACAACTCTAAAATATGCTTTAGGTCAGATCTGTTCCAAATCCATAATTTGCATATGGGGATTTTCCGGAATTGTTGTTCGTTGTTTCCGGCCTCATTTAAACTTGCCTAAATAGCTAGTTTAATTATGCTCCACCATCTTGCCATATTTAACCACATTTAATATTGTTGGGTAGTCTAATCGGGAGAGAACTAAATAATTGATGTGGTGTTTCGTCAATATGCAACTCGTTGCATATTGGGCTCCACTTAACTTGTAGTGTTGTTTGTGCATATTGCCATGCCATGCTATTTAAACCGGACATGCATCATACTTGATTGTGCTTCATGCCATATTTATGTGGTGGTTGTTTACTATGTTGTTTGCTTCTTTCCGGTTTGCTTCTCTCGTTAGCTTCGGGTTCGTTCCGGAGTTGTGAGGATTCGTTCGACTACGCCCGTTTGTCCTCTTCATGGACTTGATCTTCTTCCTTGCGGGATTTCAGGCAAGATGACCATACCCTCGAAATCACTTCTATCTTTGCTTGCTAGTTGCTCGCTCTTTTGCTATGCCTATGCTACGATGCCTACCACTTGCTTATCATGCCTTCCCATATTGCCATGTCAAGCCTCTAACCATCCTTTCCTAGCAAACCGTTGTTTGGCTATGTTACCGCTTTGCTCAGCCCCTCTTATAGCGTTGTTAGTTGCAGGTGAAGATGAAGTTTGTTCCTTGTTGGAACATGGAGATGTTGTTCCTTGTTGGAACATATTTACTTGTTGGGATATCACAATATATCTTATTTAATTAACGCATCTATATACTTGGTAAAGGGTGGAAGGCTCGGCCTTATGCCTGGTGTTTTGTTCCACTCTTGCCGCCCTAGTTTCCGTCATACCGGTATTATGTTCCCGGATTTTTGCGTCCCTAACGCGGTCGGGTGATTTATGGGACCCCCTTGACAGTTCGCTTTGAATAAGACTTTTCCAGCAAGGCCCAACATTGGTTTTACCATTTGCCTCACCTATGCCCTTTTTCCCTTGGGTTTCCGGAGCCCAATGGTCATCTTATTTTACCCCGGGCGGTGCTCGTCGTGAGTGCTGGTCCAAACTATCGACCGCCGGTGGCCACCGGGGCAACTCTGGGTTGGCCTACCGGAAGTTTGACAATCCGGTGTGCCACGAGACCGAGATATGTGCAGCTCCTATCAGGATTTGTCGGCACATCCGGCGGCTTTGCTGGTCTTGTTTTATTCTGTCGAAATGTCTTGTAGCCGGATTCCGAGACTGATCGGGTCTTCCGGGAGAAGGAATATCCTTCGTTGATCGCGAGAGCTTATCATGGGCTAAGTTGGGACACCCTGCAGGGTTTGAACTTTCAAAGCCGTGCCAGCGGTTATGTGGCAGATGGGAATTTGTTAATGTCGGTTGTAGAAAACCGAAGTTGATCTCAATTAAAATACACCAACGGCGTGTGTAACCGTGATGGTCTCTTCGGTGAGTCCGGGAAGTGAACACGGTGTTGGAGTTATGTTTGACGTAAGTAGTTCAGGATCACTTCTTGATCATAGTTGTTCGACCGTGCTTTTGCCTTCTCTTCTCGCTCTCATTTGCGTATGTAGCCACCATATATGCTAGTCGCTTGCTGCAGCTCCACCTCACTACCCTGTCCTACCTTTAAGCTTAAATAGTCTTGATCTCGCGGGTGTGAGATTGCTGAGTCCCCGTGACTCACAGATACTTCCAAACCAGTTTGCAGGTGCCGATGAAACCGTGCAGGTGATGCACCTGAGCTCAAGGAGGAGCTCGATGAAGATCTTGTTCATTGTGTTGTTTCGTTTCAGTTGATCAGTAGTGGAGCCCAGTTGGGACGATCGGGGATCTGTGTAGCATTTGGGGTAGTCTTCTTTTATTTTGGTTCCGTAGTCGGACCTTGTTTGTACCTGTATGATGTAATGTTTTACTCATGTATTGTGTGAAGTGGCGATTGTAAGCCAACTATGTATCTCTTTCCCTTATGTATTACATGGGTTGTGTGAAGATTACCTCACTTGCGACATTGCTTTCAATGCGGTTATGCCTCTAAGTCGTGCTTCGACACGTGGGAGATATAGCCGCATCGAGGGCGTTACAGCATTGCCCCATCAAAAAAAAGGGGAGAGGCCAAAGAAGCCTAAATAAAAATGAGGGGGCCTTAAGAAGCCCGAAAAAAAAAAGAAAAAAAAAGAGAAAAAGGGGCAATGTTAATATCCTTTTACCACACTTGTGCTTCAAAGTAGCACCATGTTCTTCATATAGAGAGTCTCTTGAGTTATCACTTTCATATACAAGTGGGAATTTTCATTATAGAACTTGGCTTGTATATTCCAACTATGGGCTTCCTCAAATGCCCTAGGTCTTCATGAGCAAGCCAGTTGGATGCACACCCACTTAGTTTCAGTTTGAGCTTTCATACACTTATTGCTCTAGTGCATCCGTTGCATGACAATCCCTACTCCTCACATTGACATCAATTGATGGGCATCTCCATAGCCTGTTGATTAGCCGCGTTGATGTGAGACTTTCTCCTTTTTTGTCTTCTCCACATAACCCCCATCATCATATTCTATTCCACCTATAGTGCTATGTCCATGGCTCACGCTCATGTATTGCGTGAGGGTTGAAAAAGCTGAAGCGCGTTAAAAAGTATGAACCAATTGCTCGGCTTGTCATCGGGGTTGTGCATGATTTGAATGCTTTGGGTGGTGAAGATGGAGCATAGCCAGACTATATGATTTTGTAGGGATAACTTTCTTTGGCCTTGTTATTTTGAAAAGACATGATTAATTTATTAGTAGGCTTGAAGTATTATTGTTTTTATGTCAAACGATAGACTATTGCTTTGAATCACTCGTGTCTTAATATTCATGCCATGATTAGACATATGATCAAGATTATGCTAGGTAGCATTCCACATCAAAAATTATCTTTTTATCATTTACCTACTCGAGGACGAGCAGGAATTAAGCTTGGGGATGCTGATACGTCTCCGTCATAGCTATAATTTTTGATTTTTCCATGCCAATATTATTCCACTTTCATATACTTTTTGGTAACTTTTCATACTATTTTTGGTACTAACATATTGATCCAGTGCCCAGTGTCAGTTCCCGTCTGTTGCATGTTTTTGGTTTCGCAGAATATCCATATCAAACGGAGTCCAAATGGGATAAAAATGGATGGAGCTTATTTTTGAAATATTTGGAAAATCTAGAAGAAAGATCAACGCGAACCTGTATCCGAGGTGGGCACGAGGTAGGGGCACGCCCTACCCCTCAGGGCACGCCCCTGACCCTCGTGGTCCACCCGTAAGGCGGTTGACGCCCTTGTTCGGCCGCAAGAAAGCTAATTTTTGGAAAAAAAATCTGGGCAAAGGTTTCAATCCAATCGGAGTTACGGATCTCCAGATCTAAAAGAAACGGTGAAAGGGCAGCAGAAAAAAACGCAGAAACAGAGAGAGACAGAGAGACAGATCCAATCTCGGAGGGGCTCTCGCCCCTCCCACACTATGGAGGCCAAGGACCAGAGGGGAAACCCTTCTCCCATCTAGGGAGGAGGTCAAGGAAGAAGAAGACGAAGGGGCCCCCTCTCCCCTTCTCTTCCGGTGGCGCCGGAACTCCGCCGTGGCCATCATCATCATCACCGCGACCTTCACCAACACCACCGCCGTCTTCACCAACATATCCATCACCTTCCCCCCTCTATCTACAGTGGCCCACTCTCCCGCAACCCGCTGTACCCTCTACTTGAACATGGTGCTTTATGCTTCATATTATTATCCAATGATGTGTTGCCATCCTATGATGTCTGAGTAGATTTTCATTTTCCTATCGATGGTTGATGAATTGCTATGATTGATTTAATTTGCTTGTGGTTATGTTGCTGTCCTTTGGTGCCCATCATATGAGTGCGCGCGTGGATCACACCATAAGGTTAGTTGTATGTTGATAGGACTATGTATTGGAGGGCAAGCGTGACAGAAGCTTCAACCTAGCATAGAAATTGATGCATACGGGATTGAAGGGGGACCAATATATCTTAATGCTATGGTTGGGTTTTACCTTAATGAACGTTAGTAGTTGCGGATGCTTGCTAATAGTTCCAATCATAAGTGCATAGAATTCCAAGTAAGGGATGACATGCTAGCAGTGGCCTCTCCCACATAATACTTGCTATCGGTCTAGTAAAGTAGTCAATTGCTTAAGGGACAATTTCGCAACTCCTACCACCACTTTTCCACACTCGCTATATTTACTTTATTGCTTCTTTACTTACAACAGCCCCTGGTTTTTATTCTCGTGCTCTTTATTTTCTTGCTAACCTATCCGAAAACACCTACAAAGTACTTTTAGTTTCATACTTGTTTCCGGTAAAGCGAACGTCAAGCGTGCGTAGAGTTGTATAGGTGGTCGAAAGAACTTGAGGGAATATATTTTTTCTACATTTAGCTCCTCGTTGGTTTCGACACTCTTACTTATCAAAAACTGTTGCGATCCCCTATAATTGTGGGTTATCAATGAGCTGGGCCCGCTGCATCGCCGGCAGGCTAGCCTTAGCGCCCCTAGAGCGCGAGCTGGAGCGAACAGGGGCCGCGGCCACCGCCTTGGATCGCTTGGCCTGCACGGTCGAGGCCGCCTTGGAAGCCTCCTGGAACAAGGCGTCGATGATGGGCTGCGCAAGGGGAGCGGCGAGTGCCATCACCGAATGGCGCGGCGTCGGCGGCGCGCCCAATGACTCCATGGATCTGATCCCGTCCGTGACCACCTTGCGCCCCACGAGCTTCTTCGCCTGCTGCGCGGATCCGCTCTTGCTGCCTTCCTGCCCATCCGAAGCCGGCAAACCGGCCAAGGATGGGAGTACGGTGCTCGCAGACAGCTGAGTCAGCGTGCGCTCACACACAGGCACTCCTGTGTCGCAAGAAGCCGTCATCCCCTTGTCGGGCACAGCCTGGGGGGGGATACCATGCCTAAGTTGGAGCCGTACTGGTCCGCCACCTCCACCTCCATCGGCGCCACCGTAGTGGCCGCAAGGACTTGGCACTTCTAGGACGGCGGCGAGCCTGCTCCCCTGATGCCGAGCTTCTCCCAAGCCGCCGTGTCGATGGAGTTGTCGTCCATGCTCGCGTCTGGGTCCTTGTCGTGCTCCTTGTCTTGAGTCTTGTCCTTGTCGCCGTGATCCGGGCTCTTGTTGTGGCTTGGAGGCGGGGGTGGAGGCAGCGCCGGAGCACCACGCCGAGGAGGGGCGAGCTAAGGCTCAAGCTTGGTGAGGAAGCCTTCCCCGTTGAGCCAAAGCTGGACCAAACCCTGCATCTTATCAGGCTTGCGGCAGGCGAAGCGCATCCGAACCGGGCCGGAGCGGATCAAGGTCAGCTCATCCACCACCACTGGGTGGCCCAGCATCGTCAGCCCCGCTGAGGGAGTTCCGGACTAGGGGGTGTCCGGATAGCCGAACTATCATCATAGCCCGGACTCCAAGACTATGAAGATACAAGATTGAAGACTTTGTCCCATGTCCGGATGGGACTTTCCTTGGCGTGGAAGGCAAGCTTGGCGATACGGATATGTAGATCTCCTACCTTTGTAACCGACTTTGTGTAACCCTAGCCCTCTCTGGTGCCTATATAAACCGGACGACTATAGTCCATAGGACGAACAACAATCATACCATAGGCTAGCTTCTAGGGTTTAGCCTCTTTGATCTCGTGGTAGATCCACTCTTGTAACACACATCATCAATATTAATCAAGCAGGACGTAGGGTTTTACCTCCATCAAGAGGGCCCAAACCTGGGTAAAACATCGTGTCCCTTGTCTCCTGTTACCATCCGCCTAGACGCACAGTTCGGGACCCCCTACCCGAGATCCGCCGGTTTTGACACCGACATTGGTGCTTTCATTGAGAGCTCCCCTGTGTCGTCACCGATAGGCCCGATGGCTCCTTCGATCATCAACAACGACGCGGTCCAGGTGAGACTTTTCTCCCGGGCAGATCTTCGTGTTGGCGGCTTTGCTGCGGGCCAATTCATGGCCATCTGGAGCAGATCGAAAGCTACGCCCCTGGCCATCAGGTCAGATTTGGAAGTTTGAACTATACGACCGATACCCGCGGAGACTTGATCTTCGACGGATTCGAGCCGCAGCCAAGCGTGCCGCACTATCTCGATGGGCATGATCTAACTCTGCAGCCGAACAGTGCCCTGGAGGCCGCACCAGTATCCGCTCCGACCCTTAATCCGGAGCCGGATTCCCCGATCGAGGACGAGTGGCTGGACACCGCCTCGGGGGCTACAATCTCTACGGCGATCGAGCCGAACTCCATCCCCATCCTTTGCGAAGACCTCGACTCCAGGGTGCCGGACTCCTCTCCGGACTCCGAACCCTCCGCGCCCCTGCCAATCGGATCCGATTGGGCGCCGGTCATGGAGTTCACGGCCGCGGACATCTTTCAGCACTCGCCCTTTGGCGACATCCTGAATTCACTAAAGTCTCTCTCTTTATTCGGAGAGCCCTGGCCGGACTACGGTCAGGAAGGTTGGGATGTGGACGACGAAGAAATTCAAAGCCCACCCACCACCCACTTCAGAGCCACCGCCGAAAGCTTACACGGCGTGCTCGATTTCGACCAAGACATCGACGGTATGGACGAGGATGTAGGAGACAACCATGAACCAGCGCCTATAGGATGCTGGACAACCACCTCGCCCCATGATGTATACATGGTGGATCGCCTAAAGGAAATGAAGACGAGGAACAACGGACGCCACGAAGGATAAATCCTCGAAAAGCAGTCAAACGGCAACGTAAACGCGCATCAAGTCCGCCTCAACAAATACCCAGCCATAGAGCGAGGCGAACGGTGGACGATGAACATGCTATCGAGCAATCGCCCAAAGAAAACAACGGATAAACAATCTGTCATGGCGAAGATAACAGTCCGGACGATCTCACACCGGACAAACTATTGGAGCAAATGACCTCCGAGAAAAGGCTCGCCGCCACTACGCGTAGCCTGAAAAAGCGAAGCGGAAGCTCAAAACAGCGGAAGATGCACTCAGGATCAGATGGAGCAAAGTATTCAGCACCGCAGATAAATGCGGCGACGATCGCCGAACAAAGAGCTACCGGAAAGAAAGCTACTGCCCGAATTGACGAGGAGGCCTTAGAGCCCCACAATTAAAAAGAAGAAGACCACCGGTCGGATGGGCGACCTCACGGCAAAAAAGAGAGCGCGAATGGTGCCGCACACAAGCCAATATGCGATCCGCAAGATTCACATCAAAAGGATGGCCCAGTTAGATCCATCTATGGGCCAAGAAAGCACACTCGTCAAAGCAATGCAATACGCCAAAAGTCCGAAGACCACGGCACACCCAAATATAGGGGTGCCGTAGACCCCCTATGTTTCACCAATGAGGTGTTGGATCACGAATTTCAGCGGATTCAAACCCGTAAACATAGAGGCATACGACGGAACAACAGACCACAGAGTGCGGATTGAGGATTACATCCTCCACATACACATGGCTAGAGGAGATGATCTCCACGCCATAAAATACTTACCCTTAAACTCAAAGGGCCAGCTCGGCATTGGCTTAAGAGCCTCCTGAAAATACCATTGGAAGCTGGGAAGAGCTCGAGGATGCATTTGGGCAAATTTTCAGGGGACCTCGTCCGCCCTCCGGACGCAGAGCGATCTAAGTCACATAACTCAACAGCCCGGAGAGTCAGCCCGAAATTTGGAACAGGTTCCTTACTAAAAGAACCAAATAGTCGACTGTCCGGACGCCGAAGCCTTAGCAGCTTTCAAACACAACGTCCGAGACGAATGGCTCGCCGGACACCTCGGCCAAGAAAAGCCAAGAACAATGGCTGCACTAACAAGCCTCATGACACGCTTTTGCGCAGGGGAAGACAGCTGGCTGGCTAGATGCAGCACCAGCGACCCGAGAACATCCGAAATCAGGGATGGAAATGGGAAATCACGACGCAGAAAAGATCAGCGCCGGAATAAGGAAAATGGCCCAAATAGTACGGCGGTCAACGCAAGATTCAAAAGCTCTCAGCCAAACAACAAAACACTGCCCCTAAAGGATAACAGTGACGAGCTATCCAACCTAAACAAGATTCTGGATAGACTGTGTCAAATACACGGTACCTCTGGGAAGCCTGCAAACCATACCCACAGAGATTGTTGGGTCTTCAAGCAGTCCGGCCAACTTAACGCCGAACACAAGGGGATCGACACACCAAGTGAAAGTGACGAAACCCAAAAGCACCACAAGCAGAGCCTCGGAAAACAAAAAACTTTCCCACAGGAGATCAAAACAGTAAACTCACTTCACGTGATCAAAAGGAAAAATAGAGCGGCGCCCCCTAAAAGGCGCGCCGCACACTGGTTGTCAAAACCAATCACCTTGGACCATCAGGACTATTCCGATAATATCCGGAATGCAGGATGGACTGCCTTGATATTGGATCCTATAATCGACGGATTCCAATTTACATGTCCTCATGGATGGCAGCGATGACATAAACCCGATATATCAGGACACAATCCGCAGGATGGGGATAAACCCAACCAAAATTGCCGTAGCAACACCTCCTTTAAAGGAGTACTGCCAGCCCATACGCCTTTGCACGGGCTCCATACTGCTAGAAGTTGTGTTTGGTTCATCCGACAACTTCCGTCGTGAAAGGTTACTCTTCCATGTCGCCCGCTTAAAAGTAGCCATCAAGCACTCATGGGACGTGAAGCTTTACGCCGCTTTAACGCAATACCGCATTATGCATCTCTAACACTTAAAATGCCCGGTCCACGCGGCATCATCTCGTTAAAAGGAAGTATTAAGTGTTACTCGAGCATGGAGGAAGGGGAGACTGCATCGACAGCTCCACAGCTATCCGGCTCCACTAGGCAAAGAACCTGAAATTGGTCATTCAAACCCCGGACACGGCTAGACGAGTCCGGCGCCTACTAGCGGCATACCCCCATACGAGGGGCTACATGCATGTATAACATGAGAGAATAGAGCTCAATTTTATTCTTCGAACCGTACTCTGTTCATTTAATACTAAGTACATCTTTCGCACGATCCTTTTCCTTTCAAACTAAGTTCCTCTCTTTTACAGATGAACAACGTGCTACACCCGTCCAGGATACGGCACAACGGAGACACAGGCGCAGACGTGCAGCAGGGACCCGTTGCAAGGATTCTTTTCAGATTAAGACCCTGCGTAAAACTTTTTTCACTGTCTCTTGTTGATATACATTCCCCCGGTTCCTTAATATAACCGAGGAGGAGGCTGGTGCTTTGGCATTGGCCGCACCAGAATTTTTGCACGTACCTGGACACAAGGGGCTTAGGGCATTATTTCGCCCATTTTCATAAAAGACCGAATACCTTAGGGAGTATTCGGCGTCTCGAGTTAGGCCTTATATGCATCAGCTCCGAATCATGTCTTTGGTCAAATGTTGGGTTGCCCGGCTCCTGTGTTTTGCTGCCTTACATTCCGTTTTCACGGCTAACGCGACACCAGGAGAACTACTGCGATTGTGCCCCGGTTCGGCCGGGCGAGCACCTCAGTAGAGAAAACCGAAAACTGACTGTCATGATATAGCGAGAGACGGCCAACCACTCGATGACTCACCGAATGTTTAGAATTCCTCCGATTAACGAAGGACGGGTTTCGTCAGCACATACGCACTTCAATTCGGGAGAGTGTGGTGCCCCCAGGGGCTATATAGTAGCCCCACCCTCGAACTCCTATGGCTTAGTGAAAGTGATAAAGCATTATAGTCCGGTTGCCTGGTTTGCTACGCTATCACCTTCTTAACAGGACCAAGACGTTGGATCAAGTGTGAAAAAGCGCTTTTTTTATAAACACCCCCGCACTATGTGCGTGGGGGCTGAAGCCAAGGACTGCCATCTTTCAGGTTATATACACATATACATAAACGGCCGCACAGGGAGTAGTTTACTACTTGAACGCACAAGTATAAAAAGCACTTATATTACATTGAAACATTTTTTTCACAAATCATACATGTCATTTAAACATAATATCCTTCGAGCACTGCGTCTCTATTAAACGAGCGCCCTGCAGGACTTCCTCAAAATAGTGCTCGGCAGGTACTCGACTTCTGTCCGAATCTTGGGATGCAACATCGGTGGCCTTCATCTTTGCCCAGTATGTCTTGACACGGGCCAGAGCCATCCGCGCTCCCTCAATACACGCCGACCGCCTCATTGCGTCGATATGCGGTACCGCACCAAGGAACTGCTGCACTAAACCAACATAACTCTTCGGCTGGGGTCTGCCTGGCCACAAATGGTCATGACATGCTTCATGGCAAGTCCGGATAATCGATTCAGCTCGGCCCATTCGGCCAACCGATCGGTCAACGGAAGAGGACGCTCTGGACTATGGAATTGCGACCAATATAGCTCTTCCCTTCCGTGCCCCTTCTGGCCTCGGAAGTGCTCAATCGCGTCCGCAACGCTCGCTGCTAAGTCCAGATAAGCATCCTCCGAACTCCACATCTTATCTAACTGACCATACTTTGGATCCGTATATTTCCTCCGCAGCAGAAACGGTTTTCCAGCCGCAATTGTCCCAGCCTGACTCAGCTCCTCCTTGGCAGCTCTCAAAGCCGACTGGGCATTCTTGGATTCGTTGGCGGCCTTTTTTAGGCCCTCTTGTTCCACTTGACGTTCTTTTTCAAGAACCTCGCAGCGATCGGTAGTATCCCTCAACTTTTTGGCCATATCGGCCATCTCCTATTTGCTTCGGCAGTGAGCAGCCCGTTCAGCTTCTAGCTCTTCGACCTCCTTTAAAGCGGCCGCATTACTAATTCTGGCTTGCTCTTTCGCTCGGGCGAGTTCTGCCCGCAGCTCTTCCACGACAGCGGCACCTTCGCATTAAGCATATGATTAGTAAGACATGGGCGTCAAGCTCCCTTACCGGTGTCCGTGATAGAAGTCGTGATACCTTGTGACTCGTCAAACCGTTTATTGACCAGCGCGATGTCCGCATCCGCCTCGTCATGTTGCCGCTTTAGTTCGGCATATTCATCAGTCCGGCTGGCCTCCGGACGCCCCGCCACGTATTTAAGAGCGGCGATATGTTAAAATTGAGAATTTGATCCTCGGCACGTCGTCACTTTTGACAACATACCGAGTCTCAGGGGCTACTATCTATACGTGGCGCATTTTATATGCATAACTGTCAAAAGGTACATTATTTTTTGCGTACCTCAAACCCCGTCAGTAAGCTTCTGACGGCTTCGTGCAATCCATTCTCTGCGGATGCAATTCTTTCAATCACCGTACCCGTTAGAGCACGGTGATCTTCTGAGATAGCCGCTCGCCCGAGCAGATCCTTCAGCTCCTCCGACCGACACCACTTGGCGCGGACCTTCCGCCCCGCGGACTTGGGGAACCCTCGCGACGACACCTCCGGGTCATCCGCTTCACATGAGGGTGCGACAGGTGGAGGCGTTGCTCTCCATCATCTCCGAAGAAGATCCTCAAGACGAGCTCTGCTGAGAAGGGTTGAGGTCCGAACTACAAGGTACAATTTGGTTATCTTCATGAATAAATACAGGATGTTCCTTATTTACAAGACCCTTCTTTTTACTTACGGCTTGTTGGAGGGCTGATCCTCGGGAAATAATGCGGCTGGGTTACTTCCCAGCGCGGACTCTTGTCAAGATTCCTCCCCTCTTTGAGGCCTTGACCTCCGGATCTTCCGAAGCGGTCCTCTTCTCTCCTCGGATGGTGGGACTCTTAATCCCTCCTTCCTTGATAGCCTCCTTCGCAGAGGCAGTTCTTCCCCGCTCCCCCCTTCGCCTTCTTCAAAAGGCGCGACCTTCAACATCTTGGTCAGCATGGGATCCGGCGTGGTCTCAGGGAGGGGAGCCGGACACCTTATTAACTTTGCCTTGGCTATACACTCCTGTTCAAGAAACGGCTCCTTTAAAGGGCATATATATAAAATAAATGAATGAACAATTTGTTCGGTTACCGGACTACTTACTTGAGTATCTGGGCGATTGCAGCTTAGTCCTGCGTCCTCTGTCAAGTCCGGACACTTCTCTTGTGATCCGAAGAACAGTGTATACATCTCCACGGGCGTCGTACCCATAAAATGTTGGAGAGCTCGTGGTCCCTCCGGATTAAATTCCCACAGACGGAGGGGGCGACGTTTGCAGGGAAGAAGGCGCCGAATCAACATAACCTGCGCCACTGCGACCAGATTGATCTCTCTCTCTTGGAGGTCTCGAATGCGGCTCTGCAACAGAGGAACATCCTTGGACGACCCCCAGTCGAGCCCCTTGTTGACCCATGATGCCAGCCGCTGTGGTGGACCTGAGCGGAAGGCAGGGAGCGCCGCCCATTTGGTGCCCCTGGGAGCGGTGATATAAAACCACTCCCGTTGCCAACCAAGCTCCTCTTGAAAAGAGCCCTCGGGCCACAGAGCATCAGCACATTTGCTTATAACCGCCCCTCCGCATTCTGCTTGTTGTCCCTCGATCATCTTTGGCTCCACCTTGAAGGTCTTGAGCCACAATCCAAAGTGGGGGGTAATATGGAGGAAGGCCTCACATACGACAATGAATGATGAAATATGAAGGATAGACTCCGGACTCAAGTCATGGAAATCAAGCCCATAATAAAACATGAGCCCCCGCACGAAGGGATCCATCGGGAAGCCTAAACCACGAAGGAAGTGGGACACGAACACCACGTTCTCGCCAGGCTCAGGAGTGGGAATGACCTGCCCTAGAGCAGGCAGCCTATGCGAAATCTCGCCGGTTAGATACCTGGCGTCGCGTAGCTTTAGCACATCTTTTTCTGTAACGGAGGAAGACATCCATCGGCCGTGCTGGTCGGATCCGGACATTGTCGAAAGTCCGAAGCGCCAGAATCTGAAGCTTTGCGTGTTGGAACTTGAAGCGCGAGGCGAACTCGATGGAGGGTGTAAAAAGAAGAGGGCCTTGGTCTCATTATAAAGAGGTTGAATACCAAGAGCCCACCCCGTGGTCGATTAGGACTCGCCTTTGATAGAGGAGGCGGGCCAATGGGCACGGTTGGGTTACCCACGTCCGTATTGATGAGAATCCCGGAATAAGGGGAGCATGATCTATGTTTGATAAGACGTGCCAAGGAAATCGCCTCGCTAAACACGCTGAGGTGGAACAATAAAAAACGATTCATATAAAGGCCTGACCATGGCGTGATGTCACGCCGCGGAATACGTCAGCAGATCTGTGCAAAAATTATTCTCTCTACGGTGTTATGTGGAACTTGTTTTGAAGAGCCGGACACTATCCTGGCGTTCACAATCTTCTATAAATTATTCGGAGGAAGAACCCGCCTTGCAATGCCGAAGACAACATGCGCGCCGGACTCGTCGTCATTGAAGCCTGGTTCAGGGGCTACTGAGGGAGTTCATCCACCACCACTGGGTGGCCCTGCATCGTCAGCCCCGCTGAGGGAGTTCCGGACTAGTGGGTGTCCGGATAGCCAAACTATCATCATCGGCCGGACTCCAAGACTATGAAGATACAAGATTGAAGACTTTGTCCCGTGTCTGGATGGGACTTTCCTTGGCGTGGAAGGCAAGCTTGGCGATACGGATATGTAGATCTCCTACCTTTGTAACCGACTTTGTGTAACCCTAGCCCTCTCTGGTGCCTATATAAACTGGACGGCTGTAGTCCATAGGACGAACAACAATCATACCATAGGCTAGCTTCTAGGGTTTAGCCTCTTTGATCTCGTGGTAGATCCACTCTTGTAACACACATCATTAGTATTAATCAAGCAGGACGTAGGGTTTTACCTCCATCAAGAGGGCCCGAACCTGGGTAAAACATCGTGTCCCTTGTCTCCTGTTACCATCCGCCTAGACGCACAGTTCGGGACCCCCTACCCGAGATCCGCCAGTTTTGACACCGACACCCGCCATCAGCCGGTCCACCGTATGGAGCTTGGGGGGATGCCCCAGAGCTTCACCCAAACCTCGGGCATCGCTTCTCCTTTGGGCTCGTCAGCCACGGCGTCGCGGATGAGGGCGGTGATGTTGTTGATTGATAGAAACAACTTCCCACTGCGGGTCGCCATGCGCAGCATTGACGGGTCCGGGAAGACCACGGAGTAGGTGTCAGCGTCGATCTGGGCCACCTGCTAGTCCCACTCCCCCTCGAACAGGTGCGACAGCTCCACCTCCAAGAGCTCCTTAGACAGCACGCCCGGGGTCGCGAAAAGGATAGTGGCGTTGACTCCAAACCCGCTTAGAGCATCATCGACGTCGTCAGGGAGCTGCAAGCAGAAGATACCCCCTCCAGGGATTGCCTGCCCCATGGTCTGGAGAAGAAGCGGTTTGCCACGGGAGGGGCAGTTCACCGGGACGTGGCCCTCCTGGGAGCAGAGGATGCAGAGGGGCGCGAACTTGCAGGCGCTCTGGAAGTGCCCCGCCCGGCCGCACTTGAAATACTCTCTGTCGTCGGCCTCCACCACCGGGATTGGCTCGGCCGCCGTAACCTTGGAAGACCCCGCCTGCAGCGCGGCGGCGGCTTGGAGCCCTGCTGCCCCGCGACCTTGAACTTCTTCTTCTTCTTCGCCATGAAAGGGTCGCCGATGCGGTCACCTTGGAACCGCGGCATCTCCTCGATGCGCTTGAGCTCGAGCCCCTTTCGTTTGTGCTCTTATTTCTTCCGCTTCTTCCGCTCCTGGTCCTTCAACCACCACGCCGGCAGCGGCCCCCAACCGCCCGAATCTCCACCGCGCGCCGCACCTTGCGCCTTGGCCTGCGCCCGAAGCTCACGCTCGCGGCAGCGCTCCGCCACTGGATCGGGAGGGGGGAGGGGGCGCTTGTCCGCCCGCCGGTCAGCCTTGGAACCCATGGCCACCACCTCGGTGATGGAGCGCACGAGGGGCGGTGGAGGGGGAATGGGGAAGAGGGAGCGGGCGGAGTGACCAAAGCGTCGCGCCTCCGATTTGGTCACTGGAAAACCTAGCTTCGGATCTAGGGTTCCTTTGGGCAACCACAACCACTTAAGTACCCGCACCGCTGGGCTTGGGCCAGCCGGGCCGAGCGAGCCACCTGGTCAAGGGCCACCCGCAGGCCCAGAAGGCACCTGGCAGCACAGCCCCGAACTGACCGCAGCCACTTGGGCCGAAACCGAGCCCGTGGAGGACCGGTCTGACTGGGTGCCGCCCCGGCCCACCTGGCCTTCCTGCTCCGTGACCCCTGCCCTAGGGCCAGGCGACCCCGGCGCCGCCGCCGCCACCAGGGCCATCGTCACCGACGCAGTAGCCACCCCTGGGCCCTCCGGGTCCGCCTGAAGCAAAAGACCGGCCTCCGCTTCCGGGGCTACAAGGTCAGTCCACCCCAAACGTGGGGACACCGGCCGGTCTGCACGGCGCGCCGCCCCAGCCGGAGGTCCACGATAGCGGGGGCCACGACCACCTGGCGTGAACGCCCGTTGCCGGCCTAGGTGGAGCGAACCCCCGAGCTCCACCGCCCTGGCAATGAAATCCCCCACCGAACTATGGGACGGCCCACGGGTCGTCCCCTCAGCGTTGTCGGCCGCATCTGCCTCGTCCGCAGATTCCTCCCCCGCCAGAGCCCAAAAGTGGCTACCGGACCAGCCTCCAGCGCCCACCGGAGCATCCCGCCGCCCCTCTCTGAGCGCAGGACGCGCCGGCGGCGCGCCCGACTGGACCAGCCTCCACTCCTCCACGCCCTGCTGTCCTGCCACCGCCGCGACCGCATTGCACTCACCTTCGCCTACTGGATCGCCGCTCCGTACAGGAGCCGTTGGAGACATCCGCCACCTCCGTCCTACAACAAACATGACATGTCTTCCCATGAATGCAACTCCCGAGCGGTGGCCTTATCCACTCCTCGCCTTGGCTATATAAACACCATTGCCGAGTCCACCTAAACCACTTGGCCCCATATGCTTGCATTGAATTGATGTTCAAGCAATGGAAGTGGACGCAGTTCAACTAGAGTGAGCCAGGGGAGCTCCTCGCCGCCACTTCGGTCTCCGACGGTACCCACCGCTCCTCGGCTCCAGTCTTTGATTGCTTTCATTCCTCGGCAGCTCTATGCACCATGAAGCTAATGTGCGGTTGCCCATTGCTTTGGTTTGGTGTACAGAGCGCATGTTCCAGTCTTTCTAGCATCCCCACCAATGACGGAGAAGATGATCCGTTTCTCCACCCCAACCCCGAAATGCTGCAACCACCCATTCAGTTGCGCCGACCTCCCTAAGTCACTCTGGTACTTCCTCGATACCGCTACGACCTTTACCGTCGGCCATTGCCTCATCAGTGAGCTCCTTCACTACGATCTGTTTCTGACTTTCTTTTCAGGCGTAACCCTTTGTTTAAAAGGGTTGGCCCCACTTGTCAGTCTCTCTTGCTTAGTTAAACAACGCGGGCTTACCGCGTCGGCTGGAGGCGTATCCCTAGCATATCGTGTTTGACTACATATTGTCTCTTGTTTTATTTTCTTTTTATTAGCTATTTAATTTTTTACCAACAAACTTTGACTGCTTGTATCTTGCTCATTTTTTAATCAAAATGGGTTGGTTCCCTTTGAACTGTTTTTGTATTGAAATGATCTTTCTAGTATTATCTTGCTAGATTTTGGCTCGCAATGTAATTTTTATATAATTATATGATATGTGAAAACTAGATATTATCAATCAATTATTCTAGAGGGATACAATCTTGGTGGTAAATAAAAGTACCCCTATGCTACGTCTTGAGCTTGCGTTGGTTTTCCCCGAAGAGGAGAGGATGATGCAGCACTGATGGCGTAAGTATTTCCCTCAGATTTTTGAGAACCAAGGTATCAATCCAAGAGGAGGCCACGACAAGTCCCTCGTACCTGCACAAAATGATAGCTACTCGCAACCAACGCGATTAGGGGTTGTCAATCCCTTCACGGTCACTTACGAGAGTGAGATCTGATAGAGATAATATTTTTGGTATTTTTGGTATAAAGATGCAAAGTGAAAAGTAAAGGCAAAGTAAAAACAAAGCAAGTATTAAAGTGATGGAGATTGATATGATGAGAATAGACCCGGGGGCCATAGGTTTCACTAGTGGCTTCTCTCAAGAGCATAAGTATTCTACGATGGGTGAACAAATTCTGTTGAGAAATTGACAGAATTGAGCATAGTTATGAGTATATCTGTAATGCCCTCGATACGGCTATATCTCCCACGTGTCGAAGCACGACTTAGAGGCATAACCGCATTGAAAGCAATGTCGCAAGTGAGGTAATCTTCACACAACCCATGTAATACATAAGGGAAAGAGATACGTAGTTGGCTTACAATCGCCACTTCACACAATACATGAGTAAAGCATTACATCATACAAATACAATTAATGTCCGACTACGAAACCAAAATAAAAGAAGACTAACCCAAATGCTACACAGATCCCTGATCGTCCCAACTGGGCTCCACTACTGATCAACTGAAACAAAACAACACAAAGAACAAGATCTTCATCGAGCTACTACTTGAGATCGGGTGCGCCACCTGCACGGTTTCATCGGCACCTGCAAACTGGTTTTGGAAGTATCTGTGAGTCACGGGGACTCAGCAATCTCACACCCGCGAGATCAAGACTACTTAAGCTTATGGGTAGGAGAAGGTAGTGAGGTGGACCTGCAGCAAGCGACTAGCATATCTGGTGTCTAACATACGCAAAAGAGAGCGAGAAGAGAAGCAAGGCACGGTCATGAAGCTAGTAGCGATCAAGAAGTGATCCTGAAACTACTTACGTCAAACATAACTCCAACACCGTGTTCACTTCCCGGACTCCGCCGAGAAGAGACTATCACGGTTACACACGCGGCTGATGTATTTTAATTAAGGTCAAGTTCGGGTTTTCTACAACCGGACATTAACAAATTCCCATCTTCCTCATAACCGTGGGCACGGCTTTCGAAAGATAATACCCTGCAGGGGTGTCCCAACATAGCCCATTATAAGCTCTCACGGTCAACGAAGGATATTCCTTCTACCGGGAAGACCCGATCAGTCTCGGAATCCCGGACTACAAGACATCTCGACAATGGTAAAACAAGACCAGCAAAGCCGCCCGAATGTGCCGACAAATCCCGATAGGAGCTGCACATATCTCGTTCTCAGGGCACACCAGATGAGCAGTCCGTACAACTAAAACCAGACCCCAAGTTTCCTTGAGGGGGCGCTGCAAAGCGCTCTAGTTTGGGCCAACACTCAGAGGAGCATTGGCCCGGGGGGTTAAAATAAACATGACCCTTGAGTCTGCAGAACCCAAGGGAAAAAGGCTTAGGTGGCAAATGGTAAAACCAAGGTTGGGCCTTGCTGGAGGAGTTTTATTCAAAGCGAACTGTCAAGGGGGTCCCATAAATCACCCAACCGTGTAAGGAACGCAAAATCAAGGAACATAACACCGGTATGACGGAAACTAGGGCGGCAAGAGTGGAACAAAACACTAGGCATAAGGCCGAGCCTTCCACCCTTTACCAAGTATATAGATGCATTAATTAAATAAGAGATATTGTGATATCCCAAAATAATCATGTTCCAACATGGAGCAATCTTCAACTTCACCTGCAACTAGCAACGCTATAAGAGGGGCTGAGCAAAGCGGCAACATAGCCAAAAAATGGTTTGCTAGGAAAGGTGGGTTAGAGGATTGACATGGCAACATAGGAGGCATGATATAGCAAGTGGTAGGCGTCGTAGCATAGGCATAGCAAAAGAGCGAGCATCTAGCAAGCAAAGATAGAAGTGATTTCGAGGGTATGGTCATCTTGCCTGAAATCCCGCGAGGAAGAAGAACGAGTCCATGAAGAAGACAAACGGACGTAGTCGAACGAATCCTCACAACTCCGGAACGAAACCGAAGCTAACGAGAGAAGCAACCCGGAAAGAAGCAAACAACATAGTAAACAACCATCACATACACATGGCATGATGCACAACCAAGTATGATGCATGTCCGGTTTAAATAGCATGGCATGGCGGTTTAAATAGCATGGCATGGCAATATGCACAAACAAGACTACAAGTTAAATGGAGCCCAATATGCAACGAGTTGCATATTGACGAAACACCACATCAATTATTTAGTTCTCTCCCGTTTATGTACCCAACAACATTAACTGTGGTTAAGCATGGCAAAAGCTGAAGCATAATTAAACTACCTATTTAGGCAAGTTTTAAATGAGGCCGGAACAACTAACAACAATTCCGGAAAAACCCCATATGCATATTTTAAGGTTTGGTACTGTTCTGCCCTAAACACAATTTTAATGTTGTTAAACAGAAAAATAAAGTGCACCATGTTAAACTAGGCATTTTTCTAGCCCATTTACATATGTAATTTATTTAAATCCGAGCTACGGTTATTTAGTTATGAAATAAATCATTTTAGCATGGCATTTATGCAAATTAACGCAAACAACAAGTCTAAGCATTTAAACATGGATGAAAGTGGAATATTATGAAACTAGATGAAATTCTAAGCATTTTACATGTTGAAAACATTTTAATATGATGCATGGTTATTTAGTTATTAAATGCATGAACATGAAGGGCTTTTTCTATAAAACTGCACTCTCTGGAAAAATGACAAGATCGTTCAGCGGAAAAAAACATGAATCGGGCCGAATCTGGCTAGCCCGATAGTGCACAGGAGGCGACTGCTCACATTGGGCCAACAGGGCGGTCGGTGGAGAGGGAGGCTGGAAGGGGCGCTGGGCCTGGGCGCTGCGCCCGGTCAACGCGCGGGCGAGACGAGCGGGCGAGCTGCTGCTGCTAGTTTCTGAAGAACAGAAACAGCAGCACACCCATGGCGATGCAGAAGACGGCGGCAGCAGGACTAGGCGCCGAGGAAGGAGGTTCGGCGGGGCCCGAGGGCACAGGGCGTCAGGGTGGCCAGATCCGGTCGCGGGAGATCGCCAGGGTCCCGTTCCCTGCCAGATCAAAGTGGAGGCGAGCCGGCGGACTTGGAGCTCCATGGCGCGGCGCCCCTGGTCCAAAACAGAGTGAGGGAGACAGAGGTGAGACGAGGTAGGAGCACGTGAGAAAATAAGAAGGCAGGGGCGACGGGACTGGCCTGGTCCAGCGGCGCATGGTGACGAAGACGAGACGCTGTTGCGCGAGCAGAGGAAGAGCTCGACATAGGGGCTCGGGAGTTCGCTCGTGGCTGACTTCGGGAGCAGGGAAGGAAGGCGCGAGGAGGCAGGGAGCTCGAGGTTGCGGAGTAGGAGCGGCGGTGTTGCTGCTGGTTCGGTCGCCGGACGACGAGGTGAGGTGGAGACGCATGGGGAGGCTCGAGGCTTCTGCTCGCCGGAGGCAGCATGAAGCAGAGGACGATGGACGGCGGCTAGGTGGTCAGGCGGTTGGGTTCACCGGAGCTCGAACGGTTGACACGGCGGTGAGGTCCGGGCACGGGGTTTCGTTCCCGACACCGGAATGGAGACGGGGTGCAGCGGCAAGGTGCGGGCGCTTCAGGCGCGCTGCGCTGTTCTTCTTGGGCTCGAGGAGAAAACAGAGGAGGAGCTCCTCTCTTGTGGGCTTGATCGAGGCAAGGAGGAGGATTTGGTGGTGGCTGGCTGGTGGATCGGGAGGAGGCTGCGGGATTGGTCGGGGATGCAAAACGAGGAGGTGGTTGGTCGATGGGGATCTTGGAGGATCCCAAGGAAGAAAAGACCAGAGGAGCGGCGGCGGCTAGGAGGATCCCTAGAAATTAGGGATTGGTCCGATGATAGCACTGCTATATATAGTAGGTGGATGCGGGTCAGATTAGGGGCTAACTCGTCTCTTCGATCAAAATCGGACGGTCAGGAAAAATAGGCTAGGGAGCCCAAATAAGAAAACAGTGATGTTTTGTAGATGTTAGGGGATGATCCAGACTCATTGGTAACGATAGAGCGGGCCAGGTTGGGAACAACTTTCAGACGCGCGCAAGGGGTCGATGCGCTGTGCAAAGAGACTTTGGTTTAGGCAAGAGGGAAACGAAGAACAAGGTTGGTCTCGGAACGAACAACGGAGAGACGCGGCAACTACGAACGAACTAAGAGTTTTAAGAAAACATGTGGATGCAATGCGGATGATGCGATGATGAAATGCAACAAACAAATGAAACACATGACAACGACGAAAAACATGGAAGCCGTCTGGAGCGTCGGTCTCGGGGCGTTACAACACTCCACCACTACAAGAGGATCTCGTCCCGAGATCTAGGATGGCATCGGAGAAAAGCGGAAGAAAAAGAGGTAAAACAAAGTTGCTTCTTTGACGAACGAGTGAAACCACGAACCTTGAGAGGTTGAACAAAATGAAAGAAAGAAAACAACGAAGATGAACAAAGTTGAAAACACTCTGTTAGGAAAGAGGAACATGGGATACGACGAGAACCAAGAGGTTTAGTGATAACATAGATATTGAAACCACTCCGGTTAAAACAAGATGAGAGAGGAAGAATTCGGGCAGCACTCCGGTTGAACATGGAAGGAATAGAACATGAACTTGACAAGATGAGAGGATACTTGATGAGATCAACAACACACTACCTCCGGGACTATTGAAAGAATGGCACAAGGGGTAAGAAAGATTTCAGACAGCTCTCCGGTTGAGGAAGGAGGAAAAACTTGATAAAATGAGACAACTCGAATGAAAACACAACACTCCGGCTAAACGGAGAAGCACGGAGAAGAACATGATCTTGACAAAACAAGATGATGGGTCGAAGAGAGCAACATCACAATGCCTCCGAAAGAGAGAACAGAAGATAGATCATTGGAATAACAGAATGGTGAAGAAAATGATAACTTCTACCACAATTGAATTTGGAAAGCCTCCTTGCAAGAAGGTTAGAGCGGAGTTCTCGTAAAACCAACAACGGAAGGATATGATCCTCGTGGGCTTATGGAGACATCTCAAAACTTGAGGTGAAATTCTGCCACTACCGAAAACAAATGCTTGCCTGTAATCAACGAAGAGATGAAAACTGCTTTTGCCGAGAGGATAGGAGAAAACTTGGATCATTGATAAGCACCACAAATAGCAACATTCCTTAGGGAAGGCTTTAGGTGAAATCTATACCAAGATAACTCCAATGAAGAGATTGATGGATTGAGAAGAAATCATGCTCGAAGGAGTTGATGGGTTTAAAATACCTCATTCTTGACAATTTGTGAATCATGGAACATGAATGGAAATTGTCAAGAAGGACATAACACCACCTCAAAAGATATTGTAGAAAGAATTGCACTTTGAAATGCAAGATGAAGAAATGCTTGAACTCCTCCAAACAAAACATGTGTTGAACACCATGTTTATTTTAGAGTATAGCTTGGCGGATCTTAACTCCGAGAGAAACTTGAAGGACAATTCGAGAAAGAAATGAATCCTTGATGAACCACCATGTAGAGCCTCCATGAAGAACTCCGGTAAACAAAAGGATGATAGAAAGAAAGAGAAGTTGACAACACAAGGTGAAACTTTACAGTGATAAGATGAAGCTTTGAAATGATATAACCGAGAAAACTTGGAACTCCGGAAAGAAAGATGAACAAATGAAATAAAGAATTTTGATGAACCTCCGAAATAAGGAATTGAATTTACTCGATGAAACAAGAATAAGAATTACATTATGCTGATCCTTCACCAATTAAATTGATGACAAGCAATGGATTTGGCATACTACTTATTCTCATTGAAAAATGATTACAGATAGAGATATAGCGCAAACTTGAGAAGGTATTGATGGAACCACCGGTGGGATTTGGAAACAACAAATGAATTGATATGATAATGAAGGAAGTGAAATCTTGAACGAACCACCGTAAGAATTGAGAATGAGCGAGAAAAGGCGCAATTCACGAGAATAATTAGAAAATGAATAAAGATACTTGACAGAATTTAGATACATGAGAACGAAGAGATCATGAACTGATTAGAGAATACTTGAATGATGCACCGGTAAGATTTGGAGAACGAAAGCTGAAAGCTGGAATGAATAATTCTGAGATGATGGGCTCCGAAGAATCAAACTGAAAAGACTCCTGAATTGCTCCGGATGGGTGAAAAGAATTCTCACAATCTAAAAAAATTATGAGAGGATGGCATCAAACTAGAACCATGAATCTTGAATAGAATGGAGCAAGATTTAAGAGAAACTCTTCTTTGGTCTTCAAAATTCGAGAATGACGACGAGAAACACCACCATGAATTGTTGAGGCACTCCGGAATGAAAAATAGAAGGTTGACTCATCGATGAAAGAATTTGAAAGATCTTGGAGAAAGACATATGACTGATGGAATCCATTCTTACATCACACTTTGAAAAGAATTTTTAGAAGCTCCGGGAAAATTAGAAGAGTCGGGTAAGATCCTGGGAAAAGTGGGTTAGGGTCCACTCAAAAGAACCACCGTTGAACGATTGTTTGAAAAGAGAGATTGCACCGGTTGAATTAAATGGCTTGAATGAGATAGCATCCTCAAAAGAACTTGAGGGAATTGAGAATGGAAACTTGAATCTTCTGAGATATCTTCATCACTCCCAACCAAATGAATAGCGAGAAGTGAATGATTACGAGATACACCGGCATGAGAAAGCATTGTGAAAAGAGGAAAAGGGATAAGATCAACACGAAATCTTGAACTAAATCCATCAAGAAGAAAATTAGAATGGAACAATGATAAGGTTGAAACTTCCTTAGCGTCTTCATGAGAAATCACGGATAAAACATTAAAGGAAAAGAATGAAGAAACTTCACTCAATAAAATGGATACTTGATTAAGATATATGAGTCCTTGAATAAAAGGGTGGGAGGGCGGGAAAACAAAGGCAACTTGGGACGGATGAAACAAACACCGTTGAGAAAACTTACAATTGATCTCGCGAATGTTGAAATGATCGGATCCACTTGAACAGAAGCACGTCGGTTGGAAAGGAATTAACATGGCAACCTCCATGATCAAGAAGGATTAGTGTTCACATAGAAATATGAGAACACCATTTAGGGAAGGTATGGAGTCAACACTTGGCATTAAAGCAACTCGAATACCACAAAAACAAAAAAAAACAAAGGATTTGGCTTGTGGAATTAGCCGGAAACAAACATATGATAGATCCCATATCGTATCATGTGTGTGTTGGAAAGATATCCTACGAGATACTTGAATTCCCACTTATAAACTCCCGAAACTTTCTGGTTATGCAATCAGGTGTTGGGGATACAGGGGACACAAAATATATCACCGAAACTAACAATACCTAGATCCAGCTGTATCCATCCTTCAACACATAACCAAGAAACCATCGGAAATCGTTTACCTCAACCTTCGAAAAGCATCCGTTATACGAGTTATGGAAATACTCTTGAGCTCGCCCCAGTACTGGGTTATCAAGGTTATCTCACCAACAACTGCATAAAAGAGATTTTCGATGTCGGCAAAGCTCAGGTTTTCCAGAACTGCAACAATAAAATTGTGACGACAACACCTCGAAGCTCAACTATCCGGGACACTGCCACAACCCCTAAATGTCAGGAGGCACCAAGAACAATGTTCTCGTCACAAAACCATCGGAACGACTCCAAGATACCCGCATGATCCTAAAAAAAAAATTAGTGAAATTTGAGGAGAGTAGAGTCAAAACTTATACGTCAGGAGACCTCACCAGAGCGATGAAGGGACTGAGGAGTAAAAAGAATCCTACTCTCCGATATATATAATCCTAAGACTCAAAACATTTTTTCTAGACTCAACAACGCCAAACAAACAATCAGCGGGGGCTCCTAAGTCGGGATGGCTCGATTACCAACATAACGCCCTCGATGCGGCTATATCTCCCACGTGTCGAAGCACGACTTAGAGGCATAACCGCATTGAAAGCAATGTCGCAAGTGAGGTAATCTTCACACAACCCATGTAATACATAAGGGAAAGAGATACATAGTTGGCTTACAACCGCCACTTCACACAATACATGAGTAAAGAATTACATCATACAGATACAATCAAGGTCCGACTACGGAACCAAAATAAAAGAAGACTACCCCAAATGCTACACAGATCCCCGATCGTCCCAACTAGGCTGCACTACTGATCAACTGAAACAAAACAACACAAAGAACAAGATCTTCATCGAGCTACTACTTGAGCTCGGGTGCGCCACCTGCACGGTTTCATCGGCACCTGCAAACTGGTTTTGGAAGTATCTGTGAGTCACGGGGACTCAGCAATCTCACACCCGCGAGATCAAGACTATTTAAGCTTATTGGTAGGAGAAGGTAGTGAGGTGGAGCTGCAGCAAGCGACTAGCATATCTGGTGTCTAACATACGCAAAAGAGAGCGAGAAGAGAAGCAAGGCACGATCGTGAAGCTAGTAGCGATCAAGAAGTGATCCTGAAACTACTTACGTCAAACATAACTCCAACACCGTGTTCACTTCCCGGACTCCGCCGAGAAGAGACCATCACGGTTACACACGCGGTTGATGTATTTTAATTAAGGTCAACTTCGGGTTTCCTACGACCGGACATTAACAAATTCCCATCTGCCTCATAACCGCGGGCACGGCTTTCGAAAGATAATACCTTGCAGGGGTGTCCCAACTTAGCCCATTATAAGCTGTCACGGTCAACGAAGGATATTCCTTCTACCAGGAAGACCCGATCTGTCTCGTAATCCCGGACTACAAGACATCTCGACAATGGCAAAACAAGACCAGCAAAGCCGCCCGAATGTGCCGACAAATCCCGATAGGAGCTGCACATATCTCGTTCTCAGGGCACACCGGATGAGCAGTCCGCATAACTAAAACCAGACCCCAAGTTTCCTTGAGGCGCTGCAAAGCGCTCTAGTTTGAGCCAACACTCGGAGGAGCATTGGCCCGGGCGGGGGGTTAAAATAAAGATGACCCTTGAGTCTGCAGAACCCAAGGGAAAAAAGGCTTAGGTGGCAAATGGTAAAACCAAGGTTGGGCCTTCTTTGGAGGAGTTTTATTCAAAGCGAACTGTCAAGGGGTCCCATAAATCACCCAACCGTAAGGAACGCAAAATCAAGGAACATAACACGGTATGAAGGAAACTAGGGCGGCAAGAGTGGAACAAAACACCAGGCATAAGGCCGAGCCTTCCACCCTTTACCAAGTATATAGATGCATTAATTAAATAAGAGATATTGTGATATCCCAAAATAATCATGTTCCAACATGGAGCAATCTTCAACTTCACCTGCAACTAGCAACGCTATAAGAGGGGCTGAGCAAAGCGGCAACATAGCCAAACAACGGTTTGCTAGGAAAGGTGGGTTAGAGGATTGACATGGCAACATAGGAGGCATGATATAGCAAGTGGTAGGCGTCGTAGCATAGGCATAGCAAAAGAGCGAGCATCTAGCAAGCAAAGATAGAAGTGATTTCGAGGGTATGGTCATCTTGCCTGAAATCCCGCAAGGAAGAAGAACGAGTCCATGAAGAAGACAAACGGACGTAGTCGAACGAATCCTCACAACTCCGGAACGAAACCAAAGCTAACGAGAGAAGCAACCCGGAAAGAAGCAAACAACATAGTAAACAACCATCACATACACATGGCATGATGCACAACCAAGTATGATGCATGTCTGGTTTAAATAGCATGGCATGGCGGTTTAAATAGCATGGCATGGCAATATGCACAAACAAAACTACAAGTTAAATGGAGCCCAATATGCAACGAGTTGCATATTGACGAAACACCACATCAATTATTTAGTTTTCTCCCGTTTATGTACCCAACAACATTAACTGTGGTTAAGCATGGCAAAAGGTGAAGCATAATTAAACTACCTATTTAGCCAAGTTTTAAATGAGTCCGGAACAACTAACAACAATTCCGGAAAAACCCCATATGCATATTTCAAGGTTTGGTACAGTTCTGCCCTAAACACAATTTTAATGTTGTTAAACAGAAAAATAAAGTGCACCATGTTAAACTAGGCATTTTTCTACCCCATTTACATATGTAATTTATTTAAATCCGAGCTACGGTTATTTAGTTATGAAATAAATCATTTTAGCATGGCATTTATGCAAATTAATGCAAACAACAAGTCTAAGCATTTAACCATGGATGAAAGTGGAATATTATGAAACTAGATGAAATTCTAAGCATTTTACATGTTGAAAACATTTTAATATGATGCATGGTTATTTAGTTATTAAATGCATGAACATGAAGGGCTTTTTCTGTAAAACTGCACTCTCTGGAGAAATGACAAGATCGTTCCGCGGAAAAAAACATGAATCGGGCCGAATTTGGCTGGCCCGATAGTGCACAGGAGGCGACTGCTCACATTGGGCCAACAGGGCGGTCGGTGGAGAGGGAGGCTGGAAGGGGCGCTGGGCCTTGGCGCTGCGCCCGGTCAACGCGCGGGCGAGACGAGTGGGCGAGCTGCTGCTGCTAGTTTCTGAAGAACAGAAACAGCAGCACACCCATGGCGATGCAGAAGACGGCGGCAGCAGGACTAGGCGCCGAGGAAGGAGGTCCGGCGGGGCCCGAGGGCACAGGGCGTCGGGGTGGCCAGATCCGGTCGCGGGAGATCTCCGGGGTCCCGTTCGCTGCCGGATCAAAGTGGAGGCAAGCCGGCGGACTTGGAGCTCCATGGCGTGGCGCCCCTGGTCCAAAACAGAGTGAGGGAGACAGAGGTGAGACGAGGTAGGAGCATGGGAGAAAAGAAGAAGGCAGGGGCGACGGGACTGGCCTGGTCCTGCGGCGCATGGTGACGAAGACGAGACGCTATTGCGTGAGCAGAGGAAGAGCTCGACACAGGGGCTCGGGCGTTCGCTCGTGGCTGACTTCGGGAGCAGGGAAGGAAGGTGTGAGGAGGCAGGGAGCTCGAGGTTGCGGAGTAGGAGCGGCGACGTTGCTGCTGGTTCGGTCGCCGGACGACGAGGCGAGGTGGAGACGCACGCGGAGGCTCGAGGCTTCTGCTCGCCGGAGGCAGCGTGAAGCAGAGGACGATGGACGGCGGCTAGGTGGTCAGGCGGTTGGGTTCACCGGAGCTCGAACGGTTGACACGGCAGTGAGATCCAGGCACGGGGTTTCGTTCTCGACGCCGGAATGGAGGCGGGGTGCAGCGGCAAGGTGAGGAGCGCTCGGGCGCTGCGTTGTTGCTGCGGGCTCGAGGAGAAAACATAGGAGGAGCTCCTCTCTTGTGGGCTTGATCGAGGCAAGGAGGAGGATTTGGTGGTGGCTGGCTGGTGGATCGGGAGGAGGCTGCGGGATTGGTCGGGGATGCAAAACGAGGTAGTGGTTGGTCGATGGGGATCTAGGAGGATCCCAAGGAATAAAAGACCAGAGGAGCGGCGGCGGCTAGGAGGATCCCTAGAAATTAGGGATTGGTCCGATGATATCACTGCTATATATAGTAGGTGGGTGTGGGTTAGATTAGAGGCTAACTCGTCTCTTCGATCAAAATCGGACGGTCAGGAAAAATAGGCTAGGGAGCCCAAGTAAGAAAACGGTGATGTTTTGTAGATGTTAGGGGATGATCCAGACTCATTGGTAACGATAGAGCGGGCCAGGTTGGGAACAACTTTCAGACGCGCGCAAGGGGTCGATGCGCTGTGCAAAGAGACTTCGGTTTAGGCAAGAGGGAAATGAAGAACAAGGTTGGTCTCGGAACGAACAACGGAGAGACGCGGCAACTATGAACGAACTAAGAGTTTTAAGAAAACATGTGGATGCAATGCGGATGATGCGACGATGAAATGCAACAAACAAACGAAACACATGACAATGACGAAAAACATGGAAGCCGTATGGAGCGTCGGTCTCGGGGCGTTACAATATCTAGGTATGATCATGTATATAGGCATCACGTCCGAGACAAGTAGATCGAAACGATTCTGCATCTACTACTATTACTCCACTCATCGACCGCTATCCAGCATGCATCTAGAGTATTAAGTTAAAAACAGAGTAACGCCTTAAGCAAGGTGACATGATGTAGAGGAATAAATTCATGCAATATGATAAATACCCCATCTTGTTATCCTCGATGGCAACAATACAATACGTGCCTTGCAACCCTTTCTGTCACTGGGTAAGGACGCCACAAGATTGAACCCAAAGCCATGCACTTCTCCCATTGCAAGAACTACCAATCTAGTTGGCCAAACCAAACGGATAATTCGAAGAGACTTGCAAATATAACCAATCATACATAAAAGAATTCAGAGAAGATTCAAATATTATTCATAGATAAGCTGGATCATAAACCCATAATTCATCGGTCTCAACAAACACATCGCAAAAAGAAGATTACATCGAATAGATCTCCACAAGAGAGGGGGAGAACATTGTATTGAGATCCAAAAAGAGAGAAGAAGCCATCTAGCTACTAGCTATGGACCCGAAGGTCTGAAGCAAACTACTCACACTTCATCGGAGAGGCTATGGTGTTGATGTAGAAGCCCTCCGTGGTGGATGCCCCCTCCGGCGGAGCTCCGGAACAGGCCCCAAGATGGGATCTCGTGGATACAGGAAGTTGCGGCGGTGCAATTAGGTTTTTGGCTCCTTTTCTGATCGTTTGGGGGTACGTGGGTATATATAGGAGGAAGGAGTACGTCGGTGGAGCATCAGGGGGCCCACGAGGCAGGGGGCGCGCCCTAGGGGGGGTGCCCCCCACCCTCGTGACCGCCTCCGATGTTCCTTGGCGTAGGGTCCAAGTCTCCTGGATCACGTTCGCTGAGAAAATCACGTTCCCGAAGATTTCATTCCGTTTGGACTCCGTTTGATATTCCGTTTCTTCGAAACACTGAAAAGAGCAAAAAACAGCAATTCTGGGCTGGGCCTCCCGTTAATAGGTTAGTCCCAAAAGTAATACAAAAGTGGAAAATAAGGCCCAATATAGTCCAAAACAATAGATAAAGTAGCATGGAGCAATAAAAAATTATAGATACGTTGGAGACGTATCACCCTACAACCCCTCTAGTCAAGGCAAGCTTTCTATACCTGTGCTTACTATGCCATGAAAAGGAGCTTGGTGATATGCATAATTTGAAGGAACACAATGCTTATTACTTGCTTCATGGAATTATTTCTAAAAGGATATTTTCACTCCTGTTAAAATATCGAACTTGTGACAAACATTTATTTCAGTAACATGCCATGCTAAGAACAACAAGACTTTTATTTTTGCATCATATATTTGATTGGTTGAGCATATGTTTGATGGCTTGATCATATTGTTGGAATATTGTGGATGACTACAAGTTAGTTGATATATATTATTTCTTTCCACTATGGCTTCATCTTGAGAAGTTATATTGCTGGTGGATATGTTGAGAGATTCTGGTTCATGAATAAAATAACACTACAAAAAAAAGACACATCCGTGACATTTTGGGCCGAACGAATGTTTTCCTGTCATACATATGACACTTCTATGACGATAATTGTGACAAAACCCGGTATCATCATAGATGTGGTGGCCTCCTACTTCTATGACAAAAAATCATGACAGAAAATGGGCTTTTCGTCCTGGGCGGGCACGAGACGCAGCTGCATGACATTCTTTGGGCCGTCCATGACGGAAAAAACCTTGGTAGAAGCGAGGGGGAGGAAAATTTTGGGGAGTTCCCGGTTACGGTGGGAGGTCGGGGCCGAGCGATGCGGGTTTCTCTCGTACACGTACGCGCGCGCGTGTGAGGCGTTGGCTCTAAGTGAACCCGAGCGAGGCGTTGGGATCTAACTGAACCCGAGCGATTTCACTGCAGGCTACACGTTACTGAACCCGAGCGATCGATGGATGGCTGTTAACTGAACCCGATGGAGCAATTCCTTCGCTACTGCTGCTAACTGAAGCCGATCGATGCTGCCTCTGGGATGAACAGTGAGCGTTGCGGGGGTGGGGGTGGGGTTGGATGAGCAAGTGAGCGGTGGCGTTGCCTCAAGATGAACAGGACCCCGTGGTGTGGTGGAGGGCTGGATGAACAGTAGACGGTGGAGGGGTGCCCGTGGAGGGGTGGTTGAACAAGACCCCGTGGTGTGGAGGGCTGGATGAATAGTAGACGGTGGAGGGTGGTTGAACAGTAGCCGGTGGAGTAGCGCGTGGTGGAGGCTGGATGAACAGGAGCCCGTGGAGGCTGGAGGAGGTCGACGGTGGAGATGAACAGTATCCCGTGGAGTCCTGTTTTGCGGTACACCACACCCCTCGTGATGAACAGGACCCCCGTTTCGACGGTTGGAGGTCCGTTTGTCTCCTTTTGGCGATACGCCACACCCCTCCCGATCAACAGGACCCCGTTTGACCGTAGGAGGTCCGTTTGCCCATTTGCGATGTACGCCACACCCTCCCGATGTACAAGACCCCGTTTGACCGTAGGAGGTCCGCCGTCTGTTTTGCGGTACGCCACACCCCTCCCGATCAACAGGACCCCCGTTTCGACCGTAGGAGGTCTGTTTCCTCTGTTTTGCGGTACGCCACACCCCTTCCGATCAACAGGACCCCCATTTCGACCGTAGGAGGCCCGTTTCCTCCGTTTTGCGGTACACCAGGCCCCTCCCGATCAACAGACCCGTTTGAACATGGCGGTCGAACACAAGGCCGCTTCCTCCGCCAGCGGTACGCCAGCCTCGTTTCCATCGCCTGTTCCGTCCAAGCCCTCCCGATGAACACGACCACGCATTCCGTTCCGACCCAGCCGGTTGGCTCCCCATGAACACGACGACGACGCTGTTTCTCCGTTCCGACCCAGCCATGTACGTATGCGCGAGTAGGCGTTCGAGACCCTGCCCGTATGTACGTACGTGGCCGTATTTTCTTTCTTGCACCCTCGCCGTTGTACGTACGTGTACATGCTACGTGCGCGCCTCTACTACGACACGTGCGCGCCTCTACATCTACGACACGTGCGCGCCTCTACATCGACCAGTATGTACGTACACGTTCGCGACCAGAATGACAATGCTACGTACGCTTCGACCAGGTGGGTCCCGACTGTGACGCACTTCCTTGCGTGCGAAGATGTAGCTGGTGGGTCCCAACAGTCAGGGGGGCGAATCGTTTTTTTTTTGCCCAGAGGCACTTCCTTGCGTGCGAAGGTGTAGCTGGTGGGTCTCAGCAGTTAGGAGGGAAACGTTTTTTTGCGAAATATGGTGGTCCGTCCGATGGGTCCCCGCTGTCAGGTGGAGGAATAATTATTTTGCGCGTAATAAGGAGGAACTTCCTTGCTGCGGCCGTGGACCCAGCTGTCAGCCTCTCCACGTACAGTCCACGTCCGATGGAAGCCGTTCCTTGACCACGTTAACCACGCCGCGCCGAGAGCACCAGGGCGGTGGATGACGGCGAGGCCTAGGAAGGGGACGATGCGGAGCCGGGGAAGACGCGACAGTGGATGCCCACGCGTAGAGGAGTACGAGGGTTCACTGGTTCGCTGCGGTGTGAGGCTACCGTCGCCGCAGAATAACAGGGGGTGTGGGTGAGTAGAGGGATGGCCTGGCCAGCGGTGGGAGTAGTAGGGGGCGGTGAGGCCTCTGCCGCATCGCAGCCAGCCACGGGAGGAAGGAGCACGAGGCACGACCGGCGCTGGTTTGGGCGGCTGGAGCAAGAAGACCACAGGTTGAAGAAGCACTACGGCCGTTGGATGGACATCGTGACGGTCCTTTGGAGCTAGAATCGTGCATATTGACTAAGTTGACAAAGCCCTCCGTCCCGTCAACTTAGTTGGCCCACAAGTCAGCCCTGCCACTATCTTTGGGTCCCAGCTAACGGGGTAGTATTCATTTTTTGTGCGTAATAAGGAGGCACTTCCTTGCGTGCGAAGATATAGCTGGTGGGTCCGAGCTGTCGGTGGCGGTAATGTTTTTTCGTGAAATATCGAGGCCCTTTCGGTGGGTCCCGATGTCGTGGAGGAATCATTATTTTGCGCGGCCGTGGACCCGGCTGTCGGCCTCTCCACGTCTGATCCACTTCAGATGCATGTCGGTCGTTGACCACGTTGACCAGGTCATACCGAGAGCACACTGTAGGCGGTGGACGATGGCGAGGCCTAGGAAGGGAACGACATAGAGGCAGGGAAGACTCCGCAGTTGTTTCCCATGCGGAGGGGAGTACGACTGAATGAGGGTTTACTGGTTCGTCTGCCGTCGCCGGAGAATAACAGCAGGTGTGGGTGAGTAGAGGGATGGCTAGGCCAGCGATGGGAGTACGGTGGGGCGGTGAGGCCTGCGCGGCAGCACAGCCGGCCGCGGGGAGGAGGGAGCAGGCAGTCCCGCCGGTGCTTGTTTGAGCGGCTGGAGCAGGAAGAGCAGAGATTGAAGAAGCACGACGACCGTTGGATGGCCATCCAACAGTCACTGCTTGTGCGTCAACCTTTTTTAGGAAAGCCTCAAATCTGTGGAAAACAGCATACAACCCATCTGCCATTATTTCTAATAATTTACAACCCATTTGCTAATTCTTAAGGTTTTGTTTGGAGCCCATATTCTTTTTGTTAGCATTACAGCCCATATTGTGGCCACGGTTAAAAACTTATGCGAAATTTTGCATATTTCGGTGCGGTCCGAACTATTTTTAATCCCGAAATTTCGACTCACATTCAAACTGATTTTAAAAATAAATGTGTATCAATATAAAATCCAACAAATTCTCCACGCATAAATATTAATGTAATTTAAAATCTCAAAATGAAAAAAAATATATTTGAAACTAATTGCCGGTTTGATGTGTTTTAAAAATGTACAGCCCATTTCTCATTACTGATAGGCCATTTTCTCGGCCAGCCGAATGAAGCTCTCCTTGTCTTGAAAGATTTGCAGCCCAACAGGCCTGACAAAGCGACTTACTTGGCAAATCACAAAAAACTGGGCTGTGGCCTTGGACCCAGTGTCGGCCTCTCCACGACAAGACTATTTCGATGGAAGTCAGTCGTTGACCACATTGACCACGCCGCGCCGAGAGCACCAAGGCGGTGGATGACGGCGAGGCCTAGGAAGGGGACGACGAGGAGCCAGGGAAGACGCGGCAGTGGATGCCCACGCGGAGAGGAGTACGAGGGTTCACTGGTTCGGCTGCGGCGTGAGGCTGCTGTCGCTGCAGAATAACAGGGGGTGTGGGTGAGTAGAGGGATACCCTGGGCCAGCGGTGGGAGTAGTAGGGGGCGGTGAGGCCTTGGCGGCATCACAGCCGGCCACGGGAGGCAGGAGCACGCGGCACGACCGGTGCTGCTTTGGGCGGCTGGAGCAAGAAGACCAGAGGTTGAAGAAGCACTATGGCCGTTGGATGGACATCGTATGGTTACTGGAGCTAGAGTCGTTCATATTGACGAAGTTGACAAAGCCCTTCGTCCTCGTCAACTTAGTAGGCCCACAAGTCAGCCACCCACTATGGTGGGTCCCAGCTAGCAGGGGGTATTCATTTTTTGGTGCGTAATAAGGAGGCACTTCCTTGCGTGCGAAGATAAAGCTGGTGGGTCCGACCTGTCAGCGGGGGGGATGTTTTTTTCGCGAAATACAGAAGCCCTTCCCACGTACAGTGCACGTACAATGCGTAATAAGGAGGAACTTTCCTTGCGTGCGACCATGGACCTCGTGGGTCCCAGCCGTCAGGCTCTCCACATACAGTCCTCTTCCGATGACTCTCGTATGTTGACCACGCCGCGCCGAGCGCACCGAGGCGGTGGACGACGGCAAGTCCCCAGACTGGAACGACCCGGAGATGGGGAAGACGCAGCAGTGGAGTCGCAGACGGAGAGGAGTGGGAAACTTGACTGGTTCGGGTGCGGGGTGGGCCTACACTCGGCAGAGAATAACAGGAGGTGTGGAGTGGAGGGATGGCCTGGCTGTCGGCGGGGTAGCGTTTCGCTGAGGAGCGCAAAACAACGCCGCTGGACGCTGAAGGCTGGAGTAGGCGGTTCCGCAGCGCTGGGGAAGAAGACGAGATTGAAGAAGAATGCCGCCGTTGGATGTAAACCAACGCCTTCTTAGGTTTTCGACCCATCGCCCACATGTCGGCCAGTCCATTTGTTTTTTTAGTCCATTTGGTGGGCTGGGTGAAACAATGATGTAGCATCTATGCAGCCCATTTAAATCCCATTTGCATTTTTCTCGAAATCCACGGACTTGCTGGGCTGGGTGAAAATATCATGTTGGGCTAGACGGAGAAATGTTATAAAAACATAAACACATGATTGCACGTCAGTAAAATCTTTGCAAGCTTATGTACGCAATCACTAGGAGTTAACTTGGCAAGTTATATATAAACAATTATTATTATTATTTTGTAAGAACTTTCAACTTACGAAATAAAATATCATTTTAATTTGATGAGTTAATAGTACGTGGGGTATTATTATTTTTTAGGCTAGACGTGGGACAATTGAGTTGGTTCTAGGGGAAAGTACTGGGAGAAAACTCAGTTTACATCGAAAAAGAAAGTGGGAGAAAATTTAGAGACCTGCTGGGTCCACCTGAGGAGAGGAATATGTTGGGAGGAAGGAGATTCAAAGCACGGCAGCCGAGTGAACTAGTTTTTTTTACGGACAAGTGAACTAGTTTACATACATTAGCAAATAGCCACTAAAAAAAGCAATCAGGTTAATGGGTTCTTAAAAAGAAATATTTTGGACAAAATAGATAATTACGACACATAGGCTAATGCATGAAACACTCAGATGATAAAGGTGCTTATAAACAGATAAAGTACAACATCTAGACCTTCCTGGCACACTTGATCATGACGCTGTGGCTGTCCGTGTACTCGTCGGTTACGGGAAGCAGACACGCCCTCATGTCCAAGATCTGCCTGTACATGTCGTAGCATGCGTATGCGTCCTTGGCCGTGTAGGTTATGTAGGCTAGATTCAGAGGTACCTCCCACGTGTTCAGGTCGTCTTCTTTCATGTTGGCGTATCAGGGGTCGATGATGGTCTCAGCGAGGTCAACCACGGAGTCCTTCTCCTACCCGTTGCTGATGATCTTGTATTGCTTCTGGATGTCGACAAGCTTATTGCACCAGATGGCCGAATCGTTTCGTTCTTCCTTCTCTCCACTGTAGCGAAGGTGCAGTCGGAGCTGCCGATGAAACGGGCGAATGCTCCGAACTGGTGCAGCCATAGGATCGAGGCGGCGAGCTTCACCGAGTCCGTATCGTTGGTGTACATCACATTCAACTTGGTGCAACCATAGGACTGAACGGCGAACTAACTCCTTGCTGAAGTCCATATCCAGCAGGCTCACCCCTCGGATCGCCATTGGAGTCTCTTCGAGCATGGTTAATAGTATAGCCAGCTGCTGGCTATAAGCCAGTGCCATGTCATCTACAACCCATCTTATAGTCAACATGGACAATAGTAGATCAAAAGAGTGTACTATTTTTTTATTATGTGGCCCACCTTTCATTCTCACAAAGTGCCTAGGAGTACGTGCTAGAGCTGGCTCTTCACGAAGAGCCTGCTTACCTTCTCTCTCCTCTTCTCTTTCCTCCAACTAAGCAGAAATATACTAGTTTATGCCTTATAGCCCACTGACTCAGCTCTATTGTACTTGCTCTTCGAGTGAACGAGTGTGTGGCGGCGGCAACAGTTCGTTTTTCAGCTCTTGGGGAACTGGATTCAACAGTAAGCTGAGTGTGTACAGCGGCAATGATTACTACCCTCCTCGTCCGCTGCATGCCCGGCAGAAGATGCACCTCGGCGCATTCAAACGCCTCCATTAAGAAACCTACTCCGGCCACACGCCGGTTCACGAGCGGTCTGTATTGGTCTTTGTAATAACAGGAGTTAGTGGTCACTTTACTTAAATTTAATTAGCTTTAATAGAAATTTATACTTAAAACAAGCAATGCATTGGCTCGTTCTATAGTGCCACGGGATCAACATGCACAACAATTAGAATTATTATTCTCAGGACGCACACAATCAGCACATTTGTCGCACTTTCACAAAGATAATACTACCAAGTTTGAATTGTTTGTTATGGTTGCTGTCCTCTGCATCATCATGCCGTGTTTCCTAGCTTGCAAGATTCAGAACCAACAAATAAGATCCAAATAATAAGTACAACAAAGATGCCTACACATCTCATTGATTCCCAGCTTGCAAGATTCAGAACCAACAAATAATATCCAAATAATAAGTACAACAAATATGCCTACACGTCTCATTGATTCCCAGCTTGCAAGATTCAGAACCAACAAATAAGATTCAAATAATAAGTACAACAAAGATGCCTACACATCTCATCGATTCCCAGCTTGCAAGATTCGAACCAACCCATTAGAGCCTTTTGATAAAGTGAATATCGGGATTAAATCCATCTTGGCTAGCCATGTCATACAATCGAAGAACTTGGCGAATGCTCTTGACCGTCACAACATCTGTAGTAGAGTATTCCTGTTTGCACAACATGTTTGCATAGCACAAACAAGGAGACAGAGAGCATGATTTCGCTTTAGTTGAACCATTTTGTGCAGTTCCACAAAATTGAGAGATGTTGCTCTTGACCGTCACAACATCGTAGTAGAGTATTCCTGTTTGCACAAACATGTTTGCATAGCACAAACAAGGAGACAGGAGAGCATTGTTTCACTTTAGTTTAACCATTTTGTGCAGTTCCACCAAAATTGAGAGATGTTGCCCACGTGACATTTTAGTTGAACTGCACAAGACACTCATTCTAAAAAAAAAAGTGTTTTGTGCAGTTCACCAAAAGGTCACAATAGCAACAAGGTGAAATGGATATCCCTATCTGCACAAAATGATAGAAAGTAAACAGTTGCTGGTCAATAAGAATATACGAAACATATACAAAATGAAATGAAGCATCTTAATTATGTTCATGGCAATCACACAAGGACAATAGAAATTTTAAAACGTCAGCAATGCTTCATGTTACCAGAAGCATTACGATCAACAATGAGATTCCTCAGATATGGGATTACTTTAATGGTGGCATTGCTTGTTTACCAGACACAGTAAATCAACAGCAGCTAAAGAGTTGGTTTAAGGGCATGGGACCGTGGGGTCACCAGGACACTCAGCAGCGTAAAGGAGCAACTTACTTATCATACTGGGGGAAATAGCAGGAGTGCCATTTGTAACACAGTTTAATTGCATATTATCACTGGAGGCATTAGATTAACAATAACATTGGTTAGACATGTCCCTAAGGTAACAATGTGATCGCTTCATTTTACATGCGCCCTTACAGCAAAAGGTTGGTTTACCCGCAAAAAAACAGCAAAAGGTTGGTATAAGGACATGCGACGGTGGGACGACAAAGACAATGTACCTACAAGGAGGCATAAAGTGGTGATGCCGAGCTTGTTCACGCTATGTGAGGGCAGCAAACCTAATCCTGGAGACCTTTTACTATGTGAGGACAGCAAATCTAATCCTGGAGGCCTTTTACTATGTGAGAGCAGCACATCTAATCCTGAGACCTTTTACTATGTGAGGGCAGCAAATCTAATCCTGAGACCTTTTACTATGTGAGGGCAGCAAATCTAATCCTGAAACCTTTTACTATGTGAGGGCAGCAAATCTAATCCTGGAGACCTTTTACTATGTGATGGCAGCAAATCTAATCCTGGACATACTCTATTGACTTGTCCACCAGCCACCACTTTCTATCCTTTTTTCAACCAATAATAGATCTGTTCTTTATCCAGTTTGTACTGCGTTTTCCCATTATTTCCCTTTTCAACCAAGAGACCGGTTGGGTATCCGGTCTCTACTACTTTCACCATATTATTTCCTCTTTGAATCAAGTCCTAGATTCATGCTACAACTTTCCCCCCTTTCTTCGTTGTTTGAACAAAGCCCTAGATTCGAATGCATGAAGTAGCTTTACCTCTAATAATACTAAAAATTTAGGTGGCTTTGGAAGAGCTGATGGGAGTAGAAAAAGATGCACATGCAGACACGTGGGGAGCTGGGGCAGTAGAGCAAGGCCGCTTTTGAAGAACTTATACCTGAGGGTCGTCGGGATGTCGGCGGTGGCAGGTCGGATCTGCAGACAATACGGCAGGGAGGAAGAAGGGTCGGAGGACCTCCCGAGCCGACGCTGTGTCGGGGAGAACGGCACGGGCAGAGGATCGGGCCCCTCCGGCAGCTGTGGGTTTCCTCCCTCGGCGGCGATGACCGCGTGAACGATGCACCTTTTAGTCCTCTACACACACCGGCCGAAGGGATCCGGCCGGATCTGTGACCAGCGGTGAGCAGAGAGAAAATGTCGCTACCGCTGTCTTGTTTATATCTGGAGAGGATGAGAGAATGAAGAGACCAACCCTAGTAAAGCAAGCGCTTAGGCCCCTGCGTCCATATATAGTGGAGTGATTATCTTTTTTCTCTCCACAACAAGCGTTTAAATTTGTGTACGTGGCATTAAAGAAAAGAAACTATCTATTTAAGGTGACTGCTCTACGACTCCTACATACTACTACTATAGTACTACCTCCGTCCTGGTTTATAGGTCCCTTTTACAGTTTGTGCCAAATTTTGACTAAAGATTTAACTAACAAAATGTTAATGCATGTCAAGAAAAATTATCTCATTGGATTCATATTTGAACATAGTTTTGAAAAATATAATGTTTGGTGACATGCGTGAACATTTTCTTAGTTTAATCTATGGTCAAAATTTGGCACGAAATACAACGGAGACCAATAAACCCGGACAGAGGTAGTATTGTTCACTTGTGCTCCCCGACCCTCCATTCATTGAACAACCCCATGGGTGAATAAACATACAACAAGTACTGTATTTATATAGAACGAACAAGCTCGAACTATTTTCGCGTAGTTAAAAGTTGAGGGCGGGCTTTTCCGGCAAGACGCTGTGGCAGTTTCGGGTAGGCGGTTTGTGAGAGGCGAGGAGGGTGAGCGAGTGGGGCTGTGCGATTTGATGGCGCTACTATCGCTGGAAAGACTTGTGATATGACCACTCACTATAGTCATGATCATCTGGCGCCCGACCGGGTGATGCCCCCTTCCGCTTTCAGCGCTCTAATCTGGTGCATGACATGTCGACCCGGATGCTGGCTCTCCCACATGTCGGAGTAGTAAGGAGCAAAGAATGATGCGGTATATACTAGTACTATACCACTCCTTCCGTTCCTAAATATAAGTCTTTGGAGAGATTTCACTATGGACCACATACGGAGAAAAATGAGTGAATCTACACATAAAATGCATCTATATACATCAATATGTGGTCCACAGTGAAATAACTACGAAGACTTATATTTAGGAACGGAGGGAGTACTACTCAGGTCGGAGGAGTGCGAACCACGACAGCCTAGTGAACCAGCCGTGCGAACCACGGTAGCCCAGTGAACCAGCCGTAGAAAACAATAATGTGGTGATATGGCCATAAAAAACAATGTGCTACGGTCCACACTGTAGCATGTACAGTAACACTCCTCTTTGTTTGGATCCCTGAGTTAGAGCTAGTTTGGGTTGAAATAGCCTCAAATTATCGAAACAAGAGGGGTTAGTTTGAGCTAGTTTGCTCTAACCCAGCTAAAAAACTAGACCAGTGGAGAGGTTCTAATTGGGTTAGTTATCCTGGGCCCACTAAAAGAGAACTAAAAAAATCTCACTTGCCCGCACCAAGTCGCTCCCCTAAAAAAATCTCACCTGCCCGCACCAGATCGCTCCCCCCCTCTCGCACGACTCCTCTCTGTTCCCCATAGGGCCGCCCGCCCAAGTGCCGCTCGCCCTCTCTCTCGTCCGGCCGCCCTCTCCTTCCGGCCTCCGCCGCCCTACTCCGGCCGCCCTCTCCCTCCGACCTTCAAAGGTCGCCCCGCTCCCCCTTCACCAGTCGTTTTTCTCCCTTTGTCGTGCGCGGCGGCGGCGCATCTACCAGGGAGGTCGCGAGAGGGGTGAGTTTGTTCGTTCCTTCTCTGTCTCACAGCCATATCATTGATCTTGCTTGCTCTAGCGCTAATTCTGATTTGGAAAAGTAGATCCTGATCAAACTTGCTATAGATTTGTGGTGCACGCATGGAATTGTTTGATGCTGCTTGAGGAGGTAATAAATCTTTCTAGAGGCCCAAAGATTCAGGTCACCTTTCTAGGTATTTCAATTTCAGGCTTGCATTATTTGTAGAGGCCCAAAGATTCAGTTCACCTTTCTTGGTATTTCAATTTCAGGCTTGCATTGTTTCTAGAGGCCCAAAGATTCAGTTCACCTTTCTAGGTATTTGAGTTTCAGGCTTTCATTATTTCTAGAGGCCCAAAGATTCAGTTCACCTTTCTAGGTATTTCATTTTCAGGCTTGCATTATTTCTAGAGGCCCAAAGATTCAGTTCACCTTTCTAGGTATTTCAGTTTTAGGCTTGCATTATTTCTAGAAGCCCAAAGATTCAGTTCACCTTTCTAGGTATTTAAGTTTCAAGCTTGTATTATTTCTAGAGGCCCAAAGATTCAGTTTACCTTTCTAGGTATTTCAGTTTCAGGCTTGCATTATTTCTAGAGGCCCAAAGATTCAGTGGTCTCCTCCACCGAGCCCCTCGTCTCCGCCGGCCGGATCCGGTCGGGCCGGACCGGATCCGCCCCTCCCCGAGCATCTCCGGCCGTCCCCAAGCCCTCCGGCCACTTTCTTCCCCATCTCCGGCGAGCTCTCCGGCGAGCTCGTGCCCCTGCATCGATTTCCGTGCGAACCCGAGGTTGCCCCCGTTTTCCACCAAGTCCCCAGATTCCAGTCATTTTCATGCCATGTTCATCATGCCGTATCTCTGCATCCGTAGCTCCGTTTCGTGCATGTAATATGTAAAATTGTTCACCTCGATGAGTAAATCATTTCATCTCATTGCATCATTTTCATTTGAGCTCATCTTGATGCCCGAAATGCTGTTAGAAGAGGGCTATGTGATGTTAGTTGCAGATTCTTATCAGAACATGCACTTTTGTCATTTTTGCCATGATTGATGTGAGCACCCTATGAACTTGAGTCCTACATGTGTTTTGTAATATGTCATGCCATCTTTACAGGGGTGTATGCCATGTATTTTTGTGATCTCTGTGGTGACTAGCACAAGCATGCAAACTAGGCTTCATGATGTTGCTGATTTCAGCCCTGCTCACTGATATTTTTATGCCATGTAAACTTGATGCTACCGAGAGATCCATGCTTATTTTGAGTTACTTCAGTAAGGATGTTTTGCACATATGGTTATTATCTATCCATCCATGCCCTTGTTTGCAATTATGGAGTGCCATAGATTGAGTCAATCGAGCTCTACTTTTGCTATAAAATGTTTCCTGGCAGGTTGTTTACATGTTATTCAATTTTGCCAAGGTTGTTGTAGCTGATCCGTGTATGCTATGATGTTGTTCTTGCCATGTATAGCCTCTATGCCATGTCTTCTTACTGTTGGTTGCCTTGTCATGCCATGTATTGCTCTATGGTGAGTGGTTCAAGCTCACCAACATGCCTACTTATTGTTGTTCCTGCCATGTATGAATCTGTAATATAACTTGCCATGTTTACATGGGTGCCATCATTTTTTCTGTGCCCTTTTGGCTCATTGTCAGTAAGGGACTTTTGTTCTATGAAATTAGTAGATTCATTCCATGCCTTTGTTTTCCATGATAAGTTCCTGTAGCATGTTGTTTGATAGCTCTAAACATTGCAACCTGATGTTATTTCTGCAAAGTCTGAAACTGTTATTATTTGCAATCTTGTCATGTGTTTTTGAGCATGTTCTAGTGATTTCTGGAGATTGCTCAGTGTTCATGTTTTGTCATGCTTTACCTGTACATCATGCACGTGCCTTTTTTTCTAATGTTGAGGTGCTGTAGCATGTTGTTTTGATGCTTGCAATATGCCTAGTTGCTGTTTTGGACAGCTTGTCCTTTAAACTTGTATGGTGTGTATGTGTTGAACCGTTGCTCCGTTTTGAGTGTGCTCTATATGAAACTTGCTTGATTTTGCATGTAGCTTCATACTATCATGTTGAATCCTTGATTTGAGGTGTTTGCTTGATGTTTGTATGCATTTTGCATCAATGCCATGTTTAACTTGTTTTGCTCATATCTTCTAGGCCGTAGCTCCGAATATAATGAACTTTATATGTAACTTGACTAGAATTTCGTGTAGATCATCATGGTGCATCTTAACTTGCTGTTTAACAACTTGAACATAAGGTTTATTCAGATCTGGACCAATTTCGAAATTTGCATATGAGGACTTACCGGAATTGTTATATGTTGTTCCCGGCCTCATTTAAACTTGCTTTGATGTGTTGCTCTTGTTTGCATCATCTCTTGCCATGAGTAGCTTCATGTAGCTTTGTCATGCATCATGCTTGTTGTGCATCATGCCTTGTTCATGTGTGGTGTGTTTACATTTGTTGTGTGCTTCTTCTTGTTAGTTCCTGTTTCGTTGCGATCGTGAGGATTCGTTCGTCTATGCTTGGTTCGGCTTCATCCGTTGGTCTCCTTCATGGACTCGTTCTTCTTCCTTGCGGGATTTCAGGCAAGATGACCGCTACCCTGGATCTCACTACTATCATTGCTATGCTAGTTGCTTCGTTCTATCGCTATGCTGCGCTACCTATTACCTGTTTATCAAGCCATCCCAAATTGCCATGTCAGCCTCTAACTTTTTGCACCCTTCCTAGCAAACCATTGTTTGGCTATTTTACCGCTTTGCTCAGCCCCTCTTATAGCGTTGTTAGTTGCAGGTGAAGATGAAGTTTGTTCCTTGTTGGAACATGGAGATGTTGTTCCTTGTTGGAACATGTTTACTTGTTGGGATATCACAATATATCTTATTTAATTAATGCATCTATATACTTGGTAAAGGATGGAAGGCTCGGCCTTATGCCTGGTGTTTTGTTCCACTCTTGCCGCCCTAGTTTCGGTCATATCGGTATTATGTTCCCGGATTTTGCGTCCCTAACGCGGTCGGGCGATTTATGGGACCCCCTTGACAGTTTGCTTTGAATAAGACTCCTCCAGCAAGGCCCAACATTGGTTTTACCATTTGCCTCACTGTAACGCCCCGGATTCGATGCGCCAAGTGTCCGCCAGTTATTCGCCGTCGTTGCCATGTCATTTTCTTGCGTGTTGCACTTTGCCATGTCATCATCTGCATTTCATATCATGTCATCATGTGCATCTCATTTTGCATACGTGTTCGTCTCTTGCATCCGAGCATTTTCCCCATTGTCCGTTTTGCAATCCGGCACTCCTATGTCTCCCGGCGCCCCCTTTTACCTCTTTTCATGTGCGGGTGTTAAATGTTCTCGGAATGGCCCGAGGTCTGCCAAGCGGCCTTGGTATAGCACCGGTAGACCGCCTGTCAAGTTTCGGATCATTTGGAGGTCGTTTGATACTCCAACGGTTAACCGGGTAACCGCAAAAGCCCCTTTCTCCTTGCAGCCCAACACCCCTTTCAAAGTGGCCCAAAACCCAGCAAACTCCTCTCCATGCTCTCGGTCGTTCGATCACGATCGTGTGGGCGAAAACCGCACCTCATTTGGACTCTCCTAGCTCCCAGAAACTATAAATAAGCCCTCTCCCCGAAATTCTCGGTCTAAACCCTAGCCTTCTTCCACCCCGCGCCCCCGGACACGTCCGGTCCGGCCGGACAAAAACCCGCCGCCGCGCACAGCCACTTTGGTGCTGCCACATCACCCCGCGGTCTTCTCTCTCCTCGCACCGCTTGCTGGCTCGCTTCGCGCCGCTGACGACGCTCCCTCCCTCGCCGCTTGCCGTCGCCCGCCGCCCGACAAAGCCGCTGCCGCCGCCGCCCTCGCCGCCGCCCGCCACCGTCGCCTCGTCCTGGATCTGGCCGGGCTGGACCAGATCCACCAGCCCGCCGATCCAAACGGCGCCCGAGTCCGGATCTCCTCGTCCCGCACGTCCTCGTCCCGTTGACTTTCTTTCGGAGGTTGTTTTTTACCTCCAAGTCCTCGAAATTTGCACATTATCATGCCATGTTCATGCCATCATATCTCCGCATCCGTAGCTCCGTTTCGTGCGTTTAATATGTCGAATTGTTTGTCTCGACGAGTACATCATTTCATCTCATTGCATCATTTTCTTTTGAGCTCATCTTGTTGCCCGAAATGCTGTTAGAAGAGGGCTATGTGATGTTAGCTTCAGATTCTTATCAGAACATGCACTTTTGTCATTTTTGCCATGATTGATGTGTGCACCCTATGAACTTGAGTCCTACATGTGTTTTGTAATATGCCATGCCATCTTTACAGGGGTGTATGCCATGTATTTTTGTGATTTCTGTGGTGACTAGCACAAGCATGCAAACTATGCTTCATGATGTTGCTGATTTCAGCCCCTGTTTTGCTGATATTTTTATGCCATGTAAACTTGATGCTACCGAGAGATCCATGCTTGTTTTGAGATACTTCAGTAAGGATTTTTTGAACATATGGTTATTCTATATCCATCCATGCCCTTGTTTGAAATTATGGAGTGCCATTGCTTGAGTCAATCGAGCTCTACTTTTGCTATAAAATGTTTCCTCGCAGATTGTTTACATGTTATTCAATTTTGCCAAGGTTGTTGTAGTTGATCCTTGCATGCTATGATGTTGTTCTTACCATGTATAGCCTCTATGCTATGTCTTCTTACTGTGAGTTGTCTTGCCATGCCATGTATTGCTCTGTGGTGAGTGGTTCAAGCTCACCAACATGCCTACTTATTGTTGTTCCTGCCATGTATGAATCTGTAATATAACTTGCCATGTTTACATGGGTGCCATCATATTTTCTGATCCTTTTTGGCTCATGGTCACTAAAGGACTTTTGTTATATGCATTTAGTAGTATCATGCCATGCCTTTGTTTGCCATGTTAAGTTCCTGTAGCATGTTGTTTGATAGCTCTAAACTTTGCAACCTGATGTTATTTCCTGATATGCCTGCACCTGTATTATTTGCAATCTTGCCATGTCATTTTGAGCATGTTCTAGTGATTTCTGGAGATAGCTCAGTGTTCATGTTTTGTAATGCTTTACCTGTACATCATGCCCATGCCTTTTTTTACCATGTTAAGATGCTGTAGCTTGTTGTTTTGGTGCTTGCAATATGCCTAGTTGCTGTTTTGGACAGATTGTTGTCATGACTTGTATAGGGTGTATGTGTTGAACCGTTGCTCCGTTTTGAGTGTGCTCTATATGAAACTTGCTTGATTTTGCATATAGCTTCATATTATCATGTTGCATCCTTGTTTTGAGGTGTTTGCTTGATGTTTGTATGCATTTTGCATCAATGCCATGTTTAACTTGTTTTGCTCATATCTTCTAGGCCGTAGCTCCGAATCTAATGAACATTATATGTAACTTGACTAGAATCTCGTGTAGATCATCGTGGTGCATCTTAACTTGCTGTTTAACAACTTGAACATAAGGTTTATTCAGATCTGGACCAATTTCGAAATTTGCATAAGAGGACTTACCGGAATTGTTATATATTGTTTCCGGCCTCATTTAAACTTGCCTTGATGTGTTTTTCTTGTTCATCATCTCTTGCCATGAGTAGCTTCATGTAGCCTTGTCATGCATCATGCTTGGTTGAGCATCATGTCTTGTTCATGTGTGGTGTGTTTACTATGTTGTGTGCTTCTTCTTGTTAGTTCCTGTTTCGTTGCGATCGTGAGGATTCGTTCGTCTACGCTTGGTTCGGCTTCATCCGTTCATCTTCTTCATGGACTCGTTCTTCTTCCTAGCGGGATTTCAGGCAAGATGACCGCTACCCTGGATCTCTCTACTATCATTGCTATGCTAGTTGCTTCGTTCTATCGCTATGCTGCGTTACCTATCACTTGCTGCTCAAGCCTCCCAAATTGCCATGTCAGCCTCTAACCTTTTGCACCCTTCCTAGCAAACCGTTGTTTGGCTATGTTACCGCTTTGCTCAGCCCCTCTTATAGCGTTGTTAGTTGCAGGTGAAGATGAAGTTTGTTCCTTGTTGGAACATGGAGATGTTGTTCCTTGTTGGAACATGTTTACTTGTTGGGATATCACAATATATCTTATTTAATTAATGCATCTATATACTTGGTAAAGGGTGGAAGGCTCGGCCTTATGCCTGGTGTTTTGTTCCACTCTTGCCGCCCTAGTTTCCGTCATATCGGTATTATGTTCCCGGATTTTGCGTCCCTAACGCGGTCGGGTGATTTATGGGACCCCTTGACAGTTCGCTTTGAATAAGACTTTTCAAAGAAGGCCCAACATTGGTTTTACCATTTGCCTCGACCTATTACCTTTTTTCCTTGGGAGTCGCGATCCCAAGGGTCATATTTATTTTAGCCCCCGGGCCAATGCTTGTCTAAGTGTTGGTCCGAACTAGAGCTCTGCAGCGCCCCTCAAGGAAACTTGAGGTCTGGTTTTAGTTATACGGACTGCTCATCCGGTCGTGGCTCGAGACGAGATATGTGGCTACTATCGTGGTGTCGGCACGCGGGAGGTCTTGCTGGTCTTGTTTTATTTTGTCGAAATGTCTTGTAGCCGGATTCCGAGACTGATCGGTCTTCCCGGGAGAAGGAATATCCTTCGTTGATCGCAAGAGCTTATCATGGGCTAAGTTGGGACACCCTGCAGGTATGAACTTTCAAAGCCGTGCCCGCGGTTATGTGGCAGATGGGAATTTGTTAATATCCGGTTGTAGTAAACTTGAAGCAAACTCTTCTAAAATACACCAACCGTGTGCGTAACCGTGAGTGTCTCTTTTCGGGGTTGATCGAGAGGAGAACACGGTTCTTGGGTTATGTCTGACGTAAGTAGGAGTTCAGGATCACTTCTTGATCATTACTAGTTGGCGACCGTTCCTTTGTTTCTCTTCTCGCTCTCATTTGCGTATGTTAGCCACCATATATGCTTAGTCGCTGCTGCAACCTCACCACTTTATCCCTTCCTTACCCCTTTAAGCTTTGCTAGTCTTGATACCCATGGTAATGGGATTGCTGAGTCCTCGTGGCTCACAGATTACTACACCACCAGTTGCAGGTACAGGTTTGCGATGATCATGACGCGAGAGCGATGTTTGCTTGTATTGGAGTTCTTCTTACGCTTCTTCTTCGATCGGGGATAGGTTCGGTCGGCAGCCTGGGCTAGCAGGGTGGATGTTGTTTGAGTTTCTGTTTATGTTTCATCCGTAGTCGGATGTTGTTCTTGTATATGATGTTGATGTATTCTTGTAGCATTTGTGCCTTATGTATGTATCCCCATCTATTATGTAATGTTGATGTAATGATATCCACCTTGCAAAAGCGTTTCAATATGCGGGTCTATCCTTGGTGGGACCGTCGAGTTCCTTTTGGATAGGGTCGCATATTGGGCGTGACAAGTTGGTATCAGAGCCTCGACTGACCTTAGGAGCCCCCTTGATTGATCGTGTAGTTTTGCCGTTGTTGAGTCTAGAAGAAAAACTTTTCGGAGTCTAGTTATATCGGAGAGTAGGAATTCTTTTTACTCCTCTGCCCCTTCGTCGCTCTGGTGAGGAATCTTGACGTAGTTGTTTTGAATTACTCCTCTTCCCCTTCAAAATTTTCCTTTAGGATCACGCAGTTGGTTTGTCGATCGTTGTTCCTCAGTTTTTTTCATCCGGTGCATTCCTCTTCAAGTTGACTCGAGCCTCTTCATATCTGAGTCCAATCCTCAGTTGTTTTTCTTTTCCCACCCGCCCACCCTTCTTCTTCTCGAAACCGGAGTCCGTAATCGAGTATCCATCCTACTCGTGCGAAGTCTTTGCTTTCTTTCCTCAATGATTTCAACCGGTGTTTTCTCTTCAAGATATTCGTCGGTTCCCCCTTCCAAGTTGTCTTTGTTTTCCCGCCCTCCCACCCTTTTCTTCCCGGAGTTTGAGTCTGTTTCGACCATCAATTTCATTTGTACGGAGTCTCTACAGTCTTCCCTTAATTATTTCAACCGGTGAATTCTCGTCTCGGTGGACATTCTTCATCTCTTTTTCTTCCCCGGTGGATTCAATTCAAGCTTTTCGTTGTCGATCGTATTCATTCCCTCAGCTCAAATATCTCCCTTTGCTCGTTCGCCTCTCGCTAGTTTATCATTCCGGAGTTCGGAAGACATCTCAACAGATTCGTCTGTGTTTGAATTAATTCGAGGTTGTCACCTCATTCAAATATTTCAATCATTCCGGTGCATCACCTATCTCTTCAACATCCCTTTCCAACAGTGTTTTCTTCAGTGGGCCCTAACCCATAGGTCTTTTCCAAGGATCTTACCTGACTCTTCTAATTTCCCCGGAGTTATTCTCAATTCTTTTCGAAATTTGACGTAAGTATGAATTTCATCAGTCAGATGTTTTTCCAAGATCGATTTCAAATCATTTTCATTGTTGCCTCAACCTCTTCGCTTTCCGTTCCCCCGGAGATTCATGGTGCTAGCTCGATGTTATCCTATCTAGTTGTTTCCAGTTGTGCAATTCTTTTCATCCATCCGGAGTATTTCAGAAGTTGATTTCTATTTCTTTTCACCCGGAGGCCATCTTTTTGGAAGATTTCGTCATTCTAAGTTTTCAGATTCGTTCTCCAATTATTCTATATCCGTGCCCCTTCGTTCGTCTCAATATTCTTCCGGTGCCTCGTTCAAGTATTCCTTAATCAGCTCATGATCTCTTTGTTCTTTTGCATCTAATTCCCTCAAGCATATTTGTTCCTCTAATTCAGTCCTGTGATTCATTCTCTTTCATCAGTCATGTCCGAATTCTTACAGTGGTTCGTTCAAGATTCTTTTTCTTTGATTATCATATTAATTCATTCGATCCTTTCAATCCTACCGGTGGTTCATGAAGACCTTCTCAAGTTTGCGACATGTGTTTTCTCAATCCTTTTCAAGAAGAATAAGTAGTAGGCGAAATACATTGTTTGTCATCAAGTTAATTTGATGAAGGATAAGCATACAATAAATCTTATTCTTATTTCATCCAAGTGATTAATCCCTTCCTTCGGATTTTGTTCTTCATGAATAAATTCTACTTCCAAGTGTTTTCATCCTTTCTTTTCCGGAGTTCAAATTTCCTCCGCCATTTCGTCGGAACCTCCATCTAAATCATCACAAGCTTTAGTCTGATTCTTTCATTCTATCTCATCATCCTTTTTGTTACCGGAGTTCTTCATGGTGGTTCTTCATGATTTAATTCATTCTTCAAGAGTTCAGCAAGATTCTTGTTGGTGGAGTTCAAGTATCCTTCTTCTTGCGTCTCAAAGTGCAATTAACTCTCCGTATTCTTTTGAAGTGGAGTTTTGTATTTCTTCGTTCTTCTCAGCTATCCAATCATTTCCGTTTGTGGCCGGTTATCACCTTATGATCTTGAGATGTTATCCATAAGACCACAGCAAGCTTATTCTTTTCGTTGTTGATTTTCTCAACAACTCCGTTTAACGCTTCATTCTATGGATGCTTTCTATTTCATTCTTGGCAGAAGTTGCCATCTTCTTCCCTGTTCTTCTCGTTCCACTCTTTCAATTCTTTCCGGAGGTTTTGTGTCATGTCTTCATCAAGTATCATTCCATCCTATCAAGTTCAAGTTCTATTCCTCCATGTTTCAGCCGGAGTGCTGCCTAAATCCTTTCAGTCTTATCCGTTTCTTTTCTCATTATAACCACTCCGGTTAGAACGAGTGCTTTCATAGTCTATCCGATTCCGTGAGCTTTCGATTCTCGGCATTCTCGTCGTGCCTCTCTTCTTCTCGAGTGCTCTCGATTCTTTGCCTCTTCTTTTGAGTTCTTGTTTCACCTCATCCCTTTTCCCTTCCGTCTCGGTCCTAAGATCTCGAGACGAGATCTCTTGTTAGTGGAGGAGTGTTGTAACGCCCCGGATTCGATGCGCCAGGTGTCTGCCAGTTATTCGCCGTCGTTGCCATGTCATTTGCTTGCGTGTTGCACTTTGCCATGTCATCATCTGCATTTCATATCATGTCATCATGTGCATCTCATTTTGCATACGTGTTCGTATCTTGCATCCGAGCATTTTCCCCGTTGTCCGTTTTGCAATTCGGCACTCCTATGTCTCCCGGCGCCCCCTTTTACCTCTTTTCATGTGCGGGTGTTAAACGTTCTCGGAATGGCCCGAGGTTTGCCAAGCGGCCTTGGTATAGCACCGGTAGACCGCCTGTCAAGTTTCGGATCATTTGGAGGTCGTTTGATACTCCAACGGTTAACCGGGTAACCGCAAAAGCCCCTTTCTCCTTGCAGCCCAACACCCCTTTCAAAGTGGCCCAAAACCTAGCAAACTCCTCTCCATGCTCTCGGTCGTTCGATCACGATCGTGTGGGCGAAAACCGCACCTCATTTGGACTCTCCTAGCTCCCAGAAACTATAAATAAGCCCTCTCCCCGAAATTCTCGGTCTAAACCCTAGCCTTCTTCCACCCCGCGCCCCCGGACACGTCCGGTCCGGCCGGACAAAAACCCGCCGCCGCGCCCAGCCACTCTGGTGCTGCCACGTCACCCCGCCGGTCTTCTCTCTCCTCCCACCGCCATGGGCGCTTCGCCATGACGCCGCGAATCCCTCCGCCGCCGCTGGCCGGCTGGGGCAGACCCTCTCCGGCCGCGGCCGCCGCCCGCCGCCCGTCGCTTGTCGCCCGATGTGCCGCCCGCCGCCGCCGCCTCGGTCGTCGCCGCCCGCCGCCGTCGCCTCGTCCCGGATCTGGCCGGGCTGGACCAGATCCACCAGCCCGCCGATCCAAACGGCGCCCGAGTAGGGATCTCCTCGTCGCGTTGACTTTCTTTCGGAGGTTGTTTTTTTCCTCCAAGTCCCCGAAATTTGCACATTATCATGTCATGTTCATGCCATCATATCTCTGCATCCGTAGCTCCGTTTCGTGCGTTTAATATGTCAAATTGTTCGCCTCGACGAGTACATAAGTTCATCTCATTTCATCATTTTCTTTTGAGCTCATCTTGTTGCCCGAAATGCTGTTAGAAGAGGGCTATGTGATGTTAGTTTCAGATTCTTATCAGAACATGCACTTTTGTCATTTTTGCCATGATTGATGTGTGCACCCTATGAACATGAGTCCTACATGTGTTTTGTAATATGCCATGCCATCTTTACAAGGGTTAATGCCATGTATTTTTGTGATCTCTGTGGTGACTAGCACAAGCATGCAAACTAGGCTTCATGATGTTGCTGATTTCAGCCCCTGTTTTGCTGATATTTTTATGCCATGTAAACTTGATGCTACCGAGAGATCCATGCTTGTTTTGAGATACTTCAGTAAGGATGTTTTGAACATATGGTTATTCTATATACATCCATGCCCTTGTTTGAAATTATGGAGTGCCATAGCTTGAGTCAATCGAGCTCTACTTTTGCTATAAAATGTTTCCTGGCAGGTTGTTTACATGTTATTCAATTTTGCCAAGGTTGTTGTAGTTGATCCTTGCATGCTATGATGTTGTTCTTGCCATGTATAGCCTCTATGCTATGTCTTCTTACTGTGAGTTTTCTTTCCATGCCATGTATTGCTCTGTGGTGAGTGGTTCAAGCTCACCAACATGCCTACTTATTGTTGTTCCTGCCATGTGTGAATCTGTAATATAACTTGCCATGTTTACATGGGTGCCATCATATTTTCTGATCCTTTTTGGCTCATGGTCACTAAAGGACTTTTGTTCTATGCATTTAGTAGTATCATGCCATGCGTTTGTTTGCCATTTTATGTTCCTTTAGCATGTTGTTTGATAGCTCTAAACTTTGCAACCTGATGTTATTTCCTGATATGCCTGAACCTGTATTATTTGCAATCTTGCCATGTCATTTTGAGCATGTTCTAGTGATTTCTGGAGATAGCTCAGTGTTCATGTTTTGTAATGCTTTACCTGTACATCATGCCCATGCCTTTTATTACCATGTTAAGATGTTGTAGCTTGTTTTTTTGGTGCTTGCAATATGCCTAGTTGCTGTTTTGGACAGATTGTTGTCATGACTTGTATAGGGTGTATGTGTTGAACCGTTGCTCCGTTTTGAGTGTGCTCTATATGAAACGTGCTTGATTTTGCATATAGCTTCATATTATCATGTTGAATCCTTGTTTGAGGTGTTTTCTTGATGTTTGTATGCATTTTGCATCAATGCCATGTTTAACTTGTTTTGCTCATATCTTCTAGGCCGTAGCTCCGAATCTAATGAACTTTATATGTAACTTGACTAGAATCTCGTGTAGATCATCGTGGTGCATCTTAACTTGCTGTTTAACAACTTGAACATAAGGTTTATTCAGATCTGGACCAATTTCGAAATTTGCATATGAGGACTTACCGGAATTGTTATATGTTGTTTCCGGCCTCATTTAAACTTGCCTTGATGTGTTGTTCTTGTTCATCATCTCTTGCCATGAGTAGCTTCATGTAGCCTTGTCATGCATCATGCTTGGTTGAGCATCATGTCTTGTTCATGTGTGGTGTGTTTACTATGTTGTGTGCTTCTTCTTGTTAGTTCCTGTTTGCTGCGATCGTGAGGATTCGTTCGCTCACGCTTGGTTCGGCTTCATCCGCTCATCTTCTTCATGGACTCGTTCTTCTTCCTAGCGGGATTTCAGGCAAGATGACCGCTACCCTGGATCTCTCTACTATCATTGCTATGCTAGTTGCTTCGTTCTATCGCTATGCTGCGTTACCTATCACTTGCTGCTCAAGCCTCCCAAATTGCCATGTCAGCCTCTAACCTTTTGCACCCTTCCTAACAAACCGTTGTTTGGCTATGTTACCGCTTTGCTCAGCCCCTCTTATAGCGTTGTTAGTTGCAGGTGAAGATGAAGTTTGTTCCTTGTTGGAACATGGAGATGTTGTTCCTTGTTGGAACATGTTTACTTGTTGGGATATCACAATATATCTTATTTAATTAATGCATCTATATACTTGGTAAAGGGTGGAAGGCTCGGCCTTATGCCTGGTGTTTTGTTCCACTCTTGCCGCCCTAGTTTCCGTCATATCGGTATTATGTTCCCGGATTTTGCGTCCCTAACGCGGTCGGGTGATTTATGGGACCCCCTTGACAGTTCGCTTTGAATAAGACTTTTCCAGCAAGGCCCAACATTGGTTTTACCATTTGCCTGACCTATTACCTTTTTCCCTTGGGAGTCGCGCATCCCAAGGGTCATCTTTATTTTAGCCCCCCCGGGCCAATGCTTGTCTAAGTGTTGGTCCGAACTAGAGCCCTGTGCAGCGCCCCCTCAAGGAAACTTGAGGTCTGGTTTTAGTTGTACGGACTGCTCATCCGGTCGTGGCCTGAGACGAGATACGCGCGGCTACTATCAGGGTGTCGGCACGCCGGGAGGTCTTGCTGGTCTTGTTTTATTGCTGTCGAAATGTCTTGTAGCCGGATTCGAGACTGATCGGGTCTTCCCGAGGAGAAGGAATATCCTTCGTTGATCGCGAGAGCTTATCATGGGCTGTTGGGACACCCTGCAGGTATGAACTTTTGAAAGCCGTGCCCGCGGTTATGTGGCAGATGGGAATTTGTTAATATCCGGTTGTAGTAAACTTGAAGCAAACTCTTCTAAAATACACCAACCGTGTAGCGTAACCGTGAGTGTCTCTTTTCGGGGTTGATCGAGAGGAGAACACGGTTCTTGGGTTATGTCTGACGTAAGTAGGAGTTCAGGATCACTTCTTGATCATTACTAGTTGGCGACCGTTCCTTTGTTTCTCTTCTCGCTCTCATTTGCGTATGTTAGCCACCATATATGCTTAGTCGCTGCTGCAACCTCACCACTTTATCCCTTCCTTACCCCTTTAAGCTTTGCTAGTCTTGATACCCATGGTAATGGGATTGCTGAGTCCTCGTGGCTCACAGATTACTACACCACCAGTTGCAGGTACAGGTTTGCGATGATCATGACGCGAGAGCGATGTTTGCTTGTATTGGAGTTCTTCTTACGCTTCTTCTTGATCGGGGATAGGTTCGGTCGGCAGCCTGGGCTAGCAGGTGGATGTTGTTTGAGTTTGTTTATGTTTCATCCGTAGTCGGATGTTGTTCTTGTATATGATGTTGATGTATTCTTGTGGCATTTGTGCCTTATGTATGTATCCCCATCTATTATGTAATGTTGATGTAATGATATCCACCTTGCAAAAGCGTTTCAATATGCGGGTCTATCCTTGGTGGGACCGTCGAGTTCCTTTTGGATAGGGTCGCATATTGGGCGTGACACTCACCTAGCCCTTTTTCCCTTGGGTTTCCGGAGCCCAAGGGTCATCTTTATTTTAGCCCCCCGGGCCAGTGCTCCTTCGAGTGTTGGTCCGAACCGAGCAGCCTGCGGGGCCACCACGGGGCAACTCGAGGGTTGGTTTTACTCGTAGCTTGACTTATCCGGTGTGCCCTGAGAACGAGGTACGTGCGACTCCTATCGGGATTTGTCGGCACATCCGGGCGGCTTTGCTGGTCTTGTTTTATTACTGTCGAAATGTCTTGTAGCCGGATTCCGAGACTGATCGGGCTTCCGGGAGAAGGAATATCCTTCGTTGATCGCGAGAGCTTATCATGGGCTGTTGGGACACCCCGCAGGTATGAACTTTCGAGAGCCGTGTCTGCGGTTATGTGGCAGATGGGAATTTGTTAATATCCGGTTGTAGTAAACTTAAAGTAAACTCTTCTAAAATACACCAACCGTGAGCGTAACCGTGATGGTCTCTTTTCGGGGTTGATCGAGAGGAGAACACGGTTTCTGGGTTATGTCTGACGTAAGTAGGAGTTCAGGATCACTTCTTGATCATTACTAGTTGACGACCGTTCCTTTGTTTCTCTTCTCTCTCTCATTTGCGTATGTTAGCCACCATATATGCTTAGTCGCTCCTGTAACCTCACCACTTTACCCCTTCCTTTCCCTTTAAGCTTTGCTAGTCTTGATACCCATGGTAATGGGATTGCTCAGTCCTCGTGGCTCACAGATTACTACACTAACAGTTGCAGGTACAGATTATGCGATGATCATGACGCGAGAGCGATGCTCGCTTGCGTTGAGTTCTTCTTCTGCTTCTTCGATCAGGGGATAGGTTCCAGGTCGGCAGCCTGGGCTAGCAGGGTGGATGTCGTTTGAGTTCCTGTTTATGATTCATCCGTAGTCGGATGTTGGTCTTGTATATGTTGTATTGTTGTATTCATGTGACATTGTATGTATTGGATTTATCCCTATATATTATGTAATGTTGATGTAATGATATCCACCTTGCAAAAGCGTTTCAATATGCGGGTCTATCCTTGGTGGGACCTTGAGTTCCTTTTGGATAGGGTCGCATATTGGGCGTGACAAGTTGGTATCGAGCCTCGACCAACCCTAGAGCCCCCTTGATTGATCGTGTAGTTTGGCGCTGTCGAGTCTAGAAGAAAACTGTTTTCGGAGTCTAGTTATATCGGAGAGTAGGATTTCTTTTTAATCCTCTGCCCCTTCGTCGCTCTGGTGAGGAATCTTGACGTAGGTGTTTTGAATTACTCCTCTTCCCCTAAAAAAATTTCTTTAGGATCACGCAGTTGGTTTTCCGGTAGTTGTTCCTAAGCTCTTTTTATCCGGTGCATTTCTCGTCAAGTCGACTCGACCATCTTCATCTTTGCCAAGTTCAATCCTCAGTTCTTCCTCCGACGTCGTTGTTTTTCCTTGTCCGAAGTTGTCCTTGTTTTTCCCACCCGCCCTCCCTTCTTCCTCTCGGAACCGGAGTCCGCTATTGAGTATCCTTCTAATCGTGCGAAGTCTTTGCTTTCTTTCCTCAATGATTTCAACCGGTGTTTTCTCTCCAAGATATTCGTTGTTTCCCCTTCCAAGTTGCCTTTGTTTTCCCGCCCTCCCATCCTCTTCTTCCCGGAGTATGTCTCTCTCTCGACCATCTATCTCATTCGTGTGGAGCCTCTTCAGTCTTTTCGTAAAATATCTCAACCGGTGAATTCTCGTTTTGTTCGTCATTCTTCATCTCTTTCTTTTCCGGTGGATTCAATTCAAGTTTTTCGAGTTGATCACATTCTTTTCCTTGGTTAAAGTGTTTTCCCTGCTTGTTCGCCTCTCGCCAGTTTATCATTCCGGAGTTCAAGGACATCTCGGAGATTCGCTTTGTGTTCGAATTAATTCGAGGTTGTCACCTCATTCAAATATTTCAGTTCTTCCGGTGCATCATCTATCTGTTCAACATCCCTTTCCAACGGTGCTTTCCTTTAGTGGGCCCTAACCCACAGGTCTTTTCCCAGGATCTTACCTGACTCTTCTGATTTTCCCGGAGTTATTCCCAATTCTTTTCAAGTCCGACGAAGAATGAATATCATCATCACTTGCCTTTTCCAAGATCGATTTGAATCATTTCATTGTTGGCTCAACCTCTTTTCTTTTCATTCTCCCGGAGTACCTCAGAAATTTTGGTGGTGTTTCTCGTCGTCATTTGAAGATCGAAGTAGAGTTTTCCCTAAATCCTGTCCGTTCTCCCGAAGATTTGTGGTGCTAGCTCGATGTTATCCTATCAATTTGTTTCCAGTTGTCAATTCTTTTCATCCATCTGGAGTATGCCAGGAGTTGTTTTTCGGAGGCCATCGTTCCAGAAGAATTCTTCGTCCTCACATTTCAGCTACCGTTATCCAGTTATCCCGGTGCTTCGTTCAAGTGTTCTTTAATCAGCTCATGATCTCTTTGTTCTTTTACATCTAAATCCCCTCTAGTTTATTTGTTCTTCTAATTTTTCCCGGCGATTCTTCCATCAGTCATTTCCGAATTCTTACGGTGGTTCGTTCAAGATTCTTTTTCCTTGTTTATCATATTAATCCATTCGTTCTTTTCAACCTACCGGTGGTTCAGTAAGACCTTCTCAAGTTCACCATATGTCACTTCGTAATCCTTTCCAAGAAGAATAAGTAGTATGCAAAATCCATTGCTTGTCATCAATTTAATTTGATGAAGGTTAAGCATAGAATAAATCTTATTCTTATTTCATCAAAGTGATTAATCTTTTTCTTCGGAGTTTGTTCTTGAGGAATAAATTCTAGTTCCAAGTCTTTCCATCTTTTCTTTTCCGGAGTTTAAATTTCCTCGGCCATTCCGTCGGAACCTCCATCTAAATCACCGCAAGGTTTTAATCTTATTCTTTTCAAGCTTCAATTCGATGTCATCATCCTTTTATTACCGGAGTTCTTCATGGTGGATCTTCATGTTTTAATTCATTCTTCAAGAGTTCATCAAGATTTTGTTGGACAAATTCAAGTATCTTTTCTTCTCCGTTCTTTTCATTCTATTTCAATTCTTTCCGGAGGTTTGTGTCATGTCTTCATCAAGTATCATTCCATCCTCTCAAGTTCAAGTTCTATTCCTCCATGTTTTAGCCGGAGTGCTGCCTAAATCCTTTCAGTCTTATCCGTTTCTTTTCTCATTCTAACCACTCCGGTTAGAACGAGTGGTTTCATAGTCTTTCTGATTCCTTGAGCTTTCGATTCTCGCCATTCTCGCCGTTTCTCTCTTCTTCTCGAGTGCTCTCGATTCCTTGCTTCTTCTCTTCAGTTCTTGTTTCACCTCTTCCTTTTCCCTGCCGTCTCGGTCCTAAGATCTCGGGACGAGATCTCTTGTTAGTGGAGGAGTGTTGTAACGCCCCGGATTCGATGCGCCAGGTGTCTGCCAGTTATTCGCCGTCGTTGCCATGTCATTTGCTTGAGTGTTGCATTTTATCATGTCATCATGTGCATTTCATTTTGCATACGTGTTCGTCTCATGCATCCGAGCATTTTCCCCATTGTTCGTTTTCCAATCCGGCACTCCTATGTCCCCCGGCGCCCCTTTTACCTCTTTTCATGTGCGGGTGTTAAACGGTCTCGGAATGGCCCGAGGTTTGCCAAGCGGCCTTGGTATAGCACCGGTAGACCGCCTGTCAAGTTTCGTGCCATTTGGAGGTCTGATACTCCAACGGTTAACCGGGTAACCGTAAAAGCCTCTTTCGTGCAGCCCGACACCCCTTCCAAAGTGGCCCGAAACCCATCTAACTCCCCTCCATACTCTCGGTCGTTCAATCACGATCGTGTGGGCGAAAACCGCTCCTCATTTGGACTCTCCTAGCTCCCTCTACCTATAAATATGTGGCCTCCCCCGAAAATCCGCGCAGATCAAACCCTAGCCCTCTCCCTCTCAGCCGCCGGACATGTCCGCGTCGTGCCGAACATGTCCACCGCCCGCCGCCACGTCGCTGCAGCCAATCGGCGCGCGACACGTCGCCTCCGCCGCCGCTCCTGGCCAACCGGCCGCCGCCACGTCATCGCCGCGCCTCCCACCTCGCTCCCCTCCACTGCGCGCGGCCAGCTGAGCCAGCATGCCCGCCAGGGGCAGGCGGGCCCGACCTACCGCCGCCCGGCGCCTCGCCCCAGCGCCAGCGCGCCTCGGCCAGCGCAGCGCCGCGAGCTCCGCGCGCCTCGCCGGCCGCTGTGGCCGCCGCCGCCGTCCCTCGCCGCCCGCTCCGCCGCCTCCTCTGCAGGCCGCGCCACCGCTCGAGGAGGCCCCTCGATCTGTGCCGCCGTCCATCCCGCTGCCGTACCCGCGTCTGCGGCGCGAGCTTCGCCTCGCCCGGCGCCGGTGGTCTCCTCCGCCGCGCCCCTCGTCCCTGCCGGTCGGATCCGGTCGGGCCGGACCGGATCCGCCCCTCCCCGAGCATCTCCGGCCGTCCCCAAGCCCTCCGGCCACCTTCTTCCCCATCTCTGGCGAGCTCTCCGGCGAGCTCGTGCCCCTGCATCGATTTCCGTGCGAACCCGAGGTTGCCCCCGTTTTCCACTAAGTCCCCAGATTCCAGTCATTTTCATGCCATGTTCATCATGCCGTATCTCTGCATTCGTAGCTCCGTTTCGTGCGTGTAATATGTCAAATTGTTCGCCTCGAAGAGTACATAATTTCATCTCATTGCATTATTTTAATTTGAGCTCATCTTGATACCCGAAATGCTGTTAGAAGAGGGCTATGTGATGTTAGTTGCAGATTCTTATCAGAACATACACTTTTGTCATTTTTGCCATGATTGATGTGAGCGCCCTATGAACTTGAGTCCTAAATGTGTTTTGTAATATGCCATGCCATATTTACAGGGGTGTATGCCATGTATTTTTGTGATCTCTGTGGTGACTAGCACAAGCATGCAAACTAGGCTTCATGATGTTGCTGATTTCAGCCCCTGTTCTGCTGATATTTTTATGCCATGTAAACTTGATGCTACCGAGAGATCCATGCTTATTTTGAGTTACTTCAGTAAGGATGTTTTGCACATATGGTTATTATCTATCCATCCACGCCCTTGTTTGCAATTATGGAGTGCCATAGCTTGAGTCAATCGAGCTCTACTTTTATTATAAAATGTTTCCTGGGAGGTTGTTTACATGTTATTCAATTTTGCCAAGGTTGTTGTAGCTGATCCGTGTATGCTATGATGTTGTTCTTGCCATGTATAGCCTCTATGCCATGTCTTCTTACTGTTGGTTTCCTTGTCATGCCATGTATTTCTCTGTGGTGAGTGGTTCAAGCTCACCAACATGCCTACTTATTGTTGTTCCTGCTATGTATGAATCTGTAATATAACTTGCCATGTTTACATGGGTGCCATCATTTTTTCTGTGCCCTTTTGGCTCATGGTCAGTAAGGGACTTTTGTTCTATGAAACTAGTAGATTCATTCCATGCCTTTTTTTGCCATGATAAGTTCCTGTAGCATATTGTTTGATAGCTCTAAACATTGCAACCTGATGTTATTTCTGCAAAGTCTGAAACTGTTATTATTTGCAATCTTGCCATGTGTTTTTGAGCATGTTCTAGTGATTTCTGGAGATAGCTCAGTTTTCATGTTTTGTCATGCTTCACCTGTACATCATGCCCGTGCCTTTTTTTCTAATGTTGGGGTGCTGTAGCATGTTGTTTTGATGCTTGCAATATGCCTAGTTGCTGTTTTGGACAGCTTGTCCTTTAAACTTGTATGGTGTGTATGTGTTGAACCGTTGCTCCATTTTGAGTGTGCTCTATATGAAACTTGCTTGATTTTGCATGTAGCTTCATACTATCATTTTGCATCCTTGATTTGAGGTGTTTGCTTGATGTTTGTATGCATTTTGCATCAATGCCATGTTTAACTTGTTTTGCTCATATCTTCTAGGCCGTAGCTCCGAATCTAATGAACTTTATATGTAACTTGACTAGAATTTCGTGTAGATCATCATGGTGCATCTTAACTTGCTGTTTAACAACTTGAACATAAGGTTTATTCAGATCTGGACCAATTTCGAAATTTGCATATGAGGACTTACCGGAATTGTTATATGTTGTTCCCGGCCTCATTTAAACTTGCTTTGATGTGTTGCTCTTGTTTGCATCATCTCTTGCCATGAGTAGCTTCATGTAGCTTTGTCATGCATCATGCTTTTTGTGCATCATGCCTTGTTCATGTGTGGTGTGTTTACCTATGTTGTGTGCTTCTTCTTGTTAGTTCCTGTTTCGTTGCGATCGTGAGGATTCGTTCGTCTACGCTTGGTTCGGCTTCATCCGTTCGTCTTCTTTATGGACTCGTTCTTCTTCCTTGCGGGATTTCAGGCAAGATGACCGCTAACCTGGATCTCACTACTATCATTGCTATGCTAGTTGCTTCGTTCTATTGCTATGCTGCGCTACCTATTACCTGTTTATCAAGCCATCCCAAATTGCCATGTCAGCCTCTAAATTTTTGCACCCTTCCTAGCAAACCATTGTTTGGCTATGTTACCGCTTTGCTCAGCCCCTCTTATAGCGTTGTTAGTTGCAGGTGAAGATAAAGCTTGTTCCTTGTTGGAACATGGAGATGTTGTTCCTTGTTGGAACATGTTTACTTGTTGGGATATCACAATATATCTTATTTAATTAATGCATCTATATACTTGGTAAAGGGTGGAAGGCTCGGCCTTATGCCTGGTGTTTTGTTCCACTCTTGCCGCCCTAGTTTCCCTCATATCGGTATTATGTTCCTGAATTTTGCGTCCCTAACGCGGTCGGGTGATTTATGGGACCCCCTTGACAGTTCGCTTTGAATAAGACTCCTCCAGCAAGGCCCAACATTGGTTTTACCATTTGCCTCACCTAGCCCTTTTTCCCTTGGGTTTCCGGAGCCCAAGGGTCATCTTTATTTTAGCCCCCGGCCAGTGCTCCTTTGAGTGTTGGTCCGAACCGAGCAACTTCTTGGGCCACCACGGGGCAACTCGAGGGTTGGTTTTACTCGTAGCTTGACTTATCCGGTGTGCCCTGAGAACGAGGTACGTGCGACTCCTATCGGGATTTGTCGGCACATCCGGACGGCTTTGCTGGTCTTGTTTTATTATTGTCGAAATGTCTTGTAGCCGGGATTCCGAGACTGATCGGGTCTTCCCGGGGAGAAGGAATATCCTTCGTTGATCGCGAGAGCTTATCATGGGCTAAGTTGGGATACCCCTGCAGGGTATAAACTTTCGAGAGCCGTGCCCGCGGTTATGTGGCAGATGGGAATGTGTTAATATCCGGTTGTAGTAAACTTATAGTAAACTCTTCTAAAATACACCAACCGTGTGCGTAACCGTGATGGTCTCTTTTCGGGGTTGATCGAGAGGAGAACACGGTTTCTGGGTTATGTCTGACGTAAGTAGGAGTTCAGGATCACTTCTTGATCATTACTAGTTGACGACCGTTCCTTTGTTTCTCTTCTCGCTCTCATTGCGTATGTTAGCCACCATATATGCTTAGTCGCTGCTGCAACCTCACCACTTTACCCCTTCCTTTCGCTTTAAGCTTTGCTAGTCTTGATACCCATGGTAATGGGATTGCTGAGTCCTCGTGGCTCACAGATTACTACACCAACAGTTGCAGGTACAGATTATGCGATGATCATGACGCGATAGCGATGCTCGCTTGCGTTGAGTTCTTCTTCTGCTTCTTCGATCAGGGGATAGTGTCGTGGAATTGTCACGGCAGATGTCCTCATGAAAGGACTTAGTCGCGGGGCCATCGAACGGGTTAACTTAGAGGGGTTAAAGCGGACGCAAAGACACAAGGGTTATACTAGTTCGCCCCTTCGATGAAGGTAAAAGCTACGCCTAGTTTGTGATGGGATTGATGTGATCTCGGCGACTAGGGAGCATATAACCGCCTAAGCCTCGAGTTGTGGTTGTCTGTCCCTAAACCGCCCGGATCGCCCCTTATATACACGGGTTGACGTCCGCCGGTCTCACAGAGTCCCGAGGCCGGCTCATACAAGTGTCCGCTCGGTCTCTCCTTTCTCTTATCTTACAACACAAGTTACATGGTTATGGCGGTTTTACCATTATGGGCCCCTAATTAGCCCAGGCTCCGGGCCTCTAAGCTCACGGCGAATCGCCACCTTCTGAGTCTTCGTGGGCTCCAATTATGGCTGAGGGTGAACCGGCCCCTCCAGGGCGGTTTATATTCAGTAGTTACATCCCCAACATTAGGCCCCAGATTGACTTGAACTTGTTCATGTTAATCTTCAACGTCTTGGAAAACTCTGAATATCTTCCTTCATATTTCGTAAACTGTCATCTGTTTAAACCGCCGTGACGTCATCCTCCGACCCCAGCAATAGAGCATCTTGACGTCATCTTCATTAAATAAGCCCAAACAATAAGATTCCCTTCAACTATCCCGGAAATCGAGGCGACCGCTGCGCCATCTGCCGCTTTCAACTCCTCGATTCTCGCTGTCACACCATCAGATCATTATAAATAGACCGAAGGCCCTTTCTCTTCTTCCCCTTCCGCTTCTTCTTCCTCGCGGCGCCCCAGCTCTGAAGCTCTGCCGTCGCCTCCGACCTCGAGCGGTGCCCCAAAGACAAGGCCGCTGCATCAACCTGGTCGTACCGAAACTCTCGGGCTCCTCCGCTGCTGTGCATCCGTAAGGCTCTTCCTCACGCCCTAGATCTGCAACTTAAGGCTTCATTCAGACTGCGTCGTTCCTAGGTATTCATCCCTAGTCTCTTCATACCTGCTCTGCCATGGCTTCTTAATCCAACGTAGAGATATATCTCGTGCGGTAGCTGCTCCGCCTTCAGCTTAGCACTTCGCACATCTTCCTTTTTATTCAGACCCTCTTGATAGAACGCCCGAACTTCCTTGCCCTTTATAAGGCTTGTATGGATCGTAGAATTTTTTCCTTACTGAATCTTCGGTAGATCCAAATTAATTTCGTTCATGTGTGAAACCTATTTCTGTCAACACTTAGCAGATTTTCCAGTTCTGTCTCTTCCTCCTAAGGGCGGTTTAATTTTTTTGATAGCTAATCCGCCATCCTCCATTAGTCCTCAGTTAAACCGGAAATTGGAGCTGAATGCCAAACTGCCGGTTTAGCATTGTATAATATGCCTGAACCATTAACAGTGAACCGGTCTTTACTTTTCCTTTTCCAGTTTTTCCTTCCGGAATGGCCAAACAATTCTCAGCTTGCAATTGGGTCCGGTCCAAGATCACTGAGACGCAACTCAATGGATACGTCACCACCGGCGCTTTAGCCTCCAAAAATGTCCTTCATTGGCGTGTTCCGGATGCCGAATGCCCTCCTGAACCTCAAGAAGGAGAAGTAATCGTATTTATGTAACACTTAGACCGGGGATTCAGCCCGCCCGGATCAAAATTCTTCCGGGATGTCCTCGCAAGTTTCCAACTCCATCCACAAGATATTGGTCCGAACTCTGTGTCCAATATATGCAATTTCCAAGTTTCCTTCGAAGTCTATCTTCAAGAAGAACCATCTGTGGAGTTATTCCGGGATTTCTTTCATTTGAACCGCCATACGGAGTTTTCGGATGGTCCTAACACGGAACTGGGTGGCGTTTCAATCCAGAAAAGGAAGGAAGTAGACTTTCCTCACGCAAAACACCATAGCCATCCGAAAGATTGGAACCAAACCTGGTTCTATTCCCGGAATACCGCTCCTAACAGCGAAAACCCCTTGCCGGGTTACCGCCCTCACCGTCTTAGCAACCATCACCCATTGCCTTTACGCTTGACCGCCGCAGAACGGAAGAATTTTGCGCCTCAAATTATCAAGCTCCGGGCTCTAATGGCCAATGGCTTAACTGGTATTGACCTTGTTCGATGTTGGGTTTCTTGGGGCATCTTGCCATTAAGCCGCCGCCCCGGATTGATGCATGAATACACTGGTAGCGTCAAAGACCCTCAACGACGTCACGAGCTACCAATAACTGAGCTGGAAGTTACTGAGGCAGTGAAAAGGATGCTCGATGAACCGATCTCCGTCTGCAGCCAAACCGGGTTGGCCCCGTTTTGTGTTTCCAACAAACCGCCTGCGGTAAGACTCCGCTCATCGCTCTACGGACTTTTTAATGCCTTATTGATATATATTAATCCTTGTTATTTCTCAGGCTAACAGCTCATTCCAGAAACGAACCAAACCGGCCCGGGGTCCTCGCGTAAAGTCCAAGACCACCAAGAAAGCTGGTAAGAGGAAAACCGCCGAGTCCTCTGAACCGCCGGAAGATGAAGATTCAGAAGCTGAGATAAAGCTTGATTTACTTTGTCCCTTTTTATCATTCATCCTATTGACAGTTACAATTCCCAGGATGATGCTGAGGCCAGCCATGCCGATCCTGTTGAGGTAATCCTTCTTTCTTCCGAATCTGATCTTGTACCGGTTAAAAGAATTCGCCGCACAGTCCGGAAAGTGAAAAAATCTCACTCCCGTGCTCATTTAAATCAAAATCTTTCTTTGAAGACACAGCAAGCTGAAGAATGCCATACAACCCGGCGCAGCGGTCAACAAATTACGTCGTCCGGTTTACCTGACACCCCAACCCGGAAGCGTCGTCCAGAGGTGATTTGTTCTCCTGAAAAGCGTTATCCTTTGAAAGGTTTCTTCCGATGTCCTCTCAATCCGTCTGATCCGAATTACCAGGCCTCTTCCAACTCATCTGGCGGTTCATCAACCACTCAACTGCCTCCTCTTAAAGTTGCCGCTGGGTGAGCATATTACTCTTTTCTTTTTTGCATTTGTCGGTTTATCACACTCTAACTCCGAATGTTGCAGCACCAAGGCTCGCTTAAGTAAGAGGGCGAAGACCCTTGACCCTACTGTGGACGTTGATCCGGAGAAGACTCCAGAGCATCATGGCGAAAAGCCTGAAGTCGCGGAAAACAGCTCTGTCGGGTTTAACCAAGACGACAGTGCTAATCTGCCAGAGGTTGAACCGGCTGTCCAAGTGGAAACATCACATCCTGCTCCATTGAGTCCTGCAGCAGAACAGGTTTCAGTTGCTGATCCGCCGAGCCCGGGTATGAAAGCACCAAGCCCAGGAAAGAATGCCAATCCGCCAGTCCGACCAAAGATGATGATGTCGAGTGACGGCACCGCCTATACCGCCCCTGGCAATCCGGTTGCTCTATCAAAACACAGCGCCAAGGAAGAGTCTACGCCATGAGCAAAGAGAAGGGAAAACTGATCTGTCACTTATGACAATTTCTCCGCCCAAGAACTTCACTGCTTCTGAACCGACTCTACACAAGTCGTGACTTGAAGCCGGTGCGGTGAATCTTATGAAGGAACGCTATGAGGTAAAGAGTTATGTCTCTCTTGTACTTTTGTTGTGTAGTAGCCCCAAAGGGCGGTTCAACTTAGCATAGTTAAACCGGGACTTAATATAAAACTCATACGCCTCAAACTTGATGTGTAGTTTCAAGGGCCGGTTCAACTGAGCATAGTTAAACCGGAAATATAAGTTGTTTCACCGTAGCAAAACATGTTTGAGCAATTAGCCATTAGCCCCCAAGTGCCAAGTTGAATACCTGTATTGAGCTTGGGACTTCATGATGAAACAACTAACTTGATCCCCTTTTTGTATCAGAGTGAGATATGCCAACAAACCGGACAGCTTAATGACCTTCGTGCCAATCTAAAGACCCAACAAGCAGAATCCTCCAAGGCCAAGGATGAGTTGAAAACCGCCTTGACCACTATGGAACAGCTCAAGGAGTGGTTTAAATCTGAGCAGGCCAATTGGGAGACGGAGAAAGCCGGGCTGCTAAAACGGGCGGAAGATGCTGAAGCAGCTCTTAAACCGGTGACAGAAGAGCTCACCGGACTAAGGCACCAAATTAATGCCATGACCTCTGCAATCTTTGGTAAGAGATGTTTCACCAAGTTTTGTGATTACTATTCCGTTTTGACATTTCCGCCGGTTTAACCTGAACTTTCTTAAACAGGTATAGGGAAGCACATTACTCATCTGGGTTCGGACATGCGGAAGAAACTCAAGGCCGCGTATACGCTGATTGAGCAACTGTACACTGGCACCCAGCGAGTCATATGTGCGACGTCGTATGATAACACAGCTCCGTCTTTGATCAAAGACACGCTGGACCGGCTATCCATGATCCCGGCACAACTTGAAGAGTTGAAACGATCCGCGGCCCGGGCTGACACTTTATTGGCTCTAATTCGCGCCAAAGCATGGATAGCAGACCTTGATCCGGCTGACATAGCCAATGGCTTCCCCAGCGCGCAAGAAAACAACGAAGCTTTTGATAATGATGCCCTCAAATGGATAACAAAGGAGATGCGTCCTCTGGCGAGTCAACTAGCAGCAGAAGCCAACTTGGCGGTTTACCGTTCTTTCTATGATGCAAACAACACGCGGGTGGAAGTTGTCATTCCGGAAGTGCAGAACCTTGTTCCCCCAATCCGTAAGCACACTTATGCCCCTGACGTTGATCCGGCTGAGCTTATAAGTGAAGAGGCTGTCTTTCAGGCTTTAACCCGGATTGACTGGTCCACCAATGACTTCCGGCCATCGGGTGATAAGGAGGAAGAAGCTGATCCGATGCCAGACGACCCATCTTCTTCACGCCAACCCGCCAGAAGCTTAATCCGCTGCGGTTGATGCATCATAAGCTGCTACCATGACGCCATTCAAACGTTGGGCCTCTGAATGCCTTGTAATAGAATAGCTATCACTTTTGTTCTGAATATGCCTTTGTGCCTTCAATCTGCCACCTTTGCACATAGGTGCTGATACTGTTGATTGAATAATCGAAACCTTCAATCTATATCACCTGCAGTCACAAATTCTTAAACTGCCACGGCGGCTTGTGTCGCCAGCCGGTTTGTGACGTTCATATTTATATATAATGAAATATTGAGGTATATGATCAAAATTTTGTGATACAAAAATACCTGCCAGCGTCGGGCATGAAGTTGGTTTAGCCGACTTTGAAGCGGAGGTTGTATAAACCGTTACCGACAAAGGAGAAAACAACTCCTGTGTTTAGAATGCCGGTTTACCATGTAAACCATGCCGGGTCATGTGAAGCCCCCTGTTACTCCACAATGGGATGTCAACAGAAAATGTAAAGCCGGAAAAGTTATCTCCGGATTAAAAATAGACCGAATTCCGTCAATGGACTGGTTGAACCGGTTTTAATAATATTTATGAAAAAAATACGGAAGCCAAGGCAATGATAAAACCGTTTGCAAAAAAGAGGCTTTACCGAGCCGATCAGATGGTGTTACCATGGTCGGACACGACCAAGCTCCCCATAAGGTGTAGCTATGGTTCAAGTCAGCCAGGTCCCCAACTGAAACCGTGGCATTATGCCGATCAAGTGGCGTGGCAATGGTTCGGGTTCGACCAAGCCCCCAAGTGACTCTTATGACCTTAGGCCGATCAAGAGGCGTGACTGGTTCAGACTTGACCATGTCCCCAAGTGATCTGGTGGCTTTCGCCTATCAAAAGGTGTTGCATTGGTTCGGACACGACCAAGCCCCCAAGTGACATCTAAAAGCTTCTGAAGAGCAAGCTCAAGGGGTAAACCGGAGGCCGTTTTAAGACAACAACTCCATGTACCCAAGCCGGATTTTTACAGAACGGATACCCCGCTTTAGCCGAGGCTCCGGTTTATTGCTTTTATTCATAATATATACATTGTCATAATATGTACACAAGGAGTGCCGATGGCTCAGGTATAATAAGGCCGAAGATGAGCTATGTTCCACGGCCTGTTGGTCTCCTCTTCTGACGTGCGTGAGTCTTTATGCTCTCGAGCATCAATCAGATAGTATGACCCGTTGTGCAGATTCTTGCTGACCACAAAAGGCCCTTCCCAAGGTGGGGATAGCTTGTGCATATCTGTCTGGTCTTGAATGAGCCGAAGCACCAAGTCTCCTTCTTGAAAGGTTCTAGTTCTGACCCGGCGGCTGTGATACCGACGAAGATCCTGCTGGTAAATCGCCGAGCGAGCAACCGCCATATCTCGTTCTTCATCCAGTCGATCCAAAGCGTCCTGCCGTGCTGTCTCGTTATCTGCCTCAACATAGGCTGCCACACGAGGTGAGTCATGACGGATATCGCTGGGGAGGACCGCCTCCGCTCCATAGACCATAAAGAATGGTGTGTATCCAGTGGATCTGTTAGGGTAGTATTTATACTCCATAACACGATGGTAGCTCTTCTACCCAACAACCCGTGTCCTCTCAGAAGGGACCATAAGCCGGGCTTGATACCTCTCGGGATCTCTGATTAGCTCGCTCGCTTAACCATTGGACTGTGGGTGAGCTATCAAGAAATGTCAAGTCAATGTGCTCACGCTCACAAAATTCCTTCATGGCACCTTTGGACAAATTGGTACCATTATCCGTGATGATACCTTGTGTGGAAAACCAAACCGAAGATCACCCTTTTGATGAATCAACCGCGCGTGGCGCATCACACTTGCTAACAGGCTCTGCCTCGACCCACTTTGTAAATTTGTCAACTGCCACCAACAAGTGTGTCTTCTTGTCCTTGGACCTTTTGAAAGGTCCAACCATGTCCAGCCCCCAAGTCGCAAATGGCCAAGTAATTGGAATCATCCTCAATTCTTGGGCCGGTATATGAGCACGTCTAGAAAACTTCTGGCAACCATCACATCGCCTGACCAGATCTTCCGCATCAGCATGGGCAGTCAACCAATAAAAACCGTGGCGGAACGCCTTAGCCACCAAGGATTTTGAACCGGCATGGTGACCACAGTCTCCTTCGTGGATCTCACGCAATATTTCACAGCCTTCCTCAGGGGACACACAGCGTTGAAACGCCCCTGACACGCTGCAATGATGCAACTCGCCATTAACAATGGTCATAGACTGAGACCGCCGAACTATCTGTCGGGCCAACGTCTCATCTTCTGGTAACTCGCCCCGGCTCATGTACGCCAAATAAGGGAGCGTCCAATCCGGAATGACATGCAGGGCTGCCACCAACTGAGCCTCCGGATCAGGAATAGCCAAATCTGCTTCATCGGGGAGCTTGACTGACGGGTTGTGCAGTACATCAAGGAAGACATTGGGTGGGACCGGTTTACGTTGAGAGCCCAACCGGCTTAAAGCGTCCGCCGCTTCATTCTTCCGTCGATCCACATGGTCCACCTGATAGCCTTTGAAATGACCTGCAACAACATCCACCTCCCGACGATATGCAGCCATGAGTGGGTCTTTGGAATCCCAAGTGCCAGACACCTGTTGGGCCACCAAGTCCGAGTCATCGAAGCACTTAACCCGGCTTAGATTCTTCTCCTTAGCCATCCGAAGAGCATGGAGCAAGGCTTCATACTCCGCTGCATTGTTAGTACAAGGGAACATTAAACGGAGGACGTAACAAAACTTGTCACCTCGTGGGGAAGTTAACACGACTCCAGCCCCCGAGCCTTCCAACTGCATGGACCCGTCAAAGTGGATGGTCCAATAGGTATGATCCGCTTTTCTTGGTGCTTGTAACTCTGTCCAATCATTAATGAAATCCACAAGTGCTCGGGATTTCTTTGCCGTCCGAGGCACATACTTTAAACCGTGCGGCCCAAGCTCTATAGCCCACTTAGCAATCCGCCGATCGCCTCCGGTTTTGTATGATATCACCCAAGGGAGCTGAATCGACCACCGTGATGGGATGCCCTGAAAATACTGCTTCAGCTTCCGGCTTGCCATAAAAACTCCATACACCAGCTTCTGCCAATGCAGGTATCTCTGCTTGGACTCAATAAGCACCTCGCCGATATAATAAACCGGCCGTTGAACCGGATGTTCCTTCCCTGCCTCCTTCTGTTCTACCACAATGGCCACGCTAACTGCCCTGGCATTAGCAGCAACATATAGCAGAAGCGGCTCTTTGTCAATGGGAGCGGCGAGTACAGGCGGGTTGGCCAATTGCCGCTTCAAGTCCTCCAACGCTTCATCAGCAGCCGGACTCCAGACAAACTGATATGTCTTCTTAAGCATCTGGTACAAAGGAATGGCCTTCTCTCCGAGGCGGCTGATAAACCGGCTCAGCGCGGCAATCCGGTCTGCCAATCGCTGGACATCATTGATACACTTTGGCTTAGCCAGGGAGGTGATAGATGTAATCTTCTCCGGATTAGCTTCAATCCCCCTGTTGGACACAAGGAAACCCAATAACTTGCCTGCCAGAACACCGAAAACACATTTGGCCGGGTTAAGCATCATCTTGTACACCCGCAAGTTGTCAAAGGTTTCTCTCAAATCCTCAATCAGTGTTTCCTTCTTCCTTGACTTAACCACAATATCATCCACATAAGCATGCACGTTACGACCGATCTGTCGTGCAAGCAATTTGCACATAACGCCGATAAGTTGCTTGGGCGCCTTGAGTCCAAAAGGCATAGACACATAGCGAAGGCTCCAAAGGGAGTGATAAACGCTGTCTTCTCCTGGTCCTTAACCGCCATTTTGATCTCGATGATATCCGAATATGCATCCAAAAGCTCAAACGCCACAACCCGCCGTAGCATCAATAATCTGGTCAATGCGAGGGAGAGCAAAAGGATCTGCTGGACAAGCCTTGTTAAGATCTGTAATCCACACACATGCGCCAGTGCCGTTTTCTTAAGGACCAACACCGGATTAGCAAGCCACTCTGGATGGACAACTTCAACGATAAAACCTGCTGCTAAGAGCCTGGCAACCTCCTCTCCAATGGCCTTACGCCTTTCCTCGTTAAACCGGCGAAGAAACTGCTTTACCGGCTTGTATTTGGGATCAACATTAAGAGTGTGCTCAGCGAGTTCCCTCGGTACACCTGGCATGTCAGAAGGCTTCCATGCAAAAATGTCTCGATTCTCACGGATGAACTCGATGAGCGCGCCTTCCTATTTAGGATCCAAGTTGGCACTGATGACGAACTGCTTGGACGAATCACCGGGTACAAAGTCAACAAGTTTAGTCTCAGCCGCCGATTTAAACTTCAAGGCCGGATCGTGCTCTGTAGTTGGCTTCTTCAACGGGGTCATATCCGCCGGATCAACATTATCTTTATAGTACTTTAGCTCTTCGGTGGCACAAACCGACTCACAGAAGCCGCATCACCTTCCTCACACTCTAAAGCGATCTTGCGGCTCCCATGAACCGTTATCGTCCCTTTGTGACCTGGCATTTTTAGCTGCAAATAGACATAACAAGGCCGTGCCATGAACTTGGCATAAGCCGGCCGCCCAAACAGGGCGTGGTAAGGACTTCGAATTTTCACCACTTCAAACGTCAATGTTTCCGATCTGGAGTCATGTTCATCCCCAAAGGCCACCTGCAGAGCTATTTTCCCAACCGGATATGCTGACTTGCGAGGCACCACACCATGAAACACTGTATTGGACGGCTTGAGATGTTTATCTGTTAACCCCATACGACGGAAGGTCTCATAATACAGGATGTTGATGCTGCTCCCTCCGTCCATAAGCACCTTGGTAAACTTGTATCCTCCCACCTGAGGCGCCACCACTAGGGCTAGCTGACCCGGATTGTCAACCCGGGAGGATGATCCTCTACTCCACACAATAGGCTGCTCGACCAGCGAGGTAATGAGGCACGGCCGGTTCAACAATGTTGACTGCCCGCTTCGAAGTTTCCGGTCTCGCTTGTCCAAGCTAGTGGTGAAGACGTGATATCGCCACCATTCAACCGCTTCGGATTGCTCGATAACCCGATCGCTGCTGCATCGCTGATTGTAACCACCTTGGTTGTTTCGATTGTTCGATTGTTCGCCTACCGGATTACCATTAAACCTGGACCGAATTTCTCCACCGTAACCGGGCGGACCACGAACCGCCGCCGGGGCCTTGATCATACCGGAAAGCATTAGAACTTTTGAACTCCTGCATAATGTAACAATCCTTCCAGAGGTGGTTTGCTGGCGCCTCCTTCGTCCCATGCTTCGGACAGGGTTGATTCAACAGATAATTCAACCGGTCCGGATTGTGATTAGGCGCACCACCTCGGTTCAGCTGTTTACCCTTGCGTCGTTGGCCCTTGTCCTGCGCGTTGGTGTTGGCTACGAAGCCCATGTTACCATTCGCCTTACGCTTGTTTCCTCCATTACCCGCCGAGTGATGCTGCTGGCCTCTGGAGTTGCTGTTCTGTTTTCCCTTCCCTGTTTCATCCTCCTCCTCGGACTCGGGATCCTTGGTACTATCAGAATCAGCATACTTCACTAAAACGCCCATGAGAGTGCCCATGTCATTGCAAAACGCTCATGCACCCAGCTTCAATTTTAAAGGCTTGAACCGGCGGTTGCCCTCTAGGGTTAAGATTGCAGAATCAGCGTTGATCCGTCCGAAGAATGCAGAACTTCCAAACGCGTACATCCAATGGGTTGTGGATTCCTCCGCCGACACAAGCCGCCAAGTCCACCACGCACATGGGCTGCTTACGGTATCTTTGAAATTTGAATGAAACAGATCCGTGAATCGGGTCCATGAACTGATGGAATTGGGCGGCAAGTTTTTCAACCAAGCACGGCCGTGCCTTCAAGCATCATGGTGAAATACATCGCACACGCAGCTTCATCCACATCCAAGCATCTCCATGGCCATCTCGTAGCTTTCTATCCATGCTTACGAGCCGATCGGCGGTATAATTGGGCACCTTACGTGGCCCCTTGAAATCTTTGGGCAAGCGACATTGCGTAAAGCGGGATGAGGCAAGGCACCCCAAAGAGCTAGATGTAACTCCAGGCTCGAAAATAGTCGGTCGAACCGCGCAAGCTGATAATCCCGACGGCCAGGCCGCTTAACTCGCCTCCCCACGTGCCTCGCCCACCCACCACCTCCGGCGTTTTCAAAACCACCGCCAGGTTGCTGCTGGGTGCACCGCGCTGCGCATTACTCGATACGGCCGGTTCATCTGCGTGCCTGCTATAGCTCCAGCTCGGGCGGGGGGTGGAGTGGATCCGATCACGGCTGTATGAATACGCTTCCTGTTGGACCAGAGCCGTCCTAAGGAGCTCTTTGACACGGCATGTTTCTACCGCCTGTGGTGAATCGCCTTCGATTGGAATTGCCTCCAACCGCGCCGCAGCCGCAACAAGGTTATCCATCGGGTTGGAGTAGTGACCTGGAGGTGTTTGCACAGCCTGAGGCGCGCCGACATGATGGCGAGGTAGACCTATCACACGGGGCTGAATCGGCGCGCCCGTCCCAGGTGCTTCCGCCCGGTTCACCACTGGCGGCGGATTACTGGTCCCTGCTCCTAGGGTATTGAAGAGGTCTCTTCCGTCGAAAACCGAGGGCAAACGGGATCTGTACTTTCTTTTCATGACTTCATGCGACGATTCTCGATCCAAGCATGAGCCTATAAGCTGCAAGATCCAAAGCAGCCCGTTCTGCCACCATCCTAACGTCTGCAGTTGCCAGATCCGCTTTAGCCTGAGTGATTTGTTCCTTCACCTTTGCAATCTCTGCATTATGCAGGTCTTGATCCGTCGGGTTAACCTCTGCCATGAGCACAGCCAATGCATCAAACAGTTCTGATAAAACTTGAGCCGGCGGGCGCACAGGGCCTCCTGCCCCGGCTGCCATCGCCGCTGTCGAGCCGGCGACCATTTTCGCGGCGGTTGAAGAGTGAAGCATCGCTTGTGTACCGGCCATGAATATTCCAACCCGGTTGGGCAGATCAAAGGGGTCCGGAATACTATCACCGTCGGAACAGCCCCCAATCTGGCCATCTTGCAGCTGGTACAGAGACTCAGTTTCTCCCGTCGACGACTCGTCATCCGAGTAGACGACGGTTTCGCCACCAAATGCTGATCCGTCCTCGTAGTTTCCTCCGTGGATGACTCCCACGAAAGCACGCTTGACAGCCGGTTTAGCCAGGGCAAGTTTCGCCCGCTGAGCCGTCTCGACGAGGTCGGTGCAGACGTCCGGCTCAGGCCCTGGCTCACCGATCTTGCCGATGAACACATGTATGCTACCAAAGGGGACCCGGTACCCGTACTCAATCGAGCCGGCCTCGGGGCCCCAGCTTGCATCGTCGATATAGAGTTTGCCACGACGACTCTTGGTCATCCGGCCCACAGCATAGCCTTCGAGTCCTTCGAACTTGCCCTCTAAGATCATCAAACCATCGTGCGATAGCCCCACGGTGGGCGCCAACTGTCGTGGAATTGTCACGGCAGATGTCCTCATGAAAGGACTTAGTCGCGGGGCCATCGAACGGGTTAACTTAGAGGGGTTAAAGCGGACGCAAAGACACAAGGGTTATACTAGTTCGGCCCCTTCGATGAAGGTAAAATCCTACGTCTAGTTTGTGATGGGATTGATGTGATCTCGGCGACTAGGGAGCAATAGCTTCGCCTAAGCCTCGAGTTGTGGTTGTCTGTCCCTAAACCGCCGCCGGGTCGTCCCCTTATATACACGGGTTGACGTCCGGCCGGTCTACAGAGTCCCGAGGCCGGCTCATACAAGTGTCCGGCTCGGTCTCTCCTTTCTCTATCTTACAACACAAGTTACATGGTTATGGCGGTTTTACCATTATGGGCCCTAATTCGCCCCTGGGCTCCGGGTCTCTAAGCTCTACGGCGAATCGCCACCTTCTGAGTCTTCGTGGGCTCCAATTATGGCTGAGGGTGAACCGGCCCCTCCAGGACGGTTTATATTCAGTAGTTACATCCCCAACAGATAGGTTCCAGGTTGGCAGCCTGGGCTAGCAGGGTGGATGTCGTTTGAGTTTCTGTTTATGATTCATCCGTAGTCGGATGTTGGTCTTGTATATGTTGTATTGTTGTATTCATGTGACATTGTATGTATTGGATGTATCCCTATCTATTATGTAATGTTGATGTAATGATATCCACCTTGCAAAAGCGTTTCAATATGCGGGTCTATCCTTGTTTGGACCTTCGAGTTCCTTTTGGATAGGGCCGCATATTGGGCGTGACACAAGGGACTTATTTTAGTCTGACTAAAAGTAGGGTCCAAAGTAGTCAAATGATTGAGATAGAGCATTTATTGTCAATCTAACCCTGCCATCCATACACCTCTTTGGTTTAGAGTTAGTTCAGGGTTAGAATCTAACTCTAACCTCTAACTGAGTTAGAGTTCTCCTAAATCTCGGTTCATCGCCATCATACTTTCCCCATTCCTGTGTTTTCAGTATCTTGCGAATCAAAGAGGCCCTTTTTTTCGGGAAAAATCAAAGAGGCCCTTAGACTGGTTTAGGTCCGGTCATTTTTTATAAACGTGTTATGTCCAAAATTTAATGAACGTGTTCGTTTCCACGAAAATAATCCGGTTTCATGTAGTAATTCATTGATATATTTATTCTTCTGGGGGTTTGTATGTAATTCATGAGGTCTGAAATGTAAAGTACCCGGCATATGCTCCAGTCGTGCATGCACTACAACCCAGATGCTCTATGTCCCACATGTCGGTGAATGGGAGCATGTGGAAATAGCCTAGGAGTACATATAGGAGGATAAATGCGTGAAAAATATGTATTGTGAAGCGAGCATGGTTCAAAAGTAGACCTAAAGTGATGACAGCTATAGGTCATACGCACCCAACTAGTGGTACTAGACATACGACTAATTTTTCCTCAAAAAAGAGGCACGAGTGCTCAAGACTCATATTCTATAAACACGAGTCCCATCGACAACAAGGTCGTACTACAGCTAGCCCTCCTCCTCGTTTCTCTCTTCTAACTCTAAACTCGGCCGACCGGTGGGTGGGGTGGGTTTGCTCAATCATGCCCCACCTCATAGTGAAAACGTTACGACTGGAATAAAAAATGCCATATACTCCCTCCGTTCATAAATATAAGCCTTTTTAGATACTACTTCAAATGGAATACAACATACAGATGTATGAAGACATAGTTTAGAGTGTAGATTCACTCATTTTGCTCCGTATGTAGTAGTCACTTGCTGGAATCTTTAGAAAGACTTATATTTGGGAATGGAGGGAGTACTTATACTAATAAAACATTAAGGCCACGAGGCGATGCAGTGCTGGTTACAGGAGGCAAGAAGAAGAGATGCATCCATCGACGACGTCCACCTCCTCGACTCAGGGCGCCGGCCCACCGAATGGCGCCTAAGTAGCAGCGGCTTTCGTGGCCAGGATGACGTGCTTCTGAACAATGGCGTCCAAAGATTCCAGCCGTTGGAAGAAGGCCAACGTCTTTCCGTCCTCGCTTGCCTTGTAGTGGCCTATGTAGATGATTTCCTCGTAGACGTGGATGTGCAGGTCGACGGTTTCTTGCATGGCGAGGCGCTGCGCGGCGAGCGCGGCCTCGAGGTGCACATTCTTCGTCGCGACCTCCGGCACCTGCAGGGCCACCTGGGCTTGAAAGAGTTCGTCACCATGTAGGCCGATGAGTGTTGCAGGCAATGAGGAGACTGGGCGCGCAGGCTGGAGCAGTACGGCAAGGTTGTCCGCGCGCTTCTTGACGGTGGTGAACTTGCGGATGGAGTTGACCATCATGTCGTCCATGCGAGAGGCGAAGCTGGCGTCGGCGAGGGCTATGATGCCTGCGGTCGCCAGCACCATCTGGATACGCTGCGCGGTGCGGGGCCGCAGGCCGGCGCCTTGGATGATTTGGCATAGCCGACTGCCGCTCGCGTCCATCGCCTCCATAGGTGCTTGTGGCTGCTGGTCACTTGGTCTTGGATTGGAGTGAGCAGTGTTGCGCAGAGACTTGGGAGTAGATGGATTGGAGTGGTGGGGCACCTTTATTATATGAGAGTCCAAACTCTGTTGCATTCACATCGTGCTGGCTCTAGTCTGCTTCTCCAATTAATTCCCTCTGCATGTAATTGAGGATGCATCATTGACCGTTCAACGTCTCAGGAACCGCTACCCTCTTCCTCCTTGGCATTCAAGCACCTATGGACCCGTCGACGACGAGGTGCCTATGGCGACTTCGTAAATTTCAAGATGATAGTGCCGTGTGTGTGTGCGTTCATAGGGGTGAGTGTATGCGCGTGTATATGAGCGCTTGCGTCTGTACTGTGTCAAAAAAACGTAAATGCGTGTCAAAAAGAGATTAGTCAGTATACTCAATATTGTGCACCTCGGAGAGGAAAACGATAGAACTAGTACGTATTTATTTACGGTGCAGATTCACTCATTTTGCTCCATATGTACTCCGTCTCGGTGTAGTCTAGTCACTTGTTGAAATCTCTAGAAGGGCAAATACTCCTTTACGGTTTACGAGGGCTATACTAGCAAGTAGTTGTACGTACTAGTACAATAGTGGGCTCACATAGCAATTTTGTCTGATGCAAGAGCCTGGCTATATGCCTGCTCCAATGTTCGCAACTGCAATGTTCGGTTTGCGCTTGGCTCTTCACCTCTTCGAGAAGACGAACAATGATGTTACCACTACTGCTTCTACAGTGTCGAATCCACTGCTGCATGTCCGTCCACCGCGAGCGGGACGGGTAGCTTGTTGTGGAAGTACTACTACTAAGCAAAAGCCTATCCGCGTTTGCGAGCAACCGCGCGCATGGGCGAGGGAGAAGGCGTGTAGTAAAATCAAGCTTCTCCTCGTTCTACGAGTTGACGCGACACATCATAGCACTGGCCCCACATGCTTGCCTCTAAACTTGGCTGAAAGACCCGCAGTGTACAATATATTTGCTGCAACCTCTAACATTTACCCACCACAAATTAAAATATATGTGGCCGTATGCATCGTTCTGACGCAGAGGCCGGGGAGTCCCCCCTTTTCGGAAAAAAAAACAAATTAATATATATATTCCTATCTTGACCAGATGAGCGTGCAAACTACAATCACCAGGGTGACAGGTAGGGCCAGAAGACTATTTTAATTAAAAAAACTTCGAGACGGCCACATAGCATGGAGCCTACCCCAACGATTTTAAGCTTACAGGCACGGTACACGCTATCTAGACTACTCTACACATGAAACTGCCACACGAGCGTCCGGGCTGCGCTTGGCTCTTCGCCTCTTCGGGAAGTCGAACAATGATGGTGTACTACTGCACTGGAGGAGTACTACAGTATGCTTCTGGCCATCTGGCACCGATTGAACTGCTGCATGCCCACCGCGTGCGGGAGGGAGAGCGTGTAGCGAAAGCTTCTCCTAGTCTTGCCAGCCACCACGCTCATGGGCGAGGGAGGGACGCTCCTATCTTTGCGTGTATGACAGGTGGGCCCGACAGGTGTGTGGCCAACCTGTCATACAGCCAAAGGCAGGTGCAGTTAAGTCCACGAGGGAGAGGATAATCAAACTTCTCGTTGATGTACGAGTTGACACGACACATCAAAGCACTGCACTCGATATATTTCAATAATTTGCGTTTACCGATGCATTAATTACAATGCATGCATGCATGCCGTGACTCTTCTTTTGATAGTACTTGCATGTGTTGATTTAATGCACCTTGAAGGATGGTTGTGCACGAGGAGGGCGAGATCATGCAAACTGAACAGGAACAGGACCCGGCGATGGAGCTCTCTAAGGTCTCGATGGACCTCACCGTGCTCCATTGCCCCTTGTGCCTCCGCCCCTTGACGCCTCCAGTGTATGAGGTTCGAGTACACCTCGTTTGTTCGGCTGATTGAGCAAGGTGCAGGTTCTTGATTGATGTGCTGTTGGATGGATATCTGCAGTGCAAGGGAGGGCACCTGTCCTGCGCGGACTGTCGCGTCGAGCGCCCCAGGAACCAGCGGTAGTGCCAGAAGTGCGAGCGCGGCGGTGGCTTCGATGTGCGGAACACGGCGGTGGACTCCGCCCTTTCGTCGGTGAGGGTGGAGTGCCCACACGAAGGCTGTGGGCTCTACGTCACTTACCACAAGCTCGCCGATCACCAGAGCGTGTGTCCGCTCGCGCCCTGCAAATGCCCCGTGCCCATCTGCGGCTACGAAGGCCCACCACCGGCGCTCTACCACCACATCAGCACCGCGCATCCCATGCCCATGCACAGGATCCAGTACGGCAAGGTGCTCCAGCTGCAAGTGCCACTGTTGGGGCCACGGCTCTTGCTGTTCACGGAGGAGGACCGCCGCACATTTTCGTTGGTCGGCGGCGTGCTCGACATCGGCGCACCTATCGCCGTGTCGGTCGTCTGCATCAGAGCGGGGGCGTCCCCACTACCGCACTACTTGGCCAAGCTGTGGGCGAACGGCCCGCCGGGGGAGCCCAAAGGCACGACCGACACCGTCAAGGTGGAAATGGAGGTGACAAGCAGCAAGGATCCCGGCGACGTCGACGTGCAGGAGCTGACCTTCTTGACAGTTCCGCCCAAGCTGCTGGCCGGGGCTAAGCTTGTGTCCCTCCACATTCAGATTGACAAGCTCACGTCCTAAATGTTTCGACAGTGCCTTCTGTTTATCTTAGTAATATGCTAATATAGGGATTACCTTGGTCTACTTTAGCTTAATAAATGGTGGGTTTTGGTGGCGATGCAGCAATTACTTCGACATCAGATCAGTAATTTCCAACAGTCGAACGGATATTTTGTGTCTGTTGGATATAAAGTTCCTTTGGGTAAGAGTACTACTTGTCATCAAAATGGATAAAAGGAGATGTATGTAGACGTATTTTAGTTCTAGACACATCCCATTTTATCCATTTTGATGACAAGCACTCCCTCCGTTCCACAATACATGCCTTCCATTTGTCAAAATATAGATGTATCTAGACATGTTTTAGTATATAGGTACATCCATGATAGAGCCAATCGGATGGTTGAGAACACTACAACTCGTAGCTACAGATGCGTGTGGGACTCCCAGATCCAGAGGCCGGGGGTCATCATCCTCCTTCTCGAGAAAAAACAGACGCGTGTGTGAGAGGACGAGTGCGTGTGTGCACCTCTTCTCTTCCTGTATAACATACTACTAAACTCAGAGTACAAGTTTTTGAGCTTGCGTCTCGTCACATTCCAAATTACTCCATGCTATATTGAATTGCAAACCTGTTCACACCGATCACAACCTAAACAGTTTCCCACTTAGGAGCATATTAGTACCACGCTAGTATATTGAATTCCAAACCTGTTCACACCGATCACAACCTAAATGGTTTCCCACTTAGTAGCGTATTAGTACTCGGTTATAAATACTAGTATGCCAAGCTGACCGCACATTCCTCTTCAACTCCTCATCCACAAAAACAAACAAGTCATTCAGCATCCTTCCCTTGCGTCTGCCATGGCCAGCGTGACTTCTGGGTCAAGAGATTGCTACCAGGGAGAGGCGAGCATGGAAGCGGAAGCACGAGAGATGTCCCGCCTCGCTGCGAGAGCAGCCGACATGTCCCGCCGCGTGGAAGTAGCAGCACAGTGGTTCCGCCGCGCCACTAAAGCAGCACGGAGGTCCCGCCGCGCCGTCGATGCAGCAGACTGGTCCGGCCGTGCCGCGGCGGCCTGGGAAAATTTCTCGCGGGCACGTGACGACTGTTACAGGCACATGCATGCGATCGTCCATAGCCAGATGGATCAGATCTCCGGCTTGGCGAGGTTGCAGGACGACGTGAAAGCCTCGTTTGAACAGGCTACCGGCGTCATCCGGCAACTAAGGGAGGGCAATGAGAGGCTCCGGGCCGAGCACGACCTGCTGAGGGAGAAGATCGTTCGAAGGGCAGACCAGCGGGAGGAGACCAGTGCCTTGTTGAAGAGGACCGACGTCATCGTCAAGAAACTTATGGACAAGAATGACATGCTCCGAAACGAGCGCCAAAGGCTGGTGGAGGAATCTGTGGATGTTCTCAAGCAGCGTCTTGAGGACACGAAAGAGCTCATCGCCGCTCGCCGCGGAGACTAGTTCCCGCGGCCTGCAGCAACGCATCAAGAAAGTAGAGATCAGCGAGCCAGATCCTTGTCTTCCTTCTTCTTTTGCCCTTGTGTATTTCGGGCGTAGCCGCATGTGGCTTTTTTAATTATCTTTCTAATTATGTAAGACAATTAATCGTCCTTATCTTTTTGTGGAAGATCAATGTTGCGAGGCTGGAATGAAGAAAACTCTTGCTGTGGCGACCCTGGCGTTGCTGTTCTTCTAGTTGCTGCTAGGCTTCCTTCAGTTTCCTGGTTTCTTTTGATGTAATAATCAGTTTAGGATGTCAATTGTGTCGTCGGTTGTGAAATGTTGGGTTCTAGCGCGGATGTTTGGCCTTTGTTGGCCTCTTGGGATGTTGTGATTTCAATCTGGTACTTTTAGTCCTTCGTGTTAGGCTGGAGTTGTGCTGAACTTCTTGTGAATTGTGGTGGTTTTCAGTAATGAAAATCGGAAGGGGCAAGCCCTTCTTTGATAAAAAAATCGTCCTTATATATTCATCAGTCTTGCTATAAGTCACAGTAGATGCTATATAGGTCCGTCGGATCTTACATCAAGATCCGTGCTTTCAGATTTTCTTTTTTCTCTCTTAAATCTCAGTCGAGTGAGACATAGCCACGCCATTAAACAGAGGCTCGGGCGCCATTAATGGAGACCTTGGGAGAGAGGTGGACGGCAGATGGAGGTCAAAGGGCTCTCCTCCCGATAAGCACGCGCAGGGGTCTGATCGCACGCCTCTCGTACTCAAATAGCTACCCTGCACGGTGCCTCCTAGCTAATAAAAAATGGGGACGCGTGGCAGCACATAAATGGTACTAGTAAGTAGAACGCCCGCGGTTTCAATAATACTTGTGTTTCCGATTGTAACGTGAGAACACTTGTTCCAAAATGACTTTGTTGATTGTTAATGTGTGTGCCTTCGCAAATCGGACTGCAAATTTACCACAACATGTTGGTGCCATGTCATGGCACCAAGCCAAGTTTCATTATTTTCATGCGTGTTTTGGATTTACAGGAATTAAAAAACTAAGTTTCTCAATGTTTCCAACCCAGCCACGACGCCCAGAATTTTGAATTTCATTCCCATTTCTTGCATGGAACCTAGAAATTTACCCGAGGACACACATGTGATTTTTCAACCAACTTTGGTGCACTGGAACATGTGCTTGTATTTCAAATTTGAATTATGCACACAAAGGTGACATGTTCCCTCCCAGAACCACGAGCCTTCTTGAGAGAAGCTCCGATTTGCAAGAAGCTTATACCAAAATTTGTTCCTATTCAGCCAAATTTTTTTACCACGGCATGGTACTACCATGACATGACACCATGCCAAGTTTCATGATTTTAAAACCAAGTTTCTCAATGTTCTTGACCGAGCCACGATACCCAGATGTTTGAATCTTATTCTCATTTTTTGCATGGGAGTAGAAATTCACCCGAGGACACAAATGTGATTTTCAACCAACTTTGGTGCACGGAGCACGTGCTTGTAGTTCAAATTTGAATTATGCACATTAAATGACCAAAACTCAATTAATGTGTAAATAAGGCCAAACAAAGCGGAATAATTCCAAAATTTAACGAGGCACTCATGTAGTTCTATGTTGCCTTTGTAAATAAACTCAAGGGGACAACGTATATCGTTTAGCACTCAAAGGTGACACGTTCCTCTCAGAACCACGAGCCTTCTTGAGAGAAGCTTGGTTTGCAAGAAGCTTATACCAAAATCTGTTCCTATTCGCCATTTTTTACCACAACATGGTAGTACCATGACATGACATCCATACCAAGTTTCATGATTTTCAGGCGTGTTTTGTATTTACAAGAATTTTAAAACCAAGTTTCTCAATGTTCTCGGCGAGCCACGATGCCCAGATGTTTTAATTTTATTCTCATTTCTTGCATGGGACCTAGAAATTCACCCGAGGACACAAATGTGATTTTTCAACCAACTTTGGTGCACGAGAGCATGTGCTTGTAGTTCAAATTTGACTTATGCACATTAAATGACCGAAACTCAATTAATGTATAAAAACGACAAACGAACCCGAATAATTCCAAAATTTAACATGGCACTAATGTAGTTCTATGTTGCCTTTGTTAAGAAACTCAAGGCGGGGGGTGGTACGTTCCTCTTAGAACCATGAGCTTCCAAATCGCCCAATTTTTACCACAACATGTTAGTGCCATGACATGACACCATGCCAAGTTTCATTACATGAATTTAAAATCTAAGTTTCTCGATGTTCTCGGCAGAGTCATGACGCCCAGATGTTTGAATTTCATTCTCATTTCTTCCATGGGACCTAGAAATTCAACCAAGGACACACATGTGATTTTTCAACCCACTTTGGTGCACCGGAGCATGTGCATGCAATTCATATTTAGATTATGCACATTAAAAGTCCAGAAACTCAATTAATGTATAAAAGGCCAAATGAACCCAAAATAATTCCAAAATTTAACAGGGCACTCATATAGTTCTATGTTGCCTCTGTAAATAAAATCAGGGGGGAGGCAGCGTATATCGTTTCGCACACAAAGGTGACATGTTCCCTCTCGGAACCACGAGGCTTGTTGAGAGAATCTCCGGTTTTGCAAGAGGCTTATACCAAAACTTGTCCCAATTCAGCCAAAAATTATACGCATGAAAACAGGGTTTAGATTATCCCGAACATCTCGCTACCTAGACCAATAATGTACTATGATTTGAATTCAACATAAAATGGATACAGATATTTGAATTGGAGAGCGTATGGTACATGTAGTTCATAGTGAAATATGATTACTGCTATATGCATGTCTTTTTGTTATCAAGATAATATTTAAATTATTGTATAACTTGACAACAATCGTATTCAAATAAGGAAAATTGATTCAAATTTAGTCCATATGGTAGAGCGACAATATATATGTTCACATGGTGGAGTAAAATGTTCATATATGATGGAAGATCAAAATGTATGACTACATCAATTATAAACCGCAAGGTCACCTAATGATATATTCGAATTCAACATAACGTGGATTCAAAAATTGAAATTTGAGATCATGGCATCTGTAATCATATAAAAAGGGACATTACTCTTTCTTTGGTGGGAATTGATTTGTTTTTGTTGTTGTTGAGGAAGTGCGAATCGATTTGGTACTGTGCAGGGTAATCTTGTTCTCCGATTTTTTTACATTTTCTTGTAGTTTTTCAATGGCATCTATAGCAATATAGTAAAAGGGACATGACTCTCTTGTGTCTTGTATGATTTTTTTACACGTTAAGTTTGTTCTGCCGAACAAGGAATCCGCACCTTGTTATCCCAAAATTTTCAAGCTCGAGTATCTTTTGTCTCACCTGCTTTGAAACTCCGCTTCTTCAACCCACGCCGCCTTGTTATCCCGAAATTTGACGCAGCGAGAACTCCCTCCTCATCGAAATCGCTCCCGCAGCCCAGACACGCGAAATCCCCCTTCTACCCCTCAGCCGGAAATGAAGCTCCACGTCGCGGTGTCAAAACCGGTGGGGGTACGCTGGTAACTTACCCTACATTTCGGACAAGCGCGTCCCTAAGCTTGGCTCCCCCCTCCCCCTTCGCCCCCCCCCCCCCATTGGTACACCGAGACCGCCAAAACCCGCGAAACCCCCACGCTCCTCCGTCGGCCTCCCGACCGCCGCCCAGCCGGAGACTCTTCCCCGACTATGTCGTCCGCCGCAACAGCTCACCGTCCCTCATCCACCGCACCAGATGAGGATCCGTTGTCGATCTTGTCGTCCCGCCAGATCAGCCGCCCCGTCCTCCACCTCCAAGGAGCTGCCCCGACGTTCGCCTCGTCTATCGCGCCACCTCAATCCCCATAGCGCCGTCTTGACCTGCCCCACCGGAACCGTAGCACCCTCACCAATTCCTCCGATGAATCCGAGGCCAACTCGGTGCCACCAAGGAGGTTCTGCACTCACCGCTGCATTTTATCTTTTATTCGATCTCACGGGGCTGCCGTGCTCGATATCGAGCAGACATGGCGTCTCCATCGACGGCGCCGTCGTCGGCCACATCATCCATGGCGTCTCTCCCCCATGTCGTTGCTTCCTCGGCGGCGACTTCCACAACGGCACTAGCTACAGCTGCTCCGGCTCTCGCTCGTGCTGCGGCTCTGTTTTTGCTGTCGGTCGCGCTGCTGCACTACTCCTGCTTTCGTTCGTGTTGCTGCTCTGCTCTTGCTCTCGCTTGCGCTGCTGCTCTGTTCTTGAGTTTTACATCTAGCACTTTTTGGTGATGTATTTTACATCTTCTATTGCAGATGATATTAGGGTCCCACTTCAGATTAAAGTTGTCTGTCTTGTCATGCTTCAGCCTCGTCACCGTACACCTTAGCGGAGCTGCTCCAACGACGGAACAGTCCATCACAGCGGAGCAGTACCCTCGGCGCCGTTTCCAGAGGCCTCGGATCTTCTTCCCCGCCTCCTACAGTCACACCAGCATCATCAGCATCCTCCACGTCCAACCCAATGATGCTGAGGTCCACAAGGTTATGCCAAAGAGGTTGTACACTCGTCGCATCACTTTGTTTCTCCATTCCTCTGTTCTTCCAATTCATGTGAGCCAAACACCCAGGTTGACTGAAATCCTATGTTTCCAAATGCTCTATTTTGCACGTGCATTCCTATCCTATTCATGTGTTTTTCCTGTCCCTGCGTTTATAGAATCCTCCAATTCTAAGGAGCCCTTACAGATTTACTTCATTTTCAGATTGGCGTCAAAGAAAACTATGTGTGTTATGTCCTGCTCCTGCCGTGCCGTCATCCACCCCACCTGAGGTGCACCATCGACAGAAGAGTTCACTGCAGCAGAGATCCCCCCTGCAGACTTTGTTTCGCCGCCTCAGATCATCTTCCCCGTTGCCAGCAGCCACGCCAACTACATTCCCATCATCGACTGAGCAGATGAACCTGAGGACTAGACAGTTCCGGAAGAGAGGTCGCAGTCTTTCGTGTTTGCTTACGTTATACATCGGTTATTATTACCTGCTACTTTATCGTTCAATCTTGAGTCTTGAATTGCCCATGGGTCTCATATCGAGCCAGCAACGAATAATATCTGTCTACTATTTGGTTCATCTGGGGTCTTCTATGTGGTTCATGTTGGGTGGGCAACAAACAATAGATGATCCATTGTCTATCTTTTTAAACTGAAGCTATAATCTACCTGCTATCATTAGTTTTGGATCCATCCACTCGTTTGCGACCATCAGTCTTGGATTTTGCATGCACCCCTTAGGCCTTACAAAATCTAACTTTTTTTTATTATGCATGTCAGATATTGTACACAATCGTACTGAACATGTAGAGAAAAAGAGAAGACCGTTGCGTGTGAATATAATGTCATGCAGACGCTGCTCCATGGTGGGCGAAGTGCCCCCCCTCTCCTGCATTTCCAGATTGTATTTCAGAGGAAGATAACTATTCAGATGGAGATTCAGAAGGAGCGGACCATGCATGTTTACCACCGAGGTGTTTGCTCTAACTTTGGCATCTTGATGTTGGTCATATCATGCATATGGCGCCTTGCATTGCTTACATTATACATCTTATATGTCATCAGCTTAGTTTAGATTTGCTTTGTGTGAATGCCACCTGTTTGGTTTCTATATCATACTCCCACCATTCCTAAATATTTGTCTTTTTAGAGATTTCAACAAGTGACTACATACGGAACAAAATGAGTGAATCTACACTCTAAAATATGTCTATATACATCCGTATGTGGTAGTCCATTTGAAATCTCTAAAAAGACAAATATTTAGGAACGGAGGGAGTATATGGGAATTATGCAATGCCATCTTCTTTAGCCAGGCATCATATACGTGAATCATGCAATGCCATCCTGTTTAGCCAGTCATCGTATATGTGAATTGTATCGTGCCATATTTTTTTCCATAATGTATTCCATTTGTCAACAATGTTTATACATTCATCTACTCTTCCTGTGCATCAGCCATTTGAGTCGGTCATGGGAAAATCTGGAGTGAAAACAAGGTCTTCTGAGCAGTCAGTGCTACCTGTCGATGCAGATTTCTTGCTGGTTATGGATAGCTCCTCAGAGGAGGATTCAGAGAGAGATGACCAGTCGTATCCCCCGAGGTGCATGCTCTAACTTGGCTGGGTTATATTGCTCATATCATGCATATGGTGTCTTGCATTGCCATGCCATCTGCTTAGATTAGACATGCTTTGTGTGAATGCCTCCTGTTTGCTTTCTATATTAGATATGTGAATTATGCAATGCCATGTTTTTCAGCCAGTTATCATATATGTGAATTATGCACCGCCATGGAGCCAGGCATCATATATGTGAATTATCTCATGCCATCTTTTTTTTCATTACGTATTCCATTTGTCGACAATCTGTGTATATTGAACTACTCTTCATGTGTATCTGCCATTTGAGCGGTTATGGAAAAATCTGGAGTGAAAATAAGGTCTTGAGAGAGCAATGGTACTGTTGAAGCATATATCTCGATGGTTCTGAGGAGCTCCTCGGAGGAGGATTAGAGCAGATGACCAGTCCTATATCCCACCGAGGTGTATGCTCTAAGTTGCAATGTTTATATTTCTCATATGACACATATGGTGTCTTGCATTGCTTAGTTTAGACATCATATGCACAATATTGAATACTATCTGCTTAGTTTAGAGATCATACATGCGAGTGCCAGCTCCTTAGTATATGAATCAATTGTGTCAATTATATCATGCCATCCTGTATACTTAGACAACATGTATGTGAATTATTTCATCCCAACCTATTTTAGAAAGACATCATATAGTTTTGTCATGTCATCTTGTTTAGGTACTCATCATATGTTGAATTATGCCATTATATCCTGTTAAGTTATCCATCATATATCTGAAACATTGTCATGCTATCATGTTTAGTTAGGCATCATATATGTGAAATTGTGTCATGCTGTCCTGTTTGGTTAGACAACATATATGTGAATTACCACATCTGTCTATCATACAATGTATGTACGTTCAATTTCTTTTCTTGTTTATCAGCCATTTGAATTGGAGGGGGTGATGGCAGTATCTAAGGGAGCAAAAACCCGTTCTTCACAAAAGACAGTGTTACCCGTCGATGCAGATAGAACCATGGTTATACTGGCCCACAAACTAGCCCCACCACACATAATCGAGACTCTTCCAGATTGCACACTTACACCGTCGGGCAGAGAACCAGCTACAACCCATCTAACCGCAACCCCAGCGGATAGTAACCCACTTATAGTTGACAAAGCACCATGTCCACCATAGAGTACCCCCACACGAGCAGTTTGTAAAGCTACTGCAGTGCCCAAAGCACGAAGACCACCACAGCTAACCCAAACTCCACGTTTAAAGCAGAAGAGCAACTGTTCTCAGGTCAGATTCTGTAGCTATGGTCCATACTCCTTTGCTGTTGCATTACTGTATTTACTCATACCAACTACTTTCGAATTTGAAGGATCCAATTGAAACTCCAATGGCGCAACAGGTATGTTTTAAACCTATTTTTTTAACTGGATTGTTGTTCTAACTTCTTGCTCTATGTTGATTTCAGTTTAAGTTGTATAAACAGTTATGTTCTCATGTGATGCACATTACAAGTGCTGCCAATGATGTGTAGTTTCTCACACTTATATTCTGTCTATGCTGTTGTGTCTTAAAAATATATGAGTTGAACTGTGTCTCTATCTTGATTAGGGAACATAAACTAGAATGATATGGACAATACAGTGACCATAGTACATAGATATATGTTTGTTTCATGCTGTTATCCTGTCCACCTTACTCTTGAACGGTTTACCAAAATGAGTTTGGTATACTACAAGCTAAACTTGTGATGTGTGCGCTTGTTTCTCTTGTAGTATGCAAACAGAATATTGGAGAAGAGCACCCCACTATGCAATGGTAGAGAAAGTAATGCAGATAAGGTTCAAGATAGTGAGACAACCTGTTGGTCTCCAAGAAAGGTGATAAAACGATCTTGTAGAGCGGTGAGAAAACCCCATAGTCCTGCGTTGATGTAGTGTTCGAGTTCTCGGCGATCACCTGGCACAAGCTCTTTGAACTCGCTGCCTGAATCACTTCGGCTTCTTCAGTCTCAGCTACAAGCTGAAAGGCATCAGTCATCTATGCTGCGGCAAGAAGTGAAGGACCGAGGAAGTCCTCGCAGAATTCAGATCGTACTTTCTTGTGCAACGACAATATTTGGAGGATTTAAGCGCCAAACAAGAGAAAGTTAATAAGCTTGCTAAGCATCTTGCCAAACATTATGGGTACCCAGGATATTGTTTCTTGAACTCTTCAAGTGGTTTCAATTCGGATTTGTTTTTTTCGGCGTTTATATCTCTTGTGTTCCCTATATTTGCTTTGGTGGTGAACTTTGATGCCCAATGGATGTAATATGTAATAGCCGTGATAGCCTAGCATAAGTTGCTTGCTTATTTATTTCCTTGTTGTCTTGTTTATTTGTTTGCTTGTAGTCGGTGCAGTTCTTTTCCGTAGTTTGCTAGTGGCTGCAATAAACTATTTTTAAAACTAGGCCACAATAACCATGGGATAATATTTCTTGTAGTGATCTTTGGGCGTCCTACGGTCAGAGAAACGATGGGCCTTCTACGGGCCATAGAAGCGATGGGCCTTCTACGGGCCGTGAAACGATGGGCCTTCTACGGGTCGAGAAACGAGAGGCCTTCTACGAGCCTTAGAAACATTGGGCCTTCTACGGGCCGTAGAAACAATGGGCCTTCTACGGGCCCTATCATCAATGGGCCTTATACGGGCCGTATGATCGATTGGCCAAACATGGGCCAATAACAGGCCACATTATGGCCGTAAACGGGCTAGAGTTGGAATCGTCCGTTCATGGGCCGACCATAACGGGCCATCGTTAATAGGCTATATTTGATGACGCTATGAAAATGGCCCAATGTATTAACGGACCACAAACGGGCCGACTGTAACCACGGGCTGAATTTGGCCCACAAGCAGAAAATTACAGTAATGGGCCGTAAGTAAACGAATGCTCGAAATGAGCCCAAGAATAAATGGGCTCTGAGAAGGCCGAAAGATAACATGGGCTGGAAACGGCCCAACTGAATAATGGGTCATTAATGGGTATAAAGTGATACACTGTTCATTACGGGCCAGTTTCACCACGGGCCGTTAATGGGTCTAAAGTGATACACTGTTCATTGCGGGCCAGTTTCACCACGGGCCGTTAATAGGCCAAGAGTTACATAGGGCCTCATATGGGCCGAAAGACGTCATGGGCCATACATGGGCCAAAAGTGAAAAAGGGCTGGAATCATATTGGATGGCCCAGATGACGCTACTGGGCCTAATTCGGGTAGGGCGTAACGGGCCTTGGGTTAGCGGGTTGTAAATGGGCTATATGCGAACAGGCCGTTAACAGGCTTTCCATGGGCCAGCCCGTCACCTTTTGACCAAGTCAAACGGGTCGGCCTTTTCACAGGAATGGGCCTCTGTTGGGCCGGGCCACGTGTCGACGTATCATAGGCGCCTTCTGTCCAATGAGTGGATGACATCTGTCCCAACAATGAGCCGACACGTGTTTCCTCCAGCCAATGACGATTTTACACGTGGAAAATCCCCATTGGTTGGGGCTGTTAACGGGTTATCGGATCCAAAACCCGACCCGATAGCTTAACGGTGTTCCGTTACGATAGATGCCACGTGTCGGTCACCCTTGACGAAAGCACTTATGTGACGCGCGATTTATCGTCATGGAAGTGGACACTTCCGTGATGATAATTTTGGTAATGTCATGGAACACTTCTACGACAGCACAGGTATGACTATCTTGATTCTGTCATAAACTTGTCATGGATGTACATGCATGACAAAAAACGCGACCTACTGTGACAAGCACGTATCATCACGGAAGTGTATTTTTTGTAGTGATTGGATATAAAGGTTTGGAAAAAAACATGCTCCTAATGTTGAACCAGTTGGACTTTTTGTGCAGTTCCACTAAAATCGAGCATCCCTGTTTGCATAGATATTGAAAGTGTGATTACTATAAAAGTGGCACTAGTTGAAGCATAGACTCACAAATATAAGCATTCCAATTTCTTAATGGGAAAAGGTAGCAAGACTGTTTCTAACCACCTGTTTGAAGGAATAAATAAAGCAACAGCGACTGATGTGAGGAAGGCATACATAGTTTTTTTTGAAAAACTAAGCCATTCCTGACCTTTCCTCTTCTTTTAAGCAAATTTTGTGCAGTTCTACTAAAATAAAATGCCATCACCGCCTTGACAATTCAGTGACACTGTACAAAAGGAAATGACTTAACATTACATCATGATGTCAGGTATGTAGTCGACAGGCATTAGAGACAAACATCTGAGACCTCCTCCGATAACATAATGAACATTAATTTTAACAAAGGTGTGACTAGCTTTACGGGATAATTTGAGTGAACTCCACACCCTCTGTTCCTTAATATAAGAGCGTTTTGCGGTTCAATTTAAAGTACCCAAGCGTCTAGTATTTAGAAAAACAGGTAGTAGTTTTCTTGAGCACATATCTGGGAAAGCTTGCCACACTTTATTTATGTCCATACGCTAATGCAACACCATTCGAATACTACAAATATACACTAATCCAAAGTGGCTAGTGCAACAAGAGAGTAGTTAGTTTGTTACAGGGTACAGTACAATGGTTTTACTGAACAGATTTCAATAAACTCTAGGACTGGAAGGTTTCTATAAGAATTAACAATACAAAATGTAAAGGTAACAAGTTTCATCGTTGGTATACTGGCTGTGCAACAACATTAGAATGCCTTAGCTGAAAAATCTTTAATACATCCACAATCAACAGTTAACCCTAAAATAATCCAGTGACATTAAATGGCATTGCTTAAATTTATCGGTGGCATTAGACTGAGAGCGGCATTAGCTAAATGTGGCATCACTTTAGCAGTAGCATTGCTTGACTTGACTGTTGGCGTTATACTAACAGCAAAAAAAGTGGCAATAAGAGCATGGGAGGCCCATTAGGACGGTGGGCGCACCAAGACGATGTACCTCCACAGACGCAAAGTGGTGAGGGAGGTATGGTTGCCCGAGCAACAAATATCCAGGCAGCATATGTGGATTCGTCCCATTTTTGTTCTCTTTAACCACCTTTTTCCTATGTGAGGACAAAAACCGATCGACCTAGTCATTCTCTATTGCGTTGTCATGCCTTTCTACCCTTCTTCAACCAAGAGACACGAGACTCGTTCCTTAGCTACTGATTTTCCCTTTTCAACCTAGATGCGGGTTCGATGCCTACTCTCTTGGACAGATCAGTCTCCTTCCTTTCCTTATTCAACCCAGACATGGATTAGTCTGCATGAAGTAGGGTTTCCTTTAATAGTGCAAATTATGGTTTTCGTCTGCGTGGCCAGCAGAGCAGAGGATAGCAAATTGGGAAGATGGTGGAGTGGAAAAAGATCCACATGCAACGCCGTGGCAGATGGGGCAATAGAACAAGGGTATGTTCGAAAAGAGGTAGCATACCTGAGGGTCGGCGGGAAGTGGCTTCGCTCGTGGTCGTCGTCCTCCGCACACACTACGGCGGCGAGCTTGGGGACGGAGGCCATCCCGCGCGGGCGCTAGGTCTGAGATGACGGCCTTGTCGTCAGTGCGTGACCTCGCTCGCCGACGACGAGTGCGTCAATGTTGCATGTCCTTTTCTTCCCCGGCAGATCTGTGACCACCGGTGAGGAGGGAGAAAGGGGCCATCTTTTTTAGATCTGGAGAGAGGGTGGTAGTGTGAGAAGCAAGTGGGCAGCCCTTGGCAAGAAAGCGCTGAAGCTCCAGCCTATATTTTTTTATACTACTAGTACTGGAGGTGGAGTAGTGGTAGAGTAGTTTATATTTTCTCTGCGTATAGTACCAGTTAGTCGTGCTTCAAAACTGAACGGCACGCCATTAAAAAAATAAAGGTCGATAACTAATGCGGCACCTCGGGCCAACGCGGCCAGATCGCATTTTGCACGAGAAATTACACACCATGTTTCATTGACATGTGGTCCCATTCCAACATATCAGTGAGACGACAGCGAGTAGTAGGAGTATTTTCGAACGGACGTGTAGGCTGGGGCGCATCTTCGTGAACCGTGGCAAACTGGCAACCGTCCACCAACTCTTCGCATTTCCCTCTCGATTTGGAACTGCTGTCGCACGCTCTTCCTCTCCCTCCTCCATTTTCCTTTAGCCCTTCACCCTTTCTTCTGCCATTGTTCGGTCGTCTTCTCCATGGAAGGAACAGGCCGGAAACGACCCCGTTATTCTTGCCCCGATTTGAAAGATGACATGGTGGAGGAACTCATTGATCGGTGCGACGTCACACCTCGGCTAGCATGGCAGGTTCGTTCAAGCCCATTCTCGACTCAACTAATAACATTATTACAAGGAACCCAAGAGTTAAGGAGCGGTTTGATCTCCCCTATCTTCTTTGTCGTGACCCTGATGACTGGCGCCGGCACGACGGAGGCCTCGCCCTGTGCAAGTTGATGCCGCTTGATAATGATACGTATGATGTTAAGATGCCATCGCTTGAGGGCAAGACTTGGGCGGGCGCAAATGGAGATTTGGTTGTTTACATTGGGTCCAACTGCGAGTGGGAACTTGTAAATGTGTACACTCGTGACCGGGTTCCACTTCCAAAAATCTCAGCAGACTACCCAAAGTTTGAGCACACCGGTATTGTACGCACGTTCAAATACGATCATGGTGACTGTCTTCTATAGAAGATAGCAATTTATCGAGTTCCCAACCACTCTTGGAATTACAACAACTATGAAGTTGTTGCTATCTTCGACAAGCTTGTTGCCATCCTTGGTGGTTTGACTCGATGGATATTGCTCAAAAAACAGTTTTTGTACACGGATGAGTACTGTGATGCAATTCAACACGAGGGCTTTGTGTTTGCTGCCACCACTCGTGGCACTGTTTTTGCATGGGATCCTCGTAGTTTCGGTACGTTTATCTTCCACCATAATTATAATTGTTTCATCCACATGCATGCGGGTTAGCAAGTTTCCCTTTACTAATTAACCTTCCTCTTGTGTTTCCAAGGTCCTGTGAACATCCCACCACCTATACTTGAAAAATTTTATAACCAAGGGGGAGATGACGATGGTGATGATCACGAGCATGAGGACGAGCAGCGCCCATATACTCTGTGGCGCTGGCAACTAATTCCGATGGATCACCTCTTCTTGTGTGTATACAGCCCATCGATGATGTTCTGCTAAGGAAGCAGGTGTAGTCTCCCATGGTCGCACTCTCCGGACCTATTCCAACACCCGTTGCATGGTATTCGGGATGGATACTAGTGTGCTAGCGCCAACTCCTTCTCCCTGGTACAGAATTGGTAGTCTTGGAGAAAACTCACTCTTCCTTGGACAAAACTATCCGATGATGGTGAAAGGCGATCCAACTGTTGTTGACACAACGTTACTAGTACCATTTATGATAAGCAACTGTGTCTATACCTCGGACATTTGGGTGGTTCCCTACCCTGGTACTGATATAGTAGGCCGCTTCAGCCTGGATGATCAGTCCTGCGTTGGTCTCCAGATCGACAATGGATGGCCCGTCCCAGAGAATCACTTGTGGTTCAAAGCAAGCGTTTCCAACACCGAGGAATGGTTGAGTTGAAGTTCATTTCATTGCTTGTTATTTGTTGTATTGTGAAAACTTTAGTATTTATAATGTATCCTCGTTGTCGATGTGGTTTGATGACCTGTTGTCTCTGTTGGAAAAGGCAGTGCCTAGGAGGCGCTTAGGCACGCCTAGGCGCTAGGCAATGGCCAAGCGCCTCGCCTAGGGCATAAATGGAGATCTAGGCAGGGCAAGGAAGGAATTGCCTACCCAAGCAAGAAATCATGTCACATACTGCATTGATATGCCAAACAGGTTAAATTCCATGGGAAGTAGACGATAATTAACTTATTTATATGCCCTAAACTAATATCAACACCAATATAATAATCACAAATACACTACGAGTAAAAATTATTTTACCGCCTAGGCTGCGCCTAGGGCGCTTAGGCACCGCCTAGGCACTAGGCGAAGGTCAACCGCCTCGCTTACGCCTACCGCCTTTTCCAACCTTGCCTGTTGTATGTAATAAAATGATATGCCTGTGATAAACTTACTAAATTTATGAATGGCTTTCGAGTCGCTTCTCTGAGTGAGTGGTGCGACGAGGCAAAAAAATATTTTACGAATACATAAGTGTACATGCATTACAACAGATTATCGGATGAGGCCAATCAACAATAGTAGTACACTATTTGTACTAGCTTCACATGCTTCGCGCGTCGGGAGGGTGTTTTTACTGTAGCCATATGTTAATGTGTTCGTTGTACGTAACCAGCACCTCGAATCCTCGATACTAGTACTATATAGTAGGAGTAAGTAGTAGGAGTAGTAGGGTGGCATGGGCGAACAAGCATTCACGTCGAGTACGACACACGCCACCACCCGACATCCATCGACACCATATTATTTCTTGGAGTCCGTGCTAGAGCAATCTCTTCAACCTCGTCGTTTCTCTAACTTCAGCCATCATACAGCAGGCGAGCGAGTGGGGTTTGCCGATAGTCGGTTTCTTAACTGTGGTCCCACTTGTAAGGCCAACTCCAACGCGACGACCCCAAAGCGGACCTCCGTTTTGCCACTAACACCAACGATAATTTTGACTAGAAAAGCAAGACCAAAGAAAACAAGAACCACAAGAATACATTTTACTACTCCTGTAAGTTGTATTAGTGCCTTCTCGATGCATTCATTGTTGATCTGCGGAGGCTCGATCTTGCGTGCTTCTTTCTTCTTCGAGTGTAAAGAAGTACACATTGCTTCCTCGCATCTAGTCTCATGTCTAGCCTCTATTCTAGTAGGAGTATCAACAAGTGAACTAATCTCATCTCTAGCCTCTGTGCTAGCTAAAAGTGATAGAACATCTACTAAATTGCGCTCTATCAATATATGGATGTACTCTTCTTACCAATACAAAAACTTGCATCCATTCTACTCCCTCCGTTGCACAATACATGCCTTCTATTTGTCAAAATATATATGTATCTAGACATGTTTTAGTATATAAGTACATCCATTCTTGGACAAATGGAAGTCAAGTATTTTGGAACGGAGGGAGTACACAATAAATTTTTTAAGTTAGCACAACTAGTCTAATCCAAGAGCACAACCGAAGATTTGGTTGGGTTCTTCCTCCTTTTGCCGACATGTGGGACATCCAGCATACTGGTCGTGTCATGAAATAAAATAGAGTGGTAGTTGAAGCCATGAGATGTGCATCTTGGGTTAAACTGTAAATAGAATGTAACGCCCCGGATTCGATGCGCCAGGTGTCCGTCAGTTATTCGTCGTCGTTGCCATGTCATTTGCTTGCGTGTTGCATTTTGCCATGTCATCTTCTGCATTTCATCTGCATGTTTTTCAAAACTTGCATCCGTTCGGGTCCTCCCGGTTCTCTCCGTTGTCCGTTCGGAGTCCAGACCACACCCGCACGCGCCCGCGGCACCTCCGAAATATTATTTTATAAGTGGCATAAAAATGTTCTCGGAATGGGATGCGACTTGGCATGCGGTCTTATTATAGTGTAGACAGAGCGCCTGTCAAGTTTCATCGCATTGGGGTTCGTTTGATCGCCAACCGTTAAATATATAACCGCGATATAGTCGGTATATTAAATCGGGTGTTTTCGGTCTCCGAAACCGTTGTCGGGCTGCCTTCTCTTCTCTCCTCTCAGCCCAACTCTTCTACACAGCCCACCTATGCCCAGCCTAGTCCCCCCCCCCTCGATCCGGAGCCGTCCGATGTCGATCCGAGGCCCAAACGCTCCTAAAACCCCTAACCCTAGCAATCTGCTATATATGGTCACCCCTAGTCCATTTTGGGCATTTCATAGCCTCCACCTACCCTAGCCTTCTCCCACCTCGCAGTCTCCGCCCCTCCTCGAAAAACCGCGCCCCAATCATCGGCCGCCGCCTCCTCCTTGATTTAGGCACTAACCAGCCTCCTCCGCCACTTGGCGATGCCCTAGTGGTCGGCCGCCACCGCACTGCGTCGCCCTCCACCTCTCCTCAAGCGCCACCTCGCCTTCCCAGCGCGCCTCCTCCACCTCAGGCCCTTGAGGCCCAGATCGAGGGCCCGCTGGGCCCATCTGAGCCAGTTCCCTTCGCATGCGCCCGGCGCCTCCCTCGCAGCGCCCGCCCAGCGTGGCCCGTCCGCCCTTCGCCCGTCTGCGCCGCCTCGCCGGTCGCCGCCCGGCCACTGATCTGCTCCGCCGCCGCCGACCCAGGTCGCCGCTGCCCCCGTCCCTCTCCTCCTCCCTTCTCTTCCTTCTCCCTCTTCCTCATGGCATCTCTCTCTCCCCTCGCAGGTGCGCCGTCTGCCGCCTCGAAATCGTCGTCGCGGGCGTCGTCTTCGCCGGACCCGGAAACCGCCGCCCGGATCTCCTCCTCCGCCGCCCATTCACGGCCTCCCCGCTCCCCTCGCCACCTGCTGCCTTCACCGGCCGCCGGCGCCGCCAAGGCCCTCGTCCCGTTCGGGATCGAGGAGGACGCGCGCACAGCGCCAGTGGGCCGCGCCCCCCCGCTGGCCCATCTCCGGCCCAGCTCCAGCCGGCCCGTGCCACCTCTCCCTTCACTCTAGGCCGAAGCCCACGTGGTGAGATGCCCTATTCCCCGACCAAGCGTCTTTTAGCTATTCTACGCTCAGTTTTCAGATCTGGAATTTTGGCTAAGTCCTAGATAATTTTGCATAATCATGCCATGTTCATCGCTTTGTATCTCTGCATCCGTAGCTCCGTTTTGGGCGTGTAATATGTCAAATTGTTCGCCTCGACGAGTAAATCATTTCATCTCATTGCATCATTTACATTTGAGCTCATCTTGATGCCCGAAATGCTGTTAGAAGAGGGCTATGTGATGTTAGTTTCAGATTCTTATCAGCACTTGCACTTTTGTCATTTTTGCCATGATTGATGTGTGCACCCTATGAACTTGAGTCCTACATGTCTTTTGTAATATGCCATGCCATCTTTACAGTGGTGTATGCCATGTATTTTTGTGATCTATGTGGTGACTAGCACAAGCATGCTAACTAGGCTTCATGATGTTGCTGATTTCAGCCCCTGTTCTGCTGATATTTTTATGCCATGTAAACTTGATGCTACCGAGAGATCCATGCTTATTTTGAGATACTTCAGTAAGGATGTTTTGAACATATGGTTATTCTCTATCCATCCATGCCCTTGTTTGCAATTATGAAGTGCCATAGCTTGAGTCAATCGAGCTCTACTTTTGCAATAAAATGTTTCCTGGCAGGTTGTTTACATGTTATTCAATTTTGCCAAGGTTGTTGTAGTTGATCCATGCACTCTATGAATTTGCTCTTGCCATGTATAGCTTCTATGCCATGTCTTCTTACTGTGAGTTGCCTTGCCATGCCATGTATTGCTCTTTGGTGAGTGGTTCAAGCTCACCAACATACCTACTTATTGTTGTTCCTGCCATGTATGAATCTGTAATATAACTTGCCATGTTTACATGGGTGCTATCATATTTTCTGATCCTTTTTGGCTCATGGCCAGTAAGGGACTTTTGTTCTAGGAATTTAGTAGTATCATGCCATGCCTCTGTTTGCCATGATAAGTTCTTGTAGCATGTTGTTTGATAGCTCTAAACATTGCAACCTGATGTTAATTCTGCTAAGTCTGAAACTGTTATTATTTGCAATCTTGCCATGTGTTTTTGAGCATGTTCTAGTGATTTCTGGAATTAGCTCAGTGTTCATGTTTTGTAATGCTTTACCTGTAAATCATGCCCATTCCTTTTGTTTTCTTGTTGAGGTCCTGTAGCATGTTGTTTTGATGCTTGCAATATGCCTAGTTGCTGTTTTGGACAGCTTGTCCTTTAAACTTGTTTCATGTGTATGTGTTGAACCGTTGCTCCGTTTTGAGTGTGCTCTATATGAAACTTGCTTGATTTTGCATGTAGCTTCATATTATCATGTTGCATCCTTGTTTTGAGGTGTTTTCTTGATGTTTGGATGCATTTTGCATCAATGCCATGTTTAACTTGTTTTGCTCATGTCTTCTAGGCCGTAGCTCCGAATCTAATGAACTTTATATGTAACTTGACTAGAATTTCATGTAGATCATCTTGGTGCCTTTTAAAGTGCTGTTTAACAACTTGAACCTAAGGCTTATTCAGATTTGGACCAATTTCGAAATTTGCATATAAGGACTTACCGGAGTTGTTATATGTTGTTTTCGGCCTCATTTAAACTTGCCTTGATGTGTTGCTCTTGTTTGCATCATCTATTGCCATGAGTAGCTTCATCTAGCTTTGTCATGCATCATGCTTGTTTTGCATCATGCCTTGTTCATGTGTGGTGTGTTTACTATGTTGTGTGCTTCTTCTTGTTAGTTCCTGTTTCGTTGCGATCGTGAGGATTCATTCGTCTACGCTTGGTTCGGCTTCATCCGTTCATCTTCTTCATGGACTCGTTCTTCTTCCTTGCGGGATTTCAGGCAAGATGGCCGTCACCTTGGATCTCATTACTATCATTGCTATGCTAGTTGCTTCGTTCTGTCGCTATGCTGCGCTACCTATCACTTGTTCCTCAAGCCTCCCAAATTGCCATGTCAGCCTCTAACCTTTTGCACCCTTCCTAGCAAACCGTTGCTTGGCTATGTTACCGCTTTGCTCAGCCCCTCTTATAGCGTTGTTAGTTGCAGGTGAAGATGAAGTTTGTTCCTTGTTGGAACATGGAGATGTTGTTCCTTGTTGGAACATGTTTACTTGTTGGGATATCACAATATATCTTATTTAATTAATGCATCTATATACTTAGGAAAGGGTGGAAGGCTCGGCCTTATGCCTGATATTTTGTTCCACTCTTGCCGCCCTAGTTTCCGTCATATCGGTGTTATGTTCCCGGATTTTGCGTCCCTAATGCGGTCGGGTGATTTATGGGACCCCCTTGACAGTTCACTTTGAATAAGACTCCTCCAGCAAGGCCCAACATTGGTTTTACCATTTGCCTCACCTATGCCCTTTTATTTCCCTTGGGTTTCCGGAGCCCGAGGGTCATCTTTATTTTAGCCCCGGGCGGTGCTCCTTCGAGTGTTGGTCCAAAGCGAAGCAGACTGCAGGGCCACCACGGGCAACTCGAGGGCTGGTTTTACTCGTAGGCTGACCTATCCGGTGTGCCACGAGAGCGAGATACGTGCGACTCCTATCGGGATTTGTCGGCACATCCGGCGGCTTTGCTGGTCTTGTTTTATTGCTGTCGAAATGTCTTGTAGCGGGATTCCGAGACTGATCGGGTCTTCGAGGAGAAGGAATATCCTTCGTTGATCGCGAGAGCTTATCATGGGCTAAGTTGGGACACCCTGCAGGTATAAACTTTCGAGAGCCGTGCCGCGGTTATGTGGCAGATGGGAATTTGTTAATATCCGATTGTAGTAAACTTGAAGCAAACTCTTCTAAAATACACCAACCGTGTGCGTAACCGTGAGTGTCTCTTTTCGGGGTTGATCGAGAGGATAACACGGTTTCTGGGTTATGTCTGACGTAAGTAGTAGTTCAGGATCACTTCTTGATCATTACTAGTTGACGACCGTTCCTTTGTTTCTCTTCTCGCTCTCATTTGCGTATGTTAGCCACTATATAGGCTTAGTCGCTGCTGCAACCTCACCACTTTATCCCTTCCTTTCCTACTTAAGCTTTGCTAGTCTTGATACCCATGGTAATGGGATTGCTGAGTCCTCGTGGCTCACAGTTTACTACACCACCAGTTGCAGGTACAGGTTTGTGATGATCATGACGTGAGAGTGATGTTTGCTTGTTTGGAGTACTTCTTACGCTTCTTCTTGATCGGGGATAGGTTCGGTCGGCAGCCTGGGCTAGCAGGTGGATGTCGTTTGAGCTTGTTTATGTTTCATCCGTAGTCGGATGTTGATCTTGTATTTGATGTTGATGTATTCTTGTGGCATTTGTGCCTTATGTATGTATCCCCATCTATTATGTAATGTTGATGTAATGATATCCACCTTGCAAAAGCGTCTTCAAAATGCGCTTCTATCCTTGGTGGGACCTTCGAGTTCCTTTTGGATAGGGTCGCATCTTGGGCGTGACAAGTTGGTATCAGAGCCTCGACCGACCCTAGGAGCCCCCTTGATTGATCGTGTAGTTTGGCCGTTGTCGAGTCTAGAAGAAAACTGAGTTCTGAGTCTAGTTATATCGGAGAGTAGGAATACTTTTTACTCCTCAGCCCCTTCGTCGCTCTGGTGAGGAATCTTGACGTAGGTGTTTTGAACTACTCCTCTACCCATTCAAATTTTTCTTTAGGTTCACGCAGTTGGTTTTCCCATCGTTGGTCCTCAGCTCTTTTCATCCGGTGCATTTCTCGTCAAGTCGACTCGACCATCTTCATCTTTGCCAAGTTCAATCCTCAGTTCTTCCTCCGACGTCGTTGTTTTTCCTTGTTCGAAGTTGTCCTTGTTTTTCTCACCCGCCCTCCCTTTTTCTTCTCGGAACCGGAGTCCGTAATCAAGTATCCATCCTACTCGTGCGAAGTCTTTTCCTTTCTTTCCTCAATGATTTCAACCGGTGTTGTCTCTTCGAGATATGCGTCGGTTTCCCCTTCCAAGTTGTCTTTGTTTTCCCGCCCTCCCACCCTATTATTCCCGGAGTTCGAGTTTCTTCCGACAATCAATTCCATTCGTACGGAGTCTCTTCAGTCTTCCCTCAATTGTTTCAACCGGTGAATTCACGTCTCGTTTGACATTCATCATCTCTCTTTTCTTCCCCTGTGGATTCAATTCAAGTTTTTCATTGACGATCGTATTCTTTCCCTCAGCTCAAATATTTCCCTTTGCTCGTTCGCCTCTCGCCAGTTTATCCTTCCGGAGTGATGAAGACATCTCAGGAGATTCGTCTGTGTTCGAATTAATTCGAGGTTGTCACCTCATTCAAATTTTTCAATTGTTCCGGTGCATCATCTATCTGTTCAACATCCTTTTCCAACGGTGTTTTCTTTTAGTGGGCCCTAACCCACAGGTCTTTTCCCAGGATCTTACCTGACTCTTCTGATTTTCCCGGAGTTATTCCCAATTCTTTTCAAGTGTGACGTAAGAATGAATATCATCAGTCACTTGCCTTTTCCAAGATCAATTTCAAATCATTTCATTGTTGGCTCAACCTCTCTTTTCATTCTTCCGGAGTACCTCAGTTATTTTGGTGGTTTTTCTCGTCATCATTTGAAGACCGAAGAAGAGTTCCTTCTAAATCTTGTCCATTCTCCCGGAGATTCGCGGTGCTAGCTCGATGTTATCCTATCTAATTATTTCGAGTCATGCAAATTCTTTTCATCCATCCGGAGTATTTCAGGAGTTGTTTTCCGTCTCGATCATCCGGAGGTCATCTTTTTGGAAGATTTCTTCGTTCCAAGTTTTCAAAGTCGTTCTCCAATTATTCTATATCCGTGCCCCTTCGTTCGTCTCAATATTCTTCCGGTGCTGCGTTCAAGCATTCGTTAATCAGTTCGCGATCTCTTCGATCTCTTTTCTCTAAATTCCCTCAAGTATCTTCGTGCTTTTCTAATTCTTTCCGGCGATCCATTCTCTTCTCTTTGTTCATTTTCATTTTCACGGTGGTTCGTTCAAGATTCTTTTTCCTTGATTATCATCTTAATTCATTCGTTCTTTTCAATCCTACCGGCGGTTCATGAAGACCTTCTCAAGTTTGCGATATGTCACTTCTCAATCCTTTTCAAGAAGAATAAGTAATATGCAAAGTCCATTGTTTGTCATCAATTTATTTTGATGAAGGATAAGCATACAATAAATCTTATTCTTATTTCATCCAAGTGATTAATCCTTTCCTTCGGAGTTTATTCTTGAGGAATAAATTCTAGTTCCAAGTGTTTTCACCTTTTCTTTTCCGGAGTTCAAATTTCCCTCGACCATCTCGGCGGAACCTCCATCTAAATCATCGCAAGGCTCATCTTATTCTTTCATCCTTCATTTTATCTCGCCATCCTTTTGTTACCGGAGTTCTTCATGGTGGTTCTTCAGGATTTAATTCTTTCTTCAAGAGTTCATCAAGATTTTGTTGGCGGAGTTCAAGTATCTTTTCTTCTCGCGTCTCGAAGTGCAATTAATTCTCCGTATTCTTTTGAAGTGGAGTTTTGCATCTCTTCGTTCTTCTCAGCTATTCAATCTTTTCCGCTTGTGGTCGGTTATCACCTTATAATTTTGAGATGTTTTCCATAAGTCCACAACAATCTTATTCTTTCGTTGTTGATTTTCTCAACAACTTCAGTTCAAACCCTCCTTCTAAATTCTTTTCATTCCATTCTTCAATTCTTCCGGAGGCTTTCCGTTGTTTATCTCGTCAAGTGTCATCCCATCTTGTGAAGCTCGTGTTCTATTCCTCCATGTTTCAGCCGGAGTGCTGCCTAAAGCCTTTCAGTATTATTCGTTTCTTATCTCGTTATAACCGGAGTGCTTTCCTAGTCTATCTGATTCCGTGAGCTTTCGATTCTCGTCACTCTCGTCGTTCCTCTCTTCTTCTCGAGTGCTCTCGATTCTTTGCTTCTTATCTTGAGTTCTTGTTTCGCCTCATCCCTTTTCCCTTCCGTCTTGGTCCTAAGATCTTGGGAAGAGATCTCTTGTTAGTGGAGGAGTGTTGTAACGCCCCGGATTGGATGCGCCAGGTGTCCGTCAGTTATTCGTCGTCGTTGCCATGTCATTTGCTTGCGTGTTGCATTTTGCCATGTCATCTTCTGCATTTCATCTGCATGTTTTTCAAAACTTGCATCCGTTCGGGTCCTCCCGGTTCTCTCCGTTGTCCGTTCGGAGTCCAGACCACACCCTTGACGCCTTGCATTTACCTCCGAAATATTATTTTATAAGTGGCACAAAATGTTCTCGGAATGGGATGCGACTTGGCATGCGGTCTTATTATAGTGTAGACAGAGCGCCTGTCAAGTTTCATCGCATTCGGAGTTCGTTTGACTGCCCAACCGTTAAATATATAACCGCGATATAGTCGGTATATTCGTCGGGTGTTTTGGTCTCCGAAAACCGTTGTCGGGCTGCCTTCTCTTCTCTCCTCTCAGCCCAACTCTTCTACACAGCCCACCTATGCCCAGCCTAGTCCCCCCCCCCTCGATCCGGAGCCGTCCGATGTCGATCTGAGGCCCCGAAACGCTCCTAAAACCCCCCTAACCCTAGCAATCTGCTATATATGGTCACCCCCTAGTCCATTTTGGGCATTTCCTAGCCTCCACCTACCCCTAGCCTTCTCCCACCTCGCAGTCTCCGCCCCCTCCTCGAAAACCGTGCCCCCCAATCATCAGCCGCCGCCTCCTCCTTGATTTCCGGCACTAACCAGCCTCCCTTCGCCACTTGGCGCTGCCCTAGTGGTCAGCCGCCACCGCGCCGTCGCCCTCCACCTCTCCCTGCGCGCCACCTCGCCTCCCCCAGCGCCTCCTCCACCTCAGGCCCGCGAGGCCCAGATCGGGGCCCGCCGGAGCCCATCTGGCCAGTTCACCGCCGCGCCTGCGCCTGGCGCCTCCCTCGCAGCGCGCCCGCGTGGCCATCCGCTTTGCTTCGCCCGTCTTGCCGCCTCGCCAGTCGCCGCCCGGCCACCGATCTGCTCGCCCCGCCCGACCTAGGTTGTCGCTGCCCCCGTCCCTCTCCTCCTCCCTTCTCTTCCTTCTTCCTCTCCCTCATGGCATCTCTCTCTCCCCTCGCAGGTGCGCCGTCTGCCGCCTCGAAAATCGTCGTCGCGGGCGTCGTCTTCGCCGGACCCGGAAACCGCCGCCGGATCTCCTCCTCCGCCGCCCGTTCACGGCCTCCCGCTCCTCGCCGCTTGCTGCCTTCACGGCCGCGGCGCCGCTTAAACCCTCGTCCGTTCGGGATCGAGGAGGCCAACGCCAGCCCAGATGGGCGCGCCCCCCCGGCCCATCTCGGCCAGCTCCGGCCGGCCCGTGCCACCTCTCCCTTCACTCTGGGCGAAGCCCACGTGGTGAGATGCCCTATTCCCCGACCAAGCGTCTTTTAGCTATTCTACGCTCAGTTTTCAGATCTGGAATTTTGGCTAAGTCCCAGATAATTTTGCATAATCATGCCATGTTCATCGCTTTGTATCTCTGCATCCGTAGCTCCGTTTTTGGCGTGTAATATGTCAAATTGTTCGCCTCGACGAGTAAATCATTTCATCTCATTGCATCATTTACATTTGAGCTAATCTTGATGCCCGAAATGCTGTTAGAAGAGGGTTGTGTGATGTTAGTTTCAGATTCTTATCAGCACTTGCACTTTTGTCATTTTTGCCATGATTGATGTGTGCACCCTATGAACTTGAGTCCTACATGTGTTTTGTAATATGCCATGCCATCTTTACAGGGGTGTATGCCATGTATTTTTGTGATCTATGTGGTGACTAGCACAAGCATGCAAACTAGGCTTCATGATGTTGCTGATTTCAGCCTGATTATTGCGATATTTTTATGCCATGTAAACTTGATGCTACCGAGAGTTCCATGCTTATTTTGAGATACTTCAGTAAGGATGTTTTGAACATATGGTTATTCTCTATCCATCCATGCCCTTGTTTGCAATTATGGAGTGCCATAGCTTGAGTCAATCGAGCTCTACTTTTGCTATAAAATGTTTCCTGGCAGGTTGTTTACATGTTATTTAATTTTGCCAAGGTTGTTGTAGTTGATCCATGCACTCTATGAACTTGATCTTGCCATGTATAGCTTCTATGCCATGTCTTCTTACGGTGAGTTGCCTTGCCATGCCATGTATTGCTCTGTGGTGAGTGGTTCAAGCTCACCAACATGCCTACTTATTGTTGTTCTGCCATGTATGAATCTGTAATATAACTTGCCATGTTTACATGGGTGCTATCATATTTTCTGATCCTTTTTGGCTCATGGCCAGTAAGGGACTTTTGTTCTAGGCATTTAGTATTATCATTCCATGCCTTTGTTTGCCATGATAAGTTCCTGTAGCATGTTGTTTGATAGCTCTAAACATTGCAACCTGATGTTAATTCTGCTAAGTCTGAAACTGTTATTATTTGCAATCTTGCCATGTGTTTTTGAGCATGTTCTAGTGATTTCTGAAATTAGCTCAGTGTTCATGTTTTGTAATGCTTTACCTGTACATCATGCCCATTCCTTTTGTTTTCTTGTTGATGTCCTGTAGCATGTTGTTTTGATGCTTGCAATATGCCTAGTTGCTGTTTTGGACAGCTTGTCCTTTAAACTTGTTTCATTCGTATGTGTTGAACCGTTGCTCCGTTTTGAGTGTGCTCTATATGAAACTTGCTTGATTTTGCATGTAGCTTCATATTATCATGTTGCATCCTTGTTTTGAGGTGTTTGCTTGATGTTTAGGTGCATTTTGCATCAATGCCATGTTTAACTTGTTTTGCTCATATCTTCTAGGCCGTAGCTCCGAATCTAATGAACTTTATATGTAACTTGACTAGAATTTCGTGTATATCATCTTGGTGCCTTTTAAAGTGCTGTTTAACAACTTGAACCTAAGGCTTATTCAGATCTGGACCAATTTTGAAATTTGCATATGAGGACTTACCGGAGTTGTTATATGTTGTTTCCGGCCTCATTTAAACTTGCCTTGATGTGTTGCTCTTGTTTGCATCATCTCTTGCCATGAGTATCTTCATCTAGCTTTGTCATGCATCATGCTTGTTGTGCATCATGCCTTGTTCATGTGTGGTGTGTTTACTATGTTGTGTGCTTCTTCTTGTTAGTTCCTGTTTCGTTGCGATCGTGAGGATTCGTTCGTCTACGCTTGGTTCGGCTTCATCCGTTCATCTTCTTCATGGACTCGTTCTTCTTCCTTGCGGGATTTCAGGCAAGATGGCCGTCACCTTGGATCTCATTACTATCATTGCTATGCTAGTTGCTTCGTTCTATCGCTATGCTGCGCTACCTATCACTTGTTCCTCAAGCCTCCCAAATTGCTATGTCAGCATCTAACCTTTTGCACCCTTCCTAGCGAACCGTTGCTTGGCTATGTTACCGCTTTGCTCAGTGTGATAGCCTGGCTTATTAGGGATGATAGACTACTCATATCAATAAGGAATTCCTTCTTTTCCGGGAGCCCATTCGGACAGAACTCCAAAGTTAAGCGTGCTCAGCTTGGAGTAGTGTCGGGATGGGTGACCACCGAAGTTGCTCCCGTGCGCATTGCAGTGAGGACAAAGTCTTGAAAAGACTAGTATTGATCTGTGGGGCCAGTCTAGATCCCGCCAGGAGTAACGACACCGGCGGGTGTGTCCGGAGCGTTACACTCAGCCCCTCTTATAGCGTTGTTAGTTGCAGGTGAAGATGAAGTTTGTTCCTTGTTGGAACATGGAGATGTTGTTCCTTGTTGGAACATGTTTACTTGTTGGGATATCACAATATATCTTATTTAATTAATGCATCTATATACTTGGTAAAGGGTGGAAGGCTCGGCCTTATGCCTGGTGTTTTGTTCCACTCTTGCCGCCCTAGTTTCCGTCATATCGGTGTTATGTTCCCGGATTTTGCGTCCCTAACGCGGTCGGGTGATTTATGGGACCCCCTTGACAGTTCGCTTTGAATAAGACTCGTCCAGCAAGGCCCAACATTGGTTTTACCATTTGCCTCACCTATGCCCTTTTATTTCCCTTGGGTTTCGGGCCGAGGGTCATCTTTATTTTAGCCCCGGGCGGTGCTCCTTGAGTGTTGGTCCAAAGCAGGCAGATCTGCGGGGCCACCACGGGCAAATCGAGGGCTGGTTTTACTCGTAGGCTGACCTATCCGGTGTGCCACGAGAGCGAGTGCGTGCGACTCCTATCGGGATTTGTCGGCACATCCGGCGACTTTGCTGGTCTTGTTTTATTGTTGTCGAAATGTCTTGTAGCGGGATTCGAGACTGATCGGGTCTTCCGGGAGAAGAATATCCTTCGTTGATCGCGAGAGCTTATCATGGGCTAAGTTGGGACACCCTGCAGGTATAAACTTTCGAGAGCCGTGCCGCGGTTATGTGGCAGATGGGAATTTGTTAATATCCGGTTGTAGTAAACTTGAAGCAAACTCTTCTAAAATACACCAACCGTAATGCGTAACCGTGAGTGTCTCTTTTGGGGTTGATCGAGAGGAGAACACGGTTTACGGGTTATGTCGGCGTAAATAGGAGTTCAGGATCACTTCTTGATCATTACTAGTTGACGACCGTTCCTTTGTTTCTCTTCTCGCTCTCATTTGCGTATGTTAGCCACCATATAGGCTTAGTAAACCGCAACCTCACCACTTTATCCTTCCTTTCCTACTTAAGCTTTGCTAGTCTTGATACCCATGGTAATGGGATTCTTTGAGTCCTCGTGGCTCACAGATTACTACATCACTAGTTGCGGTACAGGTTTGTGATGATCATGATGTGAGGCGATGTTTGCTTGTTTGGAGTACTTCTTACGCTTCTTCTTGATCGGGGATAGGTTCCAGTCGGCAGCCTGGGCTAGCGAGGTGGATGTCGTTTGAGCTTGTTTATGTTTCATCCGTAGTCGGATGTTGATCTTGTATTTGATGTTGATGTATTCTTGTGGCATTTGTGCCTTATGTATGTATCCCCATCTATTATGTAATGTTGATGTAATGATATCCACCTTGCAAAAGCGTCTTCAAGATGCGCTTCTATCCTTGGTGGGACCTTCGAGTTCCTTTTGGATAGGGTCGCATCTTGGACGTGACATAGAATCTTACTACTCTTGAGTAACTTCAAAAGCGGCCACCGAAGATCTTTATTGGATTTGTTTTTCATCACCATCATGTCGAGGTGAAAGATGTGCAGGTTCAGTGGGTCCGCCTGCGTTTTCACTGACATGTGGGACCGCATGTGAGCTAACAGACGATGGGCTCCGCGTGTCCGCTGGCTGGCTGAGAAGAGAGATAGAGGGGGGCTGAGCATGGACTGCAGGAAATTTGTTCTACGTACCTCGATATAGGCTCGATATAGTGGGGGGCATGGGCCATAACTAGCATTCACGTCTACCAGTACGGCACACGCCACCCCCACAAGTCCCATCCGACACCAATTTTCTTGGAGTCCATGCTACAGCCATCTCTTGTCCCTCCTGTTTTCTCAGCCATCGCGCGGTGGGCGGGGTGGGGGTTTGCCGATAGTCGGCTTGCTCAACTGCGGTCCCACTTGTAAGTGAAAATGCAACACCCATACGCATTCCCGCTTGCGGCGTGCGGACCAACCGTGTGGGGTTGCGATGCGAACACGGCAGGCTTTTCCTTTTGAACTCGTAACTTGTAAAATTTGGTTCTGCTCCATGGCGCGACCGATAGATAGAAAATAACGATTTTGCCTAGAGTAATGAGAAGTTTGGTTCTGGCGCTGTTCATGCATGGATGCGTACGATGAAAATTATGAAGTTGATGCGAAAGGTAAGATAATTACTGTAGTATCATATACTACTACATGGATTTGACGGAAAGATAAAAATACATATGGATCCATCAACGACATCCTCACGCCCTAGTGCGTCGGGTCACCAACCGACATGTGAGGAGCAGCGGTGTTGGCGGCGAGCTCAACGTCCTTCTAAACAGTGTCGTCCAAGGTTGCCCTGCGGTCCAAGAAGGCCAGCGTCCTATCGTCCTCCTCTTGCATGTAGTAGTCCTTGTGGATGATTTGCGCGTAGACGTGGGTGATTATGTCAATGGTGTCTTGCTGCGCCGGCGCATGCGGCAGCCTTGACCTTGAGGTGGACATTCTCCGGCGCGACGGCGGGCAGTCGCAGGGCCACCAGTGCGTCGAAGAGGTTGTCACCATAGTGGCCGTTGAGGGTGGCGGGCATCGCAAAGCCTGGGCGTGTCGGCTGGAGGATTACGTCAAAGTCGTCCGCGAGCTTCTTGACGATGGTGAACTTGTCGAGGAAACCGATGAGGACCTCATCTAATAAGGAGACGAAGTTGTCATCCAAGCGGCCCCTCGCCCTGGCGGCCTCAAGCAATACTACCTGGAGACGTTCCTCGGTGCCGGGCCACAGGCCGGCGTCATGGACCATCTGGCACAGCTGGCTGATGCTCGCGCTCATCGCCTCCATGGGTCTAGCTTAGCTTCTAGTCAACTGATCTTGCGATTCGAGTGATCACTCTTGCCCTTGGTTAGTGTGCGTAGGTGCGTAGGATTTCATACTACTCCTCGGCCCTCTACTGCACTTGCCTTTGGCTGTATGATAGGTGGGACAACCACCCCCTGGGCCCACGTGTCATTCACCCAAAGGCAGTTGCCGTAAGTCAATGAAGCTGCGTTCCCCTCCGTGCCGGTGCAGTATAGTCATCTCACCGGACCTCTAGTTGGGGCCAAACGAGAGAAGTTTGATGTTTACTGGTTTATTGGTCCCCTTTGCATTTTGCGCCAAGTTTTGACCTTTGATTTAACTAATAAAATGTTAACGCATGTAAACAAAAATGTTGTGTAAGTCACCTTACGAAAATGAAATAATCCCAAAACACTTAGGCACGGTGCATTAACTCCCTCCTTGTTTCTTATTTCGTGACATATCAACCAATGAGAGATGTGGGCCATGCATGCTTTCAATTACTTGAGACTACCAAACATGACATGCAGTGTTTAGTTCATTGCATGTAATCCTATTAGTACTCTTGTTAGCAAAAAACATTAAGTTCTCTGCTGATAGGAATAAAACACCATGTATTTATTCTGAGGAGGAGTAGTACATTTTGTGACATGCATTACTAGATATTGCTAGTCAAATACTAAAATCCAGATGGACGTGGTAGTACTCCTAAATCCAGACGGTGGTGCTACTAGTACTAGTAGTAGTACTCCCTTCGTTTCTTTTTAGTCTGCATATAAGATTTGGTGAAAGTCAAACTTTGTAAAGTTTGACCAACTTCGTTGAAAAAATATTAACATCTACTATACTAAAGCTATATGGTATGAAAATTAATTTCATGTTGCATCTAACAATATTGATTTCATATTGTGGATCTTGACACTTTTTTTATGAACTTAGTCAAAGTTGACAAAGTTTGACTTTGACCAAATCTTATATGCGGACTAAAAAGAAACAGAGGGAGTACTACCAATGTAGTAGTTGGAGTACTAGCGTTGTACTTCCCGTTGGTCAAATTATTACGTGCTGCTCCCCACAGTGAAGTGACAAGACCCTGCGCCGGAGATGACACCTGAGTATAGGCACCGTGTTCGACATACCATAGTCAACCTCACCGTCTGCAGTAACTATCATCATGGCTGTAGAGCTAGCCTGCTTACAACTAGCCCTGTTCGACATAATTTCCCGTGCGTAGATGCCCGTGCATTGCACGGAACACCAAGATTGGGGTGGGCGGCTCGGCAGCCGCCATCGCGCCAGATTTTTCCACGGCCTTCTAGATGTGGTGGGGAGGAGATAAGGCTGATTGTGAGAGACAATGAGTTGTTTGTAAATAGGGAACAAGTGCGGGCATCTTTTTGCAAAAATGGAGAAGCTTGGTTTGTATGCGTCAGATCTAGATCCGACGGCTATTGGTGAAAGATGGGAGGCACAATATCATCACCAACTCAGGACCTGTTTGATTCGCAGGATTTTGAAAACGTAGGAATAGGACACGGTAATATTATAAGTTTCAAACTGATATTACAAATGTTAGGAGTAATGCTGCACCTACGAAGAGGGAATTACTAGGAAGTTTATGTAAGAACTTTCATTACTTTAGGTGGATGCAGCATTATCGTACAAACTAAAATCCACCGCCCTGACAAGTCACTAATGGGCAAATAAGTTTTCGAGCCTCTGGCCACTTGATGTTTCAAAAACAAATTCAGCTTCTGCGGAGACTTTGTCATTTAGGCTTAGACGCTTGCGGTGATCAGCACGCCATTCATTGTTGCGAGAGAATGCCAAACCTCATTACCTTGAGCACACTTGCCTCCGAACAAAGAACACTGGCCAATTTAATCTCGGATGTCCTGCCTCGGTAGTCGATCAAATCAATTTCTGTAAGATGGAGATCAAGGCATTCGATGAGATTGTTATAGTGCAGCACATTTTTCACTTTTGGGTCTTTTTTATCTGCAAAAGAAGAGAACATATTAGAGTAGCTGGCTACATAAGATTGTCGTGTCATCAAGAGGTACCAATATCATTCGCTCATATGATAGGGTTGGCTGGCTAGTGATATTTTTTCACTCTCTCTCTCTCTCTCTCTCTCTTTCTGTTTCCTCTCATTTAACTAGGAGCACGTGAAGAGCTTGGGCATTTGTTGCCTTCCACTATGTGGCTGATGCCATATTTCGCAAAAGTATGCCACATAATACGCATCGATGACAAATCAAAAGATTTTGGCACCGCTCTCGCGATGTGAGAGAGTTGGCACCGCTGTGCACACAGACCCACATGTATAAACAAATCAATAAAACCAACTACACCAGCCTCTCACTCTCCCAAACAAGTGTTTTTTATTGCCTCAGTCCTCTCTCTCTCCCACGCAGTGCTTTTCCATTGCGTGAGTTAATTTGGCACCGGAGCAAGGTAGGTGATCCAGATTAGGGCACCAGGTGAGCAATGGAGGGGCATCGATGCCAAATGCATCACAAGTGAATTTGGCACATGTTTTGTCCTACATAGCCCACTTTTGTACTCCCTCCGTCCCAAAATTCTTGTCTTAAATTTGTCTACATACGGATGTATCTAGTTACATTTTAGTGTTAGATACATCCGTATCTAAACAAATGTAAGACAATAATTTTGGGATGGAGGGAATACTACCTCGTATTTAGTATAAAATTTTGACCATAGATTTACCTAAGAAAATGCCAATGCATGTCACTAAAAATTACACCATTTGAAATTATGTTTGAGGGAGTCCTGGATTAGGGGGTGTCCGGATAGCCGAACTATCACCGTTGGCCGGACTCCTGGACTATGAAGATACAAGATTGAAGACTTGGTCCCGTGTCCGGATGGGACTTTCCTTGGCGTGGAAGGCAAGCTTGGCGATATGGATATGTAGATCTCGTACCATTGTAACCGACTCTGTGTAACCCTAACCCTATCCGGTGTATATATAAACCGGAGGGTTTTAGTCCGTAGGACGAACAACAATCATACCATAGGCTAGCTTCTAGGGTTTAGCCTCTCTGATCTCGTGGTAGATCCACTCTTGTACTACCCATATCATCAATATTAATCAAGCGGGAGTAGGTTTTACCTCCATCGAGAGGGCCGAACCTGGGTAAAAACATCGTGTCCCTTGTCTCCTGTTACCATCCGCCTAGGCGCATAGTTCGGGACCCCCTACCGAGATCCGCGGTTTGACACCGACATTGGTGCTTTCATTGAGAGTTCCTCGTGTCGTCATCCTTAGGCCCGATGGCTCCTTCGATCATAAACAACGACTTCGGTCGGTGAGACTTTTCTCCCGGACAGATCTTCGTATTCGGCGGCTTTGCGCTGCGGGCAATTCACTTGGCCATCTGGAGCAGATCGAAGCTACGCCTGGCCATCAGGTCAGATTTGGGAGTTTGAACTACGGCCGACATCCGCGGAGACTTGATCTTCGACGGATTCGAGCCATAGCCAGCAGCGCCGCCTTTGTCTCGATGGGCACGATCTAGCTCTTCCACCGAACAGTGCCCTGGAGGCCGCACCAGCGTCCGCTCCGAACCTTTATTTCGGAGCCGACTCCACCGATCGAGGACGAGTGGCTGGACACCGCCTCGGGGGCTACGATCTCTACGGCGATTAAGCGAACTCCATCCTGTCTCGCTAAAGCGTGACTCCAGGTGCGGACTCCTCTCCGGACTCCGAACCTCCCGCGCCCTGGCCAATCGAATCCGATTGGGCGCCGGTCATGGAGTTCACTGCCGCGGACATCTTTCAGCACTCGCCCTTTGGCGACATCTTGAATTCACTAAAGTCTCTCTCTTTATCTGGAGAGCCCTGGCGGACTACGGTCGGGAAGGTTGGGAAGCGGACGGCGAAGAAATTCAGCGCCCACCACCACCCACTTTGTAGCCCTTGTCGATGATTTAACCGACATGCTCGACTTCGACTCGAAGACATCGGCGGTATGGACGGCGATCTTGGAGCGACCAGAACCAGCGCCTACGAGGCACTGGAAGGCCACCTCGTCATCGACATATACATGGTGGACATCCCAAAAGATGGGAGCGGCGATGGAACAACGGAGGATGACCCTCAAGAAGCAGCCCAAGCGCCGGCGTCGTGGCGCCGCTCTAAATCCGCCACAGCAAAAGCGGTGATTCCGCACGGAGATAATAACACCCGGACGGTGCGAAGACAACCCCCTCGGCAAGATTCAGCACGGAGGAGGGAGAAGCCAGCCCTCATGATAGGCGGCGCGGGGAGGTGGAGGACGATAATTATATGCCTCCCTCCGAAGATGAGGCAAGCCTCGATGACGATGAATTTGTCATACCTGAGGATCCCGCCGAACAAGAGCGTTTCAAACGCAGGCTTATGGCCACGGCAAGCAGCCTCAAGAAAAAGCAGCAGCAGCTTAGAGCTGACCAAGACTTGCTAGCTGACAGATGGACTGAAGTCCTTGCAGCCGAAGAGTATGAACTCGAACGCCCCTCCAAGAGATACCCAAGATGCAGGCTGCTACCCCAATTAGAGGAGGAAGCACCCAAACCTACATCACCAGCGCATGATGCGGCCGACCGGCCACCCCGTGGCCACGACGGAGAGGCCTCTAGGCCCTCCATTCGAGCCGCACCCCGGCGTCGCTCGAAAAGTACCAAGGCACGGGGAAACGCGCCAGACCTGCGAGACATATTGGAGGACAAGGCAAGGCAAACAAGATCGATCTACGGATCGCGTGGGCGCCCCACGACACGTGATGATAATCGTCACGCCGGATACAGCAATTCCGGCCGGGTCGAACACAGTAGACAAAGCTCATTTGAGTTGCCTCATGATATAGCTCAATACAGAGGCGCCGCACACCCACTATGCTTTACAGACAAAGTGATGGATCATCAAATCCCCGAGGGTTTCAAACCCGTAAACATCGAATCATACGAATGCACAACAGATCCTGCGGTTTGGATCGAGGACTACCTCCTCCATATCCACATGGCCCGCGGTGATGATCTACACGCCATCAAATACCTCCCACTCAAGCTTAAAGGACCATCTCGGCATTGGCTTAACAGCCTGCCAGCAGAATCAATTGGTTGCTGGGAGGACCAGGAAGCTGCATTCCTTGATAACTTCCAGGGCACATATGTGCGACCACCAGACACCGATGACCTCAGCCACATAATTCAGCAGCCAGAAGAATCAGCTAGACAATTCTGGACACGGTTCCTAACCAAGAAAAATCAAATCGTTGACTGTCCGGATGCAGAGGCCCTTGCATCCTTCAAACATAACATCCGCGACGAGTGGCTTGCCCGGCACCTAGGACAGGAAAAGCCGAAATCCATGGCAGCCCTCACAACACTCATGACCCGCTTTTGCGCGGGAGAGGACAGCTGGCTAGCTCGTAGTAACAACTTGACCAAAAACCCTGGTAGTTCGGATACCAAGGACAGCAATGGCAGGTCATGTCGCAACAAGCACAAGCGCCGCGTGCGGCGATAATGCTGAAGATCTGGCGTCAATGCGGATTCAGAGCTCTAAACCGGTCAGCGGAAAAAGCCGTTCAAAAGAAATACTTAGGGCCGTCAATCTGGATCGAATACTCGATCGCTCGTGCCAAATAGATGGCACCCCGAAAAACCAGCCAACCACACCTATAGGGATTGTTGGGTCTTCAAACAAGCGAGCAAGTTAAATGCGAACTCAATGACAAGGGTTGCATAGCGATGGCGAGGAGGAGCCCGGCCGCCCGAACAATAGAGGACGAAGGGCTTCCCCCACAAGTGCGGACGGTGAACATGATAAGCGCAACCCACATACCCAAAAGGGGCGGAAGCGTGCACTAAAGGGGCGTATATGCGATGGAGCGATCGCCCGAAGTTCAACCCATGGTCCTCTGCCCGATCACCTTTGATCGAAGGACCACCCACTAGCATCCGCCACGGCGGATTCGCGCGTGGTTCTTGACCCAATCATCGGCGGATTTCACCTCACTAGAGTCTCGATGGGCGAAGGTAGCAGCCTGAACCTGCTCTATCGGGATACTGAGCGCAAAATGGGCATAGATCCCTCAAGGTTAAACCCACAAAGCGACCTTTAAAGGCGTCATACCAGGTGTAGAGGCCAATTGTACAGCCTCGATTACACTCGAAGTGGTCTTGGATCCCGGATAACTTCGAAGCAAAGAGTTAATCTTGACATAGTCCCGTTCATGGCGGCTATCACGCCTGCTTGGAAGAACCGCATTTGCAAAGTTCAATGCGGTGCCGCTTCTGCTGATACCTCAAGCTCAAGATGCCAGGCCCTCGAGGAGTAATCACGGTCAATGGAAACACGAGCGCTCTCTCGAACGGAGGAGCACGGCGGCCCTCGCAGCGGAGGTGCAAAGTAGCCTCTCACAGCAATTCTCGAGTCCGGCTATTAAGCGTCCGGACACCATCAAGCGCGCCGAGTAACCTACAACAAGACTGCTGGCACGATCCGAACGCAGCGCCAGAAATCCGGCCCCACCCCAGCCCGCGAAATTACGAAGCCAGTACTACGCGTACATAACTATGCTCGGAGATACCATGGGCATAAGGGGAGAACACGACCACGCACGCCAGAATGCGGCTCAACCGCACCGGGGGCTCCGATTGTGTCATTCTTTTCTTTCTTCTTTTCTCTTACTTTCGGGACTCCGTTTTCCGAAGCCCTGTCGGCACTAAATTGCCGAACTCACGATGCAACAGCCGGGAAGCGAAAGCTTCGTCGAGTGTCGGTGGTCTCTACTACGAGCATTATACCTGTTTTACATACCATCCGCAGCTTACCTGGAGAGGACATGTTAAATAGTCCCATCCCTTGCTTATCGCACTATTTGTATCGTTCGCTTTCATTGCAGTACCTTTTGAATAAACAATACATAGCTTTTGCCTATTATTGCACTCCTTTCTTTATCTATATATATGTTCATTCATGACATGCTGCACCGTACACTTTAGTGCGGCCAATACACCGAGGGCTTAAGTACCCCAAAAATATGGTGTGATAAGTCCGAACACTTTCACAAGTCGGCACCCGAACTTATAGCATTATATGCATCGGCTCGAATCATGTCTTGGGTCAATAGTTGGGTTTGCGGCTCCCATGTTTTGGTACCTTACGTTCCGTTATATCGGCTAAGGTAGCGTTGGGAGAACCACTGCAATTGTGCCCGGTTGAGCTGGGTTGAGCACCTCGGTGGGAAAGCTAAAACTGACTGTCATGATAGGGCGAGAGCGATCGCTGTTCGAGAGGTTTTGGGTCCCTAAAGACTTATGCCGCTTAGGCGAGTCGGCATTGTCCGGCCAAGGCGTGGATAGCGCCCGAACTCGGTCTTCAAATACTAGGGGCTTCGCGAAATTTAAAATTATAGAATGCTATGTCTAAGTGAGAGTGTTCAAGCACTATAGTCCGGTTGCCTTGTTCGTTCGTTGGCGCCTCCTCGAAGGACCCAAGAATGGGAACAAGAGCGCTCAAGTTTATCGAACACCCCAGCACTTTCGTGGCATGGGGCTGAAGCCAACGACTTGCCATCTCTCAAATTTGATAAGCGGCCGCCTGAAGGTAATATTTTAAATTCACAAGCGTTGCTTAGCGCATATGAACAAGTTTTCAGCATACAGGATAACAAATGCGAGTCTATTCAAAAATTACATCTTTGGAGCATTCACCCGCTATAAGGCGGGCACCCTTCAGGACGCCCTCATAGTACATTTCGGGCTTGCGATGCTCCTTGCCCTTCGGTGGCCCGTCCGTCACAAGCTTCTCAGCATCCAGCTTGCCCGGTGCACTTTAGCACGGGCAAGGCCCTCTGAGCACCTTCAATGCAGACGGAGCGCTTGATGACCTCAATCCATGGACAGGCGTCCACCAGCCGCCGCACTAGCCTGAAGTAGCTCCCAGGCATGGCTTCCAATGGCCACATCCGAATTATGAGGCCCTTCATGGCCTGTTCGGCGACCTTGTGGAGCTCGACCAGCTGCTTCAGCTGGTCGCTCAGGGGCACCGGATGTCCGGCCTCAGCATACTGAGGCCAGAACACCTTTTCCATCGAGCTCCCCTCCTTGGCGCGGTAGAACAGCGCAGCATCGGTTTACACTACGGGCAGATCTGCGAATGCTCCTGGAGAGCTCCGGATTCGGGTAAGTAATAGATAATTCACTTTCACATGCTTGCTTTGCATAAAGAATGCCTTACCCGCCGCTATCTTCTTTAATGATTCAATTTCCTGGAGGGATTTTTGGGCTTTGGCCTTAGCGGCCTTGGCACTCTCAAGAGCCGAGGCGAGCTCGGACTCTCGAGTCTTCGAGTCACGCTCCAAACTCTCGTGTTTTTCCACGAGAGCCTGGAGCTCTTGACGCACCTCCGCCACCCGCGCCTCCTGCTTCTCTCGCTCGGTGCGCTCTGCAGCCGCTTTGCTTTCGGCCGTGGACACCGCTTCCTTCAGGGTCGCCTCCTCGTTCGTGGCCCCTACGATACCCATGTTAGTCCTGACATTTTTGCAACCAAATCCTTTCTATAAGGTATTACTTTAATAAGGTATTACTTACCTTCCTTGTCCTCGAGCTACTTCTTGGCAAGGCCGAGCTCGTTCTCGGACCGCTCGAGGCTCTGCTTCAATGCATTGACCTCCGCAGCCAGTGCGGCAGAGGTCAGCAGCGCAGCCTGCATTCCCATATTGACATACTTATGTTAGACTCCTGCGTATATCTTTTTAGATCCTCAGTCCGGCTTTTCTTTCCGAACACCAAACTAAGCATCAGGGGCTACTGTCTATGCGGTAATATTTTTACATATTCTAAACTTACCTCAAAGCCTGTTAGAAGGCTGGTACAGGCTTCAGTTAGCCCGCTCTTGGCGGACTGAACTTTCTGGATCACCACACTCATAATAGTGCGGTGCTCCTCGTCGATGGGCGCCGTTAAGCGCCTCCGGCAAGCTATCCGTGCCTCCGGATGGGCCGGAGGTCACCGGCATCGCAGTCTTGCCCTTCTTACGAAGGGGCGCTTGCGGACTTGGAACCACTGAAGGTTCGATGCGGAGTCGGCACAGGCGGACTTAGAGCCCTCGGGGTTTCGCCCCTTTGCGCCCGAGTCGGGAGGTCGCCTTGCGGCGCCTCGAGACCACCTCCTCCTGGTTGGGCCCTTTGGGACTCCACCACGGTGTCGTCTGCGTCATGAGGGAGGAGGCGGTCGGAAGTGAAGTGCTATTCACATCCGACGAATCCGAGGAGCCGCTTCGGCGAAGCGGCGAGCCTGATCCTAGGCGGGCTACATGGTTATATTCGGCGTTAGAAGACACTATGTGACAAATAAAAAGTCATGAGCTATTCTTGAGTCCGGACACTTACGATCTCGCCAGGGGCTTGGCCCTTGGTGGCCACTCCTCCTCGTCGTTGTCGGCATTGGTGGAGAAGTCCAGAGGAAGGGTCCTTCCTTTCTTGGACCCTCCGGCCTCCCCAGTCGGGGCAGCCTTCCTTTTCTTCTCTCCCCCCGCTGGGGGAGAGGCTTCTTTTTCCTCATCCTCGTCCTCAGGAGAGGATTCCGCCTCAGAGTCGCCGGACGACGAGTCCTACAACACCTGGCGTCGGGTGCTCCTTCAAGTCCTCGTGGCCTTCTTCTTGGCCTTCTTCTTCGGCACCACTTGAGGTGCCGGAGCCAGTAGCCCCGTCAATGGGCGTCTGCTGGGTCTTCTAGCAAGGGGGCCGGATAGCTAATCTGTCCGGACGTCTTCAGCCAGTCCTGTCAAAGGTTAGGGAGTTTTAGATCCCGCATAGAGTCAAACTATGAAAAAAGAGTCCCATAAAGGGTAAAATAACTTACCTCGCTGGCTTGGCGCTGCGAGCTGAATCCGCGATCTTGATGGCGGATGTGGGACCTCGGCGCCCTTGAACAGCACCTTCTAGGCATCTTAAATGCGTAGTGTCAAAGAGCCTTTTCAGAGTTTGGTGCTGTGCGGATCGAACTCCCACAATTTGAAGGCCCGTTGTTGGCATGGGAGGATCCGGCGGATGAGATAAACTGGACTACATTGACAAGCCTGAGATTCTTGTCCACAGGTTTTGGACGCAGGTTTGGAGTCGGACAGCTCTTCGAATCACCCACGTCAGGCCCGTCTCTTTCCATGATGTGAGCCGTGTGGGAAGTCGGATCGAATTTGGGGCCGCCGCCCATTGAGAGTCAGCGGCTTGGTGATGTAGAACCACCCGATTGCCACCCCTTTATGGTCTCCACAAAGGAGCCCTCGAGCCATAGGACTTTGGCCATCTTGCCAACCATGGCACCTCCGCACTCCGCTTGGCGGCCGCCCACTACCTTCGACTTGACATTGAAGGTCTTCAGCCATAAGCCGAAGTGGGGCTGGATGCAAAGGAAGGCCTCGCACACGACGATGAACGCCGAGATGTTGAGGATGAAATTCGGGGCCAGATCGTGGAAGTCCAGGCTGTAGTAGAACATGAGGCCCCGAACAAATGGGTGAAGTGGAAAACCTAGTCCGCTGAGGAAGTGGGTGAGGAACACCACCCTCTCATGGGGCCTGGGGGTGGGAATGAGCTGCCCCTCATCGGGGAGCCGGTGCGCGATGTCGCTGGACAAGTATCCGGCCTTCCGCAGCTTTTTGACTTGTCCCTCCGTGACGAAGGAGACCATCCACTTGCCTCCCGCTCCGGACATGGCTGGAGAAGGTTGAGGAGGGATGTGCGGACTTGAGGCTTTGGAGCTCGAGTCTTGTGAAATGGATGAGCAAAGGAGGAAGAAGGCGTAGGTGAAAAGGTGGATCCTTATCCCCTTATATGGACGGACGAAGCTATGCGTCCCCCGCCAGCCTGGTAAAACTCGCTTATCTCCCAAGCGCCGTAATCAATGGCGCGGTTGGGTTACCCACGTCCGTATTGATGGGAATCCGGAATAAGGGGCACGATCTCCGCTCGATAAGGCGTGCCAAGGAAACTGCCTCGCTAAGCGACCGAGGTGGAACAGTAAAAACGATTCGTATAAAGGCCTGGCCGTGGTGTGATGTCACGCCGCGGAATATGTCAGCAGATCTGTGCAAAGGTTATTCTCTCTACGGTAGTATGTGGAACTTGTGTTGCAGAGCCGGACACTATCCTTGTGTTCAAAATCTTCTATGAAGTATTCGAAGGAGGAACCCACCTTGCAATGTCGAAGACAAAATGCGCACCGGATTCATCATCATTGAAGCCTGGTTCAGGGGCTACTGAGGGAGTCCTGGATTAGGGGGTGTCCGGATAGCCGAACTATCACCGTTGGCCGGGCTCCTGGACTATGAAGATACAAGATTGAAGACTTCGTCCCGTGTCCGGATGGGACTTTCCTTGGCGTGGAAGGCAAGCTTGGCGATACGGATATGTAGATCTCCTACCATTGTAACCGACTCTGTGTAACCCTAACCCTATCTGGTGTCTATATAAACCGGAGGGTTTTAGTTCGTAGGACGAACAACAATCATACCATAGGCTAGCTTCTAGGGTTTAGCCTCTCTGATCTCGTGGTAGATCCACTCTTGTACTACCCATATCATCAATATTAATCAAGCAGGAGTAGGGTTTTACCTCCATCGAGAGGGCCCGAACCTGGGTACAAACATCGTGTCCCTTGTCTCTTGTTACCATCCGCCTAGACACACAGTTCGGGACCCCCTACCCGAGATCCGCCGGTTTTGACACCGACAATGTTCAAATACGAATCCAACGATATAGTTCTCAGTGACATGCATTAACATTTTGTCAGTTAAATCTATGGTCAAATTTTAATACTACAAAATTGGAAGAGTAAACCAGGACGGAGGTAGTACTTGCTCTTAGGGTAACCATAGAGTTCTTTGGAGTAGTCTAAGTTACTTTCCACTATGACTAGCCTAGGCTACTATAGTAGTACAACATAAAAAGCGATGCAGGTGATCACGTGAGAAAAATACTAAAAACATTTCTTTCGGTGCAGTGCGTAGATGCAGTTTTGAACACTACACTTGTCATCGTAATTTGGGAAAATTACGAAAAAATTGAGCTACGTTGTGATTACCGTTTACTTATAGGAAATAAGTTTCACCTCGATGAGTAGCTTCTCCGTGCACGGAAAGCATGTAAGGAATCCAACAACTTGATCCAGATTGGGGCTGATAGATTTTAGTGCTAAGATCTTCACTGTGCGCATGGACTGGGTCAAGCTTGTGGGAATCATTTTCGGAAGGCGGTCAGTAAATACATCAAGAAGAAATTTAAAATGTGAATTTCAAGAATACGGAGAAGAAGATGAGTGCTATACCTGAATGATTACGGATCCAATAAGGAGTTTGGAGAATTTGGCGACGAGTACACCAATTTGTCAATTTGGTAGCGTCAATGACCCTGATTTTTGTTGGACCTTCTAGATCCGATACAAGCAATCTCTCAAGGAAAGGCGCATTCTCAATGACCATAACGTGGAACAGCTGGAGTGATCTCTTCCCAATTTATGTCTTGTTGCGGGGCCAGCAAGACACATAAATCCATCGGAGATTAAATCGAGGCGATGTGGAGGCTAATGAACCCGTGGATCTGCTCAAGGCGAAGGTACTCGGCGCAGATATAGCTATGGAGCAGGTGCTCCATAGCCTTCTTCGAGATGACAACGTCGAAGAGGTCGAGCTGCTTGAGTTGAGGGAGAAGAAGGCGGCGGCATTAACTGGGAAGATAGCAGGAGCTGAAGCTGGCGTGGCGCAGCGTTGGCGTGAGGCGGTGCGTGGACGGCGGCAGAGAGCGACATCGTCCAGCTTCAAAGCTAAGCTCCTCGAGATGATCTAGGCGGGGGATAAGAACCACTCATCGAACTTGGGTTGGACCTTGCAGTTGGTACTGAACATGCGGATGTCAAGGTGTCTGGCTGGCCCAGGGTGCGATGAAACGATCTTGGAGACTGCGGCCATGCGTTTGCAATCCCCGTCGCAGAGGCAGCTATCGACGGTGAGGTCGAGGGGACCTTGGCGCGGGGCACCACCGCCGGGAGAGCAGGGCAGTCTGCACGGCAGATTTGGTGGGGAGGAGGCCGATGATGACGAGCAGCATGTTGTCGGGGAGGCCGCTGATGAAGTCCAGGCTCGCCAGATGTGGTTTTGGCTCGAGCTGCCTCCGCTTGTTGGCTGCCTCGCCGTCCATCTCAACCGGCGGCGACGCTGGTGTACACGTGTGCTGGTGTGTGTTGTGTGCTGGGTGTGTGCGAGTGTGTCCTTCTGTGCATGCCGCCCCGCAGTGGTCAATTGTGCGCGAGTGCGTCCTTCGCACGCAAGAAGTTTGTCCTCAATGCGCCCTCAATTTACTAGCATGCGGGGTGCTACCCCGAGTGGTTTCAACTTTGTTTACTTCACCGCGTGTCAAATGGGCCTCTAGTTTACTTATTTTCACCCGCTGCCACATGGGCCAGCACACGAAGATACAAAACACGAGCTGACAAGGCAGCATGTGGATTGGTTGACCGGTCAACTAAACAATATACCGAGCTATACATTGACACAGTGAGCGTATAATCCGTCGGTATAGAGAGTTCGAGTGAGAGGGGAGGCCCGTGAGAGATAGCAGAGAGAGAGAAAGAGCTACTCCCTCCGTTCGATAATGTAGTTCCAACATTTTTTAAGTCAAACTTTTGAAACTTTGACCAAGTTTATAAAGAAATTACTTATATCTACAATACCAAAGATAAATGATAGTATGAAGTAAGTACATGTTGTGATGAATCTAATGATCGTTCCAGATGTAAATGTTTTTCTCCACATATACCTGGTCAAACTTTTCTGAGGTTTGACTTTTCAAAACATCCATATGCTTATGGACGTGATAGAGTCCCTAACTAGAGAGAGAGAGAGAGAGTGAAAAAAGTGTGTGTGCGTGTGTGAAAGAGACATGGACAACACACGATAAAAGTAGAGAAAAAGCATGCGTGTCTTATGCAAACATATCACACATGCATCTTCGACAACGGAGGCAAGGTGAGGAGATAGTGTGTGGTTGTTTGGAACCGAGAGAGCAAGACCCCTAGCACGTGGCCAAGAGGGGTCTGATAAACAAGGGAGAGAGGTCGAGAGAGACAAGGGTGGGAGATCGAGTGACAAGGTGTGTGCGCGATAGAAGATGCCCCGAGAGATATCGAAATAGACGTATGGACGGAAGGAGACAATACGTGTGTTCCTGATGGCTAGTAAGATATAATAATACTTAGGAGGGGTAAGTGCTTGCGCCTATGATGGAGTGAGGGATTATGGTACTTAGGGGGGTGCGTGTCACATGGAGAGAGAACAAGGGAGATATGTCTATATGTATAGCGTGAGCGAGACATGTGTATGTGTGAACCAGGGAGATATAAGGCCAGTTTGGCTTGCGTCCTGAGCATCTTTTGCCTGGCCTAGGGTTGTGGCTGGATTTCATGCACGCTTGTTTGGTTGCTACCCTGTGAAAAAGAAAGCCCGCCTGGCCTGGGTTCCCTTGCACTTTAATTAGCCTGGCTGAACTCCGGACACGCAAGTAGCTTTCGCCCAGGCGACCGATTTGAACGCTGGCGTGCACGGTCGATGCGACCACGAGGCTAACAACAACATGGATGGATATTAGCATTATAATTGATGCATGGATTGATTGATGGGACGTTGATGCTTTGCCTGGCCCAGGCATGAACCAAACGCTTCAGCACCACACAAGCTTGGCCAGGCAGAAATAGTTTACATCTCACGTCCACACCAGGCAGTACCGGCCATCAAGGCATGAGGGTCAGGTCACGAACCAAACTGACCAATAAAGTTTGAGAGAGATTGAGGAGCCCCGATAAGGCTGAGTGGTGCGTCAGATAGCTGAGAGGGGGAAAGAGATATTCCATCCGCTCGATAATGCAGTGCATGTAAATTTTTTAGAAGTCAAACTTTGGAAACTTTGATCAGGTTTACGCAAATGTTATTTATATCTACAATACCAAAGATACATCATACAAAACTACATCTCATGGTGAATCTAATGGTATATGTTTGCCGTACTAGATGTAATTCTTTTTCTCCACGTACATGGTCAAACTTTGTGATGTTTGACTTTTCAATAAATCTATATGCTATGGACCGAGGAGAGTGCCTCGGTCGAGACAGATCAAGTGCGTGTGAAGGAGAATGAGTAAGTGTGCAAAAAGAGTATGTGTGTGAAAGAGAAAGTGACAACAAACGATAAATTAGAGAGAGTGTGTGTTTTTTCGTTTCTTATGCGAACATATCACGCATGCATCTCCGAGATGGAAAAGCGAAGCGAGGAGATACACGAAGATAGCTAGTGTGTGATTGTTTGCAACAGAGAGACACCCTGCAGCACATGTCCAATAGAGGTCGGCCAACAAGGAAAAAAGGTCGAGAGGGACACATGGATGGCATGGGCGCATGGGGAGGAGAGAGGGTGTGTTTGTGATAGAGAGATCCCTCGAGATCGTGAGGGACTATATGGGTGGGAGATCGAGGAGTGCGTGCGTGATAGAAAGATGCCCGAGAGAAATCGAGATAGACCATGCACATGTTTGTGATGGAGACTAAGATTAGCTAGTCATATACATATAGGGGGACTGCGTGTGCCTACAATTGAGTGAGAGACCATCATACTTGGCTAGCTGGGCATGAGATTGTGTGTGTGTGCGTGTGAGATGGAGAGAGAACGAGGGAGAGAGATAGAGTTTTAGATGGGCCTATCGAGTGCGAGTGAGATATGCATGTGTATGTGTGACCCAGGTGGATGGAGAGTTTGAGAGAGGGGGGGAAGAGCTCCGAGACGACATAGTGGTGCGTGAGAGAGTTACGAGCAAAGAGCCAAGGAATTTGTGTGCGTACGATGAGTGCACCCAAGATATCTAGCTTGGACTAGCTAGAGTATCATACATAGTGTGCGAGAGAGACCTATAGATGGTGTATATATGCATGCGAACTAGAAAGACCCCCCACACACACACACACACAGAGAGAGAGAGAGAGAGAGAGAGAGAGAGAGAGAGAGAGAGAGAGGAGAGAAAGGAGAGGGACCAACAAGGTTTTGTGTCGGATGCGTGCGATAGAATTGAAGATTGTCGAGAGAGAGAGAGAGAGAGAGAGAGAGAGAGAGAGAGAGAGAGAGAACATGAGTCCGGGAGAGGGGGGTCGCGTTTTATGCATCAAAGACTGATATAAACCATGTTTCGATATAAACTTGCATTCAAATATTTAAATTGGAGAACATGTTGTCTGCAATCCACACATGAACGGATATATGTGTATATCAAACAAGTTCATTAATTTGACTTTCAACATGTTCATGGAGTACTATAATACTGTACAACATGCTACTCGATTGAGGTGTTCAATTTTGGATTTAGTTCACTATTTTGACCTACTGAACGAGCTATTTCATTGAATCGAGATATTTCATTTTGGGTTTGATTCGCGTTTTGAGTGGGTCAACTATTTGTCATATAGTAAATCGCTAGCAACGAGCATGTAAAAACACATTACTCCCGAGCATCATCTGTCCATCTAAAAAAGAAGTGGCAAGCTAATATTTCAAAATTTGATTCGAATCGACTTGGTAAGGTAGATGTGGATGCTCGTTCTCCCAAAATTTGAACGAACCATTAAACATCCTCTCTGCTCGGTGGAATTCGCCCGAGCAAATAAATGGGAGACGCGAAATTACTGTCCTATGTGGGACACGCATCAATTGGCCCGTTGTACATCGAGGGTAGGTTCGTAACTTCATCCAAGCGCGCCTTCTCCTCGTCCGAAATGACATGTGCCGAATAATTCATAAACCATGGTCGGCAAAACACGCTCTCCTCGCCCGAAATAGCTCGCGCCCACTATTTCAAAACACGCTCTCCTTGCCAAATCGCCGCGCCCACTATAGTTCAAAACACGCCCTCCGCTCAAATCGCTCCGCCCACTATTTGGGGAGAAGCAAAGTTACTCTACTATCCCGACCCTCGTTACACAGACCCAAGCCGAGAAGCCTATAGGCAAGGGTAGAACTGTAACTCCCCTCACATTTCGGACAAATGCGTCCGTAAGACATGGTTCCACTCCTCCCACCCCCCCCCCCCGCCCCATTCATACCTCGTGGGTACCAAATCACCTTCTCCCGGAAGCTCCCTTCTCCCGAGCATGAAACCTCAGCCCCACCTCCATGGCGCCCCACCGCACCAATTTCACAGCCGCCCTCCTCCCTAATGCCGGAGACGCTGTCCATTTGCCGTCGTGCACTTTGGGCGTGTGCCTCTTACTCCGTCGGTTGCTGGTGTTGCCTCGACGACGCCGTGTGAACTGCATCGAGCCGATTCACCCCCGCTGTTGTTCACGGCGCCGGAGCGGCTCCAACTTCGGATCTGTCCAGAGTCCTGGTGCTGCTTCCGTGTAGCCGTCGACCGTCGCGACATCGCTCTTTCCCTGCCGCCGGTCGCCACCGCAACCGCGCCGGCCTCACCGACTCGGCAGCTGGACCTGCCTACTTCACCATGCCGCCAGATAGGTCACACCCTCATCTCAAATCACTTTATTTAGGCGTCAGTTGTCTGAATTTTTATTCTGGGCCAATCGATTCCCAATGGGAAGCAGCACCCCTCGAGGCGGCGGAGCTCCTAGGCTGCCGGTTGGCTGGTGTCTAACGTAAGGGTGCGGGGCCGCAAGTTCGCCGCGGAAGCAGCGCTTAGATGGCTATCTTTTAGAGTTGCGTGGGTTGAAGGTACTGCCGCCGCCGGATCTGGATGACGGGGAGTCTTTGTGGATTGGCCCGGGGGCGGCGCAACCACGGCAGTGCGGTGGGGCGGGGAGCGGGGTTTTGGCCGGGGCCACGGACGGTGGAGGCAGGCTGCTCTGCCGTTGGTCGCTGGCTCTTCGGGGAAGATTCCAAACAGTGTCAGCCGGGAGGCACAAGACGGCCATCAAGCCATCCGGCGTAGATCGGACAGTACCAAAATAAAATAAAATCATGTGACCCCAATTTAGCCTTCAGTCAACAGACGTGTGACCACTCTCGTACCTTGATGTTGCTCTTAGTGTATTTCTTCAGATCAAAGAGATATGTCATTCTTAACATTATGCGTTATCTGCATCTTCAGACACACCGTCTTCCGACTCACTGCAGCTGCTCCAACAAGAGAAGCATACACCAGAAGGGAGCTATAGTCCCCACTGAACAGTTCCCTGCATCGAATGTGCGTGCCCGACATGGACAACCACAACAACTGCAGGTCCATCGGCAAGTCAGCACATGATGCTCACTCCTATGGATGGCAGCCAGATAGGTTGTACCCTCATCTTACTTGTGTGCAACATTTATGGCTTTGTTATTCATCTAAGCATGGAAAATAGATCATCACATTTCACTGTATATTCATGTTGATCTCTTATGGGTCTTGTTCAGGAGTTCACGATGTTCCATAGTTCAGCTAAGATACTTGTTCTTTAGGTAACGTTGTTCCATAGTTATCATCCATCAGCCAATGCTATCCCACAGGCTGGTGATTATAGTATTATACCACTTCTAGTATTACCTATGTTGTTCTTTAATACGTTTGTGTGCCATCTAGTTAATCTAAGTACAAATGATACATATTCTGTAGCTTTCATCTGTGTTCTCCTTTAGTTTATGAGACCTGTTGCTGCTAGTTAACCCCAGTCCTACTATTTATGTCGTCTCCTACATGCACTCATTACATAAATCTAACTACTAGTTGTCTTCCATGCATGTCAGATATAATTGCACACACTGATATATCCACAAGAACCTCACGGAGCAATGTAAAGGCCAATAAACTTGATGTCAATGATACCCAATACGATGGAACATGTAAAGGCAATTCTTCGAAGACTTGCGAAAGATGATGAATCCTCTTCACCCCACAAGGTCCTTGCTCTAACTTGGCCTGTGATATGGGTACAACATGCATATAATGTCCTGGAGTGTATATACTCTGTTGCAATGCCATGTGCTTAGCATGCTGATCATGCATGTAAATATGTCATGCCTTCCTGTTTTCAATACCTATTCCATTCATGATAACATGTTTTCAAATTCAAATCTTGTCATTCTACTCTATCGCAATGCCATCTCGCTTAATTTGGACATCATGCTTCGAATATCTTATGCATTGTTATTCATCAAGATGTACTTCATCATCGCCATACCATGTTTTTTACATTGAAGTGTTGTTCTAGTGCTCGTTGCAATGCCATCTTATTTTCCCAATCATACGTGTATGTTGCCTTAGTTATTTTTGTACGTATTCCGCTAGCATATAGTTTTACATTCAACTAGTGTTTTTTGCTGTGTTGTCATGTCGTATCCCTAGCTCTTACACCATACTCCCTCCGTCCGGATTACATGTTGCCGAAATGGATAAAAAAGGATGTATCTAGAACTGAAATACGCCTAGACCCATCCATTTTTTTCCGGATGGAGGAATACATGTCAATATGTCATGCCTTTCTATTCTTCAAGACCTATTCCATCTCTCTGTTGTCGCATGTTTTATAATTAAAGCACCATTCTTCTATACAAGGCATGCAAGGGAAGACGACTATGTTAGAATCAAGGGTTACAAACAAGGCCTTTGCAAAAGATCCAAATGCCGGAGATAATAAACCAACTCCAGTTTTTATAGATCTTGCTCCAACACAGAGAAACCCAACTCCTCACGATAATAAGCAGATTCCAGTGGCCAAAGAACTAGTCCGCTCAATGAGCAAAAATATGTCAACTCAATTCTAAGAAGCGTGTGTATCCTTGCATCATGAAATTTTATAGCATGTTGATCATATTTTCTACATGTTTCTTACCCATCTCTCTTTTAGAAAATAAGCTTATCAGATAGAAGAATTTCTGCAATGGTATCGCTTATGAGGAAAGATTCTTGCAGAATTCTCGTGCTCCAATGTAGATGTAAGTACCTGTTGTATATCACTATATTTTTACATCAGCATGTATTTTGTTAATCGGCGTGAATCCAACCTTTATCTAATCTAAATTTAGTTGTAGCAAATGTATGATTAAAGGCCACAATGTTGATTTTTGTAAGGAAAACTGTCTGGTAGTTTTGCATCCTGAGCTGCATGAGTGTACTATCTCATATCAGTGGGTTTGAATACTTTGGTTCTGCAGTGGGTTTTTCAGTGTTTTTTACTGTGTTGTCATGTCGTATCCCTAGCTCTTACATCATACTCCCTCCGTCCGGATTAAATGTCGCAGAAATGGATAAAACTGGATGTATCTAGAACTGAAATACGCCTAGACCCATCCATTTATTTCCGGATGGAGGGATACATGTCAATATGTCATGCCTTTCTATTCTTCAGTACCTATTCCATCTCTGTTGTAGCATGTTTTATAACTGAATCACCATTCTTCTATATAAGGCATGCAAGGGAAGACGGCTATGTTAGAATCAAGGGTTACAAACCAGGTCTTTGCAAAAGATCCAAACGCCAGAGATAATAAACCAACTCCATTTTTCATAGATACTTGCTCAAAGACAGAGAAACCCAACTCCCATCGATAATAAGCAGATTCCGGTGGCCAAAGAACTAGTCCGCCCGATCCAGCAAAAGAATGTCAACTCCATTCTAAGAAGCGTGCGTATCCTCGCATCATGAAATTTTATAGCATTCTGATCATATTTTCTACATGTTTCTTACCCATCTCTCTTTTAGAAAATAAGGTTAAACGATAGAAGACTTCCTCCATTGGGATCGTATTCGAGGAAAATATCTTATGGAATTCTCGTGCTCCAATGCTGATGTAAGTACTGTTGTATATCACTATATTTTTACATCAACATGTATTTTGTTAATCGGCGTGAATCTAACCTTTATCTGATCTAAAATTAGTTGTAGCAAAATGTTAAAGGCGCCAATGTTGATTTTTGTAAGGAAAACTGCCTGGTAGTTTTGCATACCGAGCTGCATGAATGTATTATCTCATATCACGCACATTACTGAATTGTAGTGCTTCTCTGGTTGCCCATTCATTCATTGTGTCAATGTTGCTTTCGTACTACCTTACCTGGCTGATGATAGTTGTGCCATATTGTGTTAATTTGGTGTAGGCTAGTTGCCCAAACGCTCGTTGTGTCAATGTTGCTTTCCTATTATCTGACTTGGCCAATGATAGCAATGCTAGTGTGTTAATTTTGTGCAGGCTCTTTGAAGATAAGAAGACAAACTCGAAAACAGCAAGGCAACCCCATTGTTTCTTTCTAGTAAATCTAGGCCAGGTAATATGGCAATAACTCATGATTATTCTGTTTGGTTCCGCCCTAATTTATGTTATGATGCAGTGGTGAGACACTCTCCACTATCAATAATACAAGCTCGCCAAAATCACCATCTGAATCTGTTCAAGATCCTCATCTCGAATGCAACGGAATAAATGTATGTTTGTGAACCAATTAATGGCTGAAGCAATGATGGAAATGGTGGATGAATCAGAGGTGCAGAGTCGCATGCGACACAACAACCGATCAATGTTTTCAGAGACAAGTAGCAAAGCAGCAAGAACTTGCCCACATGCTTATGGGCGTCATCTGTGCTGAGGTTGCAGATTGTGACGTTGTAGATGGTTAGGTTCTGCTCATTTATTTGCACTGGCATCAATCTTTGATTGCCCAGTGGATGTAATTTCCTATAATATATGCTGGATGTGCAACGTTATTCCCTGTATGCCGTACCTTTGCTTGATCGGTTTAGGTCATGTGCATAATTGCTCGTCGTAATGGGCTCAAATTATCTAATTTGGCCTAAAGACATGTACGAACTTTAGTGGGCCCATTAAGTTAATGGGCCGTTACTAGGCCGAAAGTTAATGGTCAACCCTCTTACCTCCCAGATCGTTAACAGGTCGACATCGAAGCGGGCAATAGGTGGCCCCAATTTATTTCACGGGCCGTTAACAGGTCGTTACTAAGTTTGGGCTACATATGGCCCAACTATACTGTAGGCCTTTAGCAGGCCGAAAGAGACAAAGAGGCTTGTATCGACCATGAAGAGCATGGGCCGCTAAGAGGCGAAAGTCGGTCGATTTTAAATGGCCCAATCAGGTTGTGGGCCTTTAGCAGCCGAAAGAGAAACCGGCTGGTATTGGACCATGAAGGGCATGGGCCGTTAAAAGGCCAAAACTAAGGTCCGACTACAAACCCACCTCATTTATGGTCCGTTAACATGCCGAAAGGAACACAGGGCCGGGAATTGGCCCAACACTTAAATGGGTCGCTAAAAGGCCAAAACTCAGGTCCGACTACAAATGGCCCAACTGATTTATGGGCCGTCAACAGGCTGAAAGTGACACCGGGCCAGAAATTGGCCCAACACTTAAATGGGACGCTAAAGGCCGAAACTCAGGTCCGACTACAAATGGCCCATCAGATTTATGGGTCGTCAATAGGCTGAAAGACACACCGGGCCGGAAATTAGCCCAACATTTAAATGGGTCGCTAAAAGGCCAAAAGATGTACATCCTAAAAATTGGCCCATCCATTAAATGGGCCGTTAACAGGCCGAAATCTCATCAGGCCGATATTGAGCCCAAATATGTAGCGGGCTATTAACGGGCTCGAACTGACGATGGGCTGCAATGGTGTCAAATCTTTAGCGGGCTGTTGACGGGCCGAATTGGCACATCTCGTATGGGTCATGGGCTTAAATGGACCTGACACAAGTAGGCCTAATATGGGCCGGCCTGCTAATTTTTACTGGGCCGGCCTTTTTCACCGGAATGGGCCACTGTTGGTTGCCATGTGTCGACCTATCATAGGCGCCTCCTGTCCAATGAGTGGATGACATCTGTCCCAACGGTGAGGCAACATGTGTTTCCTGCGGCTAATGATGATTTTACACGTGGAAAATCCCCATTGGTCCGGGCTGTTAACAGGTTACCGGATCCAAAACCGGACCCGATAGCTTAACGGCGTTTCGTTATGGTGGATGCCACGTGTCGGTCACCCTTGACGAAAGCACTTCTGTGACACGCTTTTTTTATCATGGAAGTGGACACCTCCGTGATGATAATTTTGGTAATGTCATGGAACACTTCTACGACAGCACAGGTATGACTATCTTGATTCTGTCATAAAATCGTCATGGATGTACATGCATGACAAAAAAAGCGACCTACTGTGACAAACACATATCATCACGGAAGTGTATTTTTTTTTGTAGTGTAACCCCATTGTCTTGCCCGATTCATAAGTGCGACCAAACCGACTAATAACCAGTGCAACCATGTGGTCGGAGATCCTGATTAAGTAGGTCATTCTTTTTATTTACGTTACCCACACAACAAGTGCAATGATGTGCTTATCAAAGGGATGGACATCCTTGGCTTCTGAAGGTACTGACCCTTTGAGTTGAACGTTCAATAGAGTCCCTATGGGGATATTTGACATCACGAGTAAAGGTGATGAGGTCCAACCCCTCACTCTCAAAGTAAGGTTAGACCTTGATGGTAAAGTGAAGTGTATGCCTTAGGAAGAGCCTTGGCAATGTATTAGCACAAAAGATACTTCGTCACATTGGTAGAGTGTACAAGCTCTACAGAGTCTAAAACTATTTGAATAGTCGTCTCCACGATCATGGCCGGAGTCGGGATAGGTCACACTTAGGATCTAAGCCAAACTTGGAGGAACTCACAAAATAAAACTGAAACCTAAGCTATACCACAAAGCGGTGGAACCACTCACTTGCTTTTTTATGTTGATCTTTACTTCTGGATTCACTAGTTATATTCTGAACTGCAACTATACCCCAAGTTCAAGACGTTGTAATGACGCCCATTTTGGTTGGCTACTTTCTTTAAATAAGATGTTCCTGGCTTGCCAGTAAATTTGTTTATCGTATCATGCCCCAATTTTGAGATGCTGTAAGGACGTCCATTTTGACTGGCTACTTTCTTTACATACTTTTCTCCCGGCTTGTCAGTTAATTTATGCACTGCACCATGTCCCATAAGAATGCTCATGAATGGAAACATTCCTTAACTTCGGTGGCTACTTGCTTTACCTAAGTTGATCCCAGTTCACCGGTTAAATACTACTCCTACATTGAGCTATGCCCCAAATCCAAGACATTTGTAATGACACCCATTTTGGTTGATGACCCTGTCAGCGCCCCTACACCAGCCGCATCCAGCAGGCATGCTGACAATGAAGACCCAGGCACAGGTGCCTCGTCCAACTCGCCACCAGGCCCACGGCCCACGAGGAACAAGCGGCCCAACCAGCGCATCACTAGGACAGCGTGGACGGGGTGACTCCAGCCCGTCCCACCCACTACTTGAGGCAACCACATCGGCGAGTGAGACATCCAGTGGATCAGGCAGAAACGGCACCGACGACTACCTACTCTCGATTCCCCATTCTTGTAACCCTAGTTCTTGTACCAGAGACACATTCCCTCGATCGATACTTGTAGCCACTTCGATTGTGAGCAATCCATATCAGGCTCCTTACATTTGGTATCAGAGACCATCCCCACTGTCGGTGTCAAAACTGGCGGATCTCGGGTAGGGGCTCCCGAACTGTGCGTCTAGGCGGATGGTAACAGGAGACAAGGGACACGATGTTTTTACCCAGGTTCGGGCCCTCTCGATGGAGGTAATACCCTACTCCTACTTGATTAATATTGATGATATGGGTAGTACAAGAGTAGATCTACCACGAGATCAAGGAGGCTAAACCCTAGAAGCTAGCCTATGGTATGATTGTTGTATATTGTATATCTGTCGACTAGCCTGGCCCTGGTTTATATAATGCACCAGAGGCCTAGGATAACAAGAGTCCTAGCCGAATACGCCGGTGGGGGAGGAGTCCTTGTCTTGATCACCAAGTCTTGTGGAATCTTCCTTGTATGCGGCACCTGTCCGGATCGCCCATGAGTATGCGGCCCCAGGGGTCCTCGCCCAATCTAACCGATTGGGGACGACGTGGTGAGTACCCCTAGTCCAGACACCGTCGAGCCTCTGAACCGGTCTTCAAGTTAGGGACGCTCCTCGATTCTTCCGAACTGTTCTTCATCTTCGGTTGCCGGTCTTGAAAACTGGTTCAAGAAATCTTCTCATCTTCGATCTTGAGGATCGCCAAAATGCATTCGGCGAGTTTATACGTCGGGTATCCGAGGAGCCCCTTTAAGTTTCCGGCCTTTATCAATTCCTTGTTATTTTTATGCCACACCTCGGGTTTGAAGTTGTTCCCGGCGGCGGCGTCCTCTTGCGTCCGAAGCTCCAACGCCGACTGCATTCGAGGTATCTTTGCAGCCGAGCACCAACGCGGACCGCTTCCCAGCTCTAACGCGGAATGTATCCGAGCTCCAACGCCGGATGTATCCGAGCCCAACGCGGACTATGTGTCCGAGCTCCAACGCCGGACTATGTATCCGAGCCCAACGCCGATCAGATCCGAGCTCCAACGCCGACTATGTGTCCGAGCCCAACGCGGACTATGTATCCGAGGTGTCGTAAATCACCTTGGTTCAAAGAAGTTTGAAGGAGTTTAGCCGAGCTTAATGCCGAAATGCCCTCTAAGGAGCCAGCCACTTGCATCCGGACTATATGCCGAATTGCTTCGAGGTGGTGCACCACCCCAATGTGGGCTGATTTTTGGTCAATATTTTTATTGATGCAATTTATTCTCCGACGAGATATATAGCGGTAGCCCTCAAGGTGTGTATCGGTCTAAAACCCGAGATGCACTGAAGGATGACATAAGACCGCTGATCCCAAGAATCACCGAGACTCAAAGTTGATTTGCAAAACGGTCTAAGGATCAAGTCCTAGCTCGGCAGAATACTTCGGACACAAAAGCGGCGTGCTCAGTCCTCAAGACTCAGGTTGGGTGCGGCCGACCAACCTGAGGATCAAAATCTCCTCGGAGATTGTATTACACTTAAAATTTTCTGCATTGGTCATGCAATGCAGTAGCCCCCGAGACACTGGTCAGGTGGCAACGCCAGATCAGGGGATCAATGTGCCCCTTTAATATTTGTAAATAGTAAGCCCGAAGCCCGGTAGCCCCCGAGCCTTAATGCGGGCACGGGTGGCCGAATTAAGGATCGATATCCATAATAAAATCACAAATTATGTGGAATGACTCAATGTATCCAAGTACTTTATGGCGTTAATGCTCGGATCCGCATTGTACAAAACTTTGTTGACCGACCATCGGCTTCAACCTCCTCGGCCAGTAGCCGAGGAGTGTTTGTCCTACTTTATAAAGCCTTTATGAGGGCAAAGATTTACGACAAACAAGGCAATCTGACCATACGGTTTTATAAACAAAGGTACGCAGAGAGATATGTTATATTACTGTTTAACAGAACAAATGTCTTCCAAAGAAAATAGTCCCGCTATCGGTTCCTTTCTTTGGGTTGTCATGCTAAGCATGATCATGAAACCTCAGCTCCAATGTAAGAGCAAAATATTGAGGATTTAGTTTGGGAGGTCAGCCATTAGCCCCGGTAGTGTTCGGCGACATCGAGGTCAAGCCAGTAAACACTTCGCCATTGTTATGAACGGCCCATCGCTTAACACCGTCATTGGATCGCTGACCAGTTTACGCTTATTGTGACAAATCAGTTTTGGCTTTCTCCACCGAGGTGCTTAACCATGTGAGCTGGAAGCACAATCGCAGTGGTTCTCCCTTTGCACACTTAGCCGAACAAAGCGGAACGTAGGAGGCAAGTGCAGGAGCCGGGCAACCCAACTATTGACCGAAGACACAATTTGAAACCGATGCATATATAGCAATATCCGAGAATGTTTTAGCCGAATCTCTAAAGGTGTCCGGCGTTGAATCGCAAGACTTGTGCTGAAAACACACAAATAGTTTAAAAGTGCCAAAAGCTTGAAAACCAAAAACGCCAAGAAAACATGACGTCCGAACAGATCAAGTGTTCGTGCCAATCCGAAAATTGACTTTAGAAAAAACTGCTTCGCTAGTGCTTTATCATGACACATCCTATCTCAAGACTTCAAGCTGGTCAGCCACGGCTTCAGCCTCCCATCCCAAGGCGGAGTACTTCTCATTAGGCCGGTTTAGAAAACTAAACTCTAGCGGTTTTGAGAGAGAAATTAGGCTCCCCGGCTAGTGACCACACGCTCGTGTCGAAAAAAAGGAGTGATAGATAATAATAATAATAACAATAATAAAACTTTGCAACGACTAAGAAGAAAAACACTTAGTATGAAACGGCTCAAATAAACATAAGAGCCCCCAAGTGACTTGGGTAAAAGTTGACTATATAATGTAAGGTGACATGTAGAATGCCTTCTAGCCGGATTGTAGATCGTTTGTCATAGCGGACCTTTTCGCTTCAACCTCTGGACCCAATAGTCCGAGTGTGTCCGAATACCCTCGCGTTATAAAAACCGGGCATGCGTGGAGACCAGCGTAGGGGTCATTAGCGCTTTATCGCATAAGTGCCCAACTAGTTATGTTATATTACATGGTTAGTAAGAAACATCTTCCAGGAGAATAGTTCCGTTAGGGTTCCTTTCTCGGGAGGCATGCCCTAAAGTGCATGTCCGGACTGCGAAAAGAGCAGAAAAACATCTGGGGCAGGTAAATAAATAGGTAAGAAATCATCTTTTAGTTCACCGACCGAGTATTCCCTTAAGAACGCTTAGCTTTCTGCTTCACCTACCGAGGTACACATCCGATCGACCGGCAGTAATAATCGCAGAGGTGCTCCTTTACCACCTAGCCGAACAATCGGGAACGAGGGGTAAGCACAGGAGCCAGCAACCCAGCTTGGCCAAAACTTAAGTCATATCGATGCATATAATGGTGAATAAAAGGTACATGCGGAAGTGTGACACATGTGTTGGGCATAAAGCCCGTATTAATAAGCTTCTGTTAAAGAAGCCCCCAGGTATAATGAGCGTGGGTAGCGCGTCAAGTATGTGCGAACAAAGTTTGGACAAGGAAAATTTTTACAAGCAACTTTTTTTCCAAAAAAGTATAATGCTTGGTCGAACCGAACACAAGTTAGAAATTTATAACTTTGAGCATGAAGGCAACTTAGCTGGTTAATGTGTTCGGTATTGACGATGCGGTCCGAGCTTGATGCGAGACAAGGTTCCATCCCCCAAGCCGGTCCCGAGGTGGCAGAGCAAAGAGCTCGTCACTCCGAAGTGGTGACATAGCACGGTTAATGCAGGACGGCAGAGTGATGCCGAAGTCCCGGCATGGGGTAATGAAGTGTTGACGAAGCCCCCGCCCAGCCGAGGTGACGCTAAAGGATATAGTCCGCTGGATCATTTTCCGTGCATAAAAAATAGTGCAAACCAGAGATAATAGTAATAAAAAAATCGCTGCATAATAAATAATTTATGCAAAGTGAGTAATAAAAGAAATATGGCCTGGCGCCAAGTCAATGTCGATGCAGGTGGCGGCATGATGCGGTAAAGGCATGGCAAGGCCTGAATTCACAGTGTCGGTCCGAAGTTCGGATGCGGCGTCACGGACTATGTACGGAAACTGACCGAACCATCATGCGACCGTCGATAATGCGGCCACCATTTGATAGACCTGTGTACATATGATGGACAAACCAGAGTAATAATTCCTTGGGAAAAATTAACCCAAACAAGCAAAAAGAAATACTAGGATTAATAGCACCGGTTTATTTGTTGTAGCAATCCGAAGGAAGGTGATTCCCAAAATTGGGACTCGATCCGCGCACCCATTGCCTGGTCGGCTAGTGACGCCGAAGTGTCCGGAGTAGGTTGATGAAGAGATGGCGAAGCCCCCGGTCCAGCCGAGATGTCGAAGTAGGTCGGCGTGATGGACACCAGCTTGAAGAAGCAATAGTGCGGCCTTGCCGATGCAGGTCGTGACGTGGTCGATGCCGGCTTGATGAAGCGACCGTGCGGCGATGCCGGTATGCCCGCCTCGGTAATCGTGGGCGGCGATGTTGGTGATGATTTATCCTTCGCGATGCCGGACTCTTGTTCGGCTTGCCGAGATGATGATCCGAAGAAGTTGAGCTCGGCTCAACAAAGTGACGACATGTCTAGCGTAGGTCGGCAGCCGTGGAGCAATATTGCCGGACTGGTTTGACACCAGCATGATGTTGAAGATCATGTTCAAAAGATCTTAAAGTTAGTGGGATGTGTTCGAAACAAAACACAATACCCCATACAAAACTTCCTTCAAAAAGGATGTCCGAAATCCCGTTCATAAAAAGGCGAACTCGGGTCGGATTCGTTTTCGCGCAGAAAACAGATCCGAAAAGTGATGCACTAATCAGAAGGTTCCCGGAGTTTGGACGGTCGGATCGAGCTGAAATTTTGAGGGGTCGTAGATATAGTAATTCCGTAGCCGATCAACGATTGGATCTTCCAAAGAAAGTCCGAGCTAGAAGCTGGACACCACGCCCTAAACTCGTCCGGATTCTCGTCCAGATTTAATGCGGCTCCGGTATATCGGAGATTGCCAGAGATTCCTACATCGGAACTCGACGAAATTTTCCAGGGTTGTTGTAGACTCAATTCCGCACAATTCCACCGAAGCAATCGTTAAAACAACGCTTGAGGAGGCGGTGGCGGCGGACACAAGTCCGCTGTCCAAAAAAACAGTACGGTCGCCCGAGGGCAATGTTGACGTTGAGCCCCTGGGCTCCCTGGATGATTCCTCCATGATCTTGATAGAGATCGGAGTTGATGTTGATGAAGGCCCTCATCCGAACATGACGATCGGAGGTAAGGCGCAGTCCTTGGTCGAACCAAGGTGACCAGTCGAGCTGGTGACGAAGATGCCGAAGTCGCAGTTGATCTGCAAGCGAGCCATCGACCTTTTGCCGAACACACAGCGGAACTCTCAACGAAAGCACCAATGTCGGTGTCAAAACCGGCGGATCTCGGGTAGGGGGTCCCGAACTGTGCGTCTAGGCGGATGGTAACAAGAGACAAGGGACACGATGTTTTTACCCAGGTTCGGGCCCTCTCGATGGAGGTAATACCCTACTCCTGCTTGATTAATATTGATGATATGGGTAGTACAAGAGTAGATCTACCACGAGATCAAGGAGGCTAAACCCTAGAAGCTAGCCTATGGTATGATTGTTGTATATTGTATATCTGTTGACTAGCCTGGACCTGGTTTATATAATGCACCAGAGGCCTAGGATAACAAGAGTCCTAGCCCAATACGCCGGTGGGGGAGGAGTCCTTGTCTTGATCACCAAGTCTTGTGGAATCTTCCGTGTATGCGGCACCTATCCGGACTGGCCCATGAGTATGCGGCCCTGGGGATCCTCGGCCCAATCTAATCGATTGGGGGATGACGTGGTGAGTACCCCCTAGTCCAGGACACCGTCACCCACCCCCTTCCACAACACCGATCTGGCCCAGTTCATCGAGACCTGATCCCTGTGTTGGAGATATGCCCTAGAGGCAATCATGTATGATGATATTTCCTATGTGTTTATGAATAAAGATAGTCCTTGGACATTATCAATGATGTGTATCAGCAAGTATGTGACTTGTTTGTGGGACTATGCATTGTATGATGACTGTCCTAAAAGGTCCCTAGTCAAAAGGGTTGTGTGGACGCGCAGCCGACTAGACTGGCATATGACACGGCCGATGGCTTGGTCTCACTAGCCATGGAGCATTGGATGCTAACCGGATAATATGGACTTGAAAGGTCTGGTCGGATTCGACATAGTCGGATCCGAAGTCGAGATAAGGTCTGAGTCGGATGGACTCCAACTATGAGACGCAGCGATATGTCATCTGTGAGTCTCTAGTACAACATACGCTCTATGTCCTAAGACCTGAGCCGACGCGATGTACTCGGATGGTGACAGATTTGCTTTGGGCCGACCAAACGCTACTCCGCGGATCGGGTAGTTACAAAGGTAGGTTTCGGTTTGTCCAGTCCCATGCCGCAAGACATGGTCGAGCAAGATGGGATTTGCCCTCCGATCGAGAGATATACTGGGCCCTCGTGTGATCTCGACCAGAATAGCATGGCTATGCGACAAGGATTATGAGATAATCCGGATTGTGGTCGTATCACCGAACGAGAAAGAGGTCGGGTTAGCACAAGGATGACAGCCTCGCCTTTGAGCCCGACAACATATATCGTGGTGGCAAAGGGAATGAAGTGTGACACGCCAGGCTGTGTTCGCTTAACCAGCTTCATCGTCGCTGGTGGTCGGCACGCCTTGCTAGAGGTCGCTACTAACCGCACAGGTCGGAGGTGATCCGAATCGTGACCAAGCTGACTTGAACCTAAGGGGTCGCGCGCTTAAGGGAAGGAACCCACGAGGTCAGTTCAGGACACCGGTCGGATGTGATCCGAATCGGACTAGGAACATGACCGAATAGACTTTTGCTTTAGGGTCCGTGGCGAGGCCCAAGTGTTGAGCTCGCGACGGACGCCTATATAAAGTGGAGGTGCGGCACACTCAGGTGTGAGAATGCTTCGCCTCGGAGGCAGATCGCTCGCCTCGGGAGGCAGATCGCTTCGCCTCGTGGAGGCTGATCGCCGCCTCGGGAGGCTGATCGCCGCCTCGTGGAGGTTGATCGCCGCGCCACGACTAGGGTTTGCATGTGTTGCGAATAGCCACCTCCACTCGCCGCCGATCGTGGTGATCGACCTAGCAGTCCGCCGCGACGACGTCCTCCCGCATGCGCGGATACCGTTAGAGGCGGTGCACTTGCGCCGCCCGCGAACTCGTGCGTGGGATCGACGACCGCCGCCGAGGGAGATCGAACGAGGAGGAGACGATCCACGCAGACGCCGCTGCCCCAACTCTTCTTCCGCTGCACGGCACTACGCGTCTAGTGGTAACGAACTGTGATCCATCTCCCGTAGCATGTTCCTGGATGTTCTGCGCGTAGGAATTTTTAATTTGTAGTCGACGCACCCTACCGTAAAACCCAACACCCTGTGCCAAGGATGAGCTCAACTCACGGCCATGGATCCATCTGTCCAGTCCTTCCTGGAGCAGCTGGAAACGACCCTCAAGGAGCACACCGCCGCGATCCACGCCTCCAACTCCAAGATCGACGACCTCGTGGCGTGGCGCCCCGATCTCGAGCGGCGCGTCACCGATCTGTCCGATGAGGTGGCGGCGCTGCAGAGCGCTCCTCCACCACCACGATCGGAGGCGGCGATGAACCAGGCGCTTCCTCCGAACACCATCATGCCTGTGACGACCGGTGCCCACACCGACACCGTGCCCGGCGCGGCATCACAGCTCCAAGGGCCGCTGGCCACAGCGTCTTCAACATCTCACGGGGGCCGCCTACGGCGTCGCTCCAGACGCCGCCGCTGCTCCCGCAAACGGTCAGTACGACGCCCCCTCGTCACCCCCTGCCCTCTCTCTGTTCGCTCACGCGAGCCAGCTGCTCAGCGGCCTGGGTCAGGCGCACCCATCCATCCATTTTTGGCAGTTCACGGGTGACAACCCCAAACTGTGGAAAATCCTCTGCGAGCAGTACTTTACCATGTTTGGAATTCTTCCTTCGTTCTGGGTACCCATGGCTGCGTTCAATTTTTCGGGCTCCACATCCATCTGGTTACAGTCTATCCAGAAGCGGCTCGCGGAATTCGATTGGGAATCCTTCACCACTCTGTTGTGTACACGTTTTGGCCGCGATCGGCACCAAACATTGATCCGTCAGTTTTACACTGTATGGTAGACAACAACGGTCGCAGATTACATTGAGCAATTTGAGTCCATTATTAACTATCTCAGTTTTTACTCTGACACGATTCATCTGTTCTATTTTCTCACTCATTTTGTTGAGGGCCTTCGGAAGGACATCCGGGTCGTGGTCTTGGTTCAGAGACCACCTGATTTGGACACAGAATGCGCGCTAGCGCTCTGCAAGAAGAGGTGGCCGATGGTGCGGCGTACACCACACGCCACTCGCAAGATCCTCCTGCGCGCGGGGGAATGGTGCTACCACTACCGCCACCACCGACGCGGGTGGAGGCGGCGCCCTCTTCCTCGACAGCAACAGATCGCCGCAGGTACTGATGCCGCACACGCCGACAACGGCAAGGTCAAGGCGCTGCGAGACTACGGGCGCGCTCGCGGGCTGTGCTTCAAGTGCGGCGAGCGCTGGGGCCACGACCACGTCTGCCCCGCATCGGTCTAGCTGCACGTCATCGAGGATATGCTCGAGCTCTTCGGCGTTGACTCTTCATCACCGCCGAGCGAGGGCACAGGGTCGAGCGACGCGGTGATGGCCATATCGCGGTCGGCTCTCGACGACACCGTCTCACCAAAGGCTTTTCAGCTGCTGGCATCTATTCAAGGGCGCGACGTCCTGTTGCTGGAGGATAGCAGGAGTTCCACCTCGTTCATCAACCAAGCGTTGGCGCAGCAACTGTCGGGGGTCGTGCCTCTGCAGCAACCCTGCCGTGTCCGCGTGGCGGACGGCGGCGAACTCACCTATTCTGCAGTCCTGCCGGCCTGCAAGTGGGCATCTCAAGGCAAGAATTCATCACAGACATGAAGATCCTCCCCACACTTATGATGCTATTCTCGGTATGGAATGGCTAGAGATGCATAGTACGATGACTGTTGATTGGAAGAACAAGGTCATTCCAATCCCAACTCCGCTGGGTTCAGCTCGCCTGTTTGGCCATGAGGCCAACACTACAGATTGTCATCTGATTAACAGCCTCCAACTCCAGAACCTGTATTGTCAAGGCTCTCTGCTCCATATGGTTCTGATGTACCCAATATCCGAGGACTGCCCCACTACAACCACCACACCACCAGATTTGCAGTGCCTATTGGATGAGTTCGAGGATGTGTTTGGTGAACCTGTGGGGCTTCCACCGCGTCGTGCTTGCGACCATAAAATTCCTCTCATGGCAGGTGCTCAACCGGTGAACATATGACCGTACAGGCACAAACCAAAGCTCAAATCAGAGATAGAGCGGCAGGTCGAGGAGCTGCTGAATTCAGGGGTGATACAACGCAGCAACAGTAGTTTCTCCTCTCCAGTCATTTTGGTCAAGAAGAAGGACGAAACCTGGTATCTATGCGTCGATTACAGGCATCTCAACGCCATGACTTGTGTCAGCAAGTTCCCAGTGCCTATCATCGAAGAGTTGTTAGATGAGCTGCATGGAGCGGCCTGGTTTTCCAAGCTCGATCTCTAGGCTGGGTATCATCAGATCCGTCTTGCTGAAGGTGAAGAGTACAAGACAGCCTTCCAGACACACACTAGGCACTATGAATTCAAGGTTTTATCCTTCGGGCTCGCAAGGGGGCCACCTACCTTCATAGGGGCCATGACAGACACATTTCATCCCTTGCTGCGTCACTATGTGCTCTTGTTCTTTGATGACATCCTTGTCTTCAGCAAAACATGGGAAGAGCACCTGGATCATCTTAGGCAAGTATTGACCCTGCTGCGTCGCAGTCAATGGAAAGTGAAGCTAGTGAAGTGCGAGTTTGGACAAAGGCAACTCGCCTACCTCAGGCATGTGATCAGCAACAAGGGGGTAGCCACAGACCCGAGCAAGAAAGAAGCAGTGCAAGCGTGGCCCGTACCCCAGGATGCCAAGGAGGTGCGTCATTTCTTGGGCCTCGCGGGTTATTACCGCAGATTTGTCCATGGTTTCGGTGGCATCGCCCGTCCCCTATTCAATCTGCTAAAGAAGGGAACTCCCTTTGTCTGGACCGACAACACGGTGCAAACATTCACTTTGTTGAATCAGCAACTCACTTCGGCGCCAGTTCTTGCCCTACCAAATTTTAGCCAACCATTTACCATTGAAACAGATGTGTGTGATAGAGGGATTGGAGCAGTACTTCAGCAAGATGGTCATCCTATTGCATACATGAGCAAGAGCTTAAGTCCCCGCTATTAAGGGCTCTCCACCTATGAGAAAGAGTATCTGGCTATTGCGGTTGCGGTTGATCAATGGCGGTCGTACTTGCAGCACAACGACTTCATCATCCACACAGTCGGAAGAGTTTGATCCACCTCGAAGAGCAGCGTCTCACTACACCATGGCAGCAACGGGCCTTTACCAAACTGCTCGGCCTTTGTTACGTAATCAGATACAAGAAGGGTACCGAGAACACGGCTGCGGACGCCCTGTCGCGCGCTAACTCACCAGCAACCCTGTTCACAATCACTTCGTGCCGCCCCAGTTGGCTCCAGGACGTCGTCAACAGCTACAACTGCAATCCTCAAGCCCAGAAGCTACTTGCGCAACTGGCTATCCGCGACGACCCAAAGGGGTGTTTCATTGTCCAGAATGGCATTTTGAGGTTCAGAGGACGGATCTGGCTGGGAGGTTCCACTACATTGCAACAAAATATCATGCCAGCATTCCACGACAGCCCAATGAGTGGCCACTCCGGATTCCCAGCTACATTCCAGCGCATTCGTTGCCTCTTCGCATGGACAAAGATGAAGATCCACGTGCTGCAATACGTGCGCTGCTGTCCTACCTCTCAGCAAGCCAAGCCGGACTGGTCAGCATCGCCGGGTCTCCTGGAACCCTTGCCCATCCCACAGCAGCCTTGGAAGATGATTTCTATGGATTTCGTCGATGGTCTCCCTCAATCGGGCAAGTTCAACTGCCTCTGGGTGGTCGTTGACAAGCGCACCAAGTTTGCCCACTTCATCCCTCTGGCGCATCCCTACACGGCATCCAAGGTGGCCCTGCTGTATGTGAACATCATCTATCGTATACATGGATTTCCCAGCTCGATTGTCTCTGACCGTGATCCCGCATTCACTAGTCTGTTTTGGCGAGAGCTGTTCAAGTATGCCGGGACGGAGCTGCGAATGAGCACTGCCATGAAGGAAATATGCCCTAGAGGCAATAATAAAGTTATTATTTATTTCCTTATTTCATGATAAATGTTTATTCATGCTAGAATTGTATTAACCAGAAACATAATACATGTGTGAATACTTGACTAGCTCATTAATCAAAGATGGTTATGTTTCCTAACCATAGACATGAGTTGTCATTTGATTAACGGGATCACGTCATTACGAGAATGATGTGATTGACATGACCCATTCTGTTAGCTTAGCACTTGATCATTTAGTATGTTGCTATTGCTTTCTTCATGACTTATACATGTTCCTACAACTATGAGATTATGCAACTCCTGCTTACGGAGGAACACTTTGTGTGCTACCAAACGCCACAACGAATCGGGTGATTATAAAGGAGCTCTACAGTGTCTCCAAAGGTACATGTTGAGTTGGCGATTTTGAGATTAGGTTTTGTCACTCCGATTGTCGAGAGGTATCTCGGGCCCTCTCGGTAATGCACATCACTATAAGCCTTGCAAACAATGTAGCTAATGAGTTAGTTATGGATGATGCATTACATAACGAGTAAAGAGACTTGCGGTAATGAGATTGAACTAGGTATTAAGATACCGACGATCGAATCTCGGCAAGTAACATACCGATGACAAAGGGAACAACGTATGTTGTTATCCGATTTGACCGATAAAGATCTTCATAGAATATGTAGGAGCCAATATGAGCATCCAGGTTCCGCTATTGGTTATTGACCGGAAACGTGTCTCGGCCATGTCTACATAGTTCTCAAACCTGTAGGGTCCGCGCGCTTAAGGTTTCGATGACAGTTATATTATGAGTTTATGAGTTTTGATGTACCGAAGGTGTTCGGAGTTTTGGATGAGATCACGGATATGACGAGGAACTCCGGAATGGTCCGGAAGTAAAGATTGATATGTGGATAGTAGTGTTTGATCTCCGGAAAGGTTTCGGAATCCATCGGAAGGGGTTCTGGATGTTTCCCGAAATGTTTGGGCACGAGACACTTTATCTGGGACAAAGGGGAAAGCCCACGAGGTTTTCGGAAAGCGCAAAAGGAAGTTTTATGAGTCTGGGGCTAGACGCCAGGTCCTCGGCGTCGGGTCCGCATAATCGAAAACCTCGGCGTTCGCCCCGAGTCCGAGAAGGACTTTGCCTTTCGGGTGAAACCGACTTTGTGGAGGCTTTACTCCAAGTTTCACCCCAAGGCTCAACATATAAGTAGAGGGGTAGGGCTAGCACCCAAGACACATAAAGAAACACCAAGCCGTGTGCCGCAACCCCGCTCCTCTAGTTTATCCTCCGTCACAATTTCAGAGTGCTTAGGCGAAGCCTCGCGAAGATTGTTCTTCACCAACACCATCACCACGCCGCCGTGTTGCCGGAACTCATCTACTACTTCGCCTCTTGCTGGATCGAGAAGGCGAGGACGCCACCGAGCCGAACGTGTGCGTAACTCGGAGGTGCCGTGCTTTCGGTACTTGGATCGGTCGGATCGTGAAGACGATGACTACATCAACCGCGCTGATATAACGCTCCGCCGGGTTCACGAGGGTATGTGGACAACACTCTCCCTCTCGCTGCTATGCATCACCATGATCTTGCATGTGCGTAGGAAATTTTTGAAATTACTACGTTCCCCAACAAAGGGCATCCGAGCCAGGTTTTATACGAGATGTTATATGCACGAGTAGAACAAAGTGAGTTGTTGGCGATATAAGTCATACCGCTTACCAAAGATGTCATACTTTGGTTCGGCGGTATTGTTGGATGAAGCGGCCCGGACCGACATTATGCGTACGCTTATGCGAGACCGGTTCGCCCGACGTGCTTTGCACAGAGGTGGCTAGCGGGTGTCAGCTTCTCCAACTTTAGTTGAACCGAGTGTGGCTACGCCCGGTCCTTGCGAAGGTTAAAATAGCACTAACTTGATGAACTATCGTTGTGGTTTTGATGCGTAGGTAAGAACGGTTCTTGCTCAGCCCGTAGCAGCCACGTAAAATTTGCAACAACAAAGTAGAGGATGTCTAACTTGTTTTTGCAGGGCATGTTGTGATGTGATATGGTCAAGACGTGATGCTATATTTTATTGTATGAGATGATCATGTTTTGTAACCTAAGTTATCGGCAATCGCAGGAGCCATATGGTTGTCGCTTATTGTATGAAATGCAACGCTCTGTAATTGCTTTACTTTATCACTAAGCGGTAGCGATAGTCGTAGAAGCAATAGATGGTGTAACGACAACGATGCTACGATGGAGATCAAGGTGTCGCGCTGGTGACGATGGTGATCACGACAGTGCTTCGGAGATGGAGATCACAAGCACAAGATGATGATGGCCATATCATATCACTTATATTGATTGCATGTGATGTTTATCCTTTATGCATCTTATCTTGCTTTGATTGACGGTAGCATTTTAAGATGATCTCTCACTAATTATCAAGAAGTGTTCTCCCTGAGTATGCACCATTGTGAAAGTTCTTCGTGTTGAGACACCACGTGATGATCGGGTGTGATAGGCTCCACGTTCAAATACAACGGGTGCAAAACAGTTGCACACGCGGAATACTCAGTTTAAACTTGATGAGCCTAGCATATACAGATATGGCCTTGGAACACGTAGACCGAAAGGTCGAGCGTGAATCATATAGTATATATGATCAACATAGTGATGTTCACCATTGAAAACTACTCCAGCTCACGTGATGATCGGACATGGTTTAGTTGATTTGGATCACGTGATCACTTAGATGACTGGAGAGATGTCTGTCTAAGTGGGAGTTCTTAAGTAATATGATTAATTGAACTTAAATTTATCATGAACTTAGTCCTGGTAGTATTTTGGAAATTATGTTGTAGATCAATAGCTCACGTTGTTGCTTTCATATGTTTATTTTGATATGCTCCTAGAGAAAATTGTGTTGAAAGATGTTAGTAGCAATGATGCGGATTGGATCCGTGATATGAGGTTTATCCTCATTGCTGCACAGAAGAATTATGTCCTTAATGCACCGCTAGGTAACAGACCTATTGCAGGAGCAGATGCAGACGTTATGAACGTTTGGCTAGCTAAATATGATGACTACTTATAGTTTAGTGCACCATGCTTAACGGCTTAGAATCGGGACTTCAAAGACGTTTTGAACGTCATGGACCATATGAGATGTTCCAGGAAGTTGAAGTTAATATTTCAAGCAAATAACCGAGTTGAGAGATATGAAGTCTCCAACAAGTTCTATAGCTAAAAGATGGAGGAAAATCGCTCAACTAGTGAGCATGTGCACAGATTGTCTGGGTACTACAATCGCTTGAATCAAGTGGGAGTTAATCTTCCAGATAAGATAGTGATTGACAGAATTCTCTAGTCACCATCACCAAGTTACTAGAACTTCCTGATGAACTATAATATGCAAGGGATGAAAAAAACGATTCCCGAGCTCTTCGTGATGTTGAAATAGACGAAGGTAGAAATCAAGAAAGAACATCAAGTGTTGATGATTGACAAGACCACTAGTTTCAAGAAAAAGGAAAAGGGAAAGAAAGGGAACTTCAAGTAGAATGGCAAGCAAGTTGTCACTCCCGCGAAGAAGCCTAAAACTGGACCAAAGCCTGAAACTGAGTGCTTCTACTGCAAAGGAAATGGTCACTGGAAGTGGAAATGCCCTGAATATTTGGTAGATAAGAAAGATGGCAAAGTGAACAAGGGTATATTTGACATACAGGTTATTGATGTGTACTTTACTAGTGTTTATAGTAACCCCTGGGTATTTGATACTTGTTCGGTTGCTAAAAATTAGTAAATCGAAATAGGAGTTACAGAATAAACAGAGACTAGTTGAGGGTGAAGTGACGATGTGTGTTGGAAGTGGTTCCAAGATTGATATGATCATCATCGCACACTCCCAATATTTTCGAGATTAGTGTTAAACCTAAATAAATGTTATTTGGCGCTTATGCTGAGCATGAATATGATTTGATCATGTTTATTGCAATACGGTTATTCATTTAAAGTCGAGAATAATTGTTATTCTGTTTACATGAATAAAACCTTCGATGGTCATACACCCAATGAAAATAGTTTGTTGATCTCGATCGTAGTGATACACATATTCATAATATTGAAACCAAAAGATGCAAAGTTAATAATGATAGTGCAACTTGTTTGTGGCATCGCCGCTTAGGTCATATTGGTGTAAAGCGCATGAAGAAACTCCATGCTGATGGGATTTTGGAATCACTTGATTATGAATCACTTGATGCTTAAGTAACCATGCCTTATGGGCAAGATGACTAAAACTCCGTTCTCCGAACAATGGAGCAAGCAACTGTCTTATTGGAAATAATACATACTGATGTATGCGATCCGATGAGTGTTGAGGCTCGCGGCGGGTATCGTTATTTTCTGACCTTCACAGATAATTTGAGTAGATATGGGTATATCTACTTTATGAAACATAAGTCCGAAACATTTGAACAGTTCAAAGAATTTCATAGTGAAGTGGAAAATCATCGTGACAAGAAAATAAGGTTTCTACGATCTGATCACGGAGACAAATATTTGAGTTACGAGTTTAGTCTTTAATTAAAACAATGTGGAATAGTTTCACAAATTGCGCCACCGGAACACCACAAAGATAATGGTGTGTCCGAACGTCATAACCGTACTTTATTGGATATAGTGCAATCTATGATGTCTCTTACCGATTTACCACTATCGTTTTGGGGTTATGCATTAGAGACAGATGCATTCACGTTAAATAGGGCACCATATAAATCCGTTGAGATGACATCGTATGAACTGTGGTTTAGCAAGAAACCTAAGCTGTCGTTTCTTAAAGTTTGGGGCGGCGATGCTTATGTGAAAAAGTTTCAAAATGATAAGATCGAACCCAAATCGGAGAAGTGCATCTTCATAAGATACCCAAATGAAATTGTTGGGCACACCTTCTATCACAGATCCGAAGGCAAATTTGTTGCTGAGAATATATCCTTTCTAGAGAAGGAGTTTCTCTCGAAAGAAGTGAGTGGGAGGAAAGTAGAACTTGATGAGGTAACTGTACCTGCTCCCTTATTGGAAAGTAGTTCATCACATAAATTTGTTCCTGTGACTCCTACACCAATTAGTGAGGAAGCTAATGATGATGATCATGTAACTTCAGATCAAGTTACTACCAAACCTCGTAGGTAAACCAGAGTGAGATCCGCACCAGAGTGGTATGGTAATCCTGTTCTGGAAGTTATGTTACTAGACCATGACGAACCTACGAACTATGAAGAAGCGATGGTGAGCCCAGATTTCGCAAAATGGCTTGAGGCCATGAAATCTGAGATGAGATCCATGTATGAGAACAAAGTATGGACTTTGATTGACTTGCCCAATGATCGGCGAGCCATTGAGATTAAATGGATCTTCAAGAGGAAGACATACGCTAATAGTAGTCTTACTATCTACAAAGCTAGAATTGTCGCAAAAGGTTTTCGACAAGTTCAAGGTGTTGACTACGATGAGCATTTCTCACTCGTATCTATGCTTAAGTCTGTCCGAATCATGTTAGCAATTGCCGAATTTCATGAAATCTGGCAAATGGATAAACAAAACTGCATTCCTTAATGGATTTATTAAAGAAGAGTTGTATATGATGCAACCAGAAGGTTTTGTCAATCCTAAAGGTGCTAACAAAATATTCAAGCTCCAGTGATCCATCTATGGACTGGTGCAAGCATCTTGGAGTTGGAATATACACTTTGATAAGTTGATCAAAGCATATAGTTTTATACAAACTTGCGGTGAAGCCTGTATTTACAATAAAGTGAGTGGGAGCACTACCGCCTTTCTGATAAATATATGTGAGTAACATATTGTTGATCAGAAATGATGTAGAATTTTTCTAGAAAGCATAAAGGAGTATTTGAAAGAAGTTCTTTAAAAGAAAGACCTCAATAAAGCTACTTACATATTGAGCATCAAGATCTATTGAGATAGATCAAGACGCTTGATAAGTTTTTCAATAAGTACATACCTTGTCAAGATTTTGAAGTAGTTCAAAATGGAACAGTCAAAGAAAGAGTTCTTGTCTGTGTTACAAAGGTGTGAAATTGAGTAAGACTCAATCCCGACCACGACAGAAAATAGAAAAGAGAATGAAAGTCATTCCCTATGCCTCAGTCATAGGTTCTATAAAGTATGCTATGCTATGTACCAGACATATTGTATACCTGCTCTGAATTTGGCAAGGGAGTACAATAGTGATCTAGGAGTAGATCACTGGACATTGGTCAAGAATATCTTTAGTGAGGACTAAGGAAATATTTCTCGATTATGGAGGTGATAAAAGAGCCCGTCCTAAAGAGTTACATCGGTGCAAGCTTTTACACCGATCCAGATGACTCTCAGTCTCAATCTGGATACATATTGAAAGTGGGAGCAATTAGCTAGAGTAGCTCCGTGCAGAGCATTGTAGACATAGAATATTTTCAAAATACATACGGCTCTGAATGTGACAGACACGTTGACTAAGCTTCTCTCACGAGAAAAACATGATCACACCTTAGTACTCTTTGGGTGTTAATCACATAGCGATGTGAACTAGATTATTGACTCTAGTAAACCCTTTGGGTGTTGGTCACATGACGATGTGAACTATGGGTGTTAATCATATACAGATATGAATATTAATGTTAAATCACATGGCGATGTGAACTAGATTATTGACTCTAGTGCAAGTGGGAGACTGAAGGAAATATGCCCTAGAGGCAATAATAAAGTTATTATTTATTTCCTTATTTCATGATAAATGTTTATTATTCATGCTAGAATTGTATTAACTGGAAACATAATACATGTGCGAATACATAGACAAACATAGTGTCACTAGTATGCCTCTACTTGACTAGCTCATTAATCAAAGATGGTTATGTTTCCTAACCATAGACATGAGTTGTCATTTGATTAATGGGATCACATCATTAGGAGAATGATGTGATTGACATGACCCATTCCGTTAGCTTAGCACTTGATCGTTTAGTATGTTGCTATTGCTTTCTTCATGACTTATACATGTTCCTACAACTATGAGATTATGCAACTCCCGTTTACCGGAGGAACACTTTGTGTGCTACCAAACGTCACAACGTAACTGGGTGATTATAAATGAGCTCTACAGGTGTCTCCAAAGGTACATGTTGAGTTGGCGTATTTCGAGATTAGGTTTTGTCACTCCGATTGTCAGAGAGGTAACTCCGGGCCCTCTCGGTAATGCACATCACTATAAGCTTTGCAAGCAATGTAGCTAATGAGTTAGTTGCGGGATGATGCATTACATAACGAGTAAAGAGACTTGCCGCAAACGAGATTGAACTAGGTATTAAGATACCGACGATCGAATCTCGGGCAAGTAACATACCGATGACAAAGGGAACAACGTATGTTGTTATCCGATTTGACCGATAAAGATCTTCATAGAATATGTAGGAGCCAATATGAGCATCCAGGCTCCGCTATTAGTTATTGACCGGAAACGTGTCTCGGTCATGTCTACATAGTTCTCGAACCCGTAGGGTCCGCACGCTTAAGGTTTCGATGACAGTTATATTATGAGTTTATGAGTTTTGATGTACCGAAGGAGTTCGGAGTTTTGGATGAGATCACGGATATGACGAGGAACTCCGGAATGGTCCGGAAGTAAAGATTGATATGTGGATAGTAGTGTTTGATCTCCGGAAAGGTTTCGGAATCCATCGGAAGGGGTTCCGGATGTTTCCCGAAATGTTTGAGCACGAGAACACTTTATCTAGGCCAAAGGGGAAAGCTCGCGAGGTTTTTGGAAAGCGCAAAAGGAAGTTTTGCGGAGTCCAGGGGCTAGACGCCAGGGTCCCTGGCGTCTGGCCCTGGAGTCCGAGAAGGACTCTTGCCTTTCGGGTGAAACCGACTTTGTGGAGGCTTTTACTCCAAGTTTCGACCCCAAGGCTCAATGTCACGCCCAATATGCGACCCTATCCAAAAGGAACTCGACGGTCCCACCAAGGATAGACCCGCATATTGAAACGCTTTTGCAAGGTGGATATCATTACATCAACATTACATAATAGATGGGGATACATACATAAGGCACAAATGCCACAAGAATACATCAACATCATATACAAGAGATCAACATCCGACTACGGATGAAACATAAATAGAAGCTCAAACGACATCCACCCTGCTAGCCCAGGCTGCCGACCTGGAACCTATCCCCGATCAAGAAGAAGCGTAAGAAGAACTCCAAAACAAGTAACATCGCCTCACGCCATGATCATCGCAAACCTGTACCTGCAACTGGTGGTGTAGTAATCTGTGAGCCACGAGGACTCAGCAATCCCATTACCATGGGTATCAAGACTAGCAAAGCTTAATGGGAAAGGAAGGGATAAAGTGGTGAGGTTGCAGCAGCGGCTAAGCATGATATGGTGGCTAACCAACGCAAATGAGAGCGAGAAGAGGAACAAAGGAATGGTCGTCAACTAGCAATGATCAAGAAGTGATCCTGAACTCCTACTTACGTCAGACATAACCCAGAAAACCGTGTTCTCCTCTCGATCAACCCCGAAAAGAGACACTCACGGTTACGCACACACGGTTGGTGTATTTTAATTGAGATCAACTTCGGTTTTCTACAACCGACATTAACAAATTCCCATCTGCCACATAACCGCGGGCACGGCTTTCGAAAGTTTATACCCTGCAGGGTGTCCCAACTTAGCCCATGATAAGCTCTCGCGATCAACGGGAATAGACCTTCTCCCGGAAGACCGATCAGTCTCGAATCCGGCTACAAGACATTTCACAGCAATAAAACAAGTCCAGCAAAGCCGCCCGATGCGCCGACAATCCCGATAGGAGCTGCACATATCTCGCTCTCGTGGCAACACCGGATGAGACAAGCTACGAGTAAAACCAACCTCAAGTTGCCCCAAGGTGGCCTCAAGAAGTGTTTCGGTTCGGGCCAGCACCTAGAGAAGCACCGTCCGGGGGCTAATAAAGATGACCCTTGGGTTAATTACTCCCAAGGGAAATATAGGTGGTGGTGAGGCAAATGGTAAAACCAATGTTGGTCCTTGCTGGAAAAGTCTTATTCAAAGCGAACTGTCAAGGGGTCCCATAAATCACCCGACCGCGTTAGGGACGCAAAATCCGGGAACATAATACCGATATGACGGAAACTACGGCGGCAAGAGTGGAACAAAACACCAGGCATAAGGCCGAGCCTTCCACCCTTTACCAAGTATATAGATGCATTAATTAAATAAGATATATTGTGATATCCCAACAAGTAAACATGTTCCAACAAGGAACAACATCTCCATGTTCCAACAAGGAACAAGCTTCATCTTCACCTGCAACTAACAACGCTATAAGAGGGGCTGAGCAAAGCGGTAACATAGCCAAACAATGGTTTGCTAGGAAGGGTGACAACGAGTTAGAGGTTCATGGCAATTTGGGATGGTTTGAGGAACAGGTAATAGGTAACGCAGCATTAGCGAAAGAGCGAAGCAACTAGCATAGCAATGATAGTAGTGAGATCCAGGATAGCGGTCATCTTGCCTGAAATCCCGCAAGGAAGAAGAACGAGTCCATGAAGAAGATGAACGAGTCCATGAAGAAGATGAACGGATGAAGCCGAACCAAGCGTAGACGAACGAATCCTCACGATCGCAACGAAACGGGAACTAACAAGAAGAAGCACACAACATAGTAAACACACCACACATAAACAAGACATGATGCACAACAAGCATGATGCATGACAAATCTAGAAGAAGCTACTCATGGCAAGAGATGATGCAAACAAGAGCAACACATCAAAACAAGTTTAAATGAGGCCGGGAACAACATATAACAATTCCGGTAAGTCCTCATATGCAAATTTCGAAATTGTTCCAGATCTGAATAAACCTTATGTTCAAGTTGTTAAACAGCAAGTTAAGATGCACCATGATGATCTACACGAAATTCTAGTCAAGTCACATATAAAGTTCATTAGATTCGGAGCTACGGCCTAGAAGATATGAGCAAAACAAGACAAGCATGGCATTGATGCAAGATGCATACAAACATCAAGCAAAACACCTCAAAACAAGGATCCAACATGATAATATGAAACTACATGCAAAATCAAGCAAGTTTCATATAGAGCACACTCAAAACGGAGCAACGGTTCAACACATACACACAATACAAGTTTAAGGGACAAGCTGTCCAAAACAGCAACTAGGCATATTGCAAGCATCAAAACAACATGCTACAGGACCTCAACATAATAACAAAAGGCATGGCCATGATGTACAGGTAATGAATTACAAAACATGAGCACTGAGCTATCTCCAAAAATGACTAGAACATGCTCAAAATGACATGGCAAGATTGCAACTAATAACAGTTTCAGGCATTGGCAGAAATAACAACAGGTTGCAATGTTTAGAGCTATGAAACAACATGTTACAGGAACTTATAATGGAAAACAAAGGCATGACATGAATCTACTCAAAGCATAGAACAAAAGTCCTTTAGTGACCATGAGCCAAAAAGGATCAGAAAATATAGTAACACCCATGTCAATATCGAAAGTCTCGTTAACAGATTCAGCAACATGGCGTGTCAAAAACTGATAACAAGTAGGCATGTTTACAAGCTCAATGCACTCACTACAGAGCCTTATATGATAAACTAAGCATACATACATCAAGAAGACATGGCATAGAAGACATACATGGCAAGAACAATAACATAGCATGCAAGGATCAATCACAACAAACTTGGCAAAATTGAATAACCTGTAAACAATCTGCCAGGAACATTTGATAGCAAAAGTAGAGCTCGATTGACTCAAGCTATGGCACTCCATAATTGCAAACAAGGGCATGGATGGATAGAGCAAGACATGTATAACAAAACATCCTTACTGAAGTATCTCAAAATATGCATGGATCTCTTGGTAGCATCAAGTTAACATGGCATCAAAATATCAGCAAAACAGGGCTGAAATCAGCAACAACAAGACACCTAGTTTGCATGCTTGTGCTAGTCACCACATAGATCACAAAAATACATAGCAAGCACCACTGGAAAGAAGACATGGCATATTGCAAAACACATGTAGGACTCAAGTCCATAGGATGCACACATCAATCATGGCAAAAATGACAAAAGTGCAAGTTCTGATAAAAATCAGAAACTAACATCACATAGCACTCTTCTAACAGCATTTCGGGCATCAAGATGAGCTCAAATGAAAATGATGCAATGAGAAGAAATGATCTACTCTTCGAGACGAACATTTTGACATATTATACGCGCAAAACGGAGCTACGATGACAGAGATATGATGCAACGAAAAATGCATGAATATAACAAAATCCTGGGACTTAGACGAATTTAGAGGAGGGGAAAGTCAACCCTTGGCACGGTTCTTGATGCAGCGCCGGATCTCTCGGAGCTCGTCGGCCGGAGGGGCGGGGATCGCCGGAGAGGCGGGGGCCGGCGAGGGGGGCGGCGGATCCGGGCTCCCCATGGCCGGATCCGCCGGGCGGCGCATGGTGGGCGCGCGGCTCCCGGCAGCGAGGCGGGAGGCGCAGCCGGGCGCCGGAGGATGGCGGCGGGCGAGGCGAAGCCCGGCGAAGCTCGGACGCCTGGCGGGCGCTGGAGCGAGGGGCGGCGCGGAGGACGCCGGCGCCAGCGGCGAGGGCTGGGCGGCCGGGACGCGGCGGCGTTCGGCGGCCGACGCGAAGGGGCGGTGGCGCGCTGGCGCGGCGGAGCTTCGCTGGCGACGGGCGGCACGCAGGGGCGGCGGCGGCGCCGGGCGCGGAGGCGGAGGCTTGGGGGCGGCGGGGCGGGACGGGCTCAGCTGGTCGCGATGGGTTCGGGCGGCCTCGGCGGCGGGCGGCGGCGGAGCCCACGGCGGCGCGCGAGTGGAGGAGGAAGGCGGCGGGTGACGGGCGCCGCCGATTGGCTGGGGCGACGTGGAGGCGGCGGCGACACGTCCGGCGGCGGGCGGACACGTCCGGGCCGCGGAGGAGCTAGACTAGGGTTTTGGACCAAATTTCAAGGGTGCCCATATAAATAGGTAGAGGGAGCTAGGAGAGTCCAAATGAGGTGCGGTTTTGCCACGCGATCGTGATCGAACGATCGAGAGCATGGAGGGAGTTTGGTGGGTTTTGGGCCACTTAGAAAGGGGTGTTGGGCTGCAAACAAAGAGGCTTTTATGTTACCCTGTTAACCGTTGGAGTGCCAAACGACCTCCAAATGATCCGAAACTTGACAGGCGGTCTACCGGTGCTATACCAAGGCCGCTTGACAAACCTCGGGGCATTCCGAGACCGTTAAACACCCACACACGAAAAGAGGTAAAAGAGGGCGCCGGGAGACATAGGAGTGCCGGATTGCAAAACGGACAACGGGGAAAATGCTCGGATGCATGAGACGAACACGTATGCATAATGAAATGCACATGATGAAATGATATGGAATGCAGATGATGACATGGCAAAGTGCAACACGCAAGCACATGACATGGCAAAGACAGCGAATAACTGAATGACACATGGCGCATCGAATCCGGGGCGTTACACTCAACCTATAAATAGAGGGGTAGGGCTAGCACCCAAAACACATCAAGAAACACCAAGCCGTGTGCCGGCAACCCCGTCTCCTCTAGTTTATCCTCCGTCATAGTTTTCGTAGTGCTTAGGCGAAGCCCTGCAAAGATTGTTCTTCACCAACACCGCTACCACGCCGCCGTGCTGCCGAACTCCTCTACTACTTCGCCTCTTTGGATCGAGAAGGCGAGGACGTCACCGAGTCAAACGTGTGCAGAACTCGGAGGTGCCTGATACGTCCATTTTGCATCATGCTTTTATATCAATATTTATTGCATTATGGGCTGTTATTACACATTATATCTCAATACTTATGGCTATTCTCCTTATTTTACAAGGTTTACCATGAAGAGGGGATGCCAAGAATCGAATTCTGGCCGAAAAGGAGCAAACGTTGGAAACATATTCTGCACATCTCCAAAAGCCCAAACTCCACGAAACAACTTTTTGAATTTATAAGAAATTATGAGCAAAGAAATAGGCCAGGGGCTCAGACTGCCCAGAGACAGGGCGCGCCTCTGCAGGCGCCGCCTCTCTCTGGGCCTCGTGGCCTCCGCCCATCTTCGCTATATCATCACTTTTACCCCGAAAAATCGTGGGCAAGCTTACGGACGAAACTCCGCCGCCACGAGGCGGAACCTTGGCGGAATCAATCTAGGGCTCATGAGCTGTTCGCTGGGGACACTTTCCCGGAGGGGGAAATCATCATCATCGTCATCCAACGCTCCTCTCACCGGGAGAGGGCAATCTCCATCAACATCTTCACCAACACCATCTCATCTCCAAACCCTAGTTCATCTCTTGTATCCAATTCTTGTCTCCAAGTCCGGGATTGGTGCTAGTAGGTTGCTAGTAGTGTTGATTACTCCTTGTAGTTGATGCTAGTTGGTTTACTTGGTGGAAGATCATATGTTCAGATCCTTTATGCATATTATTACTCCTCTGATTATGAACATGAATATGCTTTGTGAGTAGTTACGTTTGTTCCTGAGGACATGGGTGAAGTATTGCTATTAGTAGTCATGTGAATTTGGTATTCGTTCGATATTTTGATGAGATGTATGTTATCTTTCCTCTAGTGGTGTTATGTGAACGTCGACTACATAACACTTCACCATTATTTGGGCCTAGAGGAAGGCATAGGGAAGTAATAAGTAGATGATGGGTTGCTAGAGTGACAGAAGCTTAAACCCTAGTTTATGCGTTGCTTCGTTAGGGGTTGATATGGACCCATATGTTTAGTGCTGTAGTTAGGTTTACCTTAATACTCCTTTTTGTAGTTGCGGATGCTTGCAATAGGGGTTAATCATAAGTGGGATGCTTGTCCAAGTTAGGACAGTACCCAAGTGTCGGTCCACCCACATATCAAATTATCAAAGTACCGAACGCGAATCATACGAACATGATGAAAACTAGCTTGACGATAATTCCCAATGTGTCCTCGGAGCTCCTTCTTCATTATTAGAATTTGTCCAGCTTATCCTTTGCTACATAAAGGATTGGGCCACCTTGCTGCACGTTATTTACTTTATTTACTTTTTGCTCGTTATTATTTATCTTATCACAAAACTATCTATCACCTACTATTTCAAAGGCTTGCAGAGAAAACCTCATCGAAAACCGCTTATCATTTCCTTCGCTCCTCGTTGGGTTCAACACTCTTACTTATCGAAAGGACTACGATAGATCCCCTATACTTGTGGGTCATCAGTGCCGTGCTTTCGGTACTTGGATCGGTCGGATCATGAAGACGTACGACTACATCAACCACGTTGATATAATGCTTCCGCTTTCGGTCTACGAGGGTACGTGGACAACACTCTCCCCTCTCGTTGCTATGCATCACCATGATCTTGCGTGTGCGTAGGAATTTTTTAAAATTACTACGTTCCCCAACACGCCAATCACCCACAGACAGATGGCCAGACGGAACGCGTCAACCAGTGCGTGGAAACATACCTTCGATGCTTCGTACACGCTTGCCCTCAACGCTGGAGCCACTGGATACCACTCGCTCAATTTTGGTACAATTCCTCTTTCCACTCCAGCATTGGTATGTCACCTTTCAAGGCTATGTTTGGCCACGAACCGCGCCATTGGGGAATCACAACAACCAGTGAGTGTATTGTTCCTGCTCTGCAAACATGGCTCGACGAGCGGGCAGTCATTCAAGATCTACTACAGCAGCACCTACATCACGCGCAGCAGCACATGAAGGCCCAGGCAGACAAAAGGCGTTCTCCTCGGGCATTCTCAGTGGAGGACTCAGTGTATCTCAAATTGCAGCCGTACATCCAGACTTCGGTGGCCCGCCGCGCCAACCACAAGTTGTCGTTCAAGTTCTTCGGGCCTTTCAAGATTATTGCCAAGATCAACGAGGTTGCTTACCATCTGGACCTCCCAGCGCACTCCAAAGTGCACCCCATGTTCCACGTTTCACAACTGCGCCGCTGCCTCACCCCGGGTACAACATCCTCACCTACCCTGCCAGACCATTCTGATATACCTGTGGTGCCGGTTGCATTCTTACAGCAGCGGTGGCGAAGGAAGAACGGCTCGATGATTGAGCAGGTGCTCATTAGTTGGTCCAATCCGGCCGCTCTCCAAGACACCTGGGAGGACAAGCTGGCTCTCCAAGCCAGGTTGCCGACTGCAGAGGCTTGGAGGCAAGCCTCCTCGCAAGGAGGGGGGATGTCAGCGCCTCTACACCAGCCGCATCCAGCGGGCACGCTGACAATGAAGACCTAGGCACGGGTGGCCCGTCCAACTCGCCACCAGGCCCACGGTCCACGAGGAACAGGCGGCCCAACCAGCGCGTCACTGGGCCAGCGTGGACGCGGTGACTCCCAACCCGTCCCCACCCACTACTTGAGGCAACCGCATTGGCGAGTGAGACATCCAGTGGATCAGGCAGAAACGGCACCGGCGGCTACCTACTCTCGATTCCCCATTCTTGTAACCTTAGTTCTTGTACGAGAGACAAATTCCCTTGATCAATACTTGTAGCCACTTCGATTGTGAGCAATCCATATCAGGCTCCTTACAGACGCTCTTTTATTTTCTTTGCAATCTCTACCAGCCTTTTTGTTGGATATATTGCTATCTCTCCACTATTTCCTGGAACTGATTATACATCTGCTTGCTTATGATTTTTCTTCTGCGAGTACCTCAACATACTCATCTGGCTTCTCACACAGCCAGATCTTGCAGATGATCCCTAAGCTAGTGGAGATGCTATTGAGTTTGTCTACTAGGTTGTGTCCCAAGAGTATCCCTGCGTGTTTGGAGTTCCTCTATTGTTATGCTTCCGCTTCCGCTTAGTTCTACTATTTTGATCAAGGACTGTTACGTATAAATAATATACAGAGGTGCTGCATTGTATGTGCATTTTTTTTTTTTCGAAAAAACTTCCAATCTATCCATCCTCAATCATAGCAATACAAGGAACGTCAGAAATAATAAAAAATACATCCAGGTCCGTAGACCATCCCGTGACGACTACAAGCACTAAAGCGAGCCGAAGGCGCGCCGCCGTCATCGCTCTTCCCTCGTCGAAGCCGGGCAAAACTTGTTGTAGTAAACAGTCGGGAAGTCATCGTGCTAAGGCCCCATAGGACCAACGCAGCAGAACAACAACCACCGCCAATGAAGAGTAGCGTAGATCAGAAGGATCCAACCTGAAGAAACACAAACGTAGACGAACTATGACCAGGTCCGAGCAAATCCACCAAGGATAGATCTGTCGTAGACACACCTCCACACGCCCACCGACGATGCTAGACACACCACCGGAACGGGAGCTAGGCGGAGAAGACCTTATTCCATCTTCAGGGAGCCGCCGCCGTCTCGTCTTCCTGAATAGGACACTAACCCTAACAAAATTTGAAGAAACATCTAAAAACGGAGCCCTCCTGCCGGCAAGAACCGGGATCCACCGGGCCGTCATGGCCCTAAGGCCAGCGGAGACGAGGCGAACCGGCGGCGGCGCCGACGGAAGGCAAAGAAACCCTAAGCTTTTCTTGGGAGGAGGCTAACTGCATACCTCACTATGTTGTAATAATTGAACCTCCCTAATCATCTTATCTGTAATATATGTTGGTTTGATATTTGTTATCAAGTTTCGGTGTGCCATAGAATATGATTATGTGCTGGTGCACCTGAAAACCAATTAAGTGAACTGATTCCAAGGAGGCATCGGGTGGAGTCAAAGATGTAGTGGAGGATGGGATCATGAGGTGGTGGCATGACAAGAGGGGGAGGAAAAGGCCGAATCACTGTTTTGGCCTTATTAGCAATCTTTGTCGCAAATTGAATTCGATACAAGATTTCACGATATGACCTTTAAGAACGTCACGCCCGCGGCGCTTCGCTCAACTTAAAGCGCCATGAGCTAGCTGCTCCAAAGAAGACTTAGACATGCTGAGCTAGCTCGCGTTTCTGCCCAACTTAGAAACGCCATAAGCTGGTGCGTTGCTGTCCAATATAGAAACGCCATGCGCGACTGCATTACTGGCATGGCCCACGGCAGGCCGGCTGCTGATGTGGCTGAGCACGGAACGCCAATGTTGTTGGCGTTTCCTAAGCTTTCACCAACGCCATTGACCATAGCGTTTGCTCCTAGCTGGCCACCTCTTGTGCTTGTGCATACCTTTCTCAACTAATCACCCAGCCAGGGCTTTGTAAGAGGTGCCCTTCTTTCTCTCTCTCTCTCAAGCTGCATGCATGCATGCCCTATAAAGCCAGCCACAGGATGAGAGAGGGAGGGAGAAGAGAACGATGGATGCAAGCAAAGGGCATACTAGGCCGGAAAATATGAAGGAGAACCTGGGTACCCGCGTACTCTATATGCAAAAAAAAGTAATTCAAAAAAAGTTCAAAAAATTTCAAATCTTTTTTAGTATTAAACATGATCAAATATTGTAGTAGTATAAAAAGATTCGTCAGAGAATGACTTTCTTTGCATCCTGGATCGAAGATTCGGCAAAAAACGCTATATACAAGTACTATACACGCTATATTGTTGTCATAAACTTGTCATTTTTGCTGTGAAGTCAATATGAATCATTTCTTGTCCAAACTTTTTGTACGAGTACAATACCTGATCATTTTTTATTCCAAAAAAGATTTGGAATTTTTAAACTTTTTTTGAATTACTAATTTTTTTTCCGTATATAGGATGCGCGGGTGCCCTAGAGCACCAAAGTCCGCGTTGGCCTAGCTATTGTTGGAAGTATAAGCACCTTCATGGTGCATGCTAGGCCTACGTGCATGCATGCATTCATGGATGCAATACCAAGCATCTGCACTACCAAAGAGCAAATGCCATGCTCAATGGCGTTGGTGAAAGCTTAGGAAACGCCAACATCATTGGTGTTCCGTGCTCAGCCACATCAGCAGCCGGCCTGCCATGGGCCATGCCAGTAACGCTCTAGCTTATGGCGTTTCTATATTGGGCAGCAACGCCCTAGCTTATGGCGTTTCTAAGTTGGTCAAAAAAGCGAGCTAGCTCGGCGTGTCTATGTGATGATGCAATGCTAGCTGGTTCGGCGTTTTTAAGTTGGGCAGAAACGCCACGGACTCTAGCATTGCTAAAAGGGTTAGATCATGAAATACTTTCATGTCAAGTTTAGTTTGCGACAAATATTGCTGACAAGGTTAGAATAGTGATTTCGGCCGGAGGAAAAGATAGGGAGAAGCAGATAAGAGGATCAGAGAGGCTCATGTTGGATAGTGAGGAGTTGTAGCTCTGGTAGCCCAGGATAAACCACCAATCTCCAGACATGTATGACCTGAGTGAAGAGGACGGGAAACGCACACGGAATCCAAGGATACCCCTTCTTAAGATGCTAAACCACAGCCGCTCTCTCGTTTACATGCTGCGCTAGAAAGATGACCCGGATGTCTCTCTGGCTTCGTAGGGCCAGGAGAAAAACAAAGAGGGACCACATACATCAGGAGAGGGTAGAGAAGGAGGCGGTCAAACGAAGAAACAATGGGCGGCAGCGAACGAGCACGACCAAAAGGAGGACCACATCGAGCGGCCACAAATGCAAATGCAAAAGGGCATGAGAATCGCTCGTAGTCGGTACCTATTATGAAGTGCAAGATACATGTACATTTCTTTTATAATTTTTGGTGTGTAAAATTAACCTATTTTCAAGAAAAAGAGGGCTACATGTAGCTGGGCATTAGAGCATCTCTAGCCAATCCCTTATAATTTAAACCTAGCCTCTATACCTTAACTTTTTATATGTGCTCCACTAGAAAAGCAGTTTCTAGCCGAACTCCTAAACTTAAATCCTCAAATGAACTTCTTTCTTCTTCCTTTCGCACGACCAACTACGACTTTTCGGCATTAGATGATTTCAATGAGCTACCTAGTACCTAGGATAGATGCCCCGCTAAAGTAATTTGATAGAGTCTCACCATGCGCGATGTCAACATGCGACAAAGTAGTTAAAATTTGTCCTCCATGGGCCATGGCTCGGGAGCTTCATCGTTTGATGGATTCTTTCTCTCATCCTTCTCCTAGCGGCGTGATGGCATCATCTGGAACACAAGGATTCATCAGAAACGATAATAACGACTAACGACTACTCTTCATGTATGTTTCTTCCTTTATATTGAATTTTTCTTTTCTGTAGGTGTCCTCCACGCGTGTTGCAACTTTGCTCGTGGTCGGGGAGAATTGGAGGAGCGCTGCCAGGCTAGGGATCACTAGGGGGAGCGTCGTCGTGGCTGGAGACAGCAGAAAAGACAAAAAAGAAAAAGAAAAAAAGATTGTCGATTCTCGCGGAATTTGTCAGTCGGAGGTCGGCGGGGCTGCGGGGTGGTTGCCGGAGGCAAGGAACGTAGCGTAGAGTGACGCTGACGGGCGAACAAGGTAGAGAGCCAGTGGGAGCGGGAGAGAAGGGTCGAAATTATCATGAGAAGTGATCGCGGAGTAAATATAAGCGACGACCGCCAAGATGAGTAGTAATTTTCTTCTTCTTTACAATCAATAAGGAATCGGCTAGATTAACTTTAACCCCTCAAAACAAAAATTCACTTTATATCGGAAACAAAATTTACTTTAACCAATTTCGAGGTATCGGCTAAGATATGCTCTTGAATCGTTTTTGAGCATCCAAGCCCAAAAAAAACCTCCACAAACCCCACGGAACGCGCCCGAACACGACAGCCAGTCCGCCGCCCATGTTGCGCACGGCGATCCCCGCGGCGGCGCGGCGGCGCATCTCTTTTGCCCCGGCAAGATTCGCGCACGAGCTTGCGCAGGCGCAGGCGCAGGTCCAGTCGGCCGTCCCTGGACGGGACGGCCTTGAGCCGTCGTGGGTCCCCCTGTACAGGAAGATCTCGAAGCTGTCCCATGGCAGGCAGCCGGGAATGGCGGCGGCGGAGATGACCAAATATCTCCGCGAGAGGCGCCCGCTCTCGGAGTACCAGATCGTCGCCTACATCCGGAAGCTCCGCAAGTTCAAGCGTCACGCGTGCGCGCTCGAGGTGACCCCCCCGCCCGAATGGTGCTCTGATTTGGTAGGAAATGGAATGGATTTGCTAGGGTTTCCAGGGAAGCTCTATTCTGCATTCTCTGTGTGGATAATTTTCATTTAAGGTCACACTATTGGAAATGCACGGTGCAAACTGAATGTTCCTTTTAAGACTGAAGAATAGGATAGGACAGGGTCAACTGATTGTGTTGGCAATCACCACAATGGTAATTTGATGTCTGATGCTAAGTGAAACTGGGTGCCATACTGCACATTGCTGCAGCTTCAGAGGTCTGTTAACTTCACTAGAAACATCTAGGCTAGAGATTATCGGTAGGACCATCTATATATCGAATCTGTCTAATCATTTGAGAAGGGAGGAAGAGAGATGGGGAAGAAGAGGAGTACCTTCTCCTTGGCTCGATGAGCCCGTGGTGCCGGACATGGTGGAGGGCGACGGTGATGGCAGGGTGTGGTCGAGGCGGTAGCGGCGGAGCTTCCCGTCACTACTGCGCTGACCTAGATCGGTAGGTGTGTCGGTGGGGTGTACGGCTCACGACGAACCTCGTGTTGGGTGCCGTCGGCCCCCACCTCTTTATGTATAGCGCAGGTGATAGGGGCCCGTCAACCATAGTGGGTTAGGCGCCCCCGATCAGGGCGCGGATCTAAGGGCCCGGTGGGCCGTTGGGCCCACTCGAGAGGAGATCATCCTAATATTCCCCCCCTTGATCTCAACTTTACTTTTAACCATATACTTTTTACTTTACTCGTTTCATCACAGATCAATACATAGAACATGTTTCATCGTCACAGCTCAATTGCCGATAGAATCAGACAGCTACAACATACCACTCTGTTTTGAAACAAATTATGTTCCTTTTGGGCCTCTCATGATCCAAGAATCATAGGCTTTCCCTTAAACTCATGCCGGCTAAGTGTTCCTTGAACACATTGGGTGGTAAGCCTTTCGTAAGCGGATCCGCAAGCATGTCCTTTGTCCTTATATGCTCTGAGACTTATAGTGTGATCCTGGATTTTATCTTTCACAACATAATACTTTATCTCTATTGTTTTGGCAGCATTACTCGGCTTATTGTTGTGAGCATAGAATATTGCGGGCTGGTTGTCGCAGTACATCTTTAGTGGTTTGTCAATACAATCTACCGCTTTCAAGTCGGGTATAAATTTCTCTAACCATATCGCCTGCCCCGTGGCCTCATAACATGCTATAATTCTGCATACATCATGGACGATGCAACTATTGATTGTTTGGAGCTTCTCCACGAAATAGCCCCTCCAGCGAGAGTGAACACGTATCCTGACGTGGATTTTCTATCATCTTTGTCTCCCGCAAAATCTGCGTCTGAATACCCTCTTATCTCTAGGGAATCGGATCTCCTGTATGTTAGCATGAGGTCCTTCGTGCCTTGCGCATAACATAATGCTTTCTTTACCATCTTCCAGTGCTCTGTGCCTAGATTCTCTTGATATTTACCGAGTACCCCGGTGATAAAAGCTAAGTCAGGGCGAGTGCACACTTGTGCATACTGTAAACTTCCAACAGCCGAAGCATATGGTACTGCTTTCATTTGATCGATCTCGTACTAGTTCTTGGGACATTGGAATTGCCCAAAATTGTCGCCCTTGACTATAGGAGCAGGTGTGGCTTTACTCGCATGCATATTATACTTTTTAAGAACCTTTTCTAAATATGCCTTCTGCGATAGTCCTAAAACTCCATTTTTCCTATCTTGGTGAATTTCTATGCCCAAAACATATGATGCTTCACCAAGATCTTTTATATCAAAATTTGAGGATAAGAACTTCTTTGTTTCTTGTAGCAGACTAACATCACTGCTAGCAAGCAAGATATCATCCACATACAAGATTAGGAAAATATATTTCCCATTTTTAAACTATGCATAAACACAGTTATCCTCAACATTCTCTTTAAATCCAAATCTTTTGTCTCATTAAACTTTAGGTACCACTGTCTAGAGGCTTGCTTTAATCCATAAATAGATTTCTTCAGGCGGCATCCCATATCTTCCTTGCCTTCCATGATAAAACCTTTGGGTTGTTTCATGTAAACATTTTCTTTTAAATCCCCATTTAGAAATGTCGTCTTTACATTCATTTGATGTAGCTCTAAATCAAAATGTGCAACTAATGCCATTATGATTATGAAGGAATCCTTACATGAGACTGGGGAAAATGTCTCATCATAATCTACCCCTTCTCTTTGTGTAAATCCTTTTGCCACAAGTCATGCTTTATACTTTTCTACATTCCCATTAGAGTCATACTTAGTTTTGTAGACCCATTTACAGCCTACTGTTTTGGCTCCTTTAGGAATATTCTCTAAGTCCCAAACATCTTTGGAACTCATCGATTTCATCTCGCCTTCCATTGCCTCCAGCCACTTCGATGAGTGAGGGCTTCTCATGGCTTCTTCATATGAAGTGGGATTACCTTCCACATGAACCGTTTCTGTGTTATAAACTTTATAATCAGTAGAAACAACTAATCTTTTAGTTCTTTTTGACCTTCTAGGGGCCTCATTCTCTGGCACATTTTGTGCCTCAACTTTCGGCACATTTTCTAAAAATGGCTGCTGCACCTCCCCTCATGCTCAACAATGGGTTCAATCGGCTCCTGACGGACAGGTTCTGGATCTTCTCCCATAGTTGTCATGGATGGAGTTACAACAGGTGCTTGCACCGCAACCTCAGGGATTGTCGGTGCAGGTACAACAGGTAGTGAGAAAAATGGCTCCTGAATCATCGGATTAGGTGCATGCACCCTCTTCTCCTCAAGATCAATTTTCCGAGCTACCATGCTCCCCCTTATCATTTCTTCCTCTAAGAAAACTGCATGTCTTGTTTGTACAAACTTTGTGTATCTCTCTGGACAGTAGAAACGAAAACCTTTTGATCTATCAGGATAACCAATTAAGTGGCAACTGACTGTTTTGGGATCTAATTTTGCAATATTTGGATTAAACACTTTGGCTCACTGGCTCCCCACACCTCAAGTGTTGTAGGGAGGGCACTCTTTCCGTCCACAACTCGCACGGTGTTTTGGGTAATCGACTTGCTTGGTACTCTATTGAGAATGTGAATGGCGGTTTTAAGCGCCCATCCATAATCCCAATGGCAAGGTGGAGTAACTCATCATTCGCAAGCACCATATCCATAAGTGTACTGCACGCCTTTCATTTACTCCATTTTGCTGAGGCTCGCCCGACATTGAATACTGGGCCACTATGCCAGTCTCCTGTAAGAACCTTGCAAAAGGTCCAGGGACTTGGCCATATGGAGTGTGCCGACCGTAGTACTCCCCCCACGGTCAGATCTTACTATCTTTATTCTTTTATCATGTTGATTTTCAACTTAAACTTTGAATATCTTAATTTATCCAATGCTTCAGATCTTTCTATGATTGGATAAATATAACCATATCGGGAGTAATCATCTGTGAATGTTATGAACGAGTCATAGCCATCCATACTTTTCATAGGAAATGGTCCACAAATGTCAGTGTGAATGATTTCTAGTGTTCCTGTGCTATGGTTTGCACCCTTTTTGATTTGTTTTACATACTTTCCTTTAATGCAATCTATGCATTGTTCTAAGTCTGAGAACTCTCATGAAGGAAGAATTTCATTTTTAACTAGTCTTTCTATTCTCCCCTTCGAAATATGGCCCAAGCGACAGTGCCATAATTTCGATGAGTCATGAGTTCTCTTTCTTTTCTTTTGTTCTTTATCCGACGCGGAAACATGCTCATTCACATTACACACATAATACACTTTATCACGTAGTGATAATAAATAAAATCAGTACATTTTACATGCACATCCATCATTCATTTAAAATTCAATGCATTCATTCTTTCACGAACACATAATCAATACAATTTTCTTTGAATCACATGTCATTTCTTTATCATCATGTTCTTTTCATGTTTACATGTTCAGAATGTCCTCATTTCAGTGACATGACATGTTGTAGACATTGAACACATGTCAGTAAAACTTCTTTGGCAAGGAAGCCACAACTGTGTGAACAAGGAGTGTGCTTAAGCTCCAAACCAATCCATGGGTTTAAGCTTAGCTGCCATGTTGCTCATCCTAAGGGACAACGAGTGTGCTTGAGCTCCAAACCAATCCATGGGTTTAGATCGAGTTTAAATTGATCCATGGGTTTAAGCATCAGGAGCTGATGCTTAAACCCATGGATTCGGATTTGGAGCTCAAGCTCGCACTTTGTTCACCGGTTACGCTTCCGCCAAAAGAGTTTGACACTTTTGTTGTCAACTACAACATGTCGCCTGAAAAATGGGACATTGAAAAGACTATAGCCATGTGTGTGCAAGAAGAGGAAAGACTTAGAACCTCACATGGTGGTTCTCTGAACTATGTGAAGGATAATAAGAAAAAGAACTACAATCAAAGTAGCAAAGGTTCCCCTTCAAAGTCACATGGAAAAGCTCCCACGCAATATCAGCATCAGCAAAAGTCTCTTCCAGTGGACAAAGATACATGTCTCCATTGTAAGCAGACTGGGCATTACAAGAAAGATTGCCCTGTTTGGCTAAAGTCAATAATGGCAAAGAGAGGTAACAACATTGTTTCTTTGTAAATGTATCCTTGTATACACAATTTTCAAAATCTACTTGGTGGATTGACTCAGGTGCAACTGTTCATGTTACAAATTCATTACAGGGATTCCATTCGACGTGGACTACGCAAAGAAGCGAAAGATGCATTGAAGTTGCAAATGGAGTTGAAGCTGTCGGCGACATCTCCCTGGAGTTAGCTGATGGATTCAAGCTTCTGCTTACAGATGTTCTATATGTTCCTTCATTACACAGAAACTTGATTAGTGTTTCATGTTTGGATAAAGATCATTATGAATGTCATTTTGGACATGGCAAGTGTGCCATATGGTTTGATAATACTCATGTGGGTGTTGCTTTCCTTCACAATGAGCTTTATTTATTATCACTAGGTGCTCTTTGCCCCGAAGGGGTCTGTTTGATTTCGGCATCTACATCGATTCGAACACGGTAAAAGGGAAAAGGTTGTTCTTCTCTTACTGTAATTGATCTAGAAAGTGTAGATCTCATTTGCTTTTTCTTTCTACCCGAAAAATCTAAGCCTAGCACTGCTCTGACACCAATGTTAACTTCACTAGAAACATCTATGCTAGAGATTATCGGTAGGACCATCTATATATCGAAAATGTCTAATCATTTGAGAAGGGAGGACAGAGAGATGGGGAAGAAGAGGAGTACCTTCTCCTTGGCTCGATGAGCCTGTGGTGCCGGACATGGTGGAGGGCGACGGTGATGGCAGGGTGTGGTCGAGGCGGCGGCGGCGGAGCTTCCCGTCACTACTGCGCTGACCTAGATCGGTAGGTGTGTCGGTGGGGTGTACGGCTCGCGACGAACGTCGTGTTGCGTGCCACCGGCCCCACCTCTTTATGTATAGCGCAGGTGACAGGAGCCCGTCAACCATAGTGGTTTGGTCGCCCCCGATCAAGGCGCGGATCTAAGGGCCCGGTGGGCCCACTCCAGAGGAGATCATCCTAACAATAAATTATTGTTAGTTTAAGATACACAATAAATTATTGTCAATAATTGCAAAAGCAGGTGATATACCGTGGCGCTGCTTGTTTTTCCTGGGAACTTTGAAGAGATGCTGCAGCTTCCTCTTCTTTCTTAATATTATAGCTCCAATAGTTTTGACTTTTCATTGTGTGATAGCGTCATAGGAAATTACTTGAAGATGATGATTGTGTATAAGATGTTTTTAGCCTCACACTCAGTGTATTGTGGTAAATTTTACTGCATTTTCTTAATAAATAAACATTAAAGAAGTTTGACTTAAATGACCGCAGTGAGTTGGTGACTTTAAGTTCCATTACTAACACATTAAAATGAATTGGTTGAGATATGAGGTCATGCACATTGATGCCTATCTAGCTTCTAAGATTTAACAGTTGAGGTAGTTCAATTAGAACAATGAATGGTGTGCTCAGGTTTATTGTTTCCAGCAGAGAATTACCTCAAACATTTTGATGGGTGATTGTTTCGAACAAACATCTCTTTCATGTGCTGTACAAGTAAGTAGATAACCACTAATCAAACATATAGTCTGAGATTTGAAAAATGAGGTCTACCATGAAAACTATTGATCGTTAAAACTGGTCTTAAACAGAGTTAATTTCCAATTTCCTGGAATTAATCTGTCATTGGTAGCTTGTCCATAACACACACTACTGCTGAGCCGAGTATCTTGATTCTCACACATAAATAGGCAAAAACCTGGAGAAAATATGCTCTAGAGGGAAAAAGCAAGACTTCACAATAGAAAATGAAGGTTCAAGTTCTAACAGTAGAAGGTTCGAACTGTGATGCCATTAATGCATCTCTTGTAAGGACCTTTTTTATGTTCACCTATAATATTATGGTACCAAGAGTTCATATGCTGTTCTGGTGCAACCTCTTTCTGAGCAAAGTGTCTTTTTTATGTTCACTGTATAATATTGGCTATGTTGTTTTGTACCCAGTTGATGGACTGGATGGAAGCTCGTGGAGCAAAGTTGACGCCTGGGCATCAAGCGCTGCGGCTTGACCTTGTTTCAAAAGTTCACGGGATACAGGCAGCTGAAGAATATTTCTGGAGCCTTCCAGATATATTGAAGTCAAGGAAAGCTTATTCATGTTTGCTTAACTGCTATGGTGAACACGGGATGGCATTTAAAGGTCTGAAATTCTATGAGAAGATGAAAGCCAAGAACATTGTTCCAAATACACTGCTGTACAACAGCCTGATGGCTTTGTACAAAAAGGCGGGCCAGCCAGAGAAAATCCCCTCCACATTTGAAGAAATGCGAGAAAGCGGTATAACTGCTAACAGTTTTACATACTTCTCATTGGTAGAAAGCTATGTTACAATGAATGACCTGGAGGCTGCGGAGAAAGTCCTGGAAGAATTGCAGAAGGTGGCTCCAGTTCACTGGTCCCTATATACTCTAATGGCAAACAGTTACATTAAACTAGAGCTGTGTGGAAAGGCAGAAGTTGCCCTAAAGAAAGCTGAGGAAGTTATGAACAAAGATGAGTTATCCTCATGGTATTTCCTCCTCTCCATCTATGCCCGTTGTGGAAATGCAACTGAGGTTAAGAGGATCTGGGAGTCTTTGAAGTCCACATTCAAGAAATGTTTGAACAGAAGCTATCTTGTGATGCTTCAAGCTCTGAGTACTATTGATGACTTTGAGTCTTTACAGCAAATCTTTCAGGAGTGGGAATCGAGTCATGAACAATATGACATGAGGATAACAAATGTTATGATCAAAGCTTACCTTGATAAGGGTATGATAGACGAAGCTGAGGCTATCCGTCAGAGGACCATGGCTAAGGGTCGTTGTGATGACAGGACGATTTACATATTTGCCGAATTCTATTTGGAAAACTCTAATGTTACCGGGGCACTGGAGATCTTGAGAGATGCAAAGAAGATGGTGACGGCACACAAATGGGTGCCATCCAAAAAGCTTACAAGCAGATTTCTGAAGCACTATGAAGAGTCAAAGGATGTTGATGGTGTTGAGTCTTTCTGCGAGTGCCTGAGGAAGCTCGAATGCCTTGATGCGGAAGCTTATGAGGGCATGATGCAGACCTATATAGCTGCGGGTAGAACCAACCCGTCCATTGCTCAGAGCATCAAAGATGATCGGATTCACGTTGGACCTGAGACGACGAAATTGCTGGAGCGTGTCTCCGGCAATTGAAGCTGAGAAGGAAAGAGACTTTATAAGAACTCGAGGCCGCCGTAGAATTTTTCTTCATTATAGAGCAGAATTATGACTTGTCGAAGATGCCGTTATCTCGTGAAAAGCTTGCTGTCACCGGATTTCTGTACATGAATCGCAAGGTCTTTTGGCATTTTGCATTTGATGCTCTGCTAGCCCCCCGACTACTGTGTAGCATCTATCTAAGCTGCTAATGTGATGGAGTTATTTCCAAAATACAATTATTTTCTTGTTACCAATGTCGTCGACCAGTTGATTGCAGTACCAAGGTATTCTCTGATGTTTAATGTTGCTGACCATTCGTGAAGAGGCGCAAGGAAGCAGCGAGTGATTTCTGATATACAGTATTATTTGTTTGCACTAGGTAGTGTTTTTTTAGGGAAACTGGATCATATTATTGATCAACCATTTGGGGTGCAATGCAATGTCAGGCGAATGTAAGAGCTGGACTTTGGCCAGTTTTTCTGTATTTGAAAGCTTACCGACAAGACTCAAAGGCCTAGATAATATAATCACCCGGTGGTTGTTTGTTGATCAGGAATAAGTATCAGCACCAAACTTGTATAAGCTGCAGTCGGAATTGTAATTTTTTATCCCTAGTGACCGCGGTTAATTGATAAAGAGACAAAGAGATGTGCTCCCTGTTATGAGCCTACAGCTGTAAATAATTTCCATGCAACTCTGCAAATTCAGAAATAAGGTTTGTAATTGATGCTTACAACTTGTATTTGAGAAAAAATAACACTCCCCTCCGTCCCATAATATAAGAGTGTTTTTGACACTACTGAGGGAGTAACTGAGGGTTGTGTTGAAGGACAGGGCACATCATATCTGGTATATGTTCTCCTGATTCAGTTTGTAGTGGAAAGTGTGCTCACTATGTCTGACGGAACTAACTGAAAGCATTCTAATTTATTCTCGTCTTGTTGCAGCACAGGTCTGAGGGGAACTCCATCAGGCATTTTGTATACCATGAACCATGATCCCCAAATCTTGTGTTACGAAATTAATAATGCATTGTCATACCGCCACTTACTCCCTCCGTTCTTAAATATTTGTTTTTTTAAAGATTTCAAATGAACTGCCACATGCGGATATATATAGACATATTTTAGAGTATGGATTCACTTATTTTGCTTCGCATATAGTCACTTGTTGAAATCTCTAAAAAGACAAATATTTAGGAACAGAGGGAGTAGAAAGTAATTATTTGAAGATCTTTTGTGTGCACTTGATGCTTCCCTATAAAGTGTGTGAGTGTATGCATGAAACAGTTGAATTTTGTATGCCAGTTGCGCGTCGAGTTATGCATCCAAATCAATTTGTGATGCGATTTTCACATCGTGAACTAGATCGCTGATGTTATGTTGATACTGGTGGCTATTGTGAATAGGGAGAGATACATGTACATCTCTCATAGAGATTTTTTCGGTGTGTAAAAAAAATGTTTTTGACTTCTTTTTCAAGAAAAGACAGGGCATGAAATCGTTTTTTCTTTGTGTGTGTGTGCAGCCAAGCACCCAAAAAACCTCAACAAACCCCTCGGAACGCGGCCAAACAGGACAGCCGGTCAGCCACCCATGCTGCGCACGGCGGTCGCCGCCGAGGCCCGGCGGCGCATCTCCCTTGCCCCGGCAAGATTCGCGCACGGGCTTGCGCAGGCGCAGGCGCAGGCCCAGGCCCAGACGGCCGTCCCTGAGCGGGGCGGGTTTGAGCCGTCGTGGGTCCCTCTCTACAGGAAAATCTCGAGGCTGTACGGCAGGCCACCGGGAATGGTGGCGGCGGAGATGGACAAATATGTCCGCAAGAGGCGCCCGCTCTCGGCGGACCAGATCGTCGCCTACGTCCGGAAGCTCCGCAAGTTCAAGAGCAACGCTTGCGCGCTCGAGGTGAACGCCCCAATCTCCCCGCGAAATTGTGGGCTGATTTGGATCGGGATGCGTTGGCACCTTCACATTTGACATAGTACTAGCGTATTCGTGCTGAAAGTAGTGGTTCGGGATGAATCTCCATTCTGCATTCTCATAATTTTGATTTAAGGTCACACTATTGGAAATGCACGATGCAAACTGAATGTTCCTTTTAAGACTGAAGAATGGGACAGGGTCAACTGATTGTGTTGGCAATCACCACAATGGTAATTTGATATCTGACGCTAACTGAAACTAGGTGCCATACTGCACATTGCTCCAGCTTCAGAGGTCCACATTATAGGTAGGAAGTGAGTTGTGTATCAGTAATAACTACAGTGATATATGTGGCACTGCCTGTTCTTCCAGGGAACTTTGAAGAGATGCCGCAGCTTCCTTTTGTTTCCAAATATTATAGCTCCTTAGTTTTCACTTTTCGTTGTCTGATACCGTCATAGGAAATAGTATGAAAAAGATGATTGTGTATAAGATGATTTTAGCCTCATACTTAGACACTTAGTACATTGAGTTGAATTTTACTGAAGTGGCTTAATAAATAAACATTGAAAAATTGGACTTAAATGACCACAGTGAGTCAGTGACTTTAGGTTCCATTACGCGTGTTGATGTAGTGCATCCATCCAGGTGCTGACGTGTAGAGGGAAGCAGATGGCTGTATTTGAGAGGGATCGACAGTCAGGATTGTTGTTATTTTGGTAAGGGTGATGTTTTGTAAAACAGATAGGCCACAAATGCTGGGCCTATAAGCAACGTGTCAACGTGCCACCAGTTTTCTGTATGAAACCCTGGATTATCTGTATTTACACAAAAAACTAGCAACTGGTGGATGTTTGCTAAATTATAGTGTTTTCTAATTCTTGAAACAAGCTTCACTTGCTTTTGGTTGAAATTGAACAGTTTATAGATTTTAGGAATTAGCCAGTTGTAGGTGGATACAAAGTCCTGACAGGTAAGCGGCCCTAGAGCCGGGAGGGGGCTCTGGAGGGCAATTGGAGAACTAAGGACATGATAGAAGTTGGATGTTCTCCATGAACACAGAATGTTCCGTCAGACTACAACAGCCCTCCAGTTATTTATATCAGGGGATGTCCTAGGGTTCCTTCACATTTTACCAATATGAACTGTACACGACGCACAGAAGTCATGTTCTCACGAATAACTGGTGGCACTATCGCCTATATGCACTTTCCATTTCTTGGCGTCTGGTTTCAGATGTAAGATTGGGGACCTTTTGTACACCATATCTTCACCCAATGAGCCCTCCCTAACTCTTCCATACATCACGTTTCTTGTTGTCGTATCATGAGCCAGGCCTTCTGGAGGCGTACGGGACATTCAAGTGGCCTTGGGTTCCCGGTACCGCCTCTTCCTCTCACAACACTGTTTCTCGGCCTTGGGTAGGATCCTGGGAGTCCCCTCCCCTCCCTCCTTCATCCATAAGTGTCCTTTCAGCTCTCACAATGCTGTCCCTTGGTCTTGGATCAGCCCGGGTAGGGATTGACTCGGGCGCACACTGGCGCAGGAATCGGGACCGTAATCCATTTCCCAACACCAGTAATTTAGGAATATTTTGTAGAGGCATATGTTAAGGTTAGGACTGAATCCAAAATAATACATGTCGCTACGATAAAGAGATAGTATGGGAGCGTCAAGACACCCCAAAAAGGTTCTTCTACAAACATTATTTCCAATCAATTAGAAACTCAGTTATGAACCTTATGACTGATAATTATGAGTGCTGTCACCAGAGAGAATACATTGAGAGAGAAAATGCATTTGCCATGAGCTAGTTCATTAGAACAGTGAATTTGTGTTGTAGTTAACAAGGTGTATTGTTTCTAACAGACAATTGCTAGAAACATTTTGATGGGTAATTTTTTCAAACAAGCATCTCTTTCATGTGCTGTACAAATAACCGCTGATCAAACATATACAGTCTGAGATTTGAACAATGAGGTCTACCACAGAAACAATTGATGGTTAAGAATGGTCTTAAATAGAGTGAATTTCCAATTTGGGGGAATTAATCTGCCATTGGTAGCTTGCTCGTAACACACTCTACTGCTAAGTCGGGGATGTCGTCTCACACATAAATAGGCAAAAACCTGGGGAAAATATGTCCTAGAGGGAAGGAAAGTAAGACTTCACAATAGGAAATGAAGGTTCAAGTTCTAACAGTAGAGGTTTAAATTATGATGGCATTAATGCGTCTCTCCTATGGATCTTTTTTATGTTCACTGTAGAGATTTCATATGCTGTTCTGGTGCAACCTCTTTCTGAGCAGAGTATCTTTTTTATGTTCACTGTATAATATCCAGCTGTGTTGTTTTGTACCCAGTTGATGGACTGGATGGAATCTCGTGGAGCAAAGTTGACACTTGGGCATCAAGCACTGCGGCTTGGCCTGGTTTCAAAAGTGCATGGGATACAGGCAGCTGAAGAATATTTCTGGAGCCTTCCTGATAAGTCAAAGAAAACTTATTCATCTTTGCTTAACTGCTATGGTGAACACAGAATGGCAAGCAAAGGTCTGGAACTCTATGAGAAGATGAAAGTCACGGACATTGTTCCAAATACACTGTTGTACAACAACTTGATGGTTTTGTACCAACAGGCAGGCCAGCCAGAGAAAATCCCCTCCACATTTGAAGAAATGCGAGAAAGCGGTATAAGTGCTAACAATTTTACATACTTAACATTGATAGAAAGCTATGTTACAATGAATGACCTGGAGGCGGCGGAGAAAGTCGTGGAAGAATTGCAGAAGGTGGCTCCAGTTCACTGGTCCTTGTACACTATGATGGCAAACAATTACATCAAACAAGAGCTGTTTGGAAAGGCAGAAGTGGCCCTAAAGAAAGCTGAGGAAGTCATGGATAAAGCTGAGTTGTTGTCCTGGCATTTCCTCATCTCTTTGTATGCCCGTTCTGGCAATTCAACCGAGCTTAAGAGGATCTGGGAATCTTTGAAGTCCACATACAAGAAATGCTTGAACAAAAACTATCTTGTAATGCTTGAAGCTCTGAGTATGATTGATGACTTTGAGTCTTTGCAGCAAATCTTTCAGGAGTGGGAATCGAGTCATGAACATTATGACATGAGGATAACAAATGTTATGATCAAAGCTTACCTTGATAAGGGTATGATAGACGAAGCTGAGGCTATCCGTCAGAGCACCATGTCTCAGGGTCATTGCAATGGAAGGACGGTTTACATATTTGCCGAGTTCTATTTGGACAAATCTGATGTTACCGCGGCACTGGAGATCTTGAGAGATGCAAAGAAGATGCTTACGGCACACAAATGGGTGCCATCGGAAAAGCTTACAAGCAGATTTCTGAAGCACTATGAAGAGTCAAAGGATGTTGACGGTGTGGAGTCTTTCTGCGAGTGCCTTAGGAAGCTCGATTGCCTTGATGCAGAAGCTTATGAGGGCATGATGCGGACCTATATAGCTGCAGGTAGAACCAACCCATCCATTGCTCAGCGCATCAAAGATGATGGGATTCACGTTGGACCTGAGACGACGAAATTGCTGGAGTGTGTCTCCGGCAATTGAAACTGAGAAGGAAAGAAAGTTTGTAAGAACTCGAGGCCGCCGTAGAATTTTTCTTCATTATAGAGCAGAATTATGACTTGTCGAAGATGTCGTTATCTCGTGAAAAGCTTGCTGTCACCGGATTTGTGTACATGAATTGCAAGGTCTTTTGGCATTTTACATTTGACCCCCTGACTACTGTGTACCATCTATCTAAGCTGCTAATACGATGGAGGAGTTATTTTCAATTATTTTCATGTTGCTCAGGTAGTCAACCAGTCGATTGCAGTACCCAGGTATTCTCTAATGTTTAATGTTGCCGACCATTAGTGAAGAGGCGCAAGGAAGCGGTGAGTGATTTCTGATATATTATTTGTTTGTGCCAGGTAGTGTTTTTTTTAGGGAAACTGGCTCACATAATTAATCAGCCATTTGGGGTCCAATGCAATGTCGGGCGAATGTAAGAGCTAGATTTTGGCCAGTTTTTCTGTATTTGCAAGCTTATCAAAGGCTTAGATAATATAATCACGCGGTGGTTGTTTGTCGATCAGGAATAAGTATCAGCACCTCGGCTCGGTGCTGCCTGGTGGCCATGGCCGTGTTGGTGGCATGGTAGCCGGGGTGTGGTGTTCGGTGGCTGTGAGTGTTGGCCGGGGTGAAAACATGTTCTATCTTCGGACGGACTGGCGGTGGCGAAGCTCGTTCCCTTCTTGAAGGGGTCGTCGCTGCTCTCATTTCCCGTCGTGTTGCTACAGGGGAAACTCTGATCTTCGGATCAGGCGGTGACGGCGCTCCGGTGTCGTAACCTTCCTAAAGGCGCCGCCTTGGAGCTCACAGTTCGTCGTATGCGGCTTCATCTTTCCCGGTGGCTTTTTCACGGCTTTGACTAGCCGGTAACGGCACAGAAGGTCATTTTTATAAGGACACTTAACAGCAGATGGGCAAATTTGAGTATGCTTTAAAATTAGAGACAAATTTAAGTAATGGGTTCGAGTTAGGGACACAAATGTGAAAGACCTTTCTGTATTTGAAAGCCTACCAACAAAACTCAAAGGCCTAGATTATATAATCACGCGGTGGTTGTTTGCCTATCAGGAATAAGTGTCAGCACCAAACTTGTATAAGCTGCAGTTGGAATTGTAATTTTCTATCCCTAGTGACAGCGGTTAATTGATAAAGAGACAAAGAGATGTGCTTCCTGTTATGAGTCTACAACTGTAATAATTTCCATGCAACTCTGCAAATTCAGAAATAAGGTTTGTACTTGATGCTTACAACTTGTATTTGAGAAAAAATAGTACCTGGGAGTTGTGTTGAAGGACAGGACACATCATATCTGGTATATGTTCTCCTGATTTAGTTTGTAATGGAAAGTGTTCTCACTGTGTTTGACGAAACTAACTGAAACCGTTCTAATTTATTCTCGTGTTGTGGCAGCACAGGCCTAAGGGGCATTCCATCAGGCATTTTGTATACTACCATGAACCATGAACTCCGAATCTTGTGTTACAAAATTGTGAAATACTCCCTCCGTCCTATAATATAAGATCATTCCGCAAAACAATCTTATATTGTGGGACGGATGAAGTAACTTCCTATGATATGGATGTTGATAATGCATTGTCATACCAATATTTTCTGATTTTCCTTAAAAAAAAGACCCAGCATGAAATCATTTTTTTTGCAGCCAAGTCCCAAATAAACATCAACAAACCCCACGGAACGTGGCCGTACACGATGGCCAGTCAGAGCAACTCCAACCGGCCGACCCAGACTGTTCGCGCGTGTCCATTTAGGTTGAAACGGACCAAAGCGTTTGCCCAACTCATGGACCCAAACCTAAACCGTGTCTGCTCAATGTCCGTCTGGACGCATTTCAGGCCCAAATTTGTGCTTAATTTGCTTCCATGCAGACACGAAACAGACACATCGCTCGTCCTTTCGGTGTCCGCCGTGTCCCCACTAGTCGGCCGCCCAACCACCGCCCACGGTTGTATTAAACGCGGCCACCTACCTCGGTCCCACATGGCAGTGGGTGGAAGCTGCGGCATGCCGTCCTTTTAATGCAAGCGTGCGGGAGGCGGCTGGGGGGCTCATCCACTTCATCCCCGTCCCTTGCTCCCTTGAGGACGGATTCGGGGGGGGGCACTACTAGGGAAAACCCTAGCAGAGCGCTGGTTTTGTGCTCGAGTAGCGCGGGTAGGCGCTACTAATAAGGCGCATAGACTATCGCTAGCGATAACGTGTGCCGCACGCCGCCATCGCTAGGGCGAATAGCTGTAGCGTTGTTTCACCCCACGCCATCGCTAATGTAACTACCGTCGTCGTGTTTTCTCTCCATCGCTACTAGTATTTTTTTTATTTTTCATTTTAGTTTATTTATTCGCCATCGCATCTTTATGCGCCCCGATGCGGCTATATCTCCCACGTGTCGAGGCACGACTTAGAGGCATAACCGCATTGAAAGCAATGTCGCAAGTGAGGTAATCTTCACACAACCCATGTAATAATTAAGGGAAAGATACATAGTTGGCTTACAATCGTCACTTCACACAATACATAAATAAACATCCATCATTGAGTACACTCAAGGTCCGACTACGGAACCAAAATAAAAGAAGATACCCCAAATGCTACATGATCCCGAATCGTCCCAAGCGGGCACCACTACCGATCATCTGGAAAAGACACATAGTAACGACCACGCCTCGTCGAACTCCCACTTGAGCTCGGTTGAATCACCTGACCGCCTCATCGGAACTCGCAACTGTTTTGGAAGTATCTGTGAGTCACGGGGACTCAGCAATCTCACACCCGCGAGATCAAGACTATTTAAGCTTATAGGAAGGACAGAGTAGTAAAGTGGAGCTGCAGCAAAGCGACTAGCATATATGGTGGCTACATCGCAAAAGAGAGCGAGAAGAGAAGCAAAGCACGGTCGTGAAACTAGTAGTGATCAAGAAGTGATCCTGAACTACTTACGTCAGGCATAACTCCAACATCGTGTTCACTTCCGGACTCCGAGAAGAGACCATCACGGTTACACACGCGTTGATGTGTATTTTAATTGAGGTCAACTTCAGGTTTTCTACAACCGACATTAACAAATTCCCATCGCCTCATAACCGCGGGCACGGCTTTGAAAGATATTACCTGCAGGGTGTCCCAACTTAGCCCATTATAAGCTCTCACGGTCAACGAAGGATATTCCTTCTCTGGGAAGACCCGATCAATCTCGAATCCCGGACTACAAGACATTTCGACAAACAATAAAACAAGACCAGCAAAGCCGCCCGATTGTGCCGACAAATCCCGATAGGAGCTGCACATATCTCGTTCTCGTGGCACATCCGGATGAACACTACGACGGCAACCGAAGATGCCCCAAGTTGCCTCGTGGTGGCACCGCAAGTGGCTCTAGTTTGGACCAACACTCGAGGAGCATTGGCCCGGGGTTTAAAATAAGATGACCCTCGGGCTCGCGAAAACCCGGGGGAAAAGGCTTAGGTGACAAATGGTAAAACCAATGTTGGGCCTTTCTGGACGAGTCTTATTCAAAGCGAACTGTCAAGGGGGTCCCATAAATCACCCAACCGTGTAAGGAACGCAAAATCCAGGAACATAACACCGGTATGACGGAAACTAGGGTGGCACGAGTGGAACAAAACACTGCATAAGGCCGAGCCTTCCACCCTTTACCAAGTATATAGATGTGTTAACTTATAGCAGATGTATATATATTGTGATATCCCCAACAAGTATACATGTTCCAACAAGGAACAATATCTCCATGTTCCAACAAGGAACAAACTTCAGCTTCACCTGCAACTAGCAACGCTATAAGAGGGCTGAGCAAAGCGGTAACATAGCCAATCAACGGTTTGCTAGGAAATGTTGGTTAGGGGCTGACATGGCAATATGGGTGGCATGATACAGCAAGTGGTAGGCATCGCAGCATAGGCATAGCAAAAGAGCGAGCAACTAGCATAGCAAAGATAGAAGTGATTTCGAGGGTATGGTCATCTTGCCTGCAATGTTCTCAGATTTGTCGAAAGCTTGATCCTCGAAAACGTTCTCAACAGGTTCCTCGTTCACGTACTCATCTCCCGGCTCTACCCAAAGCAACAACACAAACAAAGGAACCACAATAAATCACGGTACAATGCACAATCAACATGATGCAAACATGACATGATATGCGGGAAGTGATATGCAATGCGTATGGGCGCTCCGGAAGGTAAATGAAAAATCAGGCATCATCTTGGCAAACCAAGCGTGCCATCGGAAAGATGAGATGATTTCGGTAGAAATCGATATAGAGATCACCGGAAACGGATGCACGGGTTGGATATGGCGAGCAAAACAAGAATGGTGAGAAACCTTCAATAACAGCATGATGTACAAAGCCATGTTCGTGTGCAAACTACCTCATAGCATAAAGCAAATAAATATGCCCATGAAAAACAACACATAAACATGATGCAAAAAGACATGATCATAAACTGCTCAAATGCAAAAACTAATGCCACCACTGAGTTGGTGGGATTTTTCTACCCCAAAAACATATATAATATGTTAGGGTTGCAGTAGAGAAATCATCACAAATGCCCTAAGTCAAAACCTGCCTAAAAAGGAAGTTAACAGAAATGGCATCTTCCAGATTTGGAAACGTCCGAAATGGACTTGCCTAAAACGGAAAGGAAGCTAACCAGAAACGGAAACGCTGGGTAAGGGAAAAAATATGCATATGGAGGAGGGCGCCGAGAGGTCGACATGGAGGCCCTCATGTCATAGAGACAATGGCATATAGAGTTTAAAAGGGGAAGAAAAACAGCCTCGGGGGGAATCGAACCCGGGTCTCCCCGGTGGGACTCTGCCCCAGCTACCACTGGGCTAGGCGGCGGCGACTGTCAGAGAAGGGCCTCGGCCCCTCAACTACTTCTACTGCTGAAGATACGAATCGAAGAAAAGAGAAAAAAAAACAGAATAAAAGGAGGCGCGCCTGGGGTTCGAACCCAGGTCGCCGCAGTGAGCGCGCGGGGTCAAACCAGCTCGGCTAGGCTAGGGGTTCGGTTAGAACAGAGATTCGGGCCTACTTGACCAAACTACTAGGCCTGACCTAAGAACAGAGACGGGACGACGACTCCGGCGAGGCAACTGCGGCTACGGCGGCTCTGTGCCCTCGTTCAAAATGGGTGCGCGCGGGAGGACACCACGGGTTCACGAAGGGACGAACCCGAGCGGGGAATCGCGGCATCCACGCACGGCCAAACTACGCTGAACCCCGAAAACTTCAGACATGCCGGAGCACGCCGAGCACGAGACTAACACGATCGGAACCGCTCTACGGCGCCTAAAAGGCACGGGACGGATGGGAGAGGGAGGAGCGTTACCCAGCTCACCCTAGGACGCGACGGGGTCGACGGAGACGGGCTGACGGCGAGGCAACGGAGCTCTGAATTTTTGCCGCGGGCCGGACCGAGAGGAAGACGGAAGCAGGGGCGTCGAGGAACTTGACGATCCGGCATCAGAGTCGACGCCGTGGGACGAAGTCGACGACGAGGAAGAAGATGGACACGCCCGGGGCTTGAGTGGCCGGAGAGCTCGCTGGCGACGCAGGCGCGCTCTCAGGTGCGCTCGGGACGGAGTTGGCACGACGAATCTGGTGGTCCTCTCACCTGGCGGCGGCGGCGAGAGGAAGAGGGAAACCCTAGGGATCGCGTGGACACGGAGAGGGGATAAAGGAGGCTAGGGCGACGGGTCGAGCTCATGGCGCCCTCGTTCTCGGGTCCCCATGGCGACGGCGAGAGGAGAAGGAAAAGGTGGGTGAGGGAAGAGAACTGCCTGCTGCCAAAGGGACCGGCGCGCCCACGTGGACTGAAACTAGCGGGTACGCAAGGGTGCGGGTCTTGTGAAGGCAGGAGAGAGAAGCGAGCGGGCTGGGCGCCTCCCTGGCTGAGGGGCTAAGGGGCTGGGCCGGCTTGGAAGGCCGGAGCCTGTGGGGAGGCCTCATTGGGCTGCCATCTTCTTGCTGCCTCCTTTTCCTTTTCCTTTTAAAACCAAAAGGAAGAGAAAAGAAAGCACAGAGAAAAATGAGAAGAGTTTGAGTGAAAGGAAAATATCCCCAAACTCCTGGAATTCTCCACTATTTAAATAAATTGTAATGGGCATTTTTAGAGGTAGAAAAATAAGACAAGTTTGGAAATATTTCAAACTTGTGTCATTTTTGAACCTGACCAAAACAACTTCAATTGAGGAGGTTTTTGGCAGAGAGGTTTAGTGTAGGGAGCAAGAACTGCAGGGAGAAGATGAACATTAATTGAGAAAGGAAAAAAATTAGCACTTGATAAGGAAAGAAGTAGAGGGGAGGAGGAGATGGTAATGCAAGTTGAGAATGGAACATGCAACAACCTAACATGTGAGAGATCACAACAAACACATGATAAAAAGGAATGCAAGATGACAAGAGACACAAATGCAATATGGTAAAAAGAGCAAAACAAAGAAAAGAGAAACCCACATAACCAAACAAGATGAGGCCAAGCATGACAAAAACCCACAAGAATTGGATGAGGTCAAATTGATATATTGCCCAAAAAGGGAAGTTTACATCCAGGGTGTTACAACACTCCACCACTACAAGAGGATCTCGTCCCGAGATCTAGGACTGAAAGAACTCCGGATATTCGGAACGGAGGTGATCCTCGCGCCCCGTGTAGCTTCTCGGTCGGAATGGTGTGACCACTTCACTTTCAGGAATTTGATTGACTTGTTGCAGTCTTGCGCTCGGTTTCTTCAAGAATAGCAACGGGTGCTCATGATAAGAGAGATCTTCTTGAAGGTCAATCTCTTGAAGTTGATAGTGCGCTCAGAGTCTTGAAGCACTTAAGCTGTGACACGTGAAACACATCGTGCACGCTTGCAAAGTTGGATGGAAGCTCGTTGATAGGCGAGATCGCCTCTTTTCCCAATGATCTTGAAAGGACCCACGATCTAGGGGCAAGCTTCCTTTGATACCGAAGCGACGAGTGCCTTTCATTGAGAGACGCGGAGGTAGACATGGTCTCCGATTTCAAAGTCACATCACGGTGCTTATCATCATAATAGCTCTTCGGCGCGATTGCGCGGCTTTGAGATTCTCACAAATGACCTTGCACATTTCTTCCGCTTCGGATCAAGTCATTGCCAAGAAGTTGGCGCTCACCGTCTCGCACCAATTGAGAGGAGTATGGCACTTTCGCCATAGAGAATTTCGAATGGGGCCTTGCCGAACTCGCTTGGAAGCTGTTGTTGTAGGAGAACTCGCATATGGAAGACAATCTTCCCACTTCATACCGAAGGAAATGACACAAGCCCCGAGCATATCTTCAAGAATTTGATTAACTCGCCGACTTGGCCACTTGTTTGAGGATGGAAAGCTGTGCTGAAACGAATGTTGGTGCCCATGGCCTTCGAAAAGAATCCCAAAACTTGGAGGTAAAGATGCTGCCACGGTCCAAGAGATCACTTGAGGAATGCCGCAAGGAGACAATCTGGAGGTGTATAGCTCGCTAACCGAGCTGCTGTGATGGATTCTTTGATAGGAAGAAAATGAGCCACTTTAGTAAGCTTGTCAATGACAACGAAGATAGCATCATTTCCACGCTTGGACTTTGGAAAGCCATCACGAAGTCCATTTCAATATGATCAAACTTCCATTCAGGAATAGCAAGAGGTTGAAGGAGACCAGCTGGTCTTTGGTGTTCGCTTTCACTCTTCTCGCAGACATCACACTCATTCACGAATTGAGCAATTTCTCGCATCATTCGAGTCCACCAATATGACTGCTTGAGGTCATGGTACATCTTCGCATCTTGCCGGGATGAATGGATAGAAGCGAATTGTGAGCCTCGCTCATAATGACTTTTCGCAGATCACCCTTAGGAACCACAATCCGTCCTCAAAGAAAAGAGTGTCTTTGTCATCGACGTGGAAGCACTTGTACTTGAAATGCCCTTGTCGATACCACGCTTCACTTTCTTCACCATGGTATCCGAAGTTGAGCCTCACGAATCTGATCTTCCAAAGTAGGAGATACTATGAGGTTGGCAAGAAAGCCTTGAGGAACAACTTGAAGATTCAGCTTATGGAAGGCTTCACAGAGATCCGGTGAAAGGGCTTGAGGATTAGACTGTTGCGAGAAGCCTTCCTGCTCAAAGCATCTGCAATGACATTGGCTTTGCCGGAGTATATTCAATACTTGGGTTGTACTCTTGAATCATTTCACCCATCGAGTCTGCTCGAGGTTGAGGTTGGGTTGAGTGAAGATGTACTTGAGACTCTTGTGATCGGTGAAAATGTCCACTTTCCTTCCCAACAAGAGATGTCTCCACGTTATTAATGCATGGACAATCGCCGCCAACTCAAGATCGTGAGTGGGGTAGTTCTTCTCTGGGCTTCAATCTGGCGAGAGGTATAAGCCACAACTCTTTTCTCTTGCATTAACACAGCACCGAGACCTTGAAGAGAAGCATCACGTAAAACTTCAAATGGCTTGGATTCATCAGAGGAGTCGAACAGAGCTGTGACGAGTTTCTCTTTGAGGGTATTGAAAGCAACGCCACACTCGGGAGACCGGACATACTTCACATGCTTCGAGGAGGTTGGAAAGAGGCTTTGCAATCTTGGAGAAGTTCTCAACGAATCTTCGCAATAGCTTGCAAGACCAAGAAAGCTGGAGCTGCTTGACATTCGAGGAGGTTCCCAATTCACAATTGCGGACACCTTCCCGGATTAACAGCGATGCCCTTGGCGGAGATGATATGACCAAGATAAAGCACTTCATCAAGCCAAAATTCACATTTGGAGAACTTAGCATAGAACTGATACTCTCTGAGCTTGTCTAGCACCAATCGCAAATGTTTGGCATGATCCTTCTTATTCTTGGAGAAGACCAAAATATCATCAAGATAGACCAAGACGAATTCATTGGTGTAAGGATTGAATATGAAGTTCATCATCCGCGAGAATGTTGGAGGAGCATTGACGAGGCCGAAAGACATGACAGTATATTCATAAGAACCAAAGCTTGTTCTGAAAGCTGTCTTGGGAATATCTTGTTCACGAATGCGAATGATGATACCCCATACGAAGGTCAAGCTTGGAGAACACTGTAGCACCTTTGAGTTGCTCGAAAAGCTCATTGATGTTGGGAAGTGGATACTTGTTCTTGATTGTCTTCTTATTCAATGGACGGTAATCGACGCAAAGTCGGTCCGTGCCATCCTTCTTCCGGACAAAAAGAACACCACAACCCCAAGGAGATGAACTCGGTCTGATCAAACCCAGACGCTCTTGTTCATCGAGCTGCTTCTTCAATTCCTCAGCTCATCAGGTCCAAGCTTGTATGGACGCTTGCAACGGGTTCAAGGCTGTGCTCAAGATCGATAACGAACTCAATCGCCGATGAGGAGGCATACCCGAAGCTCTTCCGAAAGACATCTTGGTACTCACAAACGATCGAATATGAGAGATGGCATTCAGTTCGCCCTTCTCATTGAGAGAAAACAACCGAATAGTTTCATCACGAGAGGCATAGATGATCACATCATTAGAAGAGTGAGTCAATTGAATTTCCACGGCAGCACAATCAAGCTGAGCTTTGTGCCGATAAAGCCATCCATTCCGAGAATAAGATCAATATCCGAGTCACCAAGAACCATTGGTTTAGAAAGAAATCTATAATCGCCCATCTTGATAGAAACATCCGGACGCAAACATTAGATGTCATTTGCTTGCCCGGGACACAATCTTCAACGGAATAGGAATCTTTCCGTCACAAATTCATGCTTGGCAACAAAAGGTCTCGAAATGAAAGAAAGCGATGCACCAAGATCAAATAAAACTTTTGCGGGAATATCATTAATCGAGAGATTACCCATGATCACATCGGAAGAATCCTCCGCTGAGCTGCATTCATCATATTGACCTTGGCATACTTAGGATTATGCTTGACCACCGCATTCTTTGGAAGATTTCACAGAGGAGGAGGCGGAAGACGCCTCGTTGAAGCACTTGTTCAGATAGTGACCCTTCACGACACTTGTTGCAAGTGACCTCGAGAGCGGACGGTGGTAAGGAGCACTTGACCTTGGAGCTTGAGAATTAGACTTGTTTCGATAGCTTGGGTTGGGTGGGTGGGAAGATCCACGGCCACCTGAGTTCTTCTCTGGTAAGGCCGACGGAACGGAGGAGGGGCAGGTAAAACTTCGCCGCTTAGCTGCCACTTGAGAGGACGAAGAGGACTGAACTGCATCCCTGATTCTCTTCTTGGAAGCCTCGCATTTGAGTTGGGCCGCTTCTTGCTTGAGTGCCATGTTGTAGAAATCATCATACTTATCTGGCTCAAACAACACAAGAGGTAATTGCAGATCTTCTCTCAGACCACCTCTGAATTGATAGATCATACTCTTTTCATCAGGAACGTCTTGCTTAGCAAAACGAGCGAGCTTCTGGAACTGGATATTGTATTGATAGACAGACAAGGTGCCCTGCTTGAGATTGCGGAACTCCTCACGCTTGCTCTCAACAACACTTTTCGAATGTGATGAGCTCAAATCACGGCGGAACTCATCCTGTAATGACACGACCTCCTCTCGAATCTTTGTATTGTCTGGTACCACTCAAAGCAACTTGATCCTTGAGTTGAAACGATGCAAACTTGACAAAGTCCTCGTGTCCGACATTGCTATACCAAAGTGCTTGCAGATGTCCACTAACCAATCGTCGGCGTCGTGGCCTCGACACGTAAACCGAAAGACTTCGGTGATTAGCGAGGAACCGACCGAGAGTAGCAAAGTGTGGCTGATTGTTGCCTTGACCTTGATTGCCTTGATTGCCTTGATTGCCTTGCCCCGAGTACGTTCTTGCAAGAGCTGCAAAATCATCTCGAGCATTGGCATTGGTGGCTGCCATGATAGCTTGCCGTGCCTCTGGAGGCGGAGGTGGAGGTGGAGGTTGACCGATCCCCATCATTGCGATCCGGATTCAGACGCGTTGGCGGAGCCATCTCAAGAGGGTGACATCCGTTAGTCCTTTGATAGACAAATTGATAAGTAGAATCAACGGATAGAAATTGCAACATATAGCCTTCACAATAAACATTCAACAAGAATGAACGAATGAATTCCAAAGTTAATCATCACACGCCCATTAAGGTGAGAAGCCACTTAGAAAAGATATGGAAACAACATCATCTTAGAAACAAATCGAATATCACAACCGAAAACAAAAGATTGGCTGCTAGAATGAGCCGGAACAAACACATGATAGAGATTTCGCCCAAAGTGTTCGTGGTGGGGCCTACACGGACACGACGATAGCGGACGTCACGAATGACTAACAAGACGCCCCGAATCAGCATAGCCAAGGATTCTTTAAGACGCCTCGCGACCATCAGAATCGACCGTGAATGGGCGGACCACTAGACGTTGAACCCCAATCTCAAATCATACATCCGCCGAAAGAATATCCCGTAAGCTACTAGAATTCCCACCTATAAACTCCCAAACTTTCGGTTATGCAATCTGGTGTTGGGGATACAGGGACACAAAATATATCACCCAAACTAACAATACCTAGATCCGGATGTATCCATCCGTCAACACATAACCAAGAAATCCTCGAAATCATGTACCTCGACCTTGAAAAACATCCGTTATGCAAGTCATGGCAATACTCAAGACTCGCCACAAGATCGGGCTATCAGGTTATCTCACCAACAATCGCACAAAAGAGATTTCGATGTCGGCAAAACTCGTATTCCAGAATCGCAACGATAAAATTGTGACGACAACACCTCGGAGCTCAACTCCCCGGACACCGCCACAACCCCTAAATGTCGAGGCACCAAGAACAATGTTCTCGTCACAAAACCATCGAACGATTCCAAGATACCCACGTGATCCTAAAAAAATTTTTAGTGAAATTTGAGAAGAGAAGAGTCAAAACTCACGTCAGATACCTCACCAGAGCGATTTAAGGACCGAGGAGTAAAAGAATCCTACTCTCCGATATATAATCCTAAGACTCAAAACATTTTCCATTCTAGACTCAACAACGCCAAACAAACAATCAAGTAGGGGCTCCTAAGTCGGGAAGGCTCGATACCAACTTGTAACGCCCGATGCGGCTATATCTCCCACGTGTCGAGGCACGACTTAGAGGCATAACCTCATTGAAAGCAATGTCGCAAGTGAGGTAATCTTCACACAACCCATGTAATAATTAAGGGAAAGATACATAGTTGGCTTACACCGCCACTTCACACAAGACATAAATAAACATCCATCATTCAGAGTACACTCAAGGTCCGACTCACGGAACCAAAATAAAAGAAGATACCCCAAATGCTACACAGGTCCCCGAATCGTCCCAACTGGGCACCACTATCGATCATCCGAAAAGACACATAGTAACGACCACGCCTCGTCGAACTCCCACTTGAGCTCGGTTGAATCACCTGCACGGCCTCATCGGAACTCGCAACTGTTTTGAAGTATCCGTGAGTCACGGGACTCAGCAATCTCACACCCGCGAGATCAAGACTATTTAAGCTTATAGGAAGGACAGAGTAGTAAAGTGGAGCTGCAGCAAGCGACTAGCATATATGGTGGCTACATCGCAAAAGAGAGCGAGAAGAGAAGCAAAGCACGGTCGTGAAACTAGTAGTGATCAAGAAGTGATCCTGAACTACTTACGCCGCATAACTCCAACACGTGTTCACTTCCGGACTCACGAGAAGAGACCATCACGGTTACACACGCCGTTGATGTGTATTTTAATTGAGGTCAACTTCAGGTTTTCTACAACCGACATTAACAAATTCCCATCTGCCTCATAACCGCGGGCACGGCTTTCAAAGATATTACCCGCAGGGTGTCCCAACTTAGCCCATTATAAGCTCTCACGGTCAACGAAGGATATTCCTTCTACCGGGAAGACCCGATCAATCTCGAATCCCGGACTACAAGACATTTCGACAGAATAAAACAAGACCAGCAAAGCCGCCCGATTGTGCCGACAAATCCCGATAGGAGCTGCACATATCTCGTTCTCGTGGCACATCCGGATGAACACTACGACGGCAACGAAGATGCCCCAAGTTGCCCTGTGGTGGCACCGCAAGTGGCTCTAGTTTGGACCAACACTCGAGGAGCATTGGCCCGGGGTTTAAAATAAGATGACCCTCGGGCGCGAAACCCGGGGAAAAGGCTTAGGTGACAAATGGTAAAACCAATGTTGGGCCTTCTTTGGACGAGTCTTATTCAAAGCGAACCGTCAAGGGGTCCCATAAATCACCCAACCGTAAGGAACGCAAAATCAAGGAACATAACACCGTATGACGGAAACTAGGTGGCAAGAGTGGAACAAAACACTAGGCATAAGGCCGAGCCTTCCACCCTTTACCAAGTATATAGATGTGTTAACTTATAGCAGATGTATATATATTGTGATATCCCCAACAAGTAAACATGTTCCAACAAGGAACAATATCTCCATGTTCCAACAAGGAACAAACTTCAGCTTCACCTGCAACTAGCAACGCTATAAGAGGGCTGAGCAAAGCGGTAACATAGCCAATCAACGGTTTGCTAGGAAAGGTTGGTTAGGGGCTGACATGGCAATATGGGTGGCATGATACAGCAAGTGGTAGGGATCGCAGCATAGGCATAGCAAAAGAGCGAGCAACTAGCATAGCAAAGATAGAAGTGATTTCGAGGGTATGGTCATCTTGCTCGCAATGTTCTCGAGTTGTCGAAAGCTTGATCCTCGAAAACGTTCTCAACAGGTTCCTTGTTCACGTACTGCCTCCGGCCTACCCAAAGCAACAACACAAACAAAGGAACCACAATAAATCACGGTGCAATGCACAATCAACATGATGCAAACATGACATGATATGCGGAAGTGATATGCAATGTGTATGGCGCCCGGAAGGTAAATGAAAAATCAGGCATCATCTTGGCAAACCAAGCGTGCCATCGGAAAGATGAGATGATTTCGGTAGAAATCGATATAGAGATCACCGGAAACGGATGCACGGGTTGGATATGGCGAGCAAAACAAGAATGGTGAGAAACCTTCAATAACAGCATGATGTACAAAGCCATGTTCGTGTGCAAACTACCTCATAGCATAAAGCAAATAAATATGCCCATGAAAAACAACACATAAACATGATGCAAAAAGACATGATCATAAACTGCTCAAATGCAAAAACTAATGCCACCACTGAGTTGGTGGGATTTTTCTACCCCAAAAACATATATAATATGTTAGGGTTGCAGTAGAGAAATCATCACAAATGCCCTAAGTCAAAACCTGCCTAAAAAGGAAGTTAACAGAAATGGCATCTTCCAGATTTGGAAACGTCCAGAAATGGACTTGCCTAAAACGGAAAGGGAAGCTAACCAGAAACGGAAACGCGGGGTAAGGGAAAAAATATGCATATGGAGGAGGGCGCTGAGAGGCTGACATGGTGGCCCTACTGTCATAGAGACAGTGGCATAGCAGGTTTAAAAAGGGGGGAAGAAAACAGCCTCGGGGAATCGAACCGGGTCTCCCGGTGGGACTCTCGCCTCACTACCACCGGGCTAGGCGGCGGCGATCGACGAGAAGGGCCTCGGCCCTCAACTACTTCTCTGCTGAAGATACGAATCAAGAAAAGAGAAAAAAACAGAATAAAAGGAGGCGCTACCGGGTTCGAACCAGTGTCGCCATGATGTGTGCTGGGTCAAACCAGCTCGGCTAGGCTAGGGGTTCGGTTAGAACAGAGATTGAGCCTACTTGACCAAACTACTAGGCCTGACCTAAGAACGAGAGACGGACGACGACTCGGCGAGGCAAGCTGCGGCTACTGGCGGCTCTGTGCCTCGCTCAAAATGGGTGCGCGCGGGAGGACACCACGGGTTCACGAAGGGACGAACCCGAGCGGGGAATCGCGGCATCCACGCACGGCCAAACTACGCTGAACCCCGAAAACTTCAGACATGCCGGAGCACGCCGAGCACGAGACTAACACGAATCGGAACCTGCCCTACGGGCGCCTAAAAGGCACGGGACGGATGGGAGAGGGAGGAGCGTTACCCAGCTCACCCTAGGACGCGACGGGGTCGACGGAGATGGGCTGACGGCGAGGCAACGGAGCTCTGAATTTTTGCCGCGGGCCGGACCGAGAGGAAGACGGAAGCAGGGGCGTCGAGGAACTTGACGATCCGGGCACCGTAGTCGACGTCGTGGACGAAGTCGACGACGAGGAAGAAGATGGACACGCCCCGCGGGGCTTGGAGTGGCCGGAGAGCTCGCCGGCGACGAGGCGCGCTCTCAGGTGCGCTCGGGACGGAGTTGGCACGACGAATCTGGTGGTCCTCTCACCTGGCGGCGGCGGCGAGAGGAAGAGGGAAACCCTAGGGATCGCGTGGACACGGAGAGGGGATAAAAGGAGGCTAGGGCGACGGGTCGAGCTCACGCCCTCGTTCTCGGGTCCCCATGGCGACGGCGAGAGGAGAAGGAAAAGGTGGGTGAGGGAAGAGAACTGCCGCTGCCAAAGGGACCAGCGCCCACGTGGACTGAAACTAGCGGGGACGCTGGTGCGGGTGCGCCAAGGCAGGAGAGAGAAGCGAGCGGGCTGGGCGCTCCACAGGCTGCGGGGCTAAGGGGCTGGGCGGCTTGAAGGCCGGAGCCTGTGTGGGAGGCCTCACTGGCTGCCATCGCTGCTTGCTGCCTCCTTTTCCCTTTTCCTTTTAAAACCAAAAGGAAGAGAAAAGAAAGCTGAGAGAAAAATGAGAAGAGTTTGAGTGAAAGGAAAATATCCCCAAACTCCTGGAATTCTCCACTATTTAAATAAATTGTAATGGGCATTTTAGAGGTAGAAAATAAGACAAGTTTGGAAATATTTCAAACTTGTGTCATTTTTGAACCTGACCAAAACAACTTCAATTGAGGAGGTTTTTGGCAGAGAGGTTTAGTGTAGGGAGCAAGAACTGCAGGAGAAGATGAACATTAATTGAGAAAGGAAAAAATTAGCACTTGATAAGGAAAGAAGTAGAGGGAGGAGGAGATGGTAATGCAAGTTGAGAATGGAACATGCAACAACCTAACATGTGAGAGATCACAACAAACACATGATAAAAAGGAATGCAAGATGACAAGAGACACAAATGCAATATGGTAAAAAGAGCAAAACAAAGAAAAGAGAAACCCACATAACCAAACAAGATGAGGCCAAGCATGACAAAACCCACAAGAATTGGATGAGGTCAAATTGATATATTGCCCAAAAGGAAGTTTACATCCGTGGTGTTACAACACTCCACCACTACAAGAGGATCTCGCCCCAGATCTAGGACTGAAAGAACTCCGGATATTCGAACGGAGGTGATCCTCGCGCCTGTGTAGCTTCTCGGTCGGAATGGTGTGACCACTTCACTTTCAGGAATTTGATTGACTTGTTGCAGTCTTGCGCCGGTTTCTTCAAGAATAGCAACGGGTGCTCATGATAAGAGAGATCTTCTTGAAGGTCAATCTCTTGAAGTTGATAGTGCGTTCAGAGTCTTGAAGCACTTGCGAAGGCTGTGACACGTGAAACACATCGTGCACGTTTGCAAAGTTGGATGGAAGCTCAAGTTGATAGGCGAGATCGCCTCTTTTCCCAATGATCTTGAAAGGACCCACGATCTAGGGCAAGCTTCCCTTTGATACCGAAGCGACGAGTGCCTTTCATTGAGAGACGCGGAGGTAGACATGGTCTCCGATTTGAAAGTCACATCACGGTGCTTATCATCATAATAGCTCTTCGGGCGCGATTATGCGGCTTTGAGATTCTCACAAATGACCTTGCACATTTCTTCCGCTTCGTGATCAAGTCATTGCCAAGAAGTTGGCGCTCTGTCTCTGCACCAATTGAGAGGAGTATGGCACTTTTCGCCATAGAGAATTTCGAATGGGGCCTTGCCGAACTCGCTTGGAAGCTGTTGTTGTAGGAGAACTCGGCATATGGAAGACAATCTTCCCACTTCATACCGAAGGAAATGACACAAGCCCCGAGCATATCTTCAAGAATTTGATTAACTCGCCGACTTGGCCACTTGTTTGAGGATGGAAAGCTGTCTTTGAAACGAATGTTGGTGCCCATGGCCTTCGAAAAGAATCCCAAAACTTGGAGGTAAAGATGCTGCCACGGTCCAAAGAGATCACTTGAGGAATGCCGTGCAAGGAGACAATCTCGAGGTGTATAGCTCGCCAACCGAGCTCTTTGTGATGGATTCTTTGATAGGAAGAAAATGAGCCACTTTAGTAAGCTTGTCAATGACAACGAAGATAGCATCATTTCCACGCTTGGACTTTGGAAAGCCGACCACGAAGTCCATTTCAATATGATCAAACTTCCATTCAGGAATAGCAAGAGGTTGAAGGAGACCAGCTGGTCTTTGGTGTTCTCGCTTTCACTCTTCCGCAGACATCACACTCATTCACGAATTGAGCAATTTCTCGCTTCATTCGAGTCCACCAATATGACTGCTTGAGGTCATGGTACATCTTCGTCTTGCCGGGATGAATGGATAGAAGCGAATTGTGAGCCTCGCTCATAATGACTTTTCGCAGATCACCCTTAGGAACCACAATCCGTCCTCAAAGAAAAGAGTGTCTCTGTCATCAACGTGGAAGCACTTGTACTTGAAATGCCCTTGTCGATACCACGCTTCACTTTCTTCACCATGGTATCCGAAGTTGAGCCTCACGAATCTGATCTTCCAAAGTAGGAGATACTATGAGGTTGGCAAGAAAGCCTTGAGGAACAACTTGAAGATTCAGCTTATGGAAGGCTTCACAGAGATCCGCTGAAAGGGCTTGAGGATTAGATGCTGCGATAAGCCTTCCTGCTCAAAGCATCTGCAATGACATTGGCTTTGCTCGAGTATATTCAATACTTGGGTTGTACTCTTGAATCATTTCACCCATCGAGTCCGCTCGAGGTTGAGGTTGGGTTGAGTGAAGATGTACTTGAGACTCTTGTGATCGGTGAAAATGTCCACTTTCCTTCCCAACAAGAGATGTCTCCACGTTATTAATGCATGGACAACGCCGCCAACTCAAGATCGTGAGTGGGGTAGTTCTTCTCGTTGGGCTTCAATCTGGCGAGAGGTATAAGCCACAACTCTTTTCTCTTGCATTAACACAAAGACCGAGACCTTGAAGAGAAGCATCACAGAAAACTTCAAATGGCTTGGATTCATCAGAGGAGTCGAACAGAGCTGTGACGAGTTTCTCTTTGAGGGTATTGAAAGCAATGTCACACTCGGGAGACCGGACATACTTCACATGCTTCGAGGAGGTTGGAAAGAGGCTTTGCAATCTTGGAGAAGTTCTCAACGAATCTTCGGCAATAGCTTGCAAGACCAAGAAAGCTGCGGAGCTGCTTGACATTCTGAGGAGGTTCCCAATTCACAATTGCGGACACCTTCCCGGGATTAACAGCGATGCCCTTGGCGAAGATGATATGACCAAGATAAAGCACTTCATCAAGCCAAAATTCACATTTGGAGAACTTAGCATAGAACTGATACTCTCTGAGCTTGTCTAGCACCAATCGCAAATGTTTGGCATGATCCTTCTTATTCTTGGAGAAGACCAAAATATCATCAAGATAGACCAAGACGAATTCATTGGTGTAAGGATTGAATATGAAGTTCATCATCCGCGAGAATGTTGGAGGAGCATTGACGAGGCCGAAAGACATGACAGTATATTCATAAGAACCAAAGCTTGTTCTGAAAGCTGTCTTGGGAATATCTTGTTCACGAATGTGAATCTGATGATACCCCATACGAAGGTCAAGCTTGGAGAACACTGTAGCACCTTTGAGTTGCTCGAAAAGCTCATTGATGTTGGGAAGTGGATACTTGTTCTTGATTGTCTTCTTATTCAATGGACGGTAATCGACGCAAAGTCGGTCCGTGCCATCCTTCTTCCGGACAAAAGAACACCACAACCCCAAGGAGATGAACTCGGTCCGATCAAACCAGACGCTCTTGTTCATCGAGCTGCTTCTTCAATTCCCTCAGCTCATCAGGTCCAAGCTTGTATGGACGCTTGCAAACGGGTTCAGTGCCAGGCTCAAGATCGATAACGAACTCAACTGGCCGATGAGGAGGCATACCCGGAAGCTCTTCTGGAAAGACATCTTGGTACTCACAAACGACTGGAATCTGAGAGATGGCATTCAGTTCGCCCTTCTCATTGAGAGAAAACAACCGAATAGTTTCATCACGAGAGGCATAGATGATCACATCATTAGAAGAGTGAGTCAATTGAATTTCCCTGGCAGCACAATCAAGCTGAGCTTTGTGCTGATAAAGCCAGTCCATTCCGAGAATAAGATCAATATCCGAGTCACCAAGAACCACTGGTTTAGAAAGAAATCTATAATCGCCCATCTTGATAGAAACATCCGGGACGCAAACATTAGATGTCATTTGCTTGCCCGGGGACACAATCTTCAACGGAATAGGAATCTTTTCCGTCACAAATTCATGCTTGGCAACAAAAGGTCTCGAAATGAAAGAAAGCGATGCACCAGTATCGAATAAAACTTTTGCAGGAATATCATTAACTGAGAGATTACCCATGATCACATCAGAAGAATCCTCTGCCTGAGCTGCATTCATCATATTGACCTTGGCATACTTAGGATTATGCTTGACCACCGCATTCTTTGGAAGATTTCACAGAGGAGGAGGCGGAAGACGCCTCTGGTTGAAGCACTTGTTCAAGATAGTGACCCTTTGCGACACTTGTTGCAAGTGACCTCGAGAGCGGACGGTGGTAAGGAGCACTTGACCTTGGAGCTTGAGAATTAGACTTGTTTCGATAGCTTGGGTTGGGTGGGTGGGAAGATCCACGGCCACCCGAGTTCTTCTATTTGGTAAGGCCGACGGAACGGAGGAGGGGCAGTAAAACTTCGCCGCTTAGCTGCCACTTGAGAGGACGAAGAGGACTGAACTGCATCCTGATTCTCTTCTTGGAAGCCTCGCATTTGAGTTGGGCCGCTTCTTGCTTGAGTGCCATGTTGTAGAAATCATCATACTTATCCGCTCAAACAGCACAAGAGGTAATTGCAGATCTTCTCTCGGACCACCTCCGAATTGATAGATCATACTCTTTTCATCGTGAACGCCTTGCTTAGCAAAGCAAGCGAGCTTCGAACTGGATATTGTATTGATAGACAGACAAGGTGCCCTGCTTGAGATTGCGGAACTCCTCACGCTTGCTCTCAACAACACTTTTCGAATGTGATGAGCTCAAATCACGGCGGAACTCATCCTGTAATGACACGACCTCCTCTCGAATCTTTGTATTCTTGGTACCACTCAAAGAACTTGATCCTTGAGTTGAAACGATGCAAACTTGACAAAGTCCTCGTGTCCGACATTGCTACTACCAAAGTGCTTGCAGATGTCCACTAACCAATCGCCGTCTGTGGCCTCGACACGTAAACCGAAAGACTTCGCTGATTAGCGAGGAACCGACCGAGAGTAGCAAAGTGTGGCTGATTGTTGCCTTGACCTTGATTGCCTTGATTGCCTTGATTGCCTTGCCCTCGAGTACGTTCTTGCAAGAGCTGCAAAATCATCGAGCATTGGCATTGGTGGCTGCCATGATAGCTTGCCGTGCCTCCGGAGGCGGAGGTGGAGGTGGAGGGTTCGACCGATCCCCATCATTGCGATCCGGATTCAGACGTTGGCGGAGCCATCTCAAGAGGGTGACATCCGTTAGTCCTTTGATAGACAAATTGATAAGTAGAATCAACGGATAGAAATTGCAACATATAGCCTTCACAATAAACATTCAACAAGAATGAACGAATGAATTCCAAAGTTAATCATCACACGCCCATTAAGGTGAGAAGCCACTTAGAAAAGATATGGAAACAACATCTGTCTTAGAAACAAATCAATATCACTGGCGAAAACAAAAGATTGGCTGCTAGAATGAGCGGAACAAACACATGATAGAGATTTCGCCCAAAGTGTTCGTGGTGGGGCCCACACGGACACGACGATAGCGGACGCCACGAATGACTAACAAGACGCCCCGAATCAGCATAGCCAAGGATTCTTTAAGACGCCTCACACCATCAGAATCGACCGTGAATGGGCGGACCACTAGACGTTGAACCCCAATCTCAAATCATACATCATCCGAAAGAATATCCCGTAAGCTACTAGAATTCCCACCTATAAACTCCCAAACTTTCGGTTATGCAATCTGGTGTTGGGGATACAGGGACACAAAATATATCACCCAAACTAACAATACCTAGATCCAATTGATCCATCCGTCAACACATAACCAAGAAATCCTCGAAATCATGTACCTCGACCTTGAAAAACATCCGTTATGCAAGTCATGGCAATACTCCGACTCGCCACAAGATCGGGCTATCGGGGTTATCTCACCAACAACTGCACAAAAGAGATTTCGATGTCGGCAAAACTCGTATTCCGAATCGAACGATAAAATTGTGACGACAACACCTCGGAGCTCAACTCCCCGGGACACTGCCACAACCCCTAAATGTCAGGAGGCACCAAGAACAATGTTCTCGTCACAAAACCATCGGAACGATTCCAAGATACCCACGTGATCCTAAAAAAAATTTTAGTGAAATTTGAGAAGAGAAGAGTCAAAACTCTACGTCAGGATACCTCACCAGAGCGACGAAGGGACTGAGGAGTAAAAAGAATCCTACTCTCCGATATATAATCCTAAGACTCAAAACATTTTCCATTCTAGACTCAACAACGCCAAACAAACAATCAAGTAGGGGCTCCTAAGTCGGGAAGGCTCGATACCAACTTGTAGCGCCCGATGCGGCTATATCTCCCACGTGTCGAGGCACGACTTAGAGGCATAACCGCATTGAAAGCAATGTCGCAAGTGAGGTAATCTTCACACAACCCATGTAATAATTAAGGAAAGATACATAGTTGGCTTACAACGCCACTTCACACAAGACATAAATAAACATCCATCATTGAGTACACTCAAGGTCCGACTACGGAACCAAAATAAAAGAAGATACCCCAAATGCTACACAGTCCCGAATCGTCCCAACGGGCACCACTATCGATCATCTGGAAAGACACATAGTAACGACCACGCCTCGTCGAACTCCCACTTGAGCTCGGTTGAATCACCTGACCGCCTCATCGGAACTCGCAACTGTTTTGAAGTATCACGTGAGTCACGGGACTCAGCAATCTCACACCCGAGATCAAGACTATTTAAGCTTATAGGAAGGACAGAGTAGTAAAGTGGAGCTGCAGCAAAGCGACTAGCATATATGGTGGCTACATCGCAAAAGAGAGCGAGAAGAGAAGCAAAGCACGGTCGTGAAACTAGTAGTGATCAAGAAGTGATCCTGAACTACTTACGCCAGCATAACTCCAACACCGTGTTCACTTCCGGACCACGAGAAGAGACCATCACGGTTACACACGCGTTGATGTGTATTTTAATTGAGGTCAACTTCAGGTTTTCTACAACCGACATTAACAAATTCCCATCTGCCTCATAACGCGGGCACGGCTTTGAAAGATATTACCTGCAGGGTGTCCCAACTTAGCCCATTATAAGCTCTCACGGTCAACGAAGGATATTCTTCTACCGGAAGACCCGATCAATCTCGAATCCCGGACTACAAGACATTTCGACAAAGAATAAAACAAGACCAGCAAAGCCGCCCGATTGTGCCGACAAATCCCGATAGGAGCTGCACATATCTCGTTCTCGTGGCACATCCGGATGAAAACTACGACGGCAACCGAAGATGCCCCAAGTTGCCTCGTGGTGGCACCGCAAGTGGTTCTAGTTTGGACCAACACTCGAGGAGCATTGGCCCGGGGTTTAAAATAAGATGACCCTCGGGCTCGCGAAACCCGGGGAAAAGGCTTAGGTGACAAATGGTAAAACCAATGTTGGGCCTTTCGGACGAGTCTTATTCAAAGCGAACTGTCAAGGGGTCCCATAAATCACCCAACCGTAAGGAACGCAAAATCCAGGAACATAACACCGGTATGACGGAAACTAGGTGGCAAGAGTGGAACAAAACACCGGGCATAAGGCCGAGCCTTCCACCCTTTACCAAGTATATAGATGTGTTAACTTATAGCAGATGTATATATATTGTGATATCCCCAACAAGTAAACATGTTCCAACAAGGAACAACATCTCCATGTTCCAACAAGGAACAAACTTCAGCTTCACCGCAACTAGCAACGCTATAAGAGGGCTGAGCAAAGCGGTAACATAGCCAATCAACGGTTTGCTAGGAAAGGTTGGTTAGGGCTGACATGGCAATATGGGTGGCATGATATGCAAGTGGTAGGCATCGCAAAGATAGGCATAGCAAAAGAGCGAGCAACTAGCATAGCAAAGATAGAAGTGATTTCGAGGGTATGGTCATCTTGCCGCAATGTTCTCGAGTTGTCGAAAGCTTGACCCTCGGCGTTCTCAACAGGTTCCTCGCTCACGTACTCGCCTCCGGCTCTACCCAAAGCAACAACACAAACAAAGGAACCACAATAAATCACGGTGCAATGCACAATCAACATGATGCAAACATGACATGATATGCGGAAGTGATATGCAATGCGTATGGCGCCCGAAGGTAAATGAAAAATCAGGCATCATCTTGGCAAACCAAGCGTGCCATCGAAAGATGAGATGATTTCGTAGAAATCGATATAGAGATCACCGAAACGGATGCACGGGTTGGATATGGCGAGCAAAACAAGAATGGTGAGAAACCTTCAATAACAGCATGATGTACAAAGCCATGTTCGTGTGCAAACTACCTCATAGCATAAAGCAAATAAATATGCCCATGAAAAACAACACATAAACATGATGCAAAAAGACATGATCATAAACTGCTCAAATGCAAAAACTAATGCCACCACTGAGTTGGTGGGATTTTTCCACCCCAAAAACATATATAATATGTTAGGGTTGCAGTAGAGAAATCATCACAAATGCCCTAAGTCAAAACCTGCCTAAAAAGGAAGTTAATGAAATGGCATCTTCCAGATTTGGAAACGTCCGAAATGGACTTGCCTAAAACGGAAAGGAAGCTAACCAGAAACGGAAACGCTGGGTAAGGGAAAAATATGCATATGGAGGAGGGCGCCGAGAGGTCGACATGGTGGCCCTCATGTCATAGAGACGATGGCATAGCAGGTTTAAAAAGGGGAAGAAAAACAGCCTGGGGAATCAACCGGGTCTCCGGTGGGACTCTCGCCTTGACTACCACTTTGGGCTAGGCGGCGGCGATGTCGAGAAGGGCCTCGGCCCTCAACTACTTCTCTCGTTGAAGATACTGAATCAAGAAAAGAGAAAAAAGCAGAATAAAAGGAGGCGCGCTGGGTTCGAACCTGTGTCGCCGCATGAGCGCTGTGGGTCAAACCAGCTCGGCTAGGCTAGGGGTTCGGTTAGAATGAGATTGGGCCTACTTGACCAAACTACTAGGCCTGACCTAAGAACAGAGACGGGACGACGACTCCGGCGAGGCAACTGCGGCTACGGCGGCTCTGTGCCCTCGTTCAAAATGGGTGCGCGCGGGAGGACACCACGGGTTCACGAAGGGACGAACCCGAGCGGGGAATCGCGGCATCCACGCACGGCCAAACTACGCTGAACCCCGAAAACTTCAGACATGCCGGAGCACGCCGAGCACGAGACTAACACGAATCGGAACCTGCCCTACGGGCGCCTAAAAGGCACGGGACGGATGGGAGAGGGAGGAGCGTTACCCAGCTCACCCTAGGACGCGACGGGGTCGACGGAGACGGGCTGACGGCGAGGCAACGGAGCTCTGAATTTTTGCCGCGGGCCGGACCGAGAGGAAGACGGCGAGGGCGCCGAGGAACTTGACGATCCGGCATCAGAGTCGACGTCGTGGGCGAAGTCGACGACGAGGAAGAAGATGGACGCGCCATGGGGCTTGAGTGGCCGGAGAGCTCGCCGGCGACGAGGCGCGCTCTCAGGTGCGCTCGGGACGGAGTTGGCACGACGAATCTGGTGGTCCTCTCACCTGGCGGCGGCGGCGAGAGGAAGAGGGAAACCCTAGGGATCGCGTGGACACGGAGAGGGGATAAAAGGAGGCTTGGGCGACGGGGTCGAGCTCGCGCGCCCTCGTTCTCGGGGTCCCCATGGCGACGGCGAGAGGAGAAGGAAAAGGTGGGTGAGGGGAAGAGAACTGCTGCTGCCAAAGGGACCGGCGGCCCACGTGGATGAAACTAAGCGGGAATGCAGTGGAGGCTTGGTCAAGGCAGAGGAGAGAAGCGAGCGGGCTGGGGCGCTCTCCCTGGGCTGCGGGGGCTGAGGGGGCTGGGCCGGCTTGGAAGGCCGGAGCCCAGGTGGGGAGGCCTCGCTGGGCTGCCACTGCTGCTGCTGCCTCCCTTTTCCCTTTTCCTTTTTAAAAACCAAAAGGAAGAGAAAAGAAAGCACAGAGAAAAATGAGAAGAGTTTGAGTGAAAGGAAAATATCCCCAAACTCCTGGAATTCTCCACTATTTAAATAAATTGTAATGGGCATTTTTAGAGGTAGAAAAATAAGACAAGTTTGGAAATATTTCAAACTTGTGTCATTTTTGAACCTGACCAAAACAACTTCAATTGAGGAGGTTTTTGGCAGAGAGGTTTAGTGTAGGGAGCAAGAACTGCAGGGAGAAGATGAACATTAATTGAGAAAGGAAAAAAAATAGCACTTGATAAGGAAAGAAGTAGAGGGGAGGAGGAGATGGTAATGCAAGTTGAGAATGGAACATGCAACAACCTAACATGTGAGCGATCACAACAAACACATGATAAAAAGGAATGCAAGATGACAAGAGACACAAATGCAATATGGTAAAAAGAGCAAAACAAAGAAAAGAGAAACCCACATAACCAAACAAGATGAGGCCAAGCATGACAAAAACCCACAAGAATTGGATGAGGTCAAATTGATATATTGCCCAAAAAGGGAAGTTTACATCCAGGGTGTTACACGTACAAATATTGATACAATACCAGTTATGAGGTTTACATCATTATGTCCATAACAGTGTCAAATGAAGGTGGATTAGGTTCAAGTGGAGGCAATATGTGGTGCATGTCAAAAGTATACTACTAATCCAAACTTGATCTAGTTTGGACTAGTAGTACTTTCGATGTGCACCACATGTTGCCTCCACTTGAATCTAATCCGCCAGTACAAGATATTTAATCATCATCATGGTCATTACCATCAACAGTATTTATTTAATCACCACTAACACTAGCTAATAATAATCATCATAGTCGTTACCACCAACCCTAGCTATTTTATCATCATAGTAATAGTGTAGCACATCATCATCCTGAAACTCATTTCTAGCTAGCTAATCACTCCTGCTGCTCTCTCTTAGGTAAAACAACATAAAACATGTGTAGCTCTCCTCCTTGATCGAGTTGGAGCATGCAGATGAACCTGTCTCCTAATCGTGGAAAGCGCCTCTGTTTGCTGCCCCTAGTACTTCTCTGCGCTCCCCAACACATATTTGGTCCAGTCTTGCACTATTAAGCATTCGTCGCTAATCTTGAATGCACTAAAGTAATCTGAGGATATCTTGGCGAAGCTGATAATACTCATGGTACCTTTAGTCTCGATCCCATAAGGCACAACATTCATCGGGAGTCCTGTTGAAGAACATCGATGGTAACATACTTAGCAATGAAGTTTAGCTTCAAAAATAATGTATGAAAAAGATGCAATGAGGACAAATAGTAAAAATCTTACCATCCTTCCTAAATGGATGTGACCGTAGTTCATTACGAACACTATTGGTCGCACATTTTCAGTACTAACATTTCTAAATCCAGGAAGAAAATTTGTCTTGACAGTATCAAGATCCTCAAGCCATGAAACATAATGACTTAGCTCCTCACAGTTTAGTTCAGCTTCGGGACAGTAGTAGGTCCTGTCTACCAAGCGCTGGACATGTTTGCTTGCATCGAAATAAGCTGACAATACAAATTAGTTGTCAACTATTTTTGAATAAACAATATCAAAGACATAAATATGGTTGAGAAACTTACATAATGGTATAACTGGAGGCGTCTGCACATCGACCTAGATGTCGGTATTACCTTCAATATCATCTTCCGGACGAATATCAAAGGTGATAACCATATCGACTCAAATGCATAAGTCTTGCATAGTGCTCGCCATGTTTTGCATCCAAAATAGGTGTAGTCGTCTGAATCAGTATAATTTTGCATGGAAAATATAACCATGCTCGGTCTTCAAATAAACTTTCTTTACCTCCGCAGATGACTGAAACCTATCTTATTCAATACAAAAACTCTTGCATGGCGGGGATACGCTAGTATAATAGTAAAAAAATATAAGTTCAAGCAAATGAAGCAGATGTCATGCTTAGCTACGAAAAAAGACTTGTCGTTATGACTTCATCAGATCCACTTCAAGTTCTCGCCCAGCTTGATGTCAAGCGCCTATCATCATCTAGGAAGATTCGTCGACAAAGCCGCCATTGCTCGTCTTCGCAGATTTGCAAATACCAAATCCTTTTCATTGTCGACATTTCCTATGTTCATAGTTAAAACATTAATTGAAAATCGATCAAGACAACTACCAGGATACTCAACACATAAACCGGGGCACTCGATATTTCCTTCATATTCGCACAAGTCATGCCAAAATTCACGAAAAAATCCGCATGACCTTTGCTAAAATAGGACATATCGGCGCCTGAAATTTACCGAACGGAAATGAATCAACACTCCGCAAAACATAGGCCACTCAAGGTGTAACATGCAAACATGACCGCCACTTGGATATTGAGCAACACAAGATATACATTTCAAAATATCTTATAGGACTCAAATTAGCATGCATTCAATAAGCAAAAGTAAATCATCTCATGCGTCCCTACATCATCGAATATTATCACTAATACATCACGAATAGTGTCATACATATAACATCACTACTACAACTAAAACCCTAGCACACGACGGTATCGGCGCGGGCGGTGGACACCCACAAAGAAGGAACCATCACGGGATCATAGCTCGGTGAGATCCCCGGAGAACTGCCAGTATTGGAGAACGACCTGTGCTCCAACGCAAACAAGTAGCGACGGACGTGCGCGTCCTCCTCATCGACACGGTGACGCACCACCTCCATGGAGTCCTCGAGCCTCGGATCGCCATCGCCCATGCGACCGCCACCAAAGAAGGTTCAGTCAACGACAGTGGCTCCTCACCAACCTGTGCCCCCCGGTAGGTAGCGCCTCCCAGTACCACCCCGACGGAGCCCAGTCCCGGACATGGCCGATCTGGTCAAGCAGGTGTCGTCCTCCGCCGACTCGACGACGAGGATGCAGGATAGGCATCGTCCACGTCGAGGCGGGAAAAATTGTTTTAACTAAAAAATAGCAACAAGTTCTTACTAACTAGTTCTATTAATTCAACTAGTTCTTACTAAAAATAAACTTACTATAAATAAAAATATTCTAGTACCTAATTAGTACCTAGTTCTTACTAACTAATTAGTACCTAGGAACTACTGCCCTAATTACCATCTAATTTGATGAACCTATAGGGGTGGAAAGTGGTAGCGGATATTTCAATTATCCAACTATAAAGTGAAATAAGTGGTCAAATTTTACTCGTTTTATGATTCATCTTAGAAATTTGATTCGTTTCACCCTTACATGAACCCTAACTCATTTGAGACGATCCGCATCCGATTTGTTTCCACTCGTACATGAACCCTAACTAATTTGATGCAACTAAAATATAAAAACCCTAGGCGAGGTAGGGAGAGGGAGGAGCGGGCGTGCTCACCTCGGGTGCCTGCGACGAGGAGGGGCAGGGTGGCGCCGAGGTCGGGGTTGGGGCTCGGGCGCATGGCGGATGGCGGCCGACGCCGAGGTCGGGTCATGGGCGGCGTCCGGGCGGCGTTGAGGTCGAGGCGGGCGGCGTTGAATCTGGGGCGGGCGTGAGGGTGCGGAGGCCTTGGTGACGACGACGGCGGCCGCGCCGACGGCGACGGCAATGGCGGATAAAGGAGAGAGTTGGATTTGGGGAAGTGGCGGCGTGGGGAAGGACGAACCCGTGGTTAAGTCGGCGATGAGCATGAGCGCGTTCCAGAAAAGCGCTGCTGCAATCTTAGCTACAGCGTGTTCCGTGATACACGCTACTGCTACTCCTTTCTCTTTTTTTCCTTTTTCATTTAGTTTTCTTCACATTTTATTTTTTTCCTTTCACCTTATTCTATTTCTTTCATTTTCAATTACCTTTCTATTTTCTTTCTATTTAATTTTATAACCTTTATTAAAACGCGCTGCTACAAATGAAGTAGCGGTAGCGCGGTTCGTCATAGGTCACTACAACTATGTGTAGCCTATCGGTTAAGCCGTGTGAATTTTAGTAGCAACGTGTTTAAAGACAGACGCGCTACTGCTAGATCTTTATCTGCAGTAGCGGTTTGTCTTGGGTTGCCATTACTACTTAGCACCAGCGTGCTTTTTTGACCCACGCCATCGCTAAAGTTCTGTGTATAAGGTTTTCCCTAGTAGGGGGGGGGGGTGGTGGGGGGGGACCCCCCAAGGATCGTGTCGTACCTTTTTTTAAGGGAAGGTCATCATGGCTAGTTTTATTAGATCAAAAAACAATTACATCGTTCACCAGCTGACTAAGTAAGAACCCAGGTGGTTCATTACACCAGCTCTCATTACGTTTATTACAAAAAACTAAATTTAGCTAGCTCATGTGCTACTGAATTTGCATCACGAAAACAATGCTTGAAGATGACCTTCCCAATTAACGTTGCCATATCTACGTACAAACAAGGATAGTGTCGTACCTTGTTGTGGATGAGTTGATCGCTGATTTTTTGGCTTCCATAACTGTCTGCACGTGCGTCGCCCCCCTGTCTCTTGCAACTAACGTTAACCTCAACTGCTCAGCCCATGGACAGCCTAATCCCATTTCAGGCAAAGCACAAAAGAAAGTAAAATGTCAGCCCAAGTTGGACTACGCACCTAGTCACGCACATATCGCTAACCTCCTGTTTGTACAAAAACAATCGCTAACCTCTTCGTTTCAACGCTTTTTGATCTAAACCGACGCATGCGGCTGCAAGGGCCTGCTGATCTATCCGAGTCTTCATGGCGCCGCCATGAAGAAGGGCAGAAGGGAAGGGGACACCGGGATTGGCAGCTACTTGCCGGCAGACCGGCCGCGCGGATGAGCGGCAACAACACGAGAAGATCTTTCTACCTGTTCTATGCTCGAGTCTTCGCCTAAAATTTCCACCAGTTTCCAATCGGAAACTAGAAGAGGATTAAACGAGATCCTCCATGGCAGCATAGGATGCACTATTAATCCTTACTTTAGTTCAACCCTTGATCTTTAATTTGTTCAAATCTGTGTGGTTTGTGCCATTCAAAACTACAAATAGGAAATACTTGATTGTCCACATATGCTTGTGTATATATGAAGATAATTAGGATACGAGAACAATGGAAAACATTTGCTAGGGCACTTGCATCTAACTGCCCAAGACCCCAATCGATCATTTGTCGTTAATCAATCTATCTACTACCACTATAAAAGGAAGAAAAGGGCAAATCCAAACAATCAGAACCATCCATTAGCAAGATCTAATGGCCCTTAATCCTTCGGTGTTTAACGCTGCAAACCACGCATTAAGCTATCGCTAACCCAGCCCAGGCCCCCGTTTAAAAACAAAAACAAAACCGCCCGCACAACCTATCGCCCACTCTCGCCCACTCCTCCCGCGCCCTTCGCCGCCCGCCGCTGGAGCCGCCGCGGGTAGAGCCGGAGCCACCCGCCCCCCGGACCCTTCGCCGCCCGCGGGTAGAGCCGGAGCCGCCCCCGCCCACAGGGGTCACGTCGGAGCTGCCCCACAGCTGGAGCCGCCGCAGGTCGCGTCGGGGCTGGCCCGCCGCTGGAACCGTCGTAGGTCACATCGGAGCCGCCCCGCCGCAGGTCGCGCTGGAGCCGCCCGCCACGGGAGCCGCGAGCAGCTGGTCTCCGTTGGCCTTTTCCACACCTCCACGAGCAAGCGACCCACACGCACACCACTCTCCGCTGCACCAGGTGCTTGTGTTATTGCCTCAAAGATTGTGGTGTTAATCTGTGAGGTCTCGATCTATATTTCCATGGATAAAGTTCGAATTACAACGAGAGGAGGAGCGAGGAGGAAGATAACATGAGCTATTCTCTCTCTGCCTATCTGTCTCCAGCCGTTTTCCTTGCCGTCCTGATTACAGTGGTGATAGCCGGTTATATACGCACATGGCCTAAGGCCCATTCCGGCCCAGCAAGCCGAGACGGAAGACGAGGCTTGCGCGTGGGCCGCGCGAATGAACTTGGCGCCTCCTCCTGTGTACTCTGCACCTTGTCGCTGACACTCCCCCTTTGTTGAGATACGGCTTGCCCGCAAGCCGGCGCGCGCGGGAATTTTTGCTTGATAGCTTCGAAGTCTTCCCAAGTTGCTAGATCAGCTGAATCGCCGGATCACTGAAGGAGGACTTGTCAACACGATGGATCACTTGCCTCTGCAGAATTTTCTCTGGTACTTGCACTGCCGCTTCAGGTGATGGTAGTTGAGGAAGAACTTGATGTGTGGGCTTGAGAACTTTGCGTAGAAGAGACACATGAAACGCCGGATGGACCTTGCTGGTGATTGGGAGATCCAGACGATAGGCAACTTCTCCCACACATTCCAGAATAGTGTAGGGACCGAAGAATTTGTATGACAACTTATGATTAGCACGCGGAGCCACCGACTTCTGTATATATGGTTGCAGTTTGAGAAAGACCTGATCACCCACAGAAAAGCTTCTTTCAGTTCTGTGTTTATCAGCTTGCGCCTTCATCCTTTGCTGAGCTCGTAGGAGTTGTTGCTTGACTGATTCAAAAATCACTTGTCTGTGTTCAAGCCATAAGGACAGGTCTGTTGAAGCAATGGTACCATCTGGAGCAATGCCAAAGTGCCTAGGAGAGTGGCCATAGATAATTTCAAAGGGACTTTTTGCAGTGGCTGAATGCCAGTTGGTGTTGTACCAATATTCACACAAAGATAACCACTTCGACCATTTGGAGGGATGTGCACTGACAAAGCAACGGAGGTAGCACTCAACTTGTTGATTTACTCTTTCTGTTTGCCCGTCAGATTGAGGGTGTCGAGCTGAACTCATACGCAGTTGCGTCCCCTGGACATGTTGGAACAATTCCTTCCAAAACTGGCTGGTGAATATACGATCGCGATCAGAGACTATTGACAAGGGCATACCGTGTAGCTTGTAAACATAATCTAAGAAGGCCTCGGCCACTGTCTGCACTGTGAATGGGTGATGAAGTGGTATGAAATGACCATACTTGGACAACTTGTCGATCACTACTTGGATACAGTTATAACGCCCAGACTGCGGCAGCCCTTCAATGAAGTCCATGGTAACCATTTCCCATGGAAGATTAGCGACTGGCAGCGGCTGAAGGAGGCCGGGGTATGGTACCTGCTCTGGTTTCGCTTGCTGACAGACAAGGCAGCACTGAACTGCTTGTTTGATGAAGGTTTACATACCAGTCCATCTAAATAGCTGACGAATACGCTTGTATGTTACGGGGAACCCAGAATGTCCTCCGAGAGGCGAGCTATGAAATGCACTGACAATTCTGGACTGTAGCTCATTGTCTGCACCCACCCAAATGCAACCATCTGTACATAACAATTCATTCTTCAAGGAAAATTTACTATCTGCCTGCGGGTCCATGGTTAATTTCTGGACAAGTTTTAGCGCAACCTCATCATGCTGATAACTTGCAATAATATCAGGAAACCAAGCTGGAGATGCACTGGAGACAGTTTGAAGTTCAACTGTAGTATGGGGTCGACGTGAAAGAGCATCAGCGGCACTGTTTTCTGTTCCCTTGCGGTACTGAATAATGTAACGCAACCCCATCAATTTTGTCATTGCTTTTTGCTGCCAACTGGCGTGTAGACGCTGTTCAGACAAACTAGTTAGACTGCGCTGATCAGTTTGTTTAATAAATTCACTGAAGAGCAGATACTGACGCCAGTGTTCAACAGCTAGGAGAATGGCCAAAAATTCTTTTTCATAGACTGACAGGGCTTGATTGCGTGGGCCCAAGGCCTTGCTGACATAAGCGAGGGGGTGGTCGTCTTGCATCAGTACTGCAACAATGCCCACATCACAAGCGTCAGTAGCAACCACAATGGTTTTCTTAAAGTCCGGTAAGGCGAGGACCGGTGCAGTCATCAAGGCTTGTTTAAGGGAACGAAAAGCAGCGTCTTCAGTTTCAGACCAATGAAACACTGTCCCTTTCTTTAGAAGTGCAGTGAGAGAGCGACAGATTATCCCGTAATGACGGATGAACTTTCTATAGTACCCTGCCAGACCAAGGAAGGCACAAACTTCCTTGACATTACTTGGTGTAGGCCATGTGTCAATTGCTGTGATCTTGGTGGGATCCGTGGAAACACCAGTTGTGCTAATTATTTGACCAAGATACCCAACCTGCTGTTGGGCAAACGCGCAATTGGAGAGCCTGACTCGCCATTGGTGCTTAGCAAGCATTGACAAAACCTGTTCCAGATGTGGCAAATGCTCCTCAAAGGTGATGCTGAACACCAGGATGTCATCGAAGAAGACAATAACAAATTTACGGTTCCCTGGGGACAAAGTGTGATTCATTGCAAATTGAAATGTGTTGGGAGCTCCAGTCAGACCACACGATACCACTGTGAATTCGTAGTGACCAAGATGGGTTTGGAAGGCAGTTTTGTACTCCTCACCAGGAGCTAACCTGATTTGATGGTAGCCTGATCGCAAATCAAGTTTAGTAACCCAGCCAACACCAACCAGTTCATCAAGGAGCTCATCGATAACTGGTATAGGAAATTTCCCTTTAACTGTTATGGCATTGAGATGACGGTAATCAATGACTGGTCGCCATGTCTCATCTTTTTTCTTGACCATCAGAAGAGGAGACGAAAAGGGACTGTTGCTAGGTCGAATGACTCCACTGGCCAGCATCTCTTGAATCTGACGCTCTAGTTCAGTTTTCAGAGCTGGGGCTATGCGATAGGGACGCAATGCGACTGGTGTTGCTCCAGGGATAATTGGGATGGTGTGGTCATAAGCGCGTCTAGGAGGAAGACCTGTGGGAGGTTCAAAAACTTGCTTGAATTGATCCAAAACAGACTGCACTTCTGGATGAATTGGGAGGTTCTCAGTAGTGAGCAGGGAGCAGAACTGTAACATAGCCACTTGAGGAAGAACTGCTGCAGAACCCAGCAGTATAACTTCTGAACCCATATGAGAAAAGGATAACCAATGGTTCTCCCAGTCAACTAGCATGGGACTGTGTGTTGACAGCCAGTCCAGCCCAATAATGCCATCGTAACTGCCTAGAGGAAACAACTTGAAGTCACAACTGAACTTATGCCCAGAACAAGACCACACTCCTTTTAGTAACTGCTGATGACAGGGAACTGTAGCTCCATTGGCCATTTTAACTGAAACCTTCTGTATAGGTGACAGATCTTGCAATTTGGGAGCAAGAGTAGTATCCAAAAAGGAATATGTGCTTCCAGAGTCAATGAGGACTGTGAGATTAAGTCCCTGTAACTGGACCCTGAGTTGCATTGTTTTAACTGACACATCAGTTTTCGCACCCAGTGCTGCTGCTGAAATTGATAACATGTGAACCTCATGGTGTGCCCTGTAGTTGTCTGTCTCGAAATCCTCTGAATTTTGCAGGAATTCAATCATTTCTTGCACTACATGGAGTTGGACTTCTTTCCCACAAACATGGTCCTTGCCCCATATCTCTTCACATGTAAAGCAGAGTCCCTTAGCTTTGCGAAAGGCACGCAGAGCTCCCCATTTGTCTGTCGAAGAATGAGCAAGAGGAGGTCGTTTCTCTTCAGATAGACGCTGGACAGACTGACTTCCACTGGAAACTGGTGGTGGTGGGAGTGGAAGAGCAGAAGCTTTGCGCTGAAAAGGAGTGGCCACAAGGGAAGGCGCTGAACCAGATCCCAATTCTTCATGTAATAAAGCAAGTTGGTAAGCCGTATCCAAGTCCACTGGTTGTTGAATGCCTACAGCAAGTCTGACTGATGGTTTCAGACCGTCCATAAATCATGGCACGTAATGAACGGTGTTGGGTGAACTCTCGTATGCTGACAGCTGATCAAATAATTCTGAGAATCTATCCACATAGTCTTCGACTGAACCAGTTTGTTGTATGCTGAAAAATTTCCTCAGAATTGTTTGATGTAAGTTGCGGCCAAACCTTGATTGAAGAAGGCGACAGAACTCATCCCATGAGATGTTTGGTACTCTTCTGCGCACTGATTCCAGCCATCTCGCCGCTGTGCCTTCGAACAAAGCGGTTGCCATAGAAATCCACTGCACTGAAGGAGTGTCACGCCCCCGATGCGGCTATATCTCCCACGTGTCGAGGCACGACTTAGAGGCATAACCGCATTGAAAGCAATGTCGCAAGTGAGGTAATCTTCACACAACCCATGTAATAAATAAGGGAAAGAGATACATAGTTGGCTTACAATCGCCACTTCACACAAGACATAAATAAACATCCATCATTCAGTACACTCAAGGTCCGACTACGGAACCAAAATAAAAAGAAGATACCCCAAATGCTACACAGATCCCCGAATCGTCCCAACTGGGCACCACTACTGATCATCTGGAAAAGACACGTAGTAACGACCACGTTCCTCGTCGAACTCCCACTTGAGCTCGGTTGAATCACCTGCACTGGCCTCATCGGAACCTGCAACTGTGTTTGGAAGTATCTGTGAGTCACGGGGACTCAGCAATCTCACACCCGCGAGATCAAGTCTATTTAAGCTAATAGGAAGAACAAGGTAATAAAGTGGAGCTGCAGCAAGCGACTAGCATATATGGTGGCTACTTCGCAGAAGAGAGCGAGAAGAGAAGCAAGGCGCGGTCGTGAAACTAGTAGCGATCAAGAAGTGATCCTGAACTACTTACGTCAGACATAACTCCAACACCGTGTTCACTTCCCGGACTCCGCCGAGAAGAGACCATCACGGTTACACACGCGGTTGATGTGTATTTTATTAGAGGTCAACTTTGGGTTTTCTACAACCGGACATTAACAAATTCCCATCTGCCTCATAACCGCGGGCACGGCTTTCGAAAGATATTACCCTGCAGGGGTGTCCCAACTTAGCCCATTATAAGCTCTCACGGTCAACGAAGGATAACTCCTTCTACCGGGAAGACCCGATCAATCTCGGAATCCCGGACTACAAGACATTTCGACAAAGAATAAAACAAGACCAAAAAAGCCGCCCGACAGCCGACAAATCCCGATAGGAGCTGCACATATCTCGTTCGTGGCACATCCGGATGAACACTACGACGGCAACCGAAGATGCCCCAAGTTGCCTCAGGTGGCACCGCAAGTGGCTCTAGTTTGGACCAACACTCGAGGAGCATTGGCCGGGGTTTAAAATAAGATGACCCTCGGGCTCGCGAAAACCCGGGAAAAGGCTTAGGTGGCAAATGGTAAAACCAATGTTGGGCCTTTTTGGACGAGTCTTATTCAAAGCGAACTGTCAAGGGGTCCCATAAATCACCCAACTGTAAGGAACGCAAAATCAAGGAACATAACACCGGTATGACGGAAACTAGGTGGCAAGAGTGGAACAAAACACTGCATAAGGCCGAGCCTTCCACCCTTTACCAAGTATATAGATGTATTAATTATAGCAGATATATATATATTGTGATATCCCCAACAAGTAACCATGTTCCAAAAGGAACAACAACTCCATGTTCCAATAAGGAACAAACTTCAGCTTCACCTGCAACTAGCAACGCTATAAGAGGGCTGAGCAAAGCGGTAACATAGCCAATCAACGGTTTGCTAGGAAAGGATGGTTAGGGGCTGACATGGCAATATGGGTGGCATGATATAGCAAGTGGTAGGCATCGCAGCATAGGCATAGCAAAAGAGCGAGCAACTAACATAGCAAAGATAGAAGTGATTTCGAGGGTATGGTCATCTTGCTCGCAATGTTCTCGAGTTGTCGAAAGCTTGATCCTCGAAACGTTCTCAACAGGCTCCTCGTTCACGACTCGTCTCCGACTCTACCCAAAACAACAACACAAACAAAGGAACCACAATAAATCACGGTGCAATGCACAATCAACATGATGCAAAACATGGCATGATATGCATGATGAGATATGCAATGCTTATGTGCGCCCGGAAGGTAATGATGAACCAGGCATCAACTTGGCAAACCAAGCATGCCACTGAAAGATGAGATGATTTCGTTGAAATCGATATAAAGATCACCGAATCGGATGCACGGTTTGCAAATGGCAAGCAAAACAAGAATGGCGCAAATCTGCCATTAACAGCATGATGCCACTTAGCAAGCAACAAATAATTAAGCTACTGCACCCAAACGTAACAACAAAGCACATGGCAGTGATCTACACATGATGCTCGACAAAAGATGAGCACTGAGCTACGGCTAGTTCACATCATAACAGGTTCAAACAAGCATGGCAAAAGTGCATTAATAATCAGGCTGGACATGGCAAAAACAGCATCAGGTTGCAATGTTCAGAGCAGCAAAACTACATGCTACAGGACCTTAAAATAGCAAAACATGGCATGGCATGAATCTACTCAAAGCATATTTCAAAAGTCCCTTACTGACCATAAGCCAAAAAGGACTAGAAAATATAGTAACACCCATGTCAAAATTGAAAGTTTCGTTAACAGATTCAGCAACTAGACATGTCAAAAACTGATAACGAGAGGGCATGTTTATTACAAGCTCAATGCACTCACTACAGAGCCTCAAATGATAAACTAAGCATACATACATCAAGAAGACATGACATAGAAGACATACATGGCAAGAACAATAACATAGCATAAATGGATCAACCACAACAAGCTAGGCAAAATTGAATAACACGTATACAATCTGCCAGGAAACATTTGATAGCAAAAGTAGAGCTCGATTGACTCAAGCTATGGCATCCCATAATTGCAAACAAAGGCATGGATGGATAGAGCAAGACATGTTTTACAAAACACCCTTACTGAAGTATCTCAAAATATGCATAGATCTCTCGGTATCATCAAGTAAACATGGCATCAAAATCAGCTAAAACAGGGCTGAAATCAGCAACATTAGGACACCTACTTTGCATGCTTGTGCTAGTCACCACATAGATCACAAAATACATGGCATACACCCTGGAAAGATGACATGGCATTTTACAAAACACATGTAGGAATCAAATTCATGGGGTGCACACATTAATCATGGCAAAAATAACAAAAGTGCAAGTTCTGATAAAAATCAGCAACTAACATCACATAGCACTCTTCCAACAGCATTTCGGGCATCAAGATGAGCTCAAATGAAAATGATGCAATGGAATGAAATGATCTACTCTTCGAGACGAACATTTTGACATATTATACGCGAAAAATGGATCTACGGATGCGAAGATATAGCACGTCGAAAATTGCACAAAATATCACTAGATGCAAATGACTTAGGAAAAAAAAGGAGGGGGAGAGAGAAGTCAACGGGTGCGGTTCCCGAGGTCGGATCGGGCCGGATCGGCGCCGGATCGGGCGACGGGCGGCGGCTGAGGGCGGCGCTGGCTCGCGCGGAGCCCGGCGAGGAAGGAGGAGGCGGCGTCGGTGGAGGGCGCGGTCGAGCGGCCTACGGGCTGGGTCGGCGGCCGGGCCAAGCGGGCGGCGGCGCCGACCGGCCGGGCGGCGAAGCTGGCCGGGCGGAAGAGGCGGCGCGGAGGGCGTCCGGAGGCGGCGGCGGCGGCGCGCTTCGGCGGCGGCGGTCGGGAGGCGCCATGACCGGCGGCGCGCGCAAGAATGTGCAGCTCCTATCGGGATTTGTCGGCACAATCGGGCGGCTTTGCTGGTCTTGTTTTATTGCTGTCGAAATGTCTTGTAGTCCGGGATTCGAGATTGATCGGGTCTTCCGGTAGAAGGAGTTATCCTTCGCCGACCGTGAGAGCTTATAATGGGCTAAGTTGGGACACCCTGCAGGTAATATCTTTCAAAGCCGTGCCCGCGGTTATGAGGCAGATGGGAATTTGTTAATGTCCGTTGTAGAAAACCCAAAGTTGACCTCTAATAAAATACACATCAATCGCGTGTGTAACCGTGATGGTCTCTTCTCGGAGTCCGGGAAGTGAACACGGTGTTGGAGTTATGTCGACGTAAGTAGTTCAGATCACTTCTTGATCGCTACTAGTTTCACGACCGCGCCTTGCTTCTTCTTCTCGCTCTCTCGCAAGTAGCCACCATATATGCTAGTCGCTGCTGCAGCTCCACTTTATTACCTTGTTCCTTCCTATTAGCTTAAATAGACTTGATCTCGCGGGTGTGAGATTGCTGAGTCCCCGTGACTCATGATACTTCCAAACACGATTGCAGTTCCGATGAGGCCGGTCAGGTGATTCAACCGAGCTCAAGTGTGAGTTCGACGAGGAACGTGGTCGTTACTACGTGTCTTTTCCAGATGATCGAGAGTGGTGCCCAGCTGGGACGATTCGGGATCTGTGTAGCATTTGGGGTATCTTCTTTTATTTTGGTTCCGTAGTCGGACCTTGAGTGTACTCAATGATGGATGTTTATTTATGTATTGTGTGAAGTGGCATCGTAAGCCAACTATGTATCTCTTTCCTTATTTATTACATGGGTTGTGTGAAGATTACCTCACTTGCGACATTGCTTTCAATGCGGTTATGCCTCTAAGTCGTGCCTCGACACGTGGGAGATATATCCGCATCGGGCGTGACAAGTTGGTATCGAGCCGACCCGCGTTACACGGATGGTTGCGACAGGTGCGCGGTCATGTTGTTCATGACGTTTGTGACCCGTCATGGCACGCGGCATGGCACATGTACCGGATGGATGCATGACGGTTGTGCCAAGAGGGAACGTTTCGTGGCCCGACGAGGACGTCGGTTCCTCCGAGTGGGGGTGTATGTAATAGCACGGCTTATTAGGGATGATAGACTACTCATATCAATAAGGAATTCCTTCTTTTCCGGAGCCCATTGGACGAACTCCAAAGTTAAGCGTGCTCAGCTTGGAGTAGTTTCAGGATGGGTGACCGACCGAAGTTGCTCCCGGGTGCGCACGAGTGAGCACAAAGTGCGCAGAAAAGACTAGTATTGATCTGTGGGGCCAGTCTAGATCCTGCCAGGAGTAACGATCACCGGCGGGTGTGTCCGGGGCGTTACAAGGAGTGCCCCAGAACCTGAAGTAGTCCTCGCAACGCGTCTGCCATAGTTTTGGGTTTTCTCCATTGAAACAAGGAAGTTCGATTCGAGGACCGAGGCCAAAAACATCAGTAGCATTCTGTCGGAAATTTTCAATAGAATTCAGTGGAGGTCTCTGAATGAGTTGATCATGCTGCATACCTCTGACGGGAGGCGGGACATAGGTCCTATGTCCAGACCCCCGGTTTTCATTATTGACGTGGTGCCCTTTGGGGCCAGTTGGGCTGCTGTCAGGTACCCTTACGGGCGTAGCCGACGCGCCTCGAAGTGGATCAGACGAATTCGCCACGGATCGGTCGAGCCCCTGACACAGCTCGTCGATGTCGACCCCGATAGATAGCTTGACCTCGTCGATGCGGCCCGAGAGTCGATCGAGCTTGGCGTCGATTTGGGCGATCGCTTGCGCCATCGAGTCGGCGCGGTCGCTGTTGGCCTTGTCGAAATCCGCCCGGAGCAGATCGTAGATGGCCTTGGTCTCCGGCGAAATCCGATCCATGGCTGCGGCCCGGAGCTTGTCGGCGAGGCGGGTGTGGCGGTGGTGGACCGGAACAGCCGCCGGATCGAACGGCTCTGATGCCAGATTGTGAGGTCTCCATCTATATTTCCATGGATAAAGTTCGAATTACAACGAGAGGAGGAGCGAGGAGGAAGATAACACGAGCTATTCTCTCTTTGCCTATCTGTCTCCAGCCGTTTTCCTTGCCGTCCTGATTACAGTGGTGATAGCTGGTTATATACGCACATGGCCTAAGGCCCATTCAGGCCCAGCAAGCCAAGACGGAAGACGAGGCTTGCGCGTGGGCCGCGCGAATGAACTTGGCGCCTCCTCCTGTGTACTCTGCACCTTGTCGCTGACATAATCTTTTAGGATCACTAACTTGCTGGATTAATTTGTTCTGTCCAGTGAGGAAGTGATGGTGCACGAGGACGAGCTTCCTAGACAAGAAGATCTCCGTACTCTTCTCGGTGATGCAAAGTTGAGGTTTGGATTTTGGCATCCGCTCTATTGCTTTGTCGGACGAAACTTAATTGTTTGTTTTTATTACAGCTTAGATCAGTCTGTTTTAGACTTTTAGTGCTTATCTTTCATTCAGGGCTTCAAACCGCACTCGATTGCAAAACAAAATTCAGACAACCGATTTCTGAATCCTAGACTTTCTCATAGTTATAACTTATAAGACCTGCAACCATCGAATCTTTTGGTTGCACTCTCAGCTGATATATGAGATCGATCATCTCATCCTACCTGTTCAGAATTGCGGATTCCCGAGTTCCTTTTTTGATTCTGTTGATTGTAATGTTAAATATGGCTCCTAGTTGGATACATACTTGCCTAAACGATTGGTGCAGCTGCAGATCATCTATATTGATTCTGGAGACCGATTCTTGGTGCTGCTGCAGATCGTCTACATTGATTCTGGACGTTGATTCTTCATTTACCCTTCTTATTACCATTTGCTAACTTAATCACCTCTCTCTCTCATGTTGGTTCTGAAGATCTTTTATGTGTCATGTCGACAAAGGCGTTTGATAAGAGATCCAAGCAGGCTGCATGTGAGGTGAATCAAGGTAATCTATATGATGTAGTCCAGGATAAACTCCTCTCCTTCATGTTGTTTCTAGATATGTTATTTTTCAGTGAATTACTACTGAAGCATTGATTTAAGACTATTCTTGGTCATGTAAGAAAGCTGAGATTTATTTTGGCCATGTGATTTCCGTAAACATATCCTGTGAACATTTTCATAGAAAGTTCCCCTCATATCAAACTTTTTTATTTCTTCTACACAGGAAGTTGGTAGAATATGCAGCAGAGTTTTGTGAATTTTATGCCAGGTGAGCCTCTTTTATTTTAATGCTTCAGTCCTAATGTAGCATTTTTCTAAGCTTTTGAGGAACACTATTGTTCTGTTTTCTGAGCTCTTGAGCATTTGCCTGTGAAAAAAAAAGATCTATAACAATTGTCTTCTAATCCCAGTGATAGTTGTACAAATCATTTGTTCAATCATAATTTTTTCGATGGGTGACGTAGACTGAATGAGAAAACATTTAATCACAGGTTTGTTGCCTCCATGTTAAACACGGAAGAAATGGGGTTTCAGATCAGCAAGGCAAGAATAGCTTTATTGTTTCTCTGTTCTTTCCTTATTCTCACACAACAGAAAAACTAAATTTATTTCTTTTGCACTTTATGTTTCTTAATGTTTTCAGACTAATACAGAAGAATAAAAAACTAACTGTTGATGTTTTGTCTGTCCAGCTAGCCGCCAAGTCAGATAAAAGTGTCATCTGATACGAGAAAGTACTACTGTTTTCATTTATAAAAGATACATAAGTGTTAATTTGTCAAGTCTGTTAGTTGATAACCTTACCTGATGTTAAGAGGGTGAGTGGTTAGTGTAAAATAACTTTGAGATCACCTCCTTTTGCAGTTTTGACCAATTTTTTCTTCACATCATTTTGAAATTCTTAGTTTGTTTTTTGAGTTATCCATATTGTACCCATGTCATGCTGAATGAACGTGCATGCTGTGAGAGAGATAGATGGAAACTGTAATTCTTCAGTGTCATTGTACATTATGTAGAGTTATATTTTGAAAATTACTGTTCCGATGTCTCATCAAGGTTGAGGCTCATATTGTTTAAGAATGCTGCTCACCAATTAACCATTGTTTTTGGCTCACCCAACTTATGTAAGCATGTACAGAATTAGACTGAGAAACACAAATCAGATATATTGGTTCACTAAACTCACAGTTATCAGGGAGAAATAACATAAACTCTTTTGTTTCAAGCATTTTTTATTATTAAGTTTCCTATATCTGATCTACTTCACACATTATATAACTATTAAACTGCTAATAATTATTCACATCGGCATCTCTGAATTCATCATGAGAACATGGTATCTGTCTCTCTGACAATGTGTCCTGATGATCTGGCTTATCTTAATGTTGTCAGACTGATACAGAAGAACTGAAAACTAACTACAGTTTGGATGTAACAACGTACACGGCATAGCTCGACACCACGTAGAAGTCAGGAGAGCGCCCACGTCGCCTAGGTTGAATTCAAGTTTTGCCTCCATTTTATCCAGATCCTTGCTATTGTGGTTAGGTTTTAGAGATCAGAGTTGTTGTATCTATGCAAGTGAAGAGTACTCCATCTAAATCTGATTGCAGAACAAACAACACGTTTCAAATACATGCTTTTCAACTTCCTGCAGGAGGGTGAGTGGATTAGTCGCCGATTAGTGCGTTCACTGTTGTTGAATAAACTGGCTTCAGCTCTGATGCATGTGAACTGTGAGGTGTTTTTGGTATGGGAATGATGAGGTTCTGATGGTCTATTCCTGATTGCAAGGTTTGGGTATGAATTAAATTTGCGTCCAAACTTGGCAATTATCTTCTATGAATTTAGGCATTGTTCACATGTCATTTGAGTCAAACAGAAATATGCTTCTGAAATGCTCCAATTTGCTGCTTTTCACATTTTGAGAAGGTTGTTTATTTCGTATTATTCAGGTTATGCTAAAGCAGAAGGCATTGTGCTGACATTTTTTAAGCCTTACTTGATTTTGATATGTGGTTAGCCGTTTGCCCTTGCACCAAAAACAAACACTATTCCTATGTCTTACTTAGAAGCAAAGGTGCATTAATTATTAACTGGTTGATATATGTTCCATGGTGGGTGGCATAGAAAACAAAGCTTCTTTCTAAGACATGATGTTCTGTTACTGGCAAAAAAGTGTTAGAATTTATAAGTACTTATTCAAAGAAAATAAAAACTGACTGGAGAACTGTTTGCTTCTACCATTCCTTTCAAGTTAAGGCAAAAATCATATTGGCATGTAGCTTGTGCTCCTGCAGAGTTCTTTTTGTTTTGATTTTCTGTAATGTTAAAGGCATATCGAATAATGAAATTGCAATAGTTATGATCCCTAGACCCGACAAAAAACTGATGAGAGTATTAGGCGGTGGCAGGTATCAGGCTACAATAGCTGAATTGCAAGTCTTCTGATGAGGTATTGTGATTCACCTGATATGCTTATATGGCCGTGTACCTTGTGTGCAGGTTTGCATTGCTATCTTGAATATTTTTCTCTGTCTTTCTGAACCTTTTACTCTGCTCAGCTTCTGCGGCAAGGTGGAGCAACCTTACAGTGCAAAGATGAAGAAGGGGCAATTCCTCTTCATGGTGCTTGTGCTTGGGGGTATGCATTATTTATTTGCATTGAGCTTATACTTCCTTGCCCCAAGGAGAAGGTTTCATGCCCCAAGAAGTAGAATACGTATAGACAGGCACCCATCGGGATCAAGAAACCAAAGTCTGGGCCCTGTTAACTACTCTCTCCGTTCCAAAATAGATTACCCAACTTTATACTAACTTTGTACTAAAGTTAATACAAAGTTGAGTCATCTATTTTGGAATGGAGGGAGTACAAAGCAAGTCGATGCCAGCATACATATGACAAACTGATGGGCCTGTCAGAGCGAACCCCTGGTTGAAATTTATCAAAAGACTGGGTGGTAAACTGAGTGGTAGTCTTAGTATCTTAATACACAACTTGCCTACTATGGGAATTGTGTTTATGTTGTTATGGGATTATGGAGTTATGATCTAAAAAAATTATGGAGTTACGATCTAAAAAGAACTATGGAGTTGTGTGCAAAGAAAGGACATAATGTTTCTCAAATTGCCCTTTGTATCTCTATGTTTTGCACTTTATCAAAGGCGCAATTAGTTGAGCTCTCAAGCCAAGTTTTTCTAGCATGATTTCACTTGTGGTGCCTTGCGAGAATTTTGAAGAAGGAAATATTTCGCCTATGACAACCTAGAACTTGCTAGCTGTGTAGTCCGTTGTTTACCATGGTAGGGTGATATCCTATTTTTTTCTAAGTAGATATAGTAATATTTTGATATGGTATAATACATATCATTTCCTAAATTGAATAATACAATCTTCTACAAAATTAAATATCAAGAAACTGGATGCAAATTAATTGTGAAATAGCACCACTAATTTAATGGTGCAATCTAAAGAACAATTGAACAATTGTTTTTTTATCAAGCAATTCGGCGACAACAGTCAACAATGCCAAGGTTCAGTTCATCAAGGAGATAACTACTCGTACAATGTCCATTGATACAACACCCTGGCCTGGCAAACAAAAGACGTGCGTTGATGAAGACGTGCGTTGCACATGCTGCTTACTAGTAGGGAATTAGTGGAAGCACGACACGGTTTTATATAAGGAATTAGCGGAAGCACGACGCGGTTTGTCACGTACATGATGATGCATGTCGTTCATTTAGGCCTCTCTGGTACGTTCAGTCTCAACGTATATTAATCTCTAATATTTTGTTGTCTAACATGAACAATCGCTGATTGATTGACATGAAATTTGGACTTGGAATCAATTATTTATAGTATGGTGTACCAAAATTTTCTATATAACTAATTTGGGAACTAATTTTGTCTTGTCAAAGTGGACAATTTGTATTGTGTTCTTATAGTGTACCAAACATCAACGAAAATAAGAGTTCAAGTTTAGCCTTTTTTCACACTCGCAATATTCAATTTTTAGCTAATTAGTCTAGTAGAGCTCAAGCGTGGAACTTGCCCCCCCCCCCCCTATGCCAAATTTCTGGCTCCGTCCGTGGCTCCCTCGCCGACGACCAGAACCCCTAGCTGTTGGGGAACGTAGCATGCAATTTTTAAAAAAATTCCTATGCTCACGCAAGATCTCTCTAGGAGATGTGTAGCAACGAGAGGGGGAGAGTGTGTCCACGTATCCTCTTAGACTGAAAACGGAAGCGTTAGTTTAACGCGGTTGATGTAGTCTAACGTCTTCTCGATTCAACCAATGAAGTACCGAACGTACGACACCTCTGAGTTCTGCACACGTTTAGCTCGATGACGTCCCTCGAACTCTTGATCCAGCAAAGTGTCAAGGGAGAGTTCCATCAGCACTACGGCGTGGTGATAGTGATGGTGAAGTGATCCGCGCAGGGCTTTGCCTAAGCACTACGTGAATATGACCGGAGGCGTAAACTGTGGAGGGGGCCGTCGCACACGGCTAACAATGTTTGTTGTGTGTTCTAGGCACCTCCTCCCCACATATATATAGGTAGGAGGGGGAGGGGGACAGCTATGGGGCGCCCCAAGTAGGAGGAATCCTATTCCCTCTATTTCCTTTCCTCCTCCCCTTTTCCTTTCTCCACTTAGGCCGGCCCATATGGGGGCGCACCAGCCCCTTAGGGGCTGGTCTGTCCCGCCCTTGGCCCAATAAGTGTTGGGGAACGTAGCAATTTCAAAAAAAATTCCTACGCACACGCAAGATCATGGTGATGCATAGCAACGAGAGGGGAGAGTGTTGTCCACGTGCCCTCGTAGACCAAAAACGAAAGCGTTATGAATACACAGTTGATGTAGTCGTACGTCTTCACAATCCGACCGATCTAAGTACCGAACGCATGGCACCTTCGAGTTCAGCACACGTTCAGCTCGATGGCGTCCCTCGAACTCACGATCCAACAGAGCTTCGAGGGAGAGTTCCGTCAGCACGATGGCATGATGACGGTGATGATGATGCTACCGTCGCAGGGCTTCGCCTAAGCACCGCTACGATATGACCGAGGTGGATTATGGTGGAGGGGGGCACCGCACACGGCTAAGAACAATGTCAACTTGTGTGTTCTAGGGTGCCCCCCTCCCCACGTATATAAAGGAAGGAGGGGAGGCCGGCCGACCTCTCTAGGCGCGCCAAGGGGGGGGGGGGGGGGGAAGGAATCCTCCTCCTAGTAGGAGTAGGATTCCTCCTTTCCTAGTCCTACTAGGAGGGGAAAGGAAGCAGAGGGGGAGGAGAAGGAAAGAGGGGGCGCAACCCCTCCCCTAGTCCAATTCGGACTAGGCCCATGGGGGGCGCGCTGCCAGCCCTCGTGGCTTCCCATCTTTTTCCCCTAAAGCCCACTAAGGCCCATATGTACTCCCATATTCCCGTAACTCCCCCGGTACTTTGAAAAATACCCGGATCACTCGGAACCTTTCCGATGTCCGAATATAGCCTTCCAATATATCGATCTTTACGGATCGATCATTTCGAGACTCCTCGTCATGTCCCTGATCTCATCCGGGACTCCAAACAACCTTCTGTACATCAAAACACATAAACTCATAATACCGATTGTCACCGAACGTTAAGCGTGCGGACCCTATGGGTTCGAGAACTATGTAGACATGACCAAGACTCACTTCCGGCCAATAACCAATAGCGGAACCTGGATGCTCATATTGGTTCCTACATATTCTACGAAGATCTTTATTGATCAAACCGCATAACAACATACGTTGTTCCCTTTGTCATCGGTATGTTACTTGCCCGAGATTCGATCGTCGGTATCTCAATACCTAGTTCAATCTCGTTACCAGCAAGTCTCTTTACTCGTTCCGTAATGCATCAACCCGCAACTAACTCATCAGTCACATTGCTTGCAAGGCTTATAGTGATGTGCATTACCGAGAGGGCCCAGAGATACTCTCCGACAATCGGAGTGACAAATCCTAATCTCGATTTATGCCAACTCAACAAGTACCATCGGAGACACCTGTAGAGCACCTTTATAATCACCCAATTATGTTGTGACGTTTGGTAGCACACAAAGTGTTCCTCCGGTATTCGGGAGTTGCATAACCTCATAGTCATAGGAACATGTATAAGTCATGAAGAAAGCAATATCAACATACTAAACGATCAAGTGCTAAGCTAACGGAATGGGTCAAGTCAATCACATCATTCTCTAATGATGTGATCCCGTTAATCAAATGACAACTCATGTCTATGGCTAGGAAACTTAACCATCTTTGATTCAACGAGCTAGTCAAGTAGAGGCATACTAGTGACACTCTGTTTGTCTATGTATTCACACATGTACTAAGTTTTCGGTTAATAAAATTCTAGCATTAATAATAAACATTTATCATGAAATAAGGAAATAAATAATAACTTTATTATTGCCTCTAGGGCATATTTCCTTCAGTATCCCACTTGCACTAGAGTCAATAATCTAGTTCACATCACCATGTGATTTTAACACAAATAGTTCACATCACCATGTGATTAACACCCATAGTTCACATCGCCATGTTACCAACACTCAAAGGGTTTTACTAGAGTCAGTAATCTTAGTTCACATCGCCATGTGATTAACACCCAAAGAGTACTAAGGTGTGATCATGTTTTGCTTGTGAGAGAAGTTTAGTCAATGGGTCTGCCATATTCAGATCCGTATGTATTTTGCAAATTTCTATGTCAACAATGCTCTGCACTGAGCTACTCTAGCTAATTGCTCCCACTTTCAATATGTATCCAGATTGATACTTAGAGTCATCTGGATCAGTTTCAAAACTTGTATCGACGTAACCCCTTGCGACGAACCTTTTGTCACCTCCATAATCGAGAAACATATCCTTATTCCACTAAGGATAATTTTGACCGCTGTCCAGTGATCTACTCCTAGATCACTATTGTACTCCCTTGCCAAACTTAGTGTAGGGTATACAATAGATCTGGTACACAGCATGACATACTTTATAGAACCTATGGCTGAGGCATAGGAAATGACTTTCATTATCTTTCTATCTTCTGCCATGGTCGGGCTTTGAGTCTTACTCAATTTCACACCTTGCAACACAGGCAAGAACTCCTTCTTTGACTATTCCATTTTGAACTACTTCAAAATTTTGTCAAGGTATGCACTCATTGAAAAAACTTATCAAGCGTCTTGATCTATCTCTATAGATCTTGATGCTCAATATGTAAGCAGCTTCACCGAGGTCTTTATTTGAAAAACTCCTTTCAAATACTCCTTTATTCTTTCCAGAAAATTCTACATTATTTCCGATCAACAATATGTCATTCACATATACTTATCAGAAATGTTGTAGTGCTCCCACTCACTTTCTTGTAAATACAGGCTTCACTGCAAGTCTGTATAAAACTATATGCTTTGATCAACTCATCAAAGCGTATATTCAAACTCCGAGATGCTTGCATCAGTCCATAGATGGATCGTTGGAGCTTGCACATTTTGTTAGCACCTTTAGGATCGACAAAACCTTTTGGTTGCATCATATACAACTCTTCTTTAAGAAATCCATTAAGGAATGTAGTTTTGACATCCATTTTCCAGATTTCATAAAATGTGGCAATTTGCTAACATGATTCAGACAGACTTAAGCATCGCTACGAGTGAGAACATCTCATCGTAGTCAACACCTTGAACTTTGTCAAAAACCTTTTTCGACAAGTCTAGCTTTGTAGATAGTAACACTACTATCGGCGTCCCTCTTCCTCTTGAAGATCCATTTATTTTCTATGGCTTGCCGATCATCGGGCAAGTCAACCAAAGTCCACACTTTGTTCTCATACATGGATCCCATTTCAGATTTCATGGCCTCAAGCCATTTCGCGGAATTTGGGATCATCACCTCTTCCTCATAGTTCGTAGGTTCTTCATGGTCAAGTAACATGACCTCCAGAACAGGATTACCGTACCACTCTGGTGCGGATCTCACTCTAGTTGACCTACGAGGTTCGGTAGTATCTTGATCTGAAGTTACATGATCATCACCATTAGCTTCCTCACTAATTGGTGTAGGAGTCACAGGAACAGATTTTTGTGATGAACTACTTTCTAATAAGGGAGCAGGTACAGTTACCTCATCAAGTTCTACTTTCCTCCCACTCACTTCTTTCGAGAGAAACTCCTTCTCTAGAAAGGATCCATTCGTAGCAACGAATGTCTTGCCTTCGGATCTGTGATAGAAGGTGTACCCAACTGTCTCCTTTGGGTATACTATGAAGACACATTTCTCCGATTTGGGTTTGAGCTTATCAGGATGAAACTTTTTCACATAACCATCGCAACCCCAAACTTTAAGAAACGACAACTTTGGTTTCTTGCCAAACCACAGTTCATATGGTGTCGTCTCAACGGATTTAGATGGTGCCCTATTTAACGTGAATGCAGCTGTCTCTAATGCATAACCCTAAAACGATAGTGGTAAATCGGTAAGAGACATCATAGATTGCACCATATATAATAAAGTACGGTTACGATGTTCGGACACACCATTACGCTGTGGTGTTCCAGGTGGCGTGAGTTGCGGAACTATTCCGCATTGTTTCAAATGAAGACCAAACTCGTAACTCAAATATTCTCCTCCACGATCAGATCATAGAAACTTTATTTTCTTGTTACGATAATTTTCCACTTCACTCTGAAATTATATGAACTTTTCAAACATTTCAGACTTTTGTTTCATCAAGTAGATATACCCATATCTGCTCAAATCATCTGTGAAGGTCAGAAAATAATGATACCCACCGCGAGCCTCAACACTCATGGGATCGCATACATCTGTATGTATTATTTCCAATAAGTCAGTTGCTCGCTCCATTGTTCCAGAGAACGGAGTTTTAGTCATTTTGCCCATAAGGCATGGTTCGCAAGCATCAAGTGATTTATAATCAAGTGATTCCAAAATCCCATCAGCATGGAGTTTCTTCATGCGCTTTACACCAATATGACCTAAATGGTAGTGCCACAAATAAGTTGCACTATCATTATTAACTTTGCATCTTTTGGCTTCAATATTATGAATATGTGTATCACTACGATCGAGATCCAACAAACCATTTTCATTGGGTGTATGACCATAGAAGGTTTTATTCATGTAAACAGAACAACCATTATTCTCTAACTTAAATGAATAACCGTACTGCAATAAACATGATCAAATCATATTCATGCTCAACACAAACACCAAATAACACTTATTTAGGTTCAACACTAATCCCGAAAGTATAGGGAGTGTGCGATGATGATCATATCAATCTTGGAACTACTTCCAACACACATCGTCACCTCGCCCTTAACTAGTTTCTGTTCATTCTGCAACTCCCGTTTCAAGTTACTATTCTTAGCAACTGAACCAGTATCAAATGCCGAGGGGTTGCTATAAACACTAGTAAAGTACACATTAATAACATGTATATCCAATATACCTTTGTTCACTTTGCCATCCTTCTTATCCGCCAAGTATCTAGGGCAGTTCCACTTCCAGTGACCATTTCCTTTGCAGTAGAAGCACTCAGTTTTAGGCTTGGGTCTAGCTTTGGGCTTCTTCACGGGAGCAGCAACTTGCTTGCCGTTCTTTTTGAACTTCCCCTTCTTCCCTTTGCCCTTTTCTTGAAACTAGTGGTCTTGTCAACCATCAACACTTGATGCTTTTCTTGATTTCTACCTTCGTCGATTTCAGCATCACAAAGAGCTTGGGAATCGTTTTCGTTATCCCTTGCATATTATAGTTCATCACGAAGTTCTAGTAACTTGGTGATAATGACTAGAGAAGTCTGTCAATCACTATCTTATCTGGAAGATTAACTCCCACTTTGATTCAAGTGATTGTAGTACTCAGACATTCTGAGCACATGCTCACTAGCTGAGCTATTCTCCTCCATCTTATAGGCAAAGTACTTATCAAAGGTCTCATACCTTTCGACATGAGCATGAGTCTGAAATACTAATTTCAACTCTTGGAACATCTCATATGCTCCGTGGCGTTTCAAAAAACGTCTTTGAAGACCCGATTCTAAGCTGTAAAGTATGGCGCACTAAACTATCAAGTAGTCATCATATCGAGCTTGCCAAACATTCATAACGTCTGCATTTGCTCCTGCAATCGGTCTTTCACCTAGCGGTGCATCAAGGACATAATTCTTCTGTGCAGCAATGAGGATAACCCTCAGATCACGGATCCAATCCGCATCATTGCTACTAACATCTTTCAACTTATTTTTCTCTACGAACATATCAAAAATAAAACAGGGGAGCTAAATGCGAGCTATTGATCTACAACATAGATATGCTAATACTACTGAAAGTGCTTGTTATCGACTAGAGGGGGGGGGGGTGAATAGGCGATTTTTATGAAAGTCTTCAAAACATGAGAGTTTCAAAGACAAACAATAGAAATGAACCTATTGATATGCGGCGGAAGGTAGACTACACTAAGCAAGCCATAGTCAAGTATGCAATGATGCTAAAGCACGAAGACTAATAGCAGCTAGGTAGTAAAGATCAGGATGGAAGATAGTATGAAGCCAAACAATGATAGTGTTGGGGAACGTAGTAATTTCAAAAAAATTCCTACGCACACGCAAGATCATGGTGATGGCATAGCAACGAGAGGGGAGAGTATTGTCCACGTACCCTCGTAGACCGTAAGCGGAAGCGTTATGACAACGCGTTGATGTAGTCGTACGTCTTCACGATCCGACCGATCCAAGTACCGAACGTACGGCACCGCCAAGTTCAGCACACGTTCAGCTCGATGACGATCCCGGACTCCGATCCAAAGAAAGTGTCGGGATGAGTTCCACAAGACGATGGCGTGGTGACGATGATGATGCTCTATCGGCGCAGGCTTCGCCTAAACTCCGCGACGATATGACCGAGGTGGAATATGGTGGAGGGGGCACCGACACGGCTAAGGAACGATCACTAAGATCAACTTGTGTGTTCTAGGGTGCCCCCTGCCTCGTATATAAAGGAGCAAGGGGGTGCTGCCGGCCCTAGGAGGAGAGGCGCCGGAGGAGTCCTACTCCAACCGGAGTAGGACTCCCCTTTCCTAGTTGGATTAGGACTTGGGGAGGGAAAGAGGAAGGGGGGCCCCTTCCTTGTCCTATTCGGACTAGGGGAGGGGCACGCCTGCCTGGCCGCCCTCCTCTTCTCCCTCATGGCCCACTAAGGCCCATTAACCCCGGAGGGTTCGGTAACCCCGGTGTTCCAGAAAAATCGATTTCACCCAAACTATTCTCAAGTCCAAACATAGGCTTCCAATATATCAATCTTTATGTCTCGACCATTTCGAGACTCCTCGTCATGTACGTGATCACATCCGGGACTCCGAACAATCTTCGGTACATCAAAACTTATAAACTCATAATGAAACTGTCATCGTAACGTTAAGCGTGCGGACCCTACGGGTTCGAGAACTATGTAGACATGACCTAGAACTATTCTCGGTCAATAACCAACAGCGGAACCTGGATGCCCATATTGGTTCCTACATATTCTACGAAGATCTTTATCGGTCAAACCGCATAACGACATACGTTGTTCCCTTTGTCATCGGTATGTTACTTGTCCGAGATTCGATCATCGGTATCCAATACCTAGTTCAATCTCGTTACCGGCAAGTCTCTTACTCGTTCCGTAATACATCATCTCACAACTAACTTATTAGTTGCAATGCTTGCAAGGCTTTATGTGATGTGCATTACCGAGAGGGCCCAGAGATACCTCTCCGACAATCGGAGTGACAAAACCTAATCTCAAATACGCCAACCCAACATGTACCTTTGGACACACTGTAGTACTCCTTTATAATCACCCAGATTACGTTGTGACGTTTGGTAGCACCAAAGTGTTCCTCCGGTAAACGGGAGTTGCATAATCTCATAGTTATAGGAACATGTATAGGTCATGAAGAAAGCAATAGCAATATACTAAACGATCAAGTGCTAGGCTAACGGAATGGGTCATGTCAATCACATCATTATCCTAATGATGTGATCCCATTAATCAAATAACAACACATGTCTATGGTTAGGAAACATAACCATCTTTGATTAATGAGCTAGTCAAGTAGAGGCATACTAGGGACTATATGTTTGTCTATGTATTCACACATGTATCATGTTTCTGGTTAATACAATTCTAGCATGAATAATAAACATTTATCATGATATGAGGAAATAAATAATAACTTTATTATTGCCTCTAGGGCATATTTCCTTCAGTCTCCCACTTGCACTAGAGTCAATAATCTACATTACACAAGAATGATTCTAACACCCATGGAGTCTTGGTGCTGATCATGTTTTTCTCGTGGAAGAGGCTTAGTCAACGGTCTCGCAACATTCAGATCCGTATGTATCTTGCAAATCTCTATGTCTCCCACCGGACTTGGTCCCGGATGGAAATGAAGCGTCTCTTGATGTGCTTGGTCCTCTTGTGAAATCTGGATTCCTTTGCCAAGGCAATTGCACCAAGATTGTCACGAAGATCTTCATTGGTCCCGATGCACTAGGTATGACACCTAGATCGGAAATGAAATCTTTCATCCAGACTCCTTCATTTGCTGCTTCAAGCAGCTATGTACTCGCTTCACATGTAGATCCCGCCACGACGCTTTGTTTAGAACTGCACCAACTAACAGCTCCACCGTTTAATAAAAACACGTATCGGGTTTGCGATTAGAATCGTCCGGATCAGTGTCAAAGCTTGCATCGATGTAACCATTTACGACTAGCTCTTTGTCACCTCCATATCGAGAAACATATCCTTAGTCCTTTTCGGTATTTCAGGATGTTCTTGACCGCTGTCCGATGATCCATTCCTGGATTACTTTGGTACCTTCCTGCCAAGCTTATTGCTAAGCATACGTCGGTCTGGTACACAACATTGCATACATGATAGAGCCTATGGCTGAAGCATAGGAACATCTTTCATTTCTCTCTATCTTCTGCTGTGATCGGGCATTGAGTTTGACTCAATTTCACACCTTGTAATACTGGTAAGAATCCTTTCTTTGCTCGATCCATTTTGAACTTTTTCAAAACTTTATCAAGGTATGTGCTTTGTGAAAGTCCAATCAAGCGCCTTGATCTATCTCTATAGATCTTGATGCCCAATATGTAAGCAGCTTCACCGAGGTCTTTCATTGAAAAACTTTTATTCAAGTATCCTTTATGCTATCCATAAATTCTATATCATTTCCAATCAATAATATGTCGTCCACATATAATATCAGAAATTCTCTGAGCTCCCACTCACTTTCTTGTAAATACAAGCTTCTCAAAAGTCTCAGATAAGACCATATGCTTTGATCACACTATCAAAGCGTTTATTCCAACTCCGAGAGGCTTGCACTGCACCATAAATTGATCGCTGGAGCTTGCACACTTTGTTAGCCCCTTTAGGATCAACAAAACCTTCTGGTTGCATCATATACAACTCTTCTTCTAGAAATCCATTCAAGAATGCAGTTTTGACATCCATTTGCCAAATTTCATAATCATAAAATGCAGCAATTGCTAACATGATTCGGACAGACTTAAGCATCGCTACGCGTGAGAAAGTCTCATCGTAGTCAACCCCTTGAACTTGTCGAAAACCTTTCGTAACAAGTCGTGCTTTATAGACAGTTATATTACCATCAGCGTCAGTCTTCTTCTTAAAAATCCATTTATTCTCAATGGCTTGCTGATCATCGGGCAAGTCAACCAAAGTCCATACTTTGTTTTCATACATGGATCCCATCTCAGATTTCACGGCTTCTAGCCATTTTGCGGAATCTGGGCTCATCATCGCTTCCTCATAGTTCGTAGGTTCACCATGGTCAAGTAACATGACTTCCAGAATAGGATTACCGTACCAATCTGGTGCGGATCTTACTCTGGTTGACCTACGAAGTTCAGTAGAGACTTGATCTGAAGTTTCATGATCAATATCATTAGCTTCCTCACTAATTGGTGTAGTTGCCACAGGAACCGGTTCTTGTGATGAACTACTTTCCAATAAGGGAGCAGATACAATTATCTCATCAAGTTCTACTTTCCTCCCACTCACTTCTTTCGAGAGAAACTCTTTTTCTAGAAAGGATCCGAATTTAGCAACGAAAATCTTGCCTTCAGATCTGTGATAGAAGGTGTACCCAACAGTCTCCTTTGGGTATCCTATGAAGACACATTTCTCCGATTTGGGTTCGAGCTTATCTGGTTGAAGTTTCTTCACATAAGCATCGCAGCCCCAAACTTTATGAAACTACAACTTTGGTTTCTTGCCAAACCACAGTTCATGAGGCGTTGTCTTAACGGATTTTGATGGTGCCCTATTTAACGTGAATGCGGCCGTCTCTAAAGCGTAACCCCAAAATGATAGCGGTAAATCATAGATTGCACCATATCTAGTAAAGTACGATTACGACGTTCGGACACACCAATTCGTTGTGGTGTTCCGGGTGGTGTGAGTTGTGAAACTATTCCGCATTGTTTCAAATGTAAACCAAACTCGTAACTCAAATATTCTCCTCCACGATCAGATCGTAGAAATTTTATTTTCTTGTCACGATGATTTTCTACTTCACTCTGAAATTCTTTGAACTTTTCAAATGTTTCAGATTTGTGTTTCATTAAGTAGATATACTCATATCTGCTCAAATCATCTGTGAAGGTGAGAAAATAACGATACCCGCCGTGAGCCTCAACATTCATTGGACCACAGACATCAGTATGTATGATTTCCAACAAATCAGTTGCTCGCTCCATAGTTCCGGAGAACGGCGTTTTTGTCATCTTGCCCATGAGACACGGTTTGCAAGTACCAAGTGATTCATAATCAAGTGATTCCAAAAGTCCATCAATATGGAGTTTCTTCATGCGCTTTATACCGATATGACCTAAATGGCAGTGCCACAAATAAGTTGCACTATCATTATCAACTCTGCATCTTTTGGTTTCAACACTATGAATATGTGTATTACTACTATCGAGATTCAATAAAAATAGACCACTCTTCAAGGGTGCATGACCATAAAAGATATTATTCATATAAATAGAACAACCATTATTCTCTGACTTAAATGAATAACCGCCTCACATCAAACAAGATCCCTATATAATGTTCATGCTTAACGCTGGCACCAAATAACAATTGTTTAGGTCTAAAACTAATCCCGAAGGTAGATGTAGAGGTAGCGTGCCGACCACGATCACATCGACTTTGGAACCGTTTCCCACGCGCATCGTCACCTCGTCCTTGGCCAGTGCTCGCTTATTCCGTAGTCCCTGTTTCGAGTTGCAAATATTAGCAACAGAACCAGATCAAATACCCGTGTGCTATGCGAGCTCTAGTAAGGTACACATCAATAACATGTATATCACATATACCTTTGTTCACCTTGCCATCCTTCTTATCCGCCAAATACTTGGGGCAGTTCCGCTTCGGTGTCCATCCGCTTGCAGAGAAGCACTCGATCTCGTGCTTAGGTCCAGACTTGGGTTTCTTCTCTTGAGCAGCAACTTGTTTGCTGTTCTTCTTGAAGTTCCCTTTCTTCTTCCCTTTGCCCTTTTTCTTGAAACTAGTGGTCTTGTTAACCGTCAACACTTGATGCTCCTTTTTGATTTCTACCTCCGCGGCTTTTAGCATTGCGAAGAGCTCGGGAATTGACTTGTCCATCCCTTGCATATTATAGTTCATCACGAAGCTCTTGTAGCTCGGTGGCAGTGATTGAAGAATTCTGTCAATGACACTATCATTAGGAAGATTAACTCCTAGTTGAATCAAGTGATTATTATACCCAGACATTTTGAGTATGTGTTCACTGACAGAACTATTCTCCTCCATCTTGCAGCTATAGAACTTATTGGAGACTTCATATCTCTCAATCCGGCCATTTGCTTGAAATATTAACTTCAACTCCTGGAACATCTCATATGCTCCATGACGTTCAAAACGTCGTTGAAGGCCCGGTTCTAAGCCGTAAAGCATGGCACATCGAACTATCGAGTAGTCATCAGCTTTGCTCGCCAGACGTTCTTAACGTCGTCGGTTGCATCAGCAGCAGGTTCGGCACCCAGCGGTGCTTCCAGGACGTAATTCTTCCGTGCAGCAATGAGGATAATCCTCAAAGTTACGGACCCAGTCCGTAATTGCTACCATCATCTTTCAACTTTTCTTTCTCAAGGAACGCATTAAAATTCAACGGAACAACAAAGACGAGCCATCTATCTACGAAGAAGCATAGACAAGCAAAATACTATCGGTACTAAGTTCATGATAAATTTAAGTTCAATTAATCATATTACTTAAGAACTCCCACTTAGATAGACATCCTCTAATCTTCTAAGTGATTACGTGATCCATATTAACTACACCATGTCCGATCGTCACGTGAGATGGAGTAGTTTCAACGGTGAACATCACTATGTTGATCATATCTACTATATGATTCACGCCGACCTTCGGTCTCCGTGTTCCGAGGCCATATCTGTTATATGCTAGGCTCGCCAAGTTTAACCTGAGTATTCGCGTGCGCAACTGTTTTGCACCCGCTGTATATGAACGAGAGCTTATCACACCCGATCACGTGGTGTGTGGGCACGACGAACTTTGGCAACAGTGCATACTCAGGAGAACACTTCTTGATAATTTTAGTGAGAGATCATCTTAAATGCTACCGTCAATCAAAGCAAGATAAGATGCATAAAGGATAAACATCACATGCAATCAATATAAGTGATATGATATGTCCATCATCATCTTGTGCTTGTGATCTTCATCTCCAAGCACCATCATGATCACCATCGCCACCGCGCGACACCTTGATCTCCATCGTAGCATCGTTGTCGCCTCGCCAACTATTGCTTCTACGACTATCGCTACCGCTTAGTGATAAAGTAAAGCAATTACATGGCGCTTGCATTTCATACAATAAAGCGACAACCATATGGCTCCTCGCCATTGCCGATAACTCGGTTACAAAACATGATCATCTCATACAATAAAATATAGCATCACGCCTTGACCATATCACATCACAACATGCCCTGCAAAACAAGTTAGACGTGCTCTACTTTGTTGTTGCAAATTTTACGTGGCTGCTACGGGCTGAGCAAGAACCGTTTTACCTACGCATCAAAACCACAACGATAGTTTCTCAAGTTGGTGCTGTTTTAACCTTCGCAAGGACCGGGCGAGCCACACTCGGTTCAACTAAAGTGAGAGAGACAGACACCGCTTTGTCACCTTTAAGCAACGAGTGCTCGCAGCGGTGAAACCAGTCTCGCGTAAGCGACGCGTAATGTCGGTCCGGCCGCTTCATCTCACAATACCGCTGAACCAAAGTATGACATGCTGGTAAGCAAGATGACTTGTATCGCCCACAACTCACTTGTGTTCTACTCGTGCATATGACATCTACGCATAAAACCAGGCTCGGATGCCACTGTTGGGGAACATAGTAATTTCAAAAAATTTCCTACGCACACGCAAGATCATGGTGATGGCATAGCAACGAGAGGGGAGAGTATTGTCCACGCACCCTCGAGACCGAAGCGGAAGCGCTATGACAACGCTGTTGATGTAGTCGACGCCTTCACGATCCGACCGATCCAAGTACCGAACGACGGCACCTCCGAAGTTCAGCACACGCTCAGCTCGATGACGATCCCCGGACTCCGATCCAGCAAAGTGTCGGGATGAGTTCCACAAGACGACGGCGTGGTGACGATGATGATGCTCTACCGGTGCAGGGCTTCGCCTAAACTCCGCGACGATATGACCAAGGTGGAATATGGTGGAGGGGGGCACCGCACACGGCTAAGGAACGATCACTAAGATCAACTTGTGTGTTCTAGGGTGCCCTCTGCCCCCATATATAAAGGAGCAAGGGGAGGTGCGGCCGGCCCTAGGAGGAGGCGCGCCGGAGGAGTCCTACTCCCACCAGGAGTAGGACTCCCCCCTTTTCCTAGTAGGATTAGGACTTGGGGGAGGGAAAGAGGAAGGGGTGCCACCCCCTTCCTTGTCCTATTCGGACTAGGGGGGGGGCGCGCCTGCCCCCTGGCCGCCCTCCTCTTCTCCCTCATGGCCCACTAAGGCCCATTAACCCCCGGAGGGTTCCGTAACCCTGTGTTCAGTAAAATCCTGATTTCACCCGAACTATTCAAGTCCAAACATAGGCTTCCAATATATCAATCTTTATGTCTCGACCATTTCGAGACTCCTCGTCATGCCCGTGATCACATCCGGGACTCCGAACAATCTTCGGTACATCAAAACTTATAAACTCATAATGAAACTGTCATCGTAACTTTAAGCGTGCGGACCCTACGGGTTCGAGAACTATGTAGACATGACCTAGAACTATTCTCGGTCAATAACCAATAGCGGAACTTGGATGCCCATATTGGTTCCTACATATTCTACGAAGATCTTTATCGGTCAAACCGCATAACGACATACGTTGTTCCCTTTGTCATCGGTATGTTACTTGTCCGAGATTCGATCATGGGTATCCAATACCTAGTTCAATGTCGTTACCGGCAAGTCTCTTTACTCGTTCCGTAATACATCATCTCACAACTAACTTATTAGTTGCAATGCTTGCAAGGCTTTATGTGATGTGCATTACCAAGAGGGCCCAGAGATACCTCTCCGACAATCGGAGTGAAAAAACCTAATCTCGAAATACGCCAACCCAACATGTACCTTTGGAGACACCTGTAGTACTCCTTTATAATCACCCGATTACGCTGTGACGCTTGGTAGCACCCAAAGTGTTCCTCCGTAAACGGAGTTGCATAATCTCATAGTTACAGGAACATGTATAGGTCATGAAGAAAGCAATAGCAATATACTAAACGATCAAGTGCTAGGCTAACGGAATGGGTCATGTCAATCACATCATTCTCCTAATGATGTGATCCCATTAATCAAATAACAACACATGTCTATGGTTAGGAAACATAACCATATTTGATTAATGAGCTAGTCAAGTAGAGGCATACTAGTGACTATATGTTTGTCTATGTATTCACACATGTATCATGTTTCCGGTTAATACAATTCTAGCATGAATAATAAACATTTATCATGATATGAGGAAATAAATAATAACTTTATTATTTCCTCTAGGGCATATTTCCTTCAGATAGTAGTCACACAGTGAAGTTAGACAGGTAGTGCAAGCAGGCAATGACTTCACGAAGACAAACTGTAAGTAATGAGAGGGAGAGGATAGAACCAGTCACTTGTTGAGGACACATGATTTGTTGGACCAGTTCCAGTTGTTGTGACAACTGTACGTCTGGTTAGGGAGGCTGAGATTCAACTCAGAAGACTGCGTCTTCACCTTATTCCCCTTGAGCGAAGGACACCCAGTCCTCGCCCAATCACTCTGGTAAGTCTTCAAGCTAGACTTCCAAACCTTCACAGACTTCATTCACCGACGATCAACAATGACTCTTGGATGCTCAGAACGTGACGCCTAACCGGCTGGAGGATTCACAGTCCTCAAGTGTAACAAGTCTTCAGGTCACGCGAACGGAAAGACTTCAGTGATGCCTAACACTCTTTGGCTCTGGGTGTTTGGGCTTTCTCCTCACAAGGATTTCTCTCTCTCAAAAGCTTCGGAGGTGGGTTGCTCTCAAACGACAAAAGCCGTGCACTAACTCTGAGCAACCACCAATTTATGGTGTAGGGGGTGGGCTATTTATAACCACTAGGCAACCCAACCTGGTTTGTCCAAAATGACCCTGGGTCACTAAGGAACTGACACGTGTTCCAACGGTCAGATTTCAAACACATGCAACAACTTTACTTGGGCTACAAGTCAAGCTAACTCATCCAGCTATAGATAAGATTTGCTCTCATTGTCTTCGCTCGAAGACATAGTATTTTGGTTGAGCATCACTTCAGTCACTCTGACTTTGTTCACTGGGACCCCACTTAACAGTACGGTGGTTCCTATAACTCAACAAAGAAGAAAAGGAAACAATGAAACAACTAAGTCTCCGCGCTCCATAGTCTTCACGCAATGCCTTCTCTTGTCATAGTCTTCAATGTGAATATCTTCACATACCACCAATGTCTTCATACATTTTTAGGGGTCATCTCCGGTAGGTAAACCGAATCAATGAGGGACTACTACCTGTGTTATCCTGCAATGCTCACAAACACATTAGTCCTTCAACCAGGTTTGTCGTCAATACTCCAAAACCAACTAGGGGTGGCACTAGATGCACTTACAATCTCCCCCTTTTTGGTGATTGATGACAAACTGGTTGAAGTATTGAACGGAGATAAAAGTATGTGAAATTGTAAAGGATAAAGGTATTGTCTTCATAAGTAGCAAAAGGCTCCCCCTGAAGATGTGCATATAAGTAATTTGCTTTTGGAATGCAAATGCACATGGCAGGTTGTACTTGTGGAGATCCTCTTCAACTTATGAAGACAATTCATCATGCTTGATTTGATATAACGAAGATAATGACATGCATAATGAAAAATGGACGTCTGCAAAATGACTAAGTGCGGAATTTATCATCGCACATGCAGAATTTATCATCGCATCTTAGAATAGTAGAAAATGTAGCAGACGACCATCAAGTTTAAGTGTTACAACTCAAAGAACCAAATGAATCAAAAGCGGGAGTTGTAAACACTAGGCAAATTATAAAGCAACCGCCCATATGGACCCTCTTGAAGACTATCAACTCATATGCTTCTCCCCCTTTTGTCAGTAAGGACCAAAAAGGTTTGAAGACATAGAGCCTCTACTCGTTCCCAGAAGGAGTAGGAGAAGCTGCAGGGTCGGCGCCAGGGTTTGGCGGTGCAGACGAACTTGGTGCAGTGTCGATACGCGTTGGAGGTGGTGAATTAGCATCATCTTGATCATCGATCACTCTGGCATTCACCGTTGCAGCGGAGGAGGAATAATCAGAGTCTTCAAGAGATGGAGTGCGACACAAGACAACATTCCTTGGAGGAGTGGAGTCAAACTTGAATCTTTCAGAGAAGCCATCTTCTTGAAGATCTGCTTCAGCACTCAGCAATGTCAAACTCTTCCATGACCTCCGTCAGGTTTCATGTGTAACAAAGGCATTCTTGGTGGCAAGATTGCGAATGCGATTGACGTCCACCAAGAGGCTTTGCATCTGGTGCTTCAGCCAGTAGTGATGCTTATCCTGTTTCTGATGTAGTGCAACGAGAAGTTCTCGGTCATTAAGAACACGAGATCGCTTCGGAGGTCTTTGAGCAATAGTGCTTCCAGTGGCTTCAGTTTGAGCACGGTGAGGTAAGCGTGTATTGCCAGCCAAAGGATAAACACGAGTGACTGCCTGGACTCCTTCGATGGTTTGGATGAAGCTTTGGTGATCTGCATTGTGAAGACAAACATGCTCATTGGCAGGCTCTGGGTATATGGCTTCAACTGACATATCAACCTCTGGCAGAAAGATCAGATGGTTGCGCAGCAGAGGGCTGATAGTTGACAGCTGAGTGTAGCTTGATGAGGCGCATGACCCATGGAGCGTAGAACTTCAGTCCAAAGAGATTAGAGCCTGATGCAGCCAACTGCCTGATAAAGAAGTCTTGAGCATTGAAGCTGATGCGATTGAAGATATAAAAGACCAAAGTCTTCATTGCTCCTTCAAGTTTTGCTGCTGAAGAATGTTCTTTGACAGGCCATAGAGTTCACCTGATGATGTGATAAATAGTGCGGGGCAGATACTCTAGGTCTTCGACAAAGAACTCCTTTGGGTAATCAGCGTCATGTGGCAGAGGCTTCATCATGCTCAGCATTTGGCTCATGTTGGGCTCTGGCTTCTGAAAGATGCTCTCCAAAGCATTGCGGTGCAGCTGACAACCAGGTTCATATAATTCTCCTGGAGTGGGCAGGCCGGTTAGCTCAATGATGTCAAAAGCTTTGGCTTCATGATGGACATTACCTGTCATCCACTCAAGGACCCAAGTCTTCGGATCCCTGTAGTATCCACGAATGTGGAGGGTAGCATAAAATTGAAGCATCACAACTCACAAAGTTCAGAAGTCTAGCATCACAGAAGCAGTCAAGGGCTTCTTCAAGGCATGGCAGTCCAGCAATGGCTTCACAGTCAAGATGCATATGAGGGAAGATGCGCCCTTGATCATAAAGAACACATGAATAATAACTACGCTGCTGATAGCTCCATAATCGATCAAATGAAATTCTTGGTCTTGTGTAGGGGTTATTGGCGCTATCAAAGAAAGTGTTGTGCGCAGTGAAGCCATTTGCATTGAAGGACCCTGGTGAAGTGGCAGTACCTGGAAACCTGGGCAGTCTTGGCTTTGGCTTCTAGACCTGTGGCCTGTGCTCGACATGATAGTCAAATTGCGGACCAGCAGCAGGAGGAGGAACCAGAATAGGCCATCTGACAGTGACCAGCTGACAATAGTTATATGCTTGCTCAATAGTATGTGGCCTGGGAGGTGGTACAGGAGCAGTGGCAGTGGCAGTGGCTTCAGGCTGCTGATTTGCATCAGGTGCAGCATTGACTTCAGGTGCTATCACTTCGGGCACCACATTGACTTCAGGCGCCACATTAGCTTCAACCATGACAATGTCATTGGCTTCAGTATTGGTGTTGGTGGGCGCCTCAATGTTGTTAACCTCCACTTGAGTAGCTGCAGGGTCAGACACGTTCTCCTCGAGAACAACTTGGTTGGTAGGGGGTGTAGCAACACGTGCATCTTCTTCTCTTGGTTCTTCTTGGTCATCGGCTGATGCATCCGGAATATCTTCAGCCATATTGGCTTCAGTCTCGGGGTTGTTCACAGTTGGAGAGGCTTCAGGAAAGACTTGGCGTGAAACGGATTGGCGCTCTTCTCCTTCTGGAACCCTTGACAGAGAGACTTGTGGCCTTGGTCCTTTGCGAAGCCCGCATAACGCTGGCAACGCTTGTGGAGATGGAGTTGGTTGGGCCACAAAGTCTTCATCTTCAATCACTGGTGTGGTGACTTGAGTTGGGGGAGTAACATGTGTTTCTGCTTGACAGGGGGAGTCTTGTGGGTGATCAGCCCATGAGTCATCCTGAGCAGTTGGCGTCAAAGTACGACCAATGCTGATGAGTTCGCTGTTCGTCTGAACAGCCGATGATACCACATTGTGCTCGATATGAGGAAGGACTTCATCATCTTCAGCATTGTCATGATGACCAATGTCTTCAGCTGCGGTGGGGTCAACAGCTGGAATGTCTTCAGCTTCAGGAGCCTCTGGGGAAGCAGGCTCATGAACTATCATTTGATGTTCTTGTTGTGCAGATGCAGGACAAGCAACAGAAATTGGCTCGACGACAAGGGGCTCTATGGGAGCAGCCCGAACTCTCTTCTTGGTCTTGCGCTTCTTGCTGGGTGGAGCATCATCAGTGGTGTTCTTGGTATTGCGCTTTCTGGCCTTGGCTTCAGCTGCCTTGTCTTCTGAAGCTCTGAAGCCATTGTGGGGACCTTAGGCTTCACGCCTGTCATACTGGCTGGGAAGATAATGCGAGGTTCTTCCCGCCTGGATGGTTCAGTTTGGTCCACAGATGGCTTCTTCTTCTGCTTGGCAGCCATCTTAGGGTCGATGCCAGGACGCCCAAGTGCCTTGCGCTTCTCATCTTCATTGTAAGCTTGAACACACTTGGCAGCCAAAAGCTTCATGCGCTCTCGTGAACCTTTAGCTTCATCACGTTTCTTGTGAAACACTTCCTTGAGCTCATGCAGCATGACCTTGAAGTTCTGGACGTCTGCCACACTGAGCTTGGCCATGTGCTTTTTGAACTGAGCCTTTTCATAATCGATCTTGAGCTTCAGCTCAACAATTTTCTGAGCAAGAGCCAGCTCCAGAGCAATGGCGCTATGGAAGGAGACGCTTAGTCCAATGGGAAGTTGCAGATCGTCAAAGCTGAGATTGGGGGTATCAAACCACTCATCAATGAAGTTGTTCAATACTTCCACGTCAAAGAGAGGCAAACCATTGAAGATTTCTGCCTCTTGCTTGCTCTTTATCAGCAGCTCAAGAGCGTCATCAGCAAGATCGTCGTCACTTGACAGATCAATGGCATCATTCTCGTTCCTCAGAACAGCAGCAGGGGTTAGAGCTGGACCAGTGGTGTGCATGGGCTTATTCTTCTTTTTCTCAGGCTTGGAGATGCATGAGAGATCTTCAGACTGCACACTGGGTGCAGGAGGAGCAGTGGCCAGAGGCTTCACTCGCGAAGCTTTTGGTGCAGGGGAAGGCTTTGAAGCTTTAGGTTTCTTCAACTTCTTTGGCTTCGGTGGTGCAGGCGCTTCATCAGAATCAGTGTCGTCTGCAGGCTCATCCACGGCTGTCCCTTGAACCATAATATGAGTGATGAGACCTTCTAGTTTGTAGAAGGGCCCAAGAAGATTGGGTTCAGCTTCGCGTGTGCCATCAGCACTGTAACGCCCCCGATGCGGCTATATCTCCCACATGTCGAGGCACGACTTAGAGGCATAACCGCATTGGAAGCAATGTCGCAAAAGAGGTAATCTTCACACAACCCATGTAATAATTAAGGGAAAAAGGTACATAGTTGGCTTACAGTCGCCACTTCACACAGTACATAAATAAGCACCCATCATTCAGAGTACACTCAAGGTCCGACTACGGAACCAAAATAAAAGAAGATACCCCAAATGCTAACACAGATCCCGAATCGTCCCAACTGGGCACCACTACTCGATCATCGGAAAGACACATAGTAACGACCACGTTCCTCGTCGAACTCCCACGTGAGCTCGGTGGAATCACCTGCACCGCATCGCCGGAACTCGCAACTGTTTTGAAGTATCTCGTGAGTCACGGGACTCAGCAATCTCACACCCGCGAGATCAAGACTATTTAAGCTTATAGGAAGGACTGAGTAGTAAAGTGGAGCTGCAGCAAGTTTACTAGCATATATGGTGGCTACATCGCAAAAGAGAGCGAGAAGAGAAGCAAAGCACGGTCGTGAAACTAGTAGTGATCAAGAAGTGATCTTGAACTACTTACGCCGACATAACTCCAACACGTGTTCACTTCCGGACTCCGCCGAGAAGAGACCATCACGGTTACACACGCGTTGATGTGTATTTTATTGAGGTCCACTTTAGGTTTTCTACAACCGACATTAACAAATTCCCATCTGCCTCATAACCGCGGGCACGGCTTTGAAAGATATTACCCCGCAGGGTGTCCCAACTTAGCCCATTATAAGCTCTCACGGTCAACGAAGGATATTCCTTCTACCGGAAGACCCGATCAATCTCGAATCCCGGACTACAAGACATTTCGACAGAATAAAACAAGACCAGCAAAGCCACCCGAATGTGCCGACAAATCCCGATAGGAGCTGCACATATCTCGCTCGTGGCACACCGGATGGGCAAGACGTCGGGTTGGCATAGACCCTGGATTGCCCAGGGGCGCCGGACATCGCCAAGTTGGACCAGCAATCAAGGAGAACTGGCCCGGGGTTAAAATAAAGATGACCCTCGGCTCGCGAAAACCCGGGGGAAAAGGCTTAGGTGGCAAATGGTAAAACCAATGTTGGGCCTTGCTGGAGGAGTCTTATTCAAAGCGAACTGTCAAGGGGGTCCCATAAATCACCCAACCGTGTAAGGAACGCGAAATCAAGGAACATAACACCGGTATGACGGAAACTAGGTGGCAAGAGGAACAAAACACTGCATAAGGCCGAGCCTTCCACCCTTTACCAAGTATATAGATGTATTAATTATAGCAGATATATATTGTGATATCCCCAACAGTAAACATGTTCCAATAAGGAACAACATCTCCATGTTCCAACAAGGAACAAACTTCAGCTTCACCTGCAACTAGCAACGCTATAAGAGGGCTGAGCAAAGCGGTAACATAGCCAATCAACGGTTTGCTAGGAAAAGGATGGTTAGGGGCTGACATGGCAATATGGGTGGCATGATATAGCAAGTGGTAGGCATCGCAGCATAGGCATAGCAAAAGAGCGAGCAACTAGCATAGCAAAGATAGAAGTGATTTCGAGAGTATGGTCATCTTGCTCGCAATGTTCTCGAGTTGTCGAAAGCTTGATCCTCGAAAACATTCTCAACAGGCTCCTCGTTCACGTACTCGCCTCCGACTCGACCCAAAGCAACAACACAAACAAAGGAACCACAATAAATCACGGTGCAATGCACAATCAACATGATGCAAAACATGACATGATATGCGGGATGCGATATGCAATGCGATGTGCGCCCGGAAGGTAATGATGAACCAGGCATCAACTTGGCAAACCAAGCATGCCACTGAAAGATGAGATGATTTCGTTGAAATCGATATAAAGATCACCGAATCGGATGCACGGTTTGCAAATGACAAGCAAAACAAGAATGGCGCAAATCTGCCATTAACAGCATGATGCCACTTAGCAAGCAACAATTAATTAAGCTACTGCACCCAAACGTAACAACAAAGCACATGGCAGTGATCTACACATGATGCTCGACAAAAGATGAGCACTGAGCTACGGCTAGTTCACATCATAACATGTTCAAACAAGCTTGGCAAAAGAGCACAAAATATCAGGCTGGACATGGCAAAAACAGTAACAGGTTGCAATGTTCAGAGCAACAAAACTACATGCTACAGGAACTTAAAATAGCAAAACATGGCATGGCATGAATCTACTCAAAGCATATTTCAAAAGTCCCTTACTGACCATAAGCCAAAAAGGACTAGAAAATATAGTAACACCCATGTCAAATATTGAAAGTCTCGTTAACAGATTCAGCAACATGGCATGTCAAAAACTGATAACGAGATGGCATGTTTACAAGCTCAATGCACTCACTACAGAGCCTCAAATGATAAACTAAGCCTACATACATCAAGAAGACATGACATAGAAGACATACATGGCAAGAACAATTACATAGCATATATGGATCAACCACAACAAGCTAGGCAAAATTGAATAACACGTATACAATCTGCCAGGAAACATTTGACAGCAAAAGTAGAGCTCGATTGACTCAAGCTATGGCATCCCATAATTGCAAACAAAGGCATGGATGGATAGAGCAAGTCATGCTTTACAAAACACCCTTACTGAAGTATCTCAAAATATGCATAGATCTCTCGGTATCATCAAGTTAACATGGCATCAAAATCAGCTAAAACAGGGCTGAAATCAGCAACATTAGGACACCTACTTTGCATGCTTGTGCTAGTCACCACATAGATCACAAAAATACATGGAATATACCCCTGGAAAGATGACATGGCATTTTACAAAACACATGTAGGACTCAAATTCATAGGGTGCACACAATAATCATGGCAAAAATAACAAAAGTGCAACTTCTGATAAAAATCAGAAACTAACAGCACATAGCACTCTTCCAACAGCATTGCGGGCATCAAGACGAGCTCAAATGAAAATGATGCAATGAGATGAAATGATCTACTCTTCGAGACGAACATTTTGATATATTATACGCGCAAAATGGATCTACGAATGCGAAGATATAGCATGTTGAAAATTGCACAAAATAACATGAGAATATGGACTTAGAGAAAATGGAGGAGGGAGAAAAGGTCAACGGCGGCGCGGCTCCCGAGGCCGGATCGGGTCGGGCCGGGCGGCGGCTGAGGTCGCGGGAGGAGGCGGCCGGGTGGAGGGGCGGCGGCTGCCGGCGGCGCGACTGGCGGGCGGGGCGGGCGAGGCGGCGGGGCCGGGCTGGTGGAGGAGCTCACGGAGGGAAGGCGGGGCGAGGCCGGATGGGATGGCTGGGCGCGGCGGCGGCGGGATGCGCCGGCGGGGAGCTCGCCGAGGGAGCGGGGCGGGCGGGCGGGCGGGCGCGCCTCGGCGGCAAGGGCGGCGGCGACTGGCGGGGCGGGTCGCGATGGGTTTCGCTGGGGCGGCGGCGGCATGAGGCGGGGGCGGCGTGACGTGGCGCGAGGTGGTTGGCTGAGGCGGCGGCGGCGATGACGTGTCCGCTGGATTGGTCCGGCGACGTGGCGGGCGGACGTGTCCGGCGCGGACGGACGCGTCTCGGCGCTGGCGGAGGAAAACCGCTAGGGTTAGGGGTGGAATGATCCGGATTTTCGGGAGGTGTTTAAATAGGCATAGAGGGAGCTAGGAGAGTCCAAATGAGGTGTAGTTTTACCACACGATCGTGATCGAACGACGGAGAGCATGGAGGTGACTTAGATGGGTTATTGGGCTGTTTTGGAGGGTGTTGGGCTGCAACTTAAAAGAGGCCTTTGCGAGAGTGCGGTTAACCGTTGGAGTACCAAACGAGCTCCAAATGACCAAACTTGACCGGTGGTCTACGGGTGGTATACCAAGGCCACTAGACAAACCTCGTCCATTTCGAGAAGGTTTAATACCCGCACACGGAAAAACGTAAAAGGACCGCCGGGGAGATAGGAGTGCCGGATTGCAAAACGGACAACGGAAAAATGCTCGGAATCATGAGACGAACACGTATGCAAATGCGATGCACATGATGACATAATATAAAATGCATGACATGGACAAAATGCAAAATGAAGAAAACCCAACCACGGAGGGAATATCATATATCGATGCCGAAAATGGCAAGAGTTGGAGTTACAAATATGGAAAGTTACTTCCGGGGTGTTACAAGCACGAGGAGCAGAGGGGCCTGGATTGAAGTCTAATCCCAGCGACTTCTTGTTTTCTTTGGCCGAGTTCTTGGCAAACTGGAAGTTGCGCTTGAACAAATTGTCGTCATGACACAATAGCAATGAAGATGGGTCGGCATCTGCAGGCTGTGGTCCACGGACCATGCAAGGGTAGAAGCCTTGTTCAATGGCTTCAGCTCTGGACCTGGGTGGAAGATTTTTGTACAAAATGTCTCCCCAGGGTTGCTTGATGGCATTTTTTCAGCATATTCCTGGGTCACGAACCTGTACTTGTACCATTGTCCTGCCCAATATTTTCGAATCCATTGGATTTGTGTCTTGTGCTGACCATAGCTCTCTTCAGGATCAGTTTTGTAAAGCTCACAGAGATCTTCGGGCAGATCCATTGATGTGCCTCCACGGCGCTGTCTGCCACCCTTCCTTGCAGACTTCTCTGTTGCCATGAAGCTCAGACTGAATGGCTTCAACACTGTCAAAGGATTCCGTCTATTTGTCAGACAGGAACTGGCTTCGGGAGAGTTGATGTGGTGCTGTAAGAATTCTACAAATGAATGCAGACTATGAGAACCAAGGGATTCTCCCACGGACATGTACATGTGACATCATTAGAGATGCGAGGGAAGGGGAAGAGGTCATATGCATTCTCAGAAGATTTTGAAGATAAATCAGTTTGAAGACATTGACCTCATAGCGCGAAGACATTCACTTATATGTTGAGAGTTGGTTACAGATTTGTACGAATCCAAGAATAAGTACAAGTGAGGAATCTAACTATGTGTGAAGCATAAGTGAATATACTAGGCATCATATGAGATACAGACCAGGATAGATTCAGATTTGTGGAAGCAGAAACTACTTTTGGTAGAAAGGATGAATCTATAGGATCAAAAAGACGGTAAAAAGAGGGTTTTAATTTACCACATGATGAACTGCTAGATAGAGTAGAAGATGAGGCCGAGCAGTTCGATCTTCTGTGCCCTAACTTGGCGAGGGAGGACACCTACGGCAGCGGCAGAGAAGACGATGTCCGCGGTCGGCGTGAAGACGACGTCGGAGAGGTCGCGGCAGCTAAGCGCTTCATCGCCGGCGTCGTCGAGAGCTAGCGGTGGCGTTAGGGTTTGTCGAGGTGGAGAGGTGGAAGAAGGATTTTGACCGCGATTGGACAGGTATTTATAGGGAAAGGGACGACACAACGCAATTATGCAGGTGCCCCTGGCGGTTCACATCTGAGGGACACGTGGCGAACATGCAACACATTGGGAGTTGTCCCAAGTTCCCACGCCCGCCTGGACTGTCGGATGGTCGTTCCGGCTTCTCCGGGTTTCAGGCAATAAGAATTGAACATTTAACACAGATTTAATGTTGGTCTCTGTATCTACCGCTGACAAGGACGCAGAGAAGATATTCGACAGTCTCAACAGAATGCATATGATTTGGATAGATAGAGTTTGAGGTAGAAAGCATAGAGAGGTTAGGGTCCAATCACATTCACTTAGTTCAAAAGATTCAAACGAGAAGACATAGCTATAAGTGAATGCTGTAGAGGACAGAACACTACTATATGTATATATCAGAATACAACCAAATCAACATAGTGAAGATAATCATGAAGACATGTTGAAACTGAAGACAAACCAAATGCAAAGACATAGCAAATGTAACGCCATGAGAAAAACACTTCAAACAGAAGAATTTGGTGGTGGCGCTACCCACCGTGATAGGAAGTATTAGACCTGCATACACAAGACAATTATCGTGGCGCTCCGAAGTCAAATTCCGCGTTAATGTATTCACACTTAGAATGTAAGTCTTCATTGATCGAAGGTATACTTTACTTCGTGTGTTGCACATCTAAGTCATCAACATGCATAAGTGTTAGGATGTGTGCCTTATCACAGGACATTCAAGGATTCCAAGATATTTAGCTCGCACCGCAACTTGCAAAACCTTTTCTCATCCAAGGGCTTTGTGAAGATATCTGCCAGCTGCTCTTCAGTGTTGACGTGTATGATATCAATATCTTCCTTCATGACATGATCTCTGAGAAAGTGATGACGAATTTCAATGTGCTTTGTCTTCGAGTGCTGAATTGGGTTGTTGGCAATCTTGATGGCACTTTCATTGTCGCAATAGAGTGGTACTTGTTTCAGATGGATGCCATAGTCCTTGAGTGTTTGCTTCATCCATAGAAGCTGAGCGCAGAAAGATCCAACAGCAATGTATTCAGATTCAGCAGTGGAGAGTGATACACAGTTCTGCTTCTTTGAAGACCAACAGACAAGTGATCGTCCCAGAAAGTGACATGTGCCCGATGTAGACTTGCGATCCACCTTGTCACCAAAGATAATCAGCATCCGAGAATCCAACTAGATCAAACTCGAGCCCTTTGGATACCATAATCCTAATGTTGGGGTGTAAGCCAAATATCAAGAATTCGCTTCATACTAAGTGATGCGATTCCTTTGGTGCCGCTTGGAATCGAGCACACATGCAAACACTAAGCATAATATCTGGCCTAGATGCACATAAATAAAGTAAAGAACCAATCATTGAGCGGTATACCTTTTGATCGATATCTTTACCATTGGCGTTGGGACTCAGATGACTCTTGGTTGGCATTGGCGTCGTGTATCCTTTGCAGTCTTGCATTCCAAACTTCTTCAGGCAATCTTTGAGGTATTTCTCTTGTGATATGAAGATGCCATTTCGTTGCTGACGAATTTGAAGACCGAGGAAGAACTTCAGCTCACCCATCATGGACATATGATATTGCTCTTGCATCATGTGACCAAACTCATCACTGTATTTCTGGTTGGTGTAGCCGAAGATAATGTCATCCACATATATTTGGCACACAAACAGTTCACCATCATATGTCTTCGTGAAGAGAGTGGGATCCAAGGAACCAGGTTTGAAGCCTTTGCTCTTCAGGAAGTCTTTGAGTGTGTCATACCAAGCGCGAGGGGCTTGTTTGAGGCCATACAGTGCCTTGTTGAGCTTGTATACCATATCAGGATGTTTTGGGTCTTCAAAGCCAGGTGGTTATGCGACATACACTTCTTCTTCAATCTTGCCATTGAGAAAGGCACTCTTAACATCCATTTGATACAGCAAGATGTTGTGATGGTTAGCATAGGCTAGCAATATGCGAATAGCTTCAAGCCTAGCCACAAGAGCAAATGTTTCATCGAAGTCAATCCTTTAAACTTGGGTGTATCCTTGAGCAACGAGACGAGCCTTGTTTCTGACAACTTGACCATGCTCATCTTGCTTGTTGCGATATATCCATTTGTGCCTATTATGTTGTTCTTGCGGGGGTCAGGACGCATGACAAGTTCCCATACATTGTTCAGCTTGAACTGTTGAAGCTCTTCTTGTATAGCTTGAATGCATTTAGGTTCCATGAAGGCTTCAGAAACTTTCTTGGGTTCAGAAATTGAGACGAAAGCAAAGTGCCCACAGAAATTTGCTAGTTGTGTTGCTCTTGAACGAGTGAGTGGACCAGGCGCATTGATGCTATCAATTATCTTCTCAATCTGTACTTCATTTGCAACACGAGGATGAACTGGACGAAGATTTTGCTCTTGCCGATCATTGCCATCATTTGAAGGATTGTCTTCAGGCTGAGCATTGTCTTCGGGTTGATTAGGTGCAGAAATAATAAGTTCCTCTTCAGGCTGATCCTCAGAGGGAATGATCTCTCCAGTTCCCATGTGCTTGATAGATTCACTAGGTGGAGCTTCATCTAGCACATTTGGCAGGTGCTCTCTTTGCGAGCCCGTTAGTCTCATCGAACCGCACATCCACAGTTTCAACCACTTTATAGAGAAAGAGGTTGAAGACTCTGTAGGAGTGCGAGTCCTTTCCGTAACCAAGCATAAAACCTTCATGTGCTTTCGGTGCAAATTTTGAAGTGTGATGTGGATCATTGATCCAGCACCTAGCACCAAATACTCTAAAGTAACTGACATTTGGCTTCTTACCGGTGAGGAGTTCATAAGATGTTTTTCTCAGAAGCTTGTGAAGATAAACACGGTTGATGACATGGCATGCAGTATCAATAGCTTTAGGACAGAACTTTCTTGGGGTCTTGTATTCATCAAGCATTGTTCGTCCCATCTCAATGAGTGTTCTATTCTTGCGCTCCATGATGCCATTCTGCTGAGGGGTGTACGGAGCAGAGAACTCATGAGTGATGCCTAATGTATCCAAGTACATATCGAGGCCGGTGTTCTTGAACTCTATGCCGTTGTCACTCCTATAGTTGTTCATTGCACGGTTGGCGAAGCGTTTGAAGACATCCTGCACTTCAGTCTTGTAGAGAATTATGTGCACCCACGTATATCTTGAGTAATCATCAACAATGATGAAGCCATAGAGACAAGCAGTAGTAGAGAGAGTAGAGTAGTGAGTAGGGCCAAATAAGTCCATGTGTAGCAGCTCGAAGGGTTGAGATGTCGTCATGATTGTCTTCGAGGGATGCTTGGCCCTAGTCATCTTTCCAGCTTCGCAGGCACCGCACAAGTGATCCTTCTTGAACTTGACGCCCTCGATGCCTATGAAATGCTTCTTCTTTGTGAGAGTATGTAAGTTTCTCATGCCAGCATGCCCTAGCCTCCGATGCCAGAGCCAGCACTCTGAAGCTTTTGCTAGAAGACATACGGCCATCTGCGGTCCTGCTGAGAAATCTACCATATACAGATCATCCTTCCGATATCCTTCAAAGACTAGAGACTTGTCAGATTCCATTAGTTCAAGGCAACGATATTTTCCAAATATCACAATCATGTTCAAGTCACAAAGCATTGAGATGTATATTGTTGAAACCAAGGGATTCAACAAGCATCACTTTATCCATGTGCTGATCCTTTGAGATTGCAACTCTACCTAGACCCAATACCTTGCTTTTACTAGTGTCAGCAAATGTCATGTGACTCTTGTCAGATGGACGTAAGGTTGAGTCCATGAGAAGACTTCGATCACCAGTCATATGATTAGTGCATTTGTTGTCCATAATCCATTCTGAAGCATGAGGTGTCATACCCTACAGTACAGTTAGGGGGATAGGCTTCACCAAGAGAAGTGTGAAGCATAAAAATTTGACGAGCAAGCGAATTATGAAAGCTTAGATCCAAGTTAGGACTGATAGGATGATTTGCAAGTGATTCAGGAACAAAATACATAGTGAGACCATTTGGGCATTTGATCTTGCGCCCTACAAGATGTTTTAGGTCCCCAGCAATAGCATCAGACGCCTTTGATTTCTGGCTGGAGACCTTTCCTTGCAAAAGAAAGTTAATTCTTCTTAACCACCCACATCTTCAGGGGTGGCTTAGAAGCAATGAATCTAAGTGCAGCATCTGAGAACTTTGGCTTTGAAGCCCTAGCAAATAGCCTTGCAGGAGGTGAATAATACTCATAAGAATAAGCAGAAAAGTTCTTTGTTCTATGAACATAGCGGTTTGAGGAAACACGCTCATATTCATGGGTCTGAGTATGATTTCCCTGCAAAACATTGGCGTTAGGGTGACTCAAGTGAGTCCTTTGTCTGTATGAAGCCTTTGGACCATATGAAGCCTTTGGTCTGGGATTTGTCTTCTTCCTAGGTGGTGTCATGATGACATTTACAGGAAGATTGTCAAGACAACTTTTGGGAACCCAGATCTTCTTCATAGGTGGCCCATTCCTGCAGTTAGTACCAATATACCTGGCAAACACTTCACCATTCTGATTCTTAAACAGTTTATAGTTTGCATCAAATGATTCATCAATGATGACAGGGTTAGCACAAGTGAAGCCAGATAAGGTGGATGGATCCACTGAAGGTCCCTGTCGGTGTCAAAACCGGCGGATCTCAGGTAGGGGGTCCCGAACTGTGCGTCTAGGCGGATGGTAACAGGAGACAAGGGACACGATGTTTACCCAGGTTCGGGCCCTCTTGATGGAGGTAAAACCCACGCCCCGCTTGATTGATATTGATATTGTGGATGTTTACAAGAGTGGATCTACCACGAGATCAAGGAGGCTAAACCCTAGAAGCTAGCCTATGGTATGATTGTAAGGGTTGTTGTGATTGTTGTCCCACGGACTAGAGCCATCCGGTTTATATAGACACCGGAGAGGGCTAGGGTTACATAGAGTCGGTTACAATGGTAGGAGATCTACATATCCAGATCACCAAGCTTTCCTTCCACGCCAAGGAAAGTCCCATCCGGACACGGGGAAGTCTTCAATCTTGTATCTTCATAGTCTTGGAGTCCGTTGATGATGATAGTCCGCCGATGATAGTCCGCCGATGATGGTAGTCCGCAATCCGGACACCCCTAATCCGGGACTCCTCAAGAGCCCTCGAACCAGGCTTCAATGACGATAAGTCCGACGTGTATATTGCTTGGCATTGCAAGGCGGGTTCCTCCTCCAAATGATAGAAGACTGTGAACACCAGATAGTGTCCGCTCGCAAAATAAATTCCACATTCCACCGTAGAGAGAATAATAATATATACACGAGTTCAATCTGCTGAAGTTTTCCGTGGCATGATGTCACACCACTACCAAGCCATTACTCAAATTTTTTTTTACTTTACCACCTTAGCGCATTTAGCGAAGCGGTTTCCTTGGCACGTCTTGTCGAAGCAGAGATCTTGTTTCCCGTTAATCCGGGATTCTCATCAATACGGGCGTGGGTAACCCAACCGCGCCCGTTCGCCATGCCCCCTCTATCGAAGACGAGTCCCAAACGGCCACAGAGACGGCTCTTGGTATCCTCCCTCTTTCTAACGGGATCAAGGCTCGTTTCTTTTTCTTCAATCTTCCATCAAATCCTCTCCACGCTCCAAGTTCCAGCACCTAGAGCTCCAAATTCGAGCGCTTTGGACCTTCAACTATGTCCGGTTCCGACCTCCAAGGCCGGTGGATGCCCTCCTCCGTTACGGAGGAGGATGTGCTGAAGCTGCGGGAGGCCAAGTACCTGTCTTACGAGATTTCGCACAGGTTGCTCGCCAAGGGCAGGCCATCCCCACCCCGAGCCCGGCGAGTATGTCGCCTTCGCTTCACACCTCCGTCGGGGTTTAGGCTTCCGATGGATCCTTTTGTGAGAGGGCTCATGTTTTACTATGGGTTGGAATTCCACGATTTGGCTGGAGTCCATCCTCCATATCTCCGCATTTATTGTCGCTCATGAAGCCTTCCTCGCGCCACCCTCACTTCGCCTGTGGTCAAGACCTTCAATGTGGCGCCGAAGATGATCGAGGGGCGTCAAGCGGAGTGTGGCGGGGCGGCCATAAGTAGGAGGGCCGATGCCCCGTGGCCCGCTGGCTCCTTGCAAGAGGAGCTCGGCCTGTGGCAGCAAGAGTGGTTCTATATTACCGTTCCGAGGGGCCGCAGACAAAAGCCGCCTCCCCTATTCCGCCCGGGACCTCCACGACGATTGGTATCGTGGGTCAACCAAGGGCTCAACTGGGGGCCGTCAAAGGACGTGCCCCTACTGCAGGGCCGGATTCGAGATCTCCTAGCGAGGGAGATTGATATGGTGGTGGTGATGCAGGTTATGCTAATTAGGCGTCTCCTGCCCTGCAAACGCCGTCCTCTCCGGCTATGGGAGTTCAATCCGGAGGGCCCACGGATGCTTCAACACTTCATGGGTATGACACCCCTGGAGATGTATAACTTATTCTTTGGATCGCAAGAGGTGCGTCCGGAATTGACCGAGGATGCTGGACTAAGCTGCAATCGCCCGGATACTCAAGTAAGTAGTCCCAAGTCCGGACATACCATTTGTTTGCCTTTCGATGATCCGCCTTATGACCGATCTCCTTCTACACAGGAGTGGATAGCGGAAGCAAAATTAATACGGTGTCCGGCCCCCCTCCCCGAGACCGCGCCGGATCCCGTGCTGGTCCGGATGTTGAGGTTGCGCCGGAGGAAGGCGAAGGGGAAAGCAGAAAGCTACTGCCTCGCCGAGGAGGCTCTTGAACGAGGGGGATCGAGAATCCTCCTACCAAGGGGAGAAGAGGACTGCCTCCGAGGACCTGGGAAAAAGCCCTAAACGGGGAAGAAATCTTCGCCGAGGGTCCTGCGTCCGGGAGGCCCCGCCGCACAATCTCCTTAATGAGCCAGCCCTCCAACGAGCCGTAAGTAGAAAGAAAGGAGTTTTATAATAAGGACATCCCTATTTGTGCTTCGAGGATAACTAAAGTTTTTACCTTGTAGTTCGGATCTCCGCCCTTGCAGATGAGCTCGTCTTCGGGGACCTTCGTCCGGAGATGATAGAGAGCGAGACGCCTTCGTCCGGGCACCGTTGGATAGGGCGGACGAGCCTGAAGTGTCGTTACGGAGGGAGCCCCCGAGTGTGGCAAAGCCGGATAGTTCGGGCGCCAAGCGGTGTACTGGTGAAGGATCTGCTTGAGAAGGCGTCTATCTCGTAAGATCAGCACACATTGATGAGCATGGTGATTGAAAGGATTTAAATCGCCAAGGCGGGTTGCATGATGCCGTCAGGAGTTTACTGGCGGGTTTTGAGGTACGTGAAAATGACACACCTTTTAACAGTTTTGCATATAGAATGCGCCCTATATAGATAGTAGCCCCTGAGACTTGGTAGGTTGTCGATATCGACAGCGTGCCGAGGATCAAAATCGAGGTTTAAATTCCGCCGTGTCGATGCAGGTGGCGGGTCGTCCGGGGCCACCGGACTGATGGAGTTGCTGAATTAAAGCGGCAACTCGATGTGGCGGATGAAGACATCGCGCTGATCAACAAAGCACTTGATGAGTCCCAAGGTAAGTGTTATCGCGCGGTCACGTGGTAAGGAGCCAAGCCAACTCCTTACAATATGTGCGTGAAATGCAGATAGTGCCGCTGCCGTGGAGAGTCTTCGGGCCGAACTTGCTCAAGCCAAGGAGCAGGCCAGAAGGAGTAATGCGGCAGCCTCGAAGGCGGCCGAGGAGTTAGCGGCCGAAAGGGCCGCACATTGCCGGAGCAGGGAAGAGATAGCCGAAATGGTTGTGAAGTTAAAAGAGGCTACCGACCGCAATGAGGCTCTTGGGAAGGAGCGCCTAGCGGGGCAAGAAGACCTGCGGAAGGCCACCGCCGGTTAAGAATGCCCGCCTGCAATGCGGGCTATGAAGGAAGAGCTGCGCCAGCCGGGAGATTGTAGTCGGTAAGCCTTTTCGCTGCGCCAAGGTTCACGGATCCAAAATATGCTCAGCTGGCGAACTGTGGTGTCCGGAGGACCTTATATGGACTTAGCAGCGAAAAGCGGCGGATGCCGTTGTGCATTTTCGCCGAAGGATCACCGACGGAAGAGCTGTTTTGGTCTCAATTCCATAGTCCGGAGCGCTCACTTCCGCCGACCGATCGCTTAGCTGAGTGGGCTGAGCTAAATAGGTTGTCCGGCTTGCTATGGCGGATATAATGACCCATATCCGCCGGATAGGCCTCACCAAGAGTTACTTTGGCTTATTGCAGCAATTTCTTGGGCGGTGCCGCATATCAAGGCGATGAAGCGGTCGGCCTGCATAGAGGGTGCACGGATGGCGCCGCCGTGTGAAGACACATTGGACAGAGATGGATGCCACCGCTGTTGCACTTCGGTTCGGATAATAACCGCTACCCGCCGAGCACTATTTTGGCGAAGTCTGCCGGTGCTCGTGTAAAAGAGTCGCGGTGCTCAAAAATGTTACGCTCGAATGAACGCTTATATGATGTAAAAATAATATTTATGATATAAGCGCCTTTTATACTTGTGCGTTCAAGTAATAGAATATCTCCTTTGCGGCCGCTCATGTATACGTATGTATAACCCGAAAGATGGCGTCGTCGGCTTCAGCCCCCACGCACAAGGTGCGGGGTGTTCGCAAAAATAGCGCTTTCACACTTAATCCGACGCCTCGGTCCTGTCAAGGAGGTGGTAGCGAGCTTAACGAGGCAACCGGACTATAATGCTTTATCACTTTCACTTAGCCATGGAGTTCGAGGGTGGGGCTACGACATAGCCCCCGGGGCACCGTGTTCTCCGAATTGGGCGCCAGATGTGCTCTGGCGGAAACGGCCCTCCGTCAAAGCGGAGGAATCCTAAACATTCCCAAGGTCGATCGAGTGGTTGACCAGTCTCTCGCTGTATCATGACAGTCAGTTTTCGCTTTCATCGAGGTGCTCGCCAGCCGAACTGGGGCACAATCGCAGAGTTCTCCCGGAGCCGTGTTAGCCGATGATACGGAACGTAAGGCAGCAAAACACAGGAGCCGGGCAAACCCAACATTTGACCCAAGACATGATTCGAGCTGATGCATATAAGGCCTAACTCGAGACGCGAACACTCCCAAGGTGTTCGGTCTTTATAATAGCGGGCAAAACAAAGCCCTAAGCCCCTTGTGTCCGTGTACGGCAGGTTCTTCCGGCGCGACCGATGCCAAAACGCCATCTCCACTCTGGTTATAATGATAAACCAGGGATTATAGCAACAAGAGACAGAAGAAAGGTTTACGAGGGTCTTAGTCGAAAAGAGTCCTTGCAACGGGTCCCTACTGCATGTCTGCGCATGTGTCTCCGTTGTGCCGCATCCTGGACGGGTGTGCACGCTGTTCATCTGTAAGAAGAGAAGAACTTGGTTGGAAAAGAAATCGTGCGAGAAAGTGCATAAAAATTGAAATATAGATTAAGAAAGCTGAGCCTATACTAGCTCATTATGGCTTATATGCGCAAACCCTTGTGAAGGGGTGTGCGGCTAGGTAGCCCCTAGCTTATTTATTCCGGACTCGTCCAGCCGTGTCCGGGGTCTCCGGCGACCCTATGATGAAATGATGCCACGTGGACCGGGCATTTTAAGCGTAAGAGACGCGGAATGTGGTATTGTATTGAAGCGGACGAGAGCTTCCCGTCCAGTGGTGCTTGATAGCTGGCTTAAGGGCCTGGCGCCACTCCTTTGAAGGAAGTGCGGCTATGCCGAATTGTAATAGGGTCTATCCCCACTTGCGGATTGTGTCCGGATATAGCAGGTTTAAGTCACTGCCGCCGTCCATCAACACCTGCGTTAATTGCAGTCCGTCTATTATGGGATCCGATATTAGGGCAGTCTATCTTGCGCTCCGGATACTTCTGGACTAATCCAGATGGTCGAAAGTGATTGGTTTTGACATCCAACCTTGGTCCACTGGGGTGGATCGTCCGACACTTGTCTTGACGAGTGTCGTGTTGGCTTTCCGTGTTATTACGTGAAGCAAGTTTACTGTTTTGACTTCTCGAGGGAAAGTCCTTTGACTTCCGGTGCTCTGCTGGTGGGGCTCGTCATTGTCCTCGCCATGTCGAGTTTCTTTTGTGTCCGCATTAAGTCTGCCGGACTGTTTAAAACCCAACAATTTCGGTTGGTATGGTTTGCATGCCTTCGGGGTATCAGGATTTGACATATCCGATCTAAAATTTTGTTTAAATTTGATAGCTCGTCTCTGTTGTCCTTAAGAGGCCATGTTTTATTGTCCGCCATGAGCTTTTGAATCCGGCGTTGACCGCCGTGTCTCTATGGGCTTTTTTTCTTTATTCCGCGCTGATCTTTCCTGCGCCGTGACTTTCCGCTTCCATCTCGATCTCGGATGTACTGGTCGCTGGTGCTGCATCTTGCTAGCCAGCTGTCTTCTCTAGAAAAGCGCATCATGAGGCTTGTTAGCGGCCATTGTTCTTGGCTTCTCTTGGCCGAGGTGTCCGGCAAGCCATTCGTCTCGGACGTTGTGTTTAAAAGCTGCTAAGGCTTCGCGTCCGGACAATCGACTATTTGGTTCTTTTGGTAAGGAACTTGTTCCAGAATTCTTGCTACCGACTCTCGGGCTGTTGGGTTATATGACTCAGATCGTCGGATCCGGAGGGCGGACATAAGTCCCTTGAAAATTTGCTCTAAACGCGCCCTCAAGCTCTTCCCAACTTCCAACAGATGTTTTCGGGAGGCTTTTGAGCCAATGCCGAGCTGGCCCTTTGAGCTTGAGGGTAGGTATTTTATGGCGTGGAGATCATCTCCTCTAGCCATGTGTATGTGTAGTATGTAGTCTTCTATCCAGACTCCGGGTCTCATTGTGCCGTCAGATGCTTCTATGTTTATGGGTTTAAACCCTGCTGGAAATTCATGATCCAGCACCTCATCGGTGAAACATAGCGGGTGTGCGGCGCCCCTGTATTTGGGTGTGCCGTTGTCTTCGAACACTTGTCGTGGTGTGTTACTTCCTGGGGTCCTCTTTTTTGGCCCGTAGATGGACCTAGTTGGGCCGTCCGTTTTACCAGGATTATAATTCGGCTTGTGTGCAGCCCCGCTTGTCGCTTTGGGCCTGTCATCTGGCCGTCTATCCGGCCAGGCGGCCTCTTTATTTTTTGACTGTGAAGGCTCGATGGCTTCCTCACAAATTCTGGCAGCAACTTGCGCCGGGTAGCTCTTAGTTTGATGGCCATTGCCATATTTGTCTGCGGTCTTGAATACTTTGCTCCACTTCATTACGGCGTGTCTTCGCTATTTTGAGCTTTCGTTTCGCCTTCTTCAAACTTCTTGCAGTGGCGACTAGTTTTTTGCGATGTTCTTATGCTCGTGTTGTGGCCGGACTGTTGATTGCCCGTGAAGGGGTTGATTATCCGCTCGCCCTGTTCGTCGTCTCGCTGGCTTGCCCCGCTCTATCGCTGGGTCGTTAGGAAGGATGCCTTGATCGAGGCGGGACTTAGGCGGCGCTTGCGTCGCCGCTTTGGTTCTTTATCGGCGACATTATCCTCCGCCGCCCCGTTGTTCCTCGTTATCGCTTCCGCTCGGGTGTCCACCATGTATATGTCGATGACGAGGTGGTCTTCAAAGGTCCGTAGGCACTGATTCTTGGTAGTCTCCGCATCGCCGTCCATACCGTCGATGTCTTCGGAGTCGTAGTCGAGTATGTCGGTTAAATCGCCGACGGTGGCTACGAAGTGGGTGGTGGTGGATCTGAATTTCTTCGTCATCCGCGTCCCAACCGCCCCGGCCGTGGTTCGCCAGGCTCTCCGGATAGCGAGAGATGCTTCAATGAATTTATGATATCACCGAAGGGCGAGTGCTGAAAGATGTCCGCAGCGGTGAATTCCATGATCGCGCCCAATCGGATTCGTGGCGGGGCGCAGGAGGTTCGAGTCCGCAGGAGTCCGCACCTCGAGTCATGGGCTTTATGTGGGACAAGGTAAGTGTTCGCTCCATCGCCAGAGAAATTGCGGCTCCCGAGGCGGTGTCCAGCCATCCGCCCTCGATTCGAGCAATCGGCTCCGGACTATGAGTCGGAGCGGATCCGGTGCGACCTCCAAGGTGCTGTCCGCGGCGAGTTAGGTCATGCCCATCGTGACAGCGCAACGCGCTTTCGGTTGTGGCTCAGATCCATCGAGGATCAAGTCCCCGCGGATATCGGCCGTGGAGTTTAAGCTTCAAACCTGACTCGACGGCCAGGGGCGAAGCTTCGATCGCTCCAGATGGCAAGCGAGTTGGCCCTTGAGCGCGGCCGCCGAATACGAAGATCTGTCCGGGAGAAAGGTCTCACCCAGGATTGCGTCGTTATTGATTGAAGAGGCCATCACGCCTATCGGTGACAACACAGAGGAACTCTCAATGAAAGCACCAATGTCGGTGTCAAAACCGCGGATCTCGGTAGGGGGTCCCGAATATGCGTCTAGGCGGATGGTAACAGGAGACAAGGGACACGATGTTTACCTGTGTTCGGGCCCTCTTGATGGAGGTAAAACCCACGTCCCGCTTGATTGATATTGATATTGTGGATGTTTACAAGAGTGGATCTACCACGAGATCAAGGAGGCTAAACCCTAGAAGCTAGCCTATGGTATGATTGTAAGGGTTGTTGTGATTGTTGTCCTACGGACTAAATAGACACCGGAGAGGGCTAGGGTTACATAGAGTCGGTTACAATGGTAGGAGATCTACATATCCGTATCGCCAAGCTTGCCTTCCACGCCAAGGAAAGTCCCATCCGGACACGGGGGGAAGTCTTCAATCTTGCATCTTCATAGTCTTGGAGTCCGGTTGATGATGATAGTCCGCCGATGATAGTCCGGCCGATGATGGTAGTCCGCAATCCGGACACCCCTAATCCGGACTCCTCGGTCCTTTGCAGCAACCCATGTGGTTTTGGGTACGCTCAAAGCTTCGAGGAGCCATCAACATTCATTTTCCTCTCGAACCCAACACCCTCTTTCCTAGGGTTTTGGTTCAGAATCTGCTTTTTGAGGACATCGCACAGTGTCTGATGCCCTTTGAGACTTTTGTACATCCCTGTTTCAAGCAATGTCTTCAACCTAGCATTTTCATAATAGTAGTGGTATCCTCAGCAGAGGGGTTAGTTACCACATCAGCAGTTGAAGATATTACAACAGTAGCAGCAGTAGAACATTCAGCAACAGAAGTAGCGTTATCACACTCGAGGCATTTTAGACATGGTGGTTCAAATCCTTCCTGAGCGGAACTGATCTGTTGAGCGCGAAGTGACTCATTCTCCTTTTGAAGATCTTCATGATCCGCTCTCAATTTCTCAAGCTCTTGCTTCCTTTGAAGATAATCATAGGAGAGCTTTTCATGAGTGGCTGAGAGCGTTTCATGACGACTTTCAAGTTCCTGGTACTTAACATGGAGATGTTTTATGTCTTTAGATGGTTCATCTATTTAAATCGAGGGAAGGGTGACTTCTCTTTATAACATATCCTCCCAATATTAGGGAGCTATATTAAAATATTCCATTAACTTTGGAATCACCATAACACACTTGCAATTTAATTCTCATGCCTTTTGCTTCATGTTTGTTCTCCAAACTTTCTCCATATTTCTTTCTCCATTTATCGCGGCTCCTCCTAAAGTCTCAACATTTTTGGACACTCCTAAATCCTAGACTCCATTCAAACTCCTTTGGTGCAAGTTAAATAATTTTGGGTTTAACTTCACCTATTTTGCTTGAACCAGTTTTGTTGGGTTGGAAACATTCCGTAAAGCCTTACAAAAATATCCCACCATTGTATTCTTCTCCATGGCCTCTTCTCTTGATTCTTTTTGGTCTCTCTCTATTTTTCTGTGAGGAGTATATCAAGAGAGAGGGGAGCAGTGCATAGCCAAAGCCCGCTTAAGGCCCACCTGCGGCCTGACCTAGCCGGCCCAAGAGGCCTGCCCGATCTCCTCTTATGCACCCACGCGCTCGACCCCCTCTCCCTTGTTCCCCTGCTAGCGCCGCCACTCACACACACGCATCGAGCCAGGGAGAGGAGCTCCCTGCACCCGATCCCCTCGCCGCCTCCACCGTGAGACCCCCACGCCCGACCACCTCCTCGCCGCCCTTGGTGCCGCGCCACATTACCTCCCCATCGCCCTCGTCGACGACCAGCCGGTGCCTACAAGCGAGGGCTGCAGCTCATGCAGGAGAGCTCATGCTCGACCCCGCAACCCTCTGTCGTGCCTCCGCGCGCCCAACCTCCGTCCCACGCCCGCAACCATGCTCTGGATCGAGAGGAGCTCGATCCCGAGCGCCTTCAGCCCATCCGACCTCCTCGCCTCGCTGGCCTCCAAGATTGACCGAGCACCAGCGCAGTCAGAGGCGTGATCTCGCTTGCTGCAAGGTCCAGCCAAGGCTCGCCGGCCTGCCTCCGCTCAAGCTGCCGACCATCTCCTCGCCACGACCACCACCATCGCCTCCTTGCTGCTGGCATCCCGATGCCCTTGTGTTGTTTTGTGTTGGACCGTCAAGGCCGGCAAGATCGATTACATGGACGCCAAGACCACACCAGGACCGCAAAGCATCGTCTCCGGGAGTTTTCCCCAAGTACCACTACGGTCGTCATCCGCCAAGTACCCCTTCGGATCACCAAGTTCAACTACCATCGTCGTGAACCGCTTCCGAAACGTGTACCACTACCGTCGACCCGCGAAGACCCCGTGGACTCAAGTTCCTTGTGGTGACCCCGAACATCTACGGATCATGAACAACTACTTCATCTACGAAACGTGAACCACTACTTCCACTACCGTCGCCGTGTACCACTACTTCCACTACCGCCGCGAGAATGACTACTTCCACTACGGCCCGTGTACCACTACTTCCTTCGTTGAACTCGACCCGCTCCGAAACGCACGATTCGAAGGTATAACCCCGAGATGATCAACCGTGGACCGAATGCATGTGTTTTGTATGAGATGCTCGTGTTTGCACCGTGATCGAACTGTCGCTTGTGATGCCCCTCTTTTTCCATGCCACCGACACGTGGGAACCCGGTATCCGGGATCACCCCACCATCTTTTGCATGTTCCGCACATCCATATCTTTGTTTGCATCGATCACTCCACAAGTTATCGGGACCGAGATGTTGCCGTGGCATCATTTTCGGATTCGTCGCCGTGGCACCCTTTCGTTTTCCGCCACGATGACAAATGCTTCATAACATGCTCATGACAACATTTTCATAAAATTGCATAAACTTGCATATGTCATCCGCATCATGATAACAACATTTAAATGCTTAAAAATTGTTGTTGCATTAAATTGCTAAATAACATGGGGATTTTCCGGAATTGTTGTTTGTTGTTTCCGGCCTCATTTAAACTTGCCTAAATAGGTGGTTTGCTCATGCTTCACCTCTTGCCATGTTTAATAACATTTAATGTTGTTGGGTACATAACCGAGAGAGAACTAAATAATTGATGTGGTGTTTCGTCAATATGCAACGAGCTCCACTTAATTTGTAGTATTGTTTGTGCACTTTGCCATGCCATGCCTCATTAAACCGGACATGCATCATACTTGATTGTGCATCATGTCGTGATTATGCTTGTGTGTTTACCATGTTGTATGCTTCTTTTCGGTTTTCTTCTCTCGTTAGCTTCGGTTTCGTTTTGGAGTTGTGAGGATTCGTTCGACTACATCTGTTTGTCTTCTTCATGGACTCGTTCTTCTTCCTTGTGGGATCTCAGGCAAGATGATCATTACCCTCGATATCACTTCTATCTTTGCTTGCTAGTTGCTTCGTTCTATTGCTATGTTGCGCTACCTATCACTTGTTTACCATGCCTCCCAAGTTGCCATGTCAGCCTCTAACCTTTTCACCCTTCCTAGCAAACCATTGCTTGGCTATGTTACCGCTTTTGCTCAGCCCCTCTTATAGCGTTGTTAGTTGCAGGTGAAGTTGAAGATTGCTCCATGATGGACAGGATTATCTTGGGATATCACAATATCTCTTATTTAATTAATGCATCTATATACTTGGTAAAGGGTGGAAGGCTCAACCTTATGCCTGGTGTTTTGTTCCACTCTTGCCGCTTCTAGTTTCATCATACGGTGTTATGTTCCTTGATTTTGCGTTCCTTACGCGGTTGGGTGATTTATGGGACCCCCTTGACAGTTAGCTTTGAATAAAACTCCTCCATCAAGACCCAACATTGGTTTTAACATTTGCCACCTAAGCCTTCTTCCCTTGGGTTCTGCAGACTCAAGGGTCATCTTTATTTTACCCCCCGGGCCAGTGCTCCTCCGAGTGTTGGTCCAAACTAGAGCACCGTGCGGGACCATTCCTTGGCAACTTGGATTACATCGGACCTGTACGCTTAGCTTATCCGGTGTGCCCTGAGAACGAGATATGTGCAGCTCCTATCGGGATTTGTCGGCACAGCGGGTGGTCTTGCTGGTCTTGTTTTACCATTGTCGAAATGTCTTGTAAACCGGGATTCCGAGACTGATCGGGTCTTCCCGGGAGAAGGAATATCCTTCGTTGACCGCGAGAGCTTATGATGGGCTAAGTTGGGACACCCCTGCAGGGTATTATATTTCGAAAGCCGTGCCCGCGGTTATGTGGCAGATGGGAATTCGTTAATGTCCGGTTGTAGATAACTTGACACCAGATTTGAATTAAAACGCATCAACCGCGTGTGTAGCCGTGATGGTCTCTTTTCGGCGGAGTCCGGAAAGTGAACACGGTTTTGGGTTATGTTTGAAGTAAGTAGGAGTTCAGGATCACCTCTTGATCATTGCTAGCTTCACGACCGTGCTTTTCTTCTCTTCTCGCTCTCTTTTGCGTATGATAGCCACCATATATGCTTAGTGCTTGCTGGAGCTCTACCTCACTACCTTCTCCTACCCATAAGCTTAAATAGTCTTGATATCGCGGGTGTGAGATTGCTGAGTCCTCGTGACTCACAGATTCTATCACAACAGTTGCAGGTGCCGATGATACCAGTGCAGATGACGCAACTGAGCTCAAGTGGGAGTTCGACGAGGACCTTGGTCGTTGCTATGTTTCGTTTCCTGATGATCAGTAGTGGTGCCCAGTTGGGACGATCGGGGATCTAGCAGTTGGGTTATCTTCTTTTCTTTTGGCTTCGTCCGTAGTCGGACTATGTGTGTACTCTGAATGATGTATGAATTATATGTTCATTGTGTGAAGTGGCGATTGTAAGCCAACTCTTCATCCCAGTCTTGTTCATTACATGGGATTGTGTGAAGATGACCCTTCTTGCGACAAAACCACAATGCGGTTATGCCTCTAAGTTGTGCTTCGACACGTGGGAGATATAGCCGCATCGTGGGTGTTACAAGTTGGTATCAGAGCCATCCCCGACTTAGGAGCCCCCTGCTTGATCGAATCGCTGGCGTTGTTGAGTCTAGAAAAAATGTTTTGAGTCTTAGGATTATATATATCGGAGAGTAGGATTCTTTTTACTCCTCAGCCCTTCATCGCTCTGGTGATGCCCCCTGACGTAGAAGTTTTGACTCTACTCTCCTCAAATTTCACTAAAAAAATTTAGGATCACGCGGGTATCTTGGAATCGTTCGGATGGTTTTGTGACGAGAACATTGTTCTTGGTGCCTCCTGACATTTAGGGGTTGTGGCAGTGTCCCGGGGAGTTGAGCTCCGAGGTGTTGTCGTCACAATTTTATCGTTGCAGTTTTGGAATACCTGAGTTTCGCCGACATCGAAAATCTCTTTTATGCAGTTGTTGGTGAGATAACCTCGATAACCCAGTACTGGGGCGAGTTCGGGAGTATTGTCATAACTCGTATAACGGATGCTTTTCGAAGGTTAAGGTAAACGATTTCCGGAGTTTTCTTGGTTATGTGTTGACGGATGGATACAGCTGGATCTAGGTATTGTTAGTTTGGGTGAGATATATTGTGTCCCCTGTATCCCCAACACCAGATTGCGTAACCAGAAAGTTTCAGGAGTTTATAAGTGGGAATTCAAGTATCTCGTAGGATATCTTTCCAACACACACATGATACGATATGGGATCTATCATATGTTTGTTTCCGGCTTATTCTGCGAGCCAAATCCTTTGTTTTTGTTTTGAGTTGTGGTATTCGAGTTGCTTCGAAGTCAAATGTGGATTCCATACTTTTTCCTAAACGGTGTTCTCATATTGCTATGTGAATACTAATCCTTCTTGATCATCGAGGTCGTCATGTTATTTCTTTTCCAACCGGCGTGTTTCTCTTCAAGTGGATCCGATCATTTCAACATTCGCGAGATCAATCTCAGTTCTTTGCAACGGTGTTTGCTTCATCCGTCCCAAGTTGTCTTTGTTTTCCCCGCCCTCCCACCCTTTTTTTTCAAGGACTCAGATTTCTTAATCAAGTATCCATCTTATAGATGGGAAGTCTCTCCATTCTTTTCCGTCAATGTTCTTATCCGGTGATTCTCAGGAAGATACTAACGGAGCCTTGACTTCATCATTATTCGTTCTCTTTCTTCTCCAGTAGATTAAATTCAAGCTTTGTCGATCATATATTTTCCTCGTTTCAAATGTTTTTCTCGTACTGGTGCACCTCTTAATCATCCACTTCTCGCTATTCAATTGTTCCGGAGTGTTGGATATCTCAGAAGATTCAAGTTTCCATTCTCAATTCACTCAAGTTCTTTTGAGGATGCTATCTCATTCAAGCCATTTAAATCATACCGGTGCATAATTCAAGTATTATCTAATCAGCTCGGGATCTCTGCGTTCACTTGTATCTAAATTCTCTCAAGTATCTTGGTTCATTTTCTAATTCTTCCCGGTGTTACTTTATCTTTTCTTCGTTCATTTTCAATTCTTACGGTGGTTCGTTCAAGAGTTCTCTTCCTTCGTTATCATATAGATTCATTTGTTCTTTCCAATCCTACCGATGGTTCGTTGAAGACCTTCCCAAGTTTGCGCCATATCTATCTTAATCCTTTCTACGAGAATAAGTAGTATGCCAAATCCATTGCTTGCCATCAATTTAATTGGTGAAGGATGAGCATAATGTAATTTTTATTCTTGTTTCATCGAGTAAATTCAATTCCTTATTCCAGAGGTTCATCAAAATTCTTTATTTCATTTGTTCATCTTTCTTTCCGGAGTTCCAAGTTTTCTCAGTTATATCAGTTCAAAGCGTCATCTTATCACTGCAAGGCTTCACCTTGTGTTTTCAACTTCTCTTTCTTTTTATCACCCTTTCATTACCGGAGTTCTTCATGGAGGCTCTACATAGTGGTTCATCAAGGATTCATTTCATTCTTCAATTGTTCTTCAAGTTTTCTCTTGAAGTTAAGATCAGCCAAGAGATACTCTAAAAATAAACATGGTGCTCAACACATGTTTTGTTTTGAGAAGTTCAAGCATTCTTCATCTTGCATTCTGAAGTGCAATTCTTTCTACCTTATCTTTTGAGGTGGTGTTATGTCATTCTTCACAATTTCCCTTCATGCTTCATGATTCACATGTTGTCAAGAATGAGGTATTTTAAATCCATTAATCTCTTCATTGGAGTTATCTTGGTATAGATTTCACCTAAAGCCTTCCCTAAGGAATGTTGTTATTTGTGGTGCTTATCAATGATCCAACTTTTCTCCTATCCTCTCGGCAAAAGCAGTTTTCATCTCTTCGTTGATTTCAGGCAAGCATTTGTTTTCGGTAGTGGCAGAATTTCACCTCAAGTTTTGAGATGTCCCCATAAGCCCACGAGGATCATATCCTTCCGTTGTTGGTTTTACAACAACTCCTCTCTAACTTTCTTGCAAGGATGCTTTCCAAATTCAATTGTGGTAGAAGTTATCATTTTCTTCACCATTCTGTTATTCCAATGATCTATCTTCTATTCTCTCTTCCGGAGGCATTGTGATGTTGCTCTCTTCGACCCATCATCTTGTTTTGTCAAGATCATGTTCTTCTCCGTGCTTCTCCGTTTAGCCGGAGTGTCGTGTTTTCATTCGAGTTATCTCATTTTATCAAGTTTTGCCCCCTTCTCAACCGGAGTGCTGTCTGAAATCTTTCTTACCCCTTGTGCCATTCTTTCAATAGTTCCAGAGGCAGTGTGTTGTTGTTTTCATCAAGTATCCTCTCATCTTGTCAAGTTCATGTTCTATTCCTTCCATGTTCAACCGGAGTGCTGCCCGAATTCTTCCTCTCTCATCTTGTTTTAACCGGAGTGGTTTCGAATTCTATCTTGTCCATTAAACTCTTGATTCATCTCTTTGCAACCTTCAAGTTCCCGTAATATTCCTCGTTCCTCTTTTCTAACGGATTGTTTGCAATCTCATTCATCTCTGTTGTACTCTTTCTTTCAAATTTCTCAACCTCTCAAGGTTCATGGTTTCACTCATTCGTCAAAGAAGCAACTTAGTTTTACCTCCTCTCTTCCTCTTCCGTTTCTCTCCGATGCCATCCTAGATCTCGGGACGAGATCCTCTTGTAGTGGTGGAGTGTTGTAACGCCCCGAGACCGACGCTCCAGAAGACTTCCAGATATTCCGAGTTTCGCTGTGCGATGTATTTGTTAGTTGCATTCTTCTTAGCATCATTTGCATTGCATCATGTCATCATGCCATCATGTCATTAATCTTCGCATCTCAACTCAACTAATAAATTGCATAGATGGTTCATCTACTTAAATCGAGGGAAGGGTGACTTCTCTTTATAACATATCCTCCCAATATTAGGGAGCTATATTAAAATATTCCATTAACTTTGGAATCACCATAACACACTTGCAATTTAGTTCTCATGCCTTTTGCTTCATGTTTGTTCTCCAAACTTTCTCCATATTTCTTTCTCCATTTATCGCGGCTCCTCCTAAAGTCTCAACATTTTTGGACACTCCTAAATCCTAGACTCCATTCAAACTCCTTTGGCGCAAGTTAAATAATTTTGGGTTTAACTTCGCCTATTTTGCTTGAACCACTTTTGTTGGGTTGGAAACATTCCATAAAGCCTTACAAAAATATCCCACCATTGTATTCTTCTCCATGGCCTCTTCTCTTGATTCTTTTTGGTCTCTCTCTATTTTTCTATGAGGAGTATATCAAGAGAGAGGGGAGCAGTGCATAGCCGAAGCCGCTTAAGGCCCACCTGCGGCCTGACCTAGCCGGCCCAAGAGGCCTGCCCGATCTCCTCTTATCCACCCACGCGCTCGACCCCCTCTGCCTCGTTCCCCTGCTAGCGCCGCCACTCACACACACGCATCGAGCCAGGGAGAGGAGCTCCCTGCGCCCGATCCCCTCGCCGCCTCCACCGCCAGACCCCCACGCCCGACCACCTCCTCACCGCCCTTGGTGCCGCACCACAGGACCTCCCCGTCGCCCTCGTCGACGACCAGCCGGTGCCTACAAGCGAGGGCTGCAGCTCACGCAGGAGAGCTCATGCTCGACCCCGCAACCCTCTGTCGTGCCTCCGCGCGCCCAACCTCCGTCCCGCGCCCGCAACCATGCTCTGGATCGAGAGGAGCTCGATCCCGAGCGCCTTCAGCCCATCCGACCTCCTCTGCCTCGCTGGCCTCCAGCGTTGACCGAGCACCCGCGCAGCCGTATGCGTGAGCTACTTCTGCTGCAAGGTCCAGCCAGCGCCCTGCCAGCCTGCCTCCGCTCAAGCTGCTGACCATCTCCTGCCGCTGACCATCACCATCGCCTCCTTGTTACTGGCATCCCGATGCCCTTGTGTTGTTTTGTGTTGGACCGTCAAGGCCGGCAAGATCGTCTACATGGATGCCATGACCACACCAGGACCGCCAAGCATCGTCTCCGGGAGTTTTCCCCAAGTACTACTACGGTCGTCATCCGCCAAGTACCCCTTCGGATCACCAAGTTCGACTACCATCGTCGTGAACCGCTTCCGAAACGTGTACCACTACCATCGACCCGCGAAGACCCCGTGGACTCAAGTTCCTTGTGGTGACCCCGAACATCTACGGATCATGAACAACTACTTCATCTACGAAACGTGAACCACTACTTCCACTACCGTCGCCGTGTACCACTACTTCCACTACCGCCGCGAGAATGACTATTTCCACTACGGCCCGTGTACCACTACTTCCTTAGTTGAAATCGACCCGCTCCAACGCACGCTTCGAAGGTATAACCCCGAGATGATCAACCGTGGACCGAATGCATGTGTTTTGTATGAGATGCTCGTGTTTGCACCGTGATCGAACTGTCGCTTGCGATGCCCCTCTTTTGCCATGCCACCGACACGTGGGAACCCGGTATCCGGGATCACCCCACCATCTTTTGCATGTTCCGCACATCCACATCTTTGTTTGCACCGATCACTCCACGAGTTATCGGGACCGATATGTTGCCGTGGCATCATTTTCAGATTCGTCGCCGTGGCACCCTTTCGTTTTCCGCCACGATGGCAAATGCTTCATAACATGCTCATGACAACATTTTCATAAAATTGCATAAACTTGCATATGTCATCCGCATCATGATAACAACATTTAAATGCTTAAAAATTGTTGTTGCATTAAATTGCTAAATAACATGGGGATTTTCCGGAATTGTTGTTTGTTGTTTCCGGCTCATTTAAACTTGCCTAAATAGGTGGTTTGCTCATGCTTCACCTCTTGCCATGTTTAATAACATTTAATGTTGTTGGGTACATAACCGAGAGAGAACTAAATAATTGAAGTGGTGTTTCATCAATATGCAACGAGCTCCACTTAATTTGTAGTATTGTTTGTGCACTTTGCCATGCCATGCCTCATTAAACCGGACATGCATCATACTTGATTTGTGCATCATGCCGTGATTATGCTTGTGTGTTTACCATGTTGTATGCTTCTTTTCGGTTTTCTTCTCTCGTTAGCTTCGGTTTCGTTCCGGAGTTGTGAGGATTCATTCGACTACGTCCGTTTGTCTTCTTCATGGACTCGTCCTTCTTCCTTGTGGGATCTCAGGCAAGATGACCATTACCCTCGATATCACTTCTATCTTTGCTTGCTAGTTGCTTCGTTCTATTGCTATGCTGCGCTACCTATCACTTGTTTACCATGCCTCCCAAGTTGCCATGTCAGCCTCTAACCTTTTCACCCTTCCTAGCAAATCATTGCTTGGCTATTGTTACCGCTTTTTCTCAGCCCCTCTTATAGCGTTGTTAGTTGAAGGTGAATTTGAAGATTGCTCCATGATGGACATGATTATCTTGGGATATCACAATATCTCTTATTTAATTAATGCATCTATATACTTGGTAAAGGGTGGAAGGCTCGGCCTTATGCCTGGTGTTTTGTTCCACTCTTGCCGCCCTAGTTTCTGTCATACCGGTGTTATGTTCCTTGATTTTGCGTTCCTTACGCGGTTGGGTGATTTATGGGACCCCCTTGACAGTTCGCTTTGAATAAAACTCCTCCAGCAAGGCCCAACATTGGTTTTAACATTTGCCACCTAAGCCTTTTTCCCTTGGGTTCTGCAGACTCAAGGGTCATCTTTATTTTACCCCGGGCGGTGCTCCTCCAGTGTTGGTCCAAACTAGAGCACCGTGCGGGACCATTCCTAGGCAACTTGGATTACGTCGGTACCTGTACGCTTAGCTTATCCGGTGTGCCTGAGAACGAGATATGTGCAGCTCCTATTGGGATTTGTCGGCACAACGGGTGGTCTTGCTGGTCCTGTTTTACCATTGTGGAAATGTCTTGTAAACCGGGATTCCGAGACTGATCGGGTCTTCCCGGGAGAAGAAATATCCTTCGTTGACCGTGAGAGCTTATGATGGGCTAAGTTGGGACACCCCTGCAGGGTATTATCTTTCGAAAGCCGTGCCCGCGTGTAACGCCCTCGATGCGGCTATATCTCCCACGTGTCGAAGCACGACTTAGAGGCATAACCGCATTGAAAGCAATGTCACAAGTGAGGTAATCTTCACACAACCCATGTAATACATAAGGGAAAGAGATACATAGTTGGCTTACAGTCGCCACTTCACACAGTACATAAATAAACATCCATCATCCAGATTACACTCAAGGTCCGACTCACGGAACCAAAATAAAAGAAGACTACCCCAAATGCTACACGGATCCCCGATCGTCCCAACTGGCTCCACCATCGATCATCAGGAAAAGACACATAGTAACGACCACGTTCCTCGTCGAACTCCCACTTGAGCTCGGTTGCGTCATCTGCTGACCGCATCGTCGGCACCTGCAACTTTTTTGTTAGAATCTGTGAGTCACGGGGACTCAGCAATCTCACACCCGCGAGATCAAGACTATTTAAGCTTATAGGAAGGACAGAGTTGTGAGCTGGAGCTGCAGCAAGCGACTAGCATATATGGTGGCTACACTCGCAAAAGAGAGCGAGAAGAGAAAGCAAGGCACGGTCGTGAAGCTAGTAGCGATCAAGAAGTGATCCTGAACTACTTACGTCAAACATAACTCCAACACCGTGTTTACTTCCCGGACTCCGCCGAGAAGAGACCATCACGGTTACACACGCGGTTGATGTGTTTTAATTAAGGTCAACTTCGGGTTTTCTACAACTGGACATTAACAAATTCCCATCTGCCTCATAACCGCGGGCATGGCTTTCGAAAGATAATACCCTGCAAGGGTGTCCCAACTTAGCCCATTATAAGCTCTCACGGTCAACGAAGGATATTCCTTCTACCGAGAAGACCCAATCAGTCTCGGAATCCCGGACTACAAGACATTTCGACAGCAATAAACAAGACCAGCAAAGCCGCCCGAATGTGCCGACAAATCCCGATAGGAGCTGCACATATCTCGTTCTCAGGGCACACCGGATGGGCAAGACGTCGGGTTGGCATAGACCTGGATTGCCCGGGCGCCGGACATCGCCAGTTGGGCCGGCACTCGAAGGAGCACTGGTCCGGGGTTAAAATAAAGATGACCCCGGCTCGCGAAAACCGGGGAAAAAGGCTTAGGTGGCAAATGGTAAAACCAAGGTTGGGCCTTCTTTGGAGGAGTCTTATATAAAGCGAACTGTCAAGGGGTCCCATAAATCACCCAACCGTAAGGAACGCAAAATCAAGGAACATAACACCGGTATGACGGAAACTAGGGCGGCAAGAGTGGAACAAAACACCAGGCATAAGGCCGAGTCTTCCACCCTTTACCAAGTATATAGATGCATTAATTAAACAATAGATATTGTGATATCCCAACAAGTAAACATGTTCCAACAAGGAACAACATCTCCATGTTCCAACAAGGAACAAACTTCATCTTCACCTGCAACTAGCAACGCTATAAGAGGGGCTGAGCAAAGCGGTAACATAGCCAAACAACGGTTTGCTAGGAAAGGATGGTTAGAGGTTTGACATGGCAATATGGGAGGCATGATAAGCAAGTGATAGGCATCGTAGCATAGGCATAGCAAAAGAGCAAGCATCTAGCAAGCAAAGATAGAAGTGATTTCGAGGGTATGGTCATCTTGCCTGCAAAGTTCTCAGAGTTGTCGAAAGCTTGATCCTCGAAAGCGTTCTCAACAGGTTCCTCGTTCACGTACTCGTCTCCTGGCTCTACCCAAGCAAGAACACAAACAATGGAACCACAATAAATCACCGTGCAATGCACAAACAACATGATGCAATACATGGCATGATATGCGAGATGTGATATGCAATGCGTATGCGTGCTCCGGAAGGAAAATGATGAACCAGGCATCAACTTGGCAAACCAAGTATGCCGCTGGAAAGGTGAGATGATTTCGGTTGAAATCGATATAAAGATCACCGGAATCGGATGCACGGTTTGCAAATGACAAGCAAAACAAGAATGGCACAAATCTGCCATTAACAGCATGATGCCACATAGCAAGCAACAAGAAATTAAGCTACTGCACCCAAACGTACCAACAAAGCATATGGCAGTGATCTACTCAAGATGCTTGACAAAAGATGAACACTGAGCTACGGCTAAATCACACCATAACAGGTCCAAACAGGCATGGCAAAAGTGCAAAATATATCAGCTTCACAGACTTCGGAAAATACTGAACATTGCAGAATCAGCATCAGGAAGCAATGTTCAGAGAAAGCAAACTACATGCTGCAGGAACTTATAATAGCAAAACAAGGCATGAAATGAATCTACTCAAAGCATAGAACAAAAGCCCCTTACTGACCATGAGCTAAAAGGGATCAGAAAATGTAATAGCACCCATGTCAATATAGCATGTTTCGTTAACAGATTCAGCAAACAGGGCATGACGTTGACAGAATTATGTAGGCATCTTCGCGAGCTCGATGCACTCACTACAGAGCATTACAAGATAAACTAAGCATACATCCATCAAGAAGACATGGCATAGAAGCTATACATGGCAAGAACAACATCATAGCATACACGGATCAACTACAACAACCTTGGCAAAATTGAATAAACATGTAAACAATCTGCCAGGAAACATTTTATAGCAAAAGTAGAGCTCGATTGACTCAAGCTATGGCACTCCATAATTGCAAAAAAGGGCATGGATGGATAGAGCATAACCATATGTTCAAAACATCCTTACTGAAGTATCTCAAAATATGCATGGATCTCTCGGTAGCATCAAGTTAACATGGCATACAAATATCAGCAAAACAGGGGCTGAAATCAGCAACATCATGAAGCCTAGTTTGCATGCTTGTGCTAGTCACCACAGAGATCACAAAAATACATGGCATACACCCCTGTAAATATGGCATGGAATATTACAAAACACATGTAGGACTCAAGATCATAGGGTGCACACGTCAATCATGGCAAAAATGACAAAAGTGCATGTTTTGATAAGAATCTGAAACTAACATCACATAGCCCTCTTCTAATAGAATTTCCGGCATCAAGATGAGCTCAAATGAAAATGATGCAATGAGATTAAATGATCTACTCATCGAGGCGAACAATTCGGTATGCTATACGCCCCAAACGGAGCCACGGGTGCAAAGTTATGGCATGATGAAAATGCAACAAATTACTGACAGAAAATGACTTAGAGGAATTCGGGGGAGAAAGAAGTCAACCGAGATGATTTTGGATCTGAGATCCGGGCACCTGTGGTCGAGGTTCGCCGCCGGAGTTGGGGCCGGGAGGAGAGGAGAGGCCAGGCGGCGACCGCGCGGGGGCCGAGGCCGGAGGCGGCGAGGGCAGGCGGCGCCGGGCGGAGGCTAAGGTCGGCGGCGAGGCGGACGGCGGGGCAGCGGGGCGTGGCGGAGGCGGGCAGAGCGGAGGGCAGCGGCGGGGCCCGAGCGCTGGAGAGAGGCGCGCACGCCCGGGCGCTGGGAGGCGGGCGCCCGGTCGGGCGCTGGAAGGGCTTGGGCTTGGCTTGGCGGGCTGGCGCTGGCGGGCGGATGATGGGGCGCGCCTGCCACGTGGCGGCGCGCGGTTGGACGGGCAGCGGCGGACGGACGCGTCCGGCTCCGTTCGGACGTGTCCGGCGGCGCGGAGAGGAGCGCGACTAGGGTTAGGGGTGGAGTGATCCGGGATTTCGGGGGAGGGGGTGTTTTTATAGGTAGAAGGAGCTAGGAAGCTCCAAATGAGGTGCGGTTTTCGCCCACACGATCGTGATCGAACGGCGATGGACATGGAAGTGACTTAGATGGGTTATTGGGCTATTTTGAAGGGGTGTTGGGCTGCAACTTAAAAGAGGCCTTTGCGAGAGTGCGGTTAACCGTTGGAGTACCAAACGAGCTCCAAATGACCCGAAACTTGACAGGTGGTCTACCGGTGGTGTACCAAGGCCACTTGACAAACCTCGGTCCATTCCGAGAAAGTTTAGTACCCGCTCACGGAAAAATGTAAAAGGGGACGCCGGGGGACATAGGAGGGCCGGATTGCAAAACGGACAACGGGGAAAATGCTCGGAATCATGAGACGAACACGTATGCGAATGCGATGCACATGATGACATGATATGAAATGCATGACATGGACAAAATGCAAAAACAAAAGACAAAAACCCAACCACGGAGGGAATATCATATCACAATGCCGAAAATGACAAGAGTTGGAGTTACAAATATGGAAAGTTACATCCGGGGTGTTACACCGCGGTTATGTGGCAGATGGGAATTTGTTAATGTCCAGTTGTAGATAACTTGACACCAGATTCAAATTAAAACCCATCAACCGCGTGTGTAGCCGTGATGGTCTCTTTTCGGCGGAGTCCGGAAAGTGAACACGGTTTTGGGTTATGTTTGACGTAAGTAGGAGTTCAGGATCACCTCTTGATCATTGCTAGCTTCACGACAGTGCTTTGCTTCTCTTCTCGCTCTCTTTTGCGTATGATAGCCACCATATATGCTTAGTGCTTGCTGCAGCTCTACCTCACTACCTTCTCCTACCCATAAGCTTAAATAGTCTTGATCTCGCGGGTGTGAGATTGCTGAGTCCTCGTGACTCACAGATTCTATCACAACAGTTGCAGGTGCCGATGATACCAGTGCAGATGACGCAAGTGAGCTCAAGTGGGAGTTCGACGAGGACCTTGGTCGTTGCTATGTTTCGTTTCCTGATGATCAGTAGTGGTGCCTAGTTGGGACGATCAGGGATCTAGCAGTTGGGTTATCTTCTTTTCTTTTGGCTTCATCCGTAGTCGAACTATGTGTGTACTCTGAATGATGTATAAATTATAAGTTCATTATGTGAAGTGGCGATTGTAAGCCAACTCTTTATCCCAGTCTTGTTCATTACAAGGGATTGTGTGAAGATGACCCTTCTTGCGACAAAACCACAATGCGGTTATGCCTCTAAGTCGTGCTTCGACACGTGGGAGATATAGCCGCATCGTGGGTGTTACAATCTTCCACCAAGTAAACCAACTAGCATCAACTACAAGGAGTAATCAACACTACTAGCAATACTAGCACCAATCCCGGACTTGGAGACAAGAATTGGATACAAGAGATGAACTAGGGTTTAGAGATGAGATGGTGCTGGTGAAGATGTTGATGGAGATTGGCCTCTCCCGATGAGAGGAGCGTTGGTGATGATGATGACGATGATTTCCCCCTCCCGAAGGGAAGTGTCCCCGACAGAACAGCTCCGCCGGAGCCCTAGATTGGTTCCGCCAAGGTTCCGCCTCGTGGCGGCAGAGTCTCGTCCCGAAAGGTTTCTTCTGATTTTTTTCTCATCGAAAGACTTCATATAGGAGAAGATGGACATCGGAGAGCCACCAGGGGGCCCACGAGGTAGGGGGCGCGCCCAGGGGGGTAGGGCGCCCCCCCCACCCTCATGAGCAGGGTGTGGGCCCCCTGGCCTTCATCTTTGGCGATGATTTTTCTTTATTTATTTTAAGACATTCCGTGGAGTTTCAGGACTTTTGGAGTTGCACAGAATAGGTCTCCAATATTTGCTCCTTTTCCATTGACATTCCAGTGCGGCATTCTCCTCTTCATGTAAACCTTGTAAAATAAGAGAGAATAGCCATAAGTATTGTGACATAACGTGAAATAACAGCCCATAATGCGATAAATATCGACACAAAAGCATGATGCAAAATGGACGTATCAATCCCCCAAGCTTAGACCTCGCTTGTCCTCAAGCGAAAAGCCGATAACAATAAATATGTCCTCATGTTTAGAGGTAGAGGCGTCGATAAAAATATAATACGGACATGAAGGTATCATGATTATTCTCATAACGACAACATATATAGATTTGTCATATGATTACTTATGTTCAAGTGATGATCTTTTCACAAGGCCAAAGTATGAATCAGAAACCTTATTGAGCACCAACAAATTATAACCTCAGTTATTAAAGCAATTGCAATTTATCATAACATCGGAAAGAGTCTATGTCAGAGCTTAAAAGCAAGTCCACATACTCAACTATCACTTAGTCCTTCATAATTGCTAACACTCACGCAATACTTGTGGTTACGGAGGTTTAGTCGGACACAGAGAAAGATAGGGGCTTATAGTTTTGCCCCACAACCTTTTACCTCAAGGGTAATGTCAACAATAATAATTCATGCTCCCCTACATCCAATTAGATATATATATCATGTTCTTTCCAACATGCTGAGCTTGCCAAAGGAAAAAATAAGAAGGGAAAGGTGAAGATCACCGTGACTCTTGCATAAGGTAGAGGATAAGAATAAAAGATAGGCCCTTCACAGAGGGAAGCAGAGGTTGTCATGCGCGTTTAGGGTTGATGCACAAAATCTTAATGCAAAAGAACGTCACTTTATATTGCCCCTTGTATGTGAACCTTTATTATGCAGTCCATCGCTTTTATTGCGTCCACAACAAGTTCGTACAAAGCTTATTTCTCTGCACTAATAAGTCATGCATATTTAGAGAGCAATTTTTATTGCTTGCACCGATGACAACTTACTTGAAGGATCTTACTCAATCCATAGTAGATATGGTGGACTCTCATGGCAAAACTGGTTTAAGGGTATTTAGAAGCACAAGTAGTATCCCTACTTGGTGCTGAGAATTTGGCTAGCATGAGGGGGAAAGGCAAGCTCAACACGATAGAGGATCCATGACAACATACTTTATCTCAGATGTAAGAAAACATAACTCATTATGTTGTCTTCCTTGTCCAACATCAACTCTTTAGCATGTCATATTTTAACGAGTGCTCCCAATCATAAAAGATGTCAATGATAATATATCTATATGTGAAACCTCTCTTTCCTTATTACTTCCTATTAATTGCAACGATGACCAAAGCTATATTTGTCAAATCCCAACAACTTTTAATCATCATACTCTTTCTATGTGAAGTCATTATGCACTCTTTGATTCTTTTTATTCTTTTTCTTCTAATCACCCAAGATCATGGAAAAATACTCAAGCCCTTGACTCAACACTAATCTTTATTATATAGCTCACGGACTCGATTACAAAGAAGGATCGTAAAGCAAAACTCAAAACTAGATCATGCCATGACTTTATTCTACTAAATCAAGATACTACTAATAGGATCGAACTAAGAAAAACGGTAAAGATAGGAGTTGTGATGGTGATACGATACCGGGGCACCTCCCCCAAGCTTGGCAGTTGCCAAGGGGAGTGCCCATACCCATGTGATTATATCTCCTTTGTCGGTGAAGGTGGAGGTGAGGGATAGTCGCACATCGAGCGTAAGAGGTCCTCCAGCTTGTGGATGATGCCTTTGAGTGCAACAATATGCTCCTTCAACAAAATATTTTCACTTGTGAGATACTTGTTTTGAATACGAGCTAATTCAATCATCTTGAAAGCTTCGATTTCAGTTGGGGTGAGAAAGTTGTGATCAAGTTGGAGGGTGTCTTCTGCTGCCGGAGCTTGGTCCTTCGTGGCCTCCTTGATCCTTTCATCCTTGTTGATCTCCATGGGTTCTTCCCTCTTCGGCTCTATCTTCATTAGCCAAGCATCTTTTTCACCATTGTCGGAGGAGGGGGCGACATGATGCCTGGCCTTGACAACCCTGACAGAAAACAACTCGAAACAAGAACATGAGATATTTGCGTGATACGAGAGTCAAAACCTTCGGGAGTATATATAATGAATTTTTACCGACCAAAATATGTATCGTGCAAGAAAACGGAGTCCGGAGGGCACACGAGGTGCTCACGAGGTAGGGGGCGCGCCCTCCACCCTCGTGGAGGCCTCGTGTCCTCCCCGGGCTGCTACTTATTTTTCTATTTTTCTAAATAATCCAAAACGGAGAGATATTGCCTTAAAAATTGTTTTGGAGTCGGTTTACTTACTATACCACATACCTATTCCTTTTCGGAGTCTGGAACATTCTGGAAAGTGTCCCTTATGTATTCCTTCGGGGTTACGGTTTCAATAATATTGGTTTCAACATTTATAGGATTACCTGAGATATAGTGTTTGATCCTTTGACCGTTTACCACCTTTGGATTTGTGCCTGCGAAGTTGTTGATTTTTAATGCACCGGAACGATAGACCTCCTCGATAACGTAGGGACCTTCCCATTTAGAGAGAAGTTTTCCTGCAAAAAATCTTAAACGAGAGTTGTATAGCAACACATAATCACCTACATTAAACTCACGCTTTTGTATCCTTTTGTCATGCCATCTTTTAACTTTTTCTTTAAACAACTTGGCATTTTCATAAGCTTGGGTTCTCCATTCATCAAGTGAGCTAATATCAAATAACCTCTTCTCACCGGCAAGTTTGAAATCATAGTTGAGCTCTTTAATAGCCCAATATGCCTTATGTTCTAGTTCGAGAGGTAAGTGACATGCTTTTCCATAAACCATTTTATACGGAGACATACCCATAGGATTCTTATATGCAGTTCTATAGGCCCATAATGCATCAAGTTTCTTGGACCAATTCTTCCTAGACCTATTAACAGTCTTTTGCAAAATTAATTTGAGCTCTCTATTACTCAATTCTACTTGACCACTAGACTGCGGGTGATAAGGAGATGCAATTCTATGATTAACGTCATATTTAGCAAGCATTTTACGGAAAGCACCATGAATAAAATGTGAACCACCATCAGTCATTAAATATCTAGAGACTCCAAACCTCGGAAAAATAACTTATTTAAGCATTTTGATAGAAGTGTTATGATCAGCACTACTAGTTGGAATAGCTTCTACCCACTTAGTAACATAATCAACAGCAACTAAAATATGTGTGTATCCATTAGAGGCAGGAAAAGGTCCCATATAACCAAAGCCCCAAACATTCAAATGGTTCAATAACAAGTGAATAATTCATAGGCATTTCTTGATGTCTACTAATATTACCAATTCTTTGACATTCATCACAAGACAAAACAAACTTACAGGCATCCTTGAAGAGAGTGGGCCAATAAAAACCGGATTGCAATACCTTATGTGCAGTTCTATCTCCAGCGTGGTGTCCTCCATAAGCTTCTGAGTGACACTTGCGTAGGATATGTTCCTGTTCATGCTCAGGTACACAACGTCTAATAACACCATCTACCCCTTATTTATAAAGATGTGGGTCATCCCAAAAGTAATGCCGTAAATCATAAAATAACTTTTTCTTTTGTTGGTATGTGAAGCTAGGTGGTATAAATTTAGCAACAATATAATTAGCATAATCACCATACCATGGAGTGCTACGAGAAGTGCTTATGACATTTAATTGTTCATCAGGAAAGCTATCATCAATAGGTAGTGGGTCATCAAGAACATTCTCTAACCTAGACAAGTTATGCGCAGCGGGTTCTCAGCTCCTTTTCTATCAACAATATGCAAATCAAATTCTTGCAGCAAGAGAACCCATCTAATAAGTCTAGGTTTAGCATCTTTCTTTTCCATAAGATATTTAATAGCAGCATGATCGGTGTGAATAGTTACTTTAGAATCAACAATATAAGGTCTGAATTTATCACAAGCAAATACAAGCTGCTAAAAGTTCCTTTTCGGTAGTAGCATAATTTCTTTGAGCATTGTCTAGAGTCTTACTAGCATAATGGATAACATTTAACTTTTTATCAACTCTTTGCCCTAGAACAGCACCTACTGACATAATCACTAGCATCACACATAATTTCAAAGGGTAAGTTCAATCGGTGGCTGAACAACAAAAAAGAGACTAATGCTTTCTTAAGTATTTCAAATGCTTCTACACAATCATCATCAAAGTCAAATGGTACATCTTTTTGTAATAAATTAGTCGAGGCGAGAGATTTTGAGAAGTCCTTAATGAACCTCCTATAAAATCCGGCGTGACCAAGGAAACTTCTTATACCTTTGATGTCCTTGGGACATGGCATCTTTTCAATAGCATCAACCTTGGCTTTATCAACTTCAATACCTCTTTCAGAAACTCTGTGCCCCAAGACAATACCTTCATTAACCATAAAGTGGCACTTTTCCCAATTCAAGACAAGATTAGTTTCTTCACATCTCTGCAAAACTCAATCAAGATTGCTCAAGCAATCATCAAAATAGGAACCATAGACGGAAAATTCGTCCATGAAAACCTCACAAATCTTTTCACAAAACTCAGAGAATATAGCCATCATGCATCTTTCAAAGGTAGCAGGTGCATTACATAAACCAAAAGGCATACGTCTATAAGAAAAAGTACCAAAAGGGCATGTAAAAGTAGTCTTTGATTGATCTTTAGCCGACACAGGTATTTGAGAGAAACCAGAATAACCATCTAGAAAGCAATAATGTGTATGTTTGCATAATCTTTCTAGCATTTGATCAATAAAAGGTAAGGGGTAATGATCTTTCTTAGTAGCTTTATTTAATTTGCGGAAATCAATTACCATCCTATAACCTGTGATAATTCTTTGCGGAATCAATTCATCTTTATCATTAGGGACAACAGTAATACCTCCCTTCTTAGGGACACAATGGACAGGACTTACCAACTGACTATCAGCAACGGGATAAATAATGCCTGCCTCCAGAAGCTTGAGTATTTCTTTCCTTACCACTTCTTTCATTTTAGGATTCAAACGTCGTTGAGGATCACGAACTGGTTTGGCGTCCGCTTCCAAATTTATTTTATGCTGACATAGAGTGGGACTAATGCCCTTAAGATCATCCAGAGTATATCCAATAGCGGCATGATGCTTTTTCAGAGTTTTCAATATTCTTTCTTCTTCCTGCTCTGAAAGGTTAGCACTAATAATAACATGATATATTTTCTTTTCATCAAGATACGCATATTTAAGATTGTAAGGCAACGGTTTAAGCTCAAACACGGGATCACCCTTGGGTGGAGGAGGATCCCCTAGGATTTCAACAGGCAAATTGTGTTGCATAATAGGTTCCTGTTTAAAGAATACTTCATCTATTTCCCTTCTTTCATTCATGAACATCTCATTTTCATGGTCTAGCAAATAGTGTTCCAAAGGATCACTAGGAGGCACAGCAATAGAAGCAAGACCAATAATTTCATGCTTACTAGGAAATTCTTCCTCATGATGTTGTTTACTAAATTTAGAGAAATTAAACTCATGAACCATATCATCCAAGCCAACAGTAACAACATTCTTTTTGCAGTCTATCGTAGCATTAACAGTACTCAAGAAGGGTCTACCAAATATAATGGGACAAAAGCTATCTTATGGAGAACCGAGAACAAGAAAATCAGCGGGATATTTGGTTTTCGCACACAAGACTTCAACATCTCTAACAATTCCCACTAGTGATATGGTATCTCTATTGGCAATTTTAATTGTAACATCAATATCTTCTATCTCAGCGGGTGCAATTTCATGCTTAATTTCTTCATACAAGGTAATAGGTATAACACTAGCACTAGCACCCATATCACATAAGCCATGATAACAATGATCTCCTATTTTAACAGAAATAATAGGCACGCCCACCACAGGTCTATGTTTATCTTTAGCACAGGGTTTAGCAATTCTAGCAGTTTCACCAGAGAATTGAATGACATGCCCATCAATATTATCAGACAAGAGATCTTTAACAATAGCAATATTAGGTTCTACTTTGACTTGCTCAGGAGGTGTATAAGTTCTAATATTGCTTTTACGAACAACAGTTGAAGCTTTAGCATGATCCTTTACTCTAACAGGGAAAGGTGGCTTCTCAACATAAGAGGTAGGAACAATAGGATCATTATAAGTGACAGTCTTTTCTTCAACTTTAATAGGTGCAGCTACTTTTACTTCTATGGAAGGATGATATTTAAATCACTTCTCTTTAGGGAGATCAACATAAGTAGCAAAAGATCCACAGAAAGAAGCTACTATCTCAGAGTCAAGTCCACATTTAGTGCTAAACTTACGGAAAATATCGGTGTCCATAAAAGATTTAACACAATCAAACTTAGGTGTCATACCTGACTCCTTACCTTCGTCGAGGTCCCAATCTTTAGAGTTGCGTTTAATTCTATCCAATAAATTCCATTTGAATTCAATAGTCTTCATCATAAAAGAGCCAGCACAAGAAGTATCAAGCATGGTGCGATTGTTATCAGAAAGCCGAGCATAAAAATTCTGAAGAATTGTCACTTTTGAGAGCTCATGATTGGGGCATGAATATAACATTGATTTAAGACTCCCCCAAGCTTGAGCGATGCTTTCTCCTTCGCGAGGCCAAAAATTATATATATAATTGTGATCACGATGAACAAGATGCATAGGGTAATACTTTTGATGAAATTCCAATTTCAATCTTTTATAGTTCCATGATCTTGTATCACATAGCCTATACCATGTCAATGCATCTTCCTTCAAAGATAAAGGGAAAGCCTTCTTCTTAACAACATCATTGGGTACACCTGCAAGCTTAAATAATCCACAAATTTCATCCACATATATTAAGTGCTCATCAGGGTGCTTTGTTCCATCTCCTGTAAAAGGGTTAGCTAGCAGTTTTTCCATCATACCCGAAGGAAATTCAAAAGGAGTTTCATTTTCAATAGGTTAAGTAGGTTGAGTAGGTTGAGGAGTAACTCTTTGCTCTATTGGACGGGGTGAAGATACCCCAAACAAGCCCCTCAGACAATTACTTTCCATAGTAACAAGTGACAGAAAATTTCAGCACACTAAATAAATTTTTCCTTACCAAATTCCACCTACCAAAGGCGGTTCACTCCCCGGCAACGGCGCCAGAAAAGAGTCTTGATGACCCACAATTATAGGGGATCTATCGTAGTACTTTCGATAAGTAAGAGTGTCGAACCCAACGAGGAGCAGAAGGAAATGATAAGCGGTTTTCAGCAAGGTATTCTCTGCAAGTACTGAAATAAGTGGTAACATATAGTTTTGTGATAAGGTAAATTGTAACGAGCAACAAGTAACAAAAGTAAATAAGGTGCAGCAAGGTGGCCCAATCCTTTTTGTAGCAAAGGACAAGCCTGGACTAACTCTTATAATAGGAAAAGCGCTCCCGAGGACACATGGGAATATCATCAAGCTAGTTTTCATCACGCTCATATGATTCGCGTTCGGTACTTTGATAATTTGATATGTGGGTGGACCGGTGCTTGGGTGATGTTCTTACTTGAACAAGCATCACACTTATGATTAACCTCTATTGCAAGCATCCGCAACTACAACAAAAGTATTAAGGTAAACCTAACCATAGCATGAAACATATGGATCCAAATCAGCCCCTTACGAAGCAACGCATAAACTAGGGTTTAAGCTTCTGTCACTCTAGCAACCCATCATCTACTTATTACTTCCCAATGCCTTCCTCTAGGCCCAAATAATGGTGAAGTGTTATGTAGTCGACATTCACATAACACCATCAGAGGTTAGACAACATACATCTCATCAAAATATCGAATGAATACCAAATTCACATGACTACTAATAGCAAGACTTCTCCCTTGTCCTCAGGAACAAATGTACTAATCACAAGGCATATTCATGTTCATAATCAGAGGGGTAATAATATGCATAAAGGATTTGAACATATGATCTTCCACCAAGTAAACCAACTAGCATCAACTACAAGGAGTAATCAACACTACTAGCAACCTACTAGCACCAATCCTGGACTTGGAGACAAGAATTGGATACAAGAGATGAACTAGGGTTTAGAGATGATATGGTGCTGGTGAAGATGCTGATGGAGATTGCCCTCTCCCGATGAGAGGAGTGTTGGTGATGATGATGACGATGATTTCCCCCTCCCGGAGGGAAGTGTCCCCGGCAGAACAGCTCTGCCGGAGCCCTAGATTGGTTCCGCCAAGGTTCCGCCTCGTGGCGGTGGAGTCTCTTCCCGAAAGGTTTCTTCTGATTTTTTTTCTCATCGAAAGACTTCATATAGGAGAAGATGGGCATCGGAGAGCCACCAGGGGGCCCACGAGGTAGGGGGCGCGCCCCCCACCCTCGTGAGCAGGGTGTGGGCCCCCTGGCCTTCATCTTTGGCGACGATTTTTCTTTATTTATTTTAAGACATTCCGTGGAGTATCAGGACTTTTGGAGTTGCACAGAATAGGTCTCCAATATTTTCTCCTTTTCCAGCCCAGAATTCCAGCTGCCGGCATTCTCCCTCTTCATGTAAACCTTGTAAAATAAGAGAGAATAGCCATAAGTATTGTGAAATAACGTGAAATAACAGCCCATAATGCGATAAATATCGACATAAAAGCATGATGCAAAATGGACATATCACCTGGCACCCATCGGACATGGCAGGCATCCCATGCAGACTGGCCGAACACAGCCGCAATATTTTAAAGGATATAAACCAGTCAAGCAAACCCTAAGGCGGTTCTCAGAGCCTAAACGACAGGCAATAGGGGAAGAGTTAGCCAAGCTACTCGAGGCCGGATTCATCAGAGATATCAAACATCCGGATTGGCTGGCAAATTTGGTGATGGTGCCAAAGAAGGACAAATCCTGGCACCTATGCGTCGACTTCAAAGACCTCAACAAGGCTTGCCCCAAGGATCCGTTTCCCCTCCCTCGCATCGATCAAATCATCGATGCCACAGCTGGACACAACTCGCTGTGTTTTCTTGACGCAAACTCTTGATACCATCAAATAAAGATGGCAGAGTTCGACCAAGCTGCAACAGCTTTTATAACGCCATATGGCCCTTTTTGCTTCAACACTATGCCCTTCGGGCTCAAGAATGCCAGTGCAACCTACCAACGCATGATTCAAACATGCCTGGAAAAGCAAATCGGCAAAACAGTGGAGGCATACGTGGACGACGTGGTCATAAAAACAAGACACATCGAAACCGTAATAGATGACTTGAGGCTTACATTCGACAATCTCCGGACATACGACATCAAGCTGAATCCGGAAAAATGCGTTTTTGGCGTCCCCTCAGGGAAGCTACTCGGCTTCATCGTTTCCAACAAAGGAATTGAAGCGAATCCGGCAAAGATCCGAGCTCATCACGATTGGCCATACCAGCAGACCTCAAGCACATCAAAAACTAGCGGATGCGTGGCTGCTCTCGGCCGCTTTATCTCGAGTTAGGAGAAAAGGCACTACCGCTTTATCGCCTTCTTGGCGCACGAACACCGTATGGGCCGGATGCAGCCGCGGCGGACTGGATGAAATAAAGACCTTATTGGCTAGTAATCCAGTATTAACAGCGCCGAATATCGACGAACCTATGCTGTTGTACATAGCTGCAACGCATCAAGTCGTAAGCGCAGTGCTCGTCGTCAAACGAGAGGCCGACGGATACAAATACCCGCTTCAGAAGCCGGTCTACTACGTGTCCACGGTCCTAACCCCATGCAAATCCCGATACCCACACTATCAAAAAATATCATACGCGGTGTTCATGGCATCCCGGAAGCTACGACACTACTTTCAAGAGTGTTCGATTACGGTGGCTTCCGAAGTACCACTCAATGACATAATAAATAACCACGATGCTACGGGCCGGTTGCCAAATGGGCTATTGAGCTCCTTCCGTTCGACATAACGTACAAACCACGGCGGGCCATCAAGTCGCAAGTGTTGGCTGACTTCGTCGCCGAATGGATGAGCGAACTCCCTAAAAATGCAGGCGCACTCAAACTGGATCATGCACTTCAACGGCTCTAAAATGTTGGCGGATTGGGGGCGGTGTAGTCGACATCTCCCACGGAGACACGGTCCAGTACGTCCTCCAAATATTATACACAGACTCCAACAATGCAGCCGAATATGAGGCCCTGTTGCACGGTCTTCGGATGGTAGTCTCTATGGGCATTCAACGCCTAGAAGTGCGCGGTGACTCAAACCTCACAATATCACAGATAAACGGAGATTTTGATGCCAAGGACCCGAAAATGGCGGCCTACCGTAATGCCATCCTCAAAATGTTAGCTCGGTTCGAGGGGCTCGAATTCCACCATGTGGCTCGAGAAAACAATCAAGCGGCGGATGTCCTCGCTCGCATCGGCGCTAAATGCGACCCTGTCCCACCTAACATATTCTTGGAACGGCTGTTCAAGCCATCCGTAGTATGGGAAGGGGAGTCCGGCAATACTAGCATGGATCCGAATACATCCCCAGATTCCGAACCATCAGACATAGTCGGAGGTTCTACCCCCGAAATAACATCCTCGGCCCATGAAATCATGGCTGTAATCGCCCCGTGGACCGAGCCCTTCTTGGCCTACCTAAATAGGCAGGAGCTCCCCGAAGACCAAAATGAAGCACGCTGCATTGTCCGGCGTTCTAAATCTTACAAAGTCTACGAAGGGGAACTCTACAAGAAAAGAGCTACCGGAGTACTCTAAAGATGCATCTCCGAAGAGGAAGGGCGGCAGCTCTTGGCTGAAATCCATGCCGGCCTGGACGGGCACCACGCCGCGGCTCAGGCATTAGTCAGCAAGGCCTTCCGTACAGGTTTCTATTGGTCGACGGCCCGAGCAGACGCACAAGACCTTGTCCAACATTGCGTCGGTTGCCAGCTCTTTGCAAATCAGAGTCATATGCCCCCTATCGCTCTCCAAACAATCCCCATAACTTGGCCCTTTGCGGTCTGGGGGCTGGATATCGTCAGACCTCTTAAAGGGGGATGCCATAAGAAAAAATACTTATTGGTCATGGTGGACAAATTCACCAAATGGATAGAAGCTAAACCAGTCAAAACGGCTGAATCCGGACCAGTAATAGACTTCATATCGGGGTGCATTACACCGATCGGTGTCCCCACACATCATTCTCGATAATGGCTCAAATTTCACAGCCGACGAAGTGAAAAATTGGTGCGCAAAAATGGGCATCAAGCTCGATTACGCTTCCATCTACCATCCCCAAACAAACGGCCAGGTAGAGCGGGCAAATGGTCTCATTATGAGTGGCATCAAACCCAGACTAGTGCGATCCTTGACAGAGTCAGATACACATTGGGTGGAGGAGCTTGACTCCGTACTCTGGGGGCTACGGACCACGCCAAACCGCACCACCGGATATACACCATTTTTTATGGTGTACGGCACAGAAGCAGTATTACCTTGCGACATAATACATGATTCTCCACGCGTACGCATGTACGAAGAGAAGGAAGCCGAGTTAGATCGGCAGGATAATTTGTATGCCCTGGAGGAGGAGCGCGATGTCGCAAAAGCCCGTTCCGCATTCTATCAGCAGCAGGCTCGACGATACCAAAGAAGAGAAGTGCGGGCCAAAACTTACAATATTGGCGAGCTCGTTCTACGACTACCGGAGAAGAAGGAGGACAAACTCAAACCCAAGTGGGAGGGTCCCTTCGTCATTGACAAAGTTCTCACCGGAGGAGCGTACCGCTTACGTAATGTATCCGATAATAGACTCAAGCGGACCCATGGAGCAGCGGCAAGACTACGGAGATTCTCGCCTAGCGCTGAACACGTGTTCGCCTCTCTAACCCCTCCCTTTTAATTATGCCCCATCCCTTTTCCTTTCTCGACCTTTTCTCTCTTCACACAAAGTATTCAATACGGTGCGGTTCCGGATCATTCGGCCGCACTAAGTGTGTAAGCAATACACAGGGGCCTCCTATCGGAAGCTAAAATGATTACTCACATGGCTATCTGCCGTCGCATATGCATTCTTTTTCCATATGTGCCTTTTCTTCACCATTATATGCATCGATATGACTTAAGATGTTGCCAAGCTGGGTTGCTGGCTCTTGTGTTTATGCCCTCGTTCCCGTTAATTGGCTAGGGCATAAGGGGAGCACCTCTGTGATTATTCTGCGGTTCAGCGGATGTGTACCCAGACTGGGTGAAGCGAAAGCTAGCTTCCTTAAGAGAATATTGATTCGGTGAACAAAAGATGTATTCGTTTATTATAACATAAATCCTAGAAGTCTTGTATCCTGCGCCATCGTTCATAGTCCGGACATGTGCATCATCGCATGCGTATCGGGAAAGGAACCCCTAACGGAACTATTCTCTCGGAAGATTTTCTTACTATCCATGTAATATAACATAACTAGTGGTACTTATGCTGTTCAAGCACTTATGACCCCTCGCCTTGTTTCCACGCATACCCGGTTTTGTATAGCTGGCGGGTATTGGACACACCGGACTATAGGATCCGGGGCTGAAGCGAAAAAGGTGCGCCATGACAAATGATTCTAATCCGCTAGGGGCTCATCATGCCCATTAAATTACGATCACTTGGACTGATTACATTCCTCTTCTATACCGTCCAACAGGCTATCTAGCTTACAATCCTGTTGAGAATATTTAGCGGCTAATGCTACTTGGTCATACACCAGACTAACGGGAATTTCTTGCCCATCGGGCCCCGCCGGTCCCACTTCGGCCATATGGTTTGGGTCCAGCTTGGTGTAGCGCGTCTTCACCATTGCCCAGGCTTCTCTTTCTCCTTGCCGGCATGCTGATATCTTCCATAGACGGAAGCGCCGTCGGGCTCCTTGAAGCAGGTCCGCAAGTTCCCCCATGCCATTCGGCAGTAGGCTTGATGGCCACAAAGCCTGAGCAACACCCTGCATCACTTGCCGAGCTCGCTTGTGAAGTTGCGAAAGGTCTTGCAGTAAATCATTTGCAGATGAGGGCATCTCCTCCTCAGGGCGACCCGTTAACATTCCTGCAAGCAAAATTCTTTCAATATACTTCCTCGCCGTACTGTACAACAGTTCGTCTAGGAACTTACCATAAATGCCGCGTCGAAGCTTCTTGTTCTCCTTCACGGAGTCCGCCAGCTGAGCGCGGAGATCTTTTAACTCCACGTCCAGCTGAGCTTTGGCATCTTGAAGATCATTCTTCTCCCGCCTAACTCGCGTAAGAATGCGCTTGCCAGCCTCTAGCTGCTTTTTGAGATGCGATGCGTCCTCTCCTACGCCCTCCAGATTCACCCCGGAATTGTCTGCAGAATTTTCTGTTAGACTTGTCACATCAGCCATTTACTAACTGGTGCATTTTCGTGCAATTGTGACAATTGTTACCAGATGAGGGCCTTTGGGGTTCCTCTAATTTGGCAACTGCGGCCCTCAGTTCGGCCTTGCATCCCTCCAGCTCCTGAGACAATTGCTCGTTCTTCTCTACAAGGACCTGTATATAAATTGATCCTTAAAACTGTTGTTTCAACCATTTCAAGTCTCAGGGGCTACTGCTATACATACTTATCAAAATTTCTCACCCGTATGTCTTTGGTATACTGGTTTGTCGCTTGGGCAAGCCCGCCCCGAGCAGCTTGGACGTATGCATCCGCCGAATTGAAGGCATTAAATGCCTCTTCGGAAAAGATGTTGTTCCGAAGTATGGCCCGTCGCCGCCTGTGATTCATGGCGCTCTCTACTTCGGAATTTGTGGTTGAGAGCATGTCCACACTCTTTGTTGGAGAGCTATGCGGTGCTGGCCCCGTGTCCGCCTCCACCCCTGAAGCCGGTTCTGCAACCCGGCTGGTGGAGGCGTGATTGGTAGGGTCTCCGGATATAGTCCGGTTATTCCTCTTCCTGCCAGACACAAAGGGCGCTGTCATATTTTAAATTCTACAACTACAGGACAGGTAATTGCTTTACCTCTGTAGCGGTGTGTCAACCCTCACTGCCTTCCTCTTGAGCCTGCCCGATCTGGACGCCCGTGGTTGACGAGCCCCTAGGGGCTCGGCCCCTTGCTCCGGTCGTCGTTTCTGCAAATATAACGATGCCTCAAAGGTAAATTATAACACCTGGGGGGTCCTCTTCGAAGGATAGGGTTTACTAGTTCGTCTTACACACGAAGCGGGGAGCAGTCCAGGGTAGTGGGCCGTAATGGCCACTAGGGTGCCATCCCAGCTCGCCTGATAGAATACCCCGTTGACAAGCTCCACAGTGATATCCGGATCCACTTTAAGTCCGGATCTAGGGCCCTTCGAGGTCCTCTCAGTTCTTGAGGAGGGCTGAAGATTCCTTCTACGGCCCTCCTTAGTTCCTGCCCAGAAGCATTGATGCAAGTAATCTTAGTAGAAGAATGCTAGAGTAAAGCAGGGAAAAAGAATGGCAACTTACCCACGCAAGGGGGTTGTACATGGAGAATCCGTCCCGCGTTTTTATGCGAAGGAATTCCTCCTCTTCCCCTTTGTACAGATCGGACAATATCCTTGCCGGAGCGGCAGCGGAATCCGGACCCTTATGGCCGCAGTGGGTGGCGTCGTCTTCCCCGTTGAAATGCCACATGGGCTTCCCCCGATATTGGAGCGGCTGCACTCCCCGTCTTATGCATATCGCCATAACCTCGACTATCGTTAGTCCGGATTTGGCCAGTAACTTTATCCTGTCCATCAGGAGGAATATTTCCCTCGTCTCCTCTTCTTGAGGCCCCGGGGGTGCCAGCTTAGGCGTGCCCCCAGTGGGGCGTTGCTGAACTTGCGGAGACCTGTCCAGACTGGATCCGGAAGGGGGACGTCGTTTATATAGAACCACTCCGAAGGCCAGTTTTCTGGTGCCTTCTTACGAGTGCCGAACAGGTATCCGGTCTCAGCCATGCGCCGTACTACGGCCCCGCCCACTTGACATAGGGACTCCCCCTACGTACGGGGCACGAGGCAGAACAGCTTCCGCCATAATCCGAAGTGTGGTTCGCAGCCTAAAAACAACTCGCAAAGGGCAACATACCCCGCTATGTGCAGAATAGAGCCAGGGGTAAGATCGTGTAACTGGAGGCCATAGAACTCTAGGAGCCCGCGAAGAAACGGGTGGATAGGGAACCCAACGCCCCTCAGCAGATGAGGGATCAGACAAATACGCTCCTCTGGAGATGGGTTAGGAGATCCCTCGGCTTGGTCTCCTCCATCATAAGTGGCTATTCCAGCTCGGACGGGGACCATGAACGCCGGTGGGAGAAACCCTTGGGTTTGTAACTTTATCAAACGACTATGAGGAACTGAACACTCTCCCCAATCTCCCGACTTGGAACGAGAAGGGCAAGCAGAAGAGCTGCAACGGCCGGCCATGTTGGAATGGCTTTTCACGGAGCGCTCTATTGGATGCTGGCTCTGGGAGGGAGAGTGAGGTTTGGATCTAAGAATTCCCGTCCCTTCAAATAGATGGTTAGCCCGGAGGATCGAGGGTGGCAAATGCAAAAATTCCTCGACTCCTCACATTCGCTCGACACGTGGAGATGGTCGTTACTGAGGCACCGAAGCCGAGGAGCACAACATTGATTGGAGGCCGGGCACTATTCGTCGTAACAGGCACTTTGGAGTATTCGGAGAAGGAACCCGCCTTGCAATGCCGAAGACAATACTGCGCGCCAGACTCATCGTCATTGAAGCCTGGTTCAGGGGCTACTGAGGGAGTCCTGGATTAGGGGGTATCCGGACAGCCGGACTGTGTACAACGTCCGGACTATTGAAGCGTGAAGATACAAGACTCAAGACTTCGGCCCGTGTCCGGATGGGACTTTCCTTGGCATGGAAGGCAAGCTTGGCGATCCGGATATTATATTTCCTTCCTTGTAACTGACTCCATGTAAACCCTAGCCCTCTCCGATGTCTATATAAACCGGAGAGGTTGGCCCTTAGAAGGCCGATCACAATTACAATCATACCATCATAGGCTAGCTCTTAGGGTTTAGCCTCTACGATCTCGTGGTAGATCTACTCTTGTACTACCCATATCATCAATATTAATCAAGCAGGAAGTAGGGTTTTACCTCCATCGAGAGGGCCCAAACCTGGGTAAACATCTGTCTCCCTTGCTTCCTGTTACCATCAGCCTTGACGCACAGATCGGGACCCCCTACCCAAGATCCGCCGGTTTTGACACCGACACATAGGGAATGACTTTTTATTCTATTTTGTATTTTCTGTCGTGGTCGGGATTTAAGTCTTTACTCAACTGCAAACCTTGCAACACAGGCAAGAACTCCTTCTTTGACTGTTTTGAACTACTTCAAAATCTTGTCAAGGTATATACTCATTGAAAAAATCTTATCAAGCGTTCTTGACCTATAGATCTTGATGCTCAATATGTAAGCAGCTTTACCAAGGTCTTTTTTTTTGAAAAACTCCTTTCAAACACTCCTTTATGCTTTCTAGAAAATTCTACATCATTTCCGATCAACGATATGTCATTCACATATACTTATCAGAAAGGTTGTAGTGCTCCAACTCACTTTCTTGTAAATACAGGCTTCATCGCAAGTCTGTATCAAACTATATGCTTTGATCAACTCATCAAAGCCTATATTCCAACTCCGAGATGCTTGCACCAGTCCATAGATGGATCGCTGGAGCTTGCACACTTTGTTAGCACCTTTAGGATTGACAAAACCTTCTTGTTGCATCATATACAACTATTTTTTAAGAAATCCATTAAGGAATGTAGTTTTGATATCCATTTGCCAGATTTCATAAAATGTGGCAATTGCTAACATGAGTCAGACAGACTTAAGCATCGCTACGAGTGAGAAAATCTCATTGTAGTCAACATCTTGAATTTTTTGAATTTTTTTTCGACAATTCGAGCTTTGTAGCTAGTAACACTACTATCAACGTCCGTCTTCCTCTTGAAGATCCATTTATTCTCAATGGCTTGCCGATCAACGGGCAAGTCCACCAAAGTCCACACTTTGTTCTCATACATGGATTCTATCTCAGATTTCATGGCCTCAAGCCATTTCGCGGAATCTGGGCCCATCATCGCTTCCTCATAGTTTGTAGGTTCGGCATGGTCAAGTAACATGACCTCCAGAACAGGATTACCGTACCACTCTGGTGCAGATCTTACTCTGGTTGGCCTATGAGGTTTGGTAGTAACTTGATCAGAAGTTTTCATGATCATCATCATTAACTTTCTCACTAATTGGTGTAGGAATCACTGGAACTGATTTATGTGATGAACTACTTTTCTATAAGGGAGCAGGTACAATTACCTCATCAAGTTCTACTATCCTCCCACTCACTTCTTTAGAGAGAAACTCCTTCTCTAGAAAGGATCCACTCTTCGCAACAAAGATCTTGCCTTCGGATATGTGATAGAAGGTGTACCCAATAGTTTCTTTTGGGTATCGTATGAAGACGCACTTCTCCGATTTGGGTTTGAGCTTATGAGGTTGAAACTTTTTTCACATAAGCATTGCAACCCCAAACTTTAAGAAACGACAGCTTAGGTTTCAGGCTAAACCACAGTTCATACGGTGTCGTCTCAATGGATTTTTAGACGGTGCCCTATTAATGTGAATGCAGATGTCTCTAATGCATAACCCCAAAACGATAGTGGTAATTCGGTAAGAGACATCATAGATTGCACCATATCTAATAAACTACGGTTATGACATTCAGACACACCATTACGCGGTGGTGTTCCACGTGGCGTGAGTTGCGAAACTATTCCACATTGTTTCAAATGAAGACCAAACTCGTAACTTCAAATATTCGTCTCCGCGATCAGGTCGTAGAAACTTTATTTTCTTGTTACGATGATTTTCCACTTCACTCTGAAATTCTTTGAACTTTTCAAATGTTCCAGACTTATGTTTAATCAAGTAGATATACCCATATCTGCTCAAATCATCTATGAAGGTCAGAAAATAACGATACCCGGCGCGAGCCTCAACACTCATCGGACAGCATACATCAGTACGTATTATTTCCAATAAGTCAGTTGCTTGCTCCATTGTTCTGGAGAACGGAGTCTTAGTCATTTTGCCCATGAGGCATGGTTCGCAAGCATCAAGTGATTCATAATTAAGTGATTCCAAAAGTCCATCGGCATGGAGTTTCTTCATGCGCTTTACACCAATATGACATAAATGGCAGTGCCACATATAAGTTGCACTATCATTATTAACTTTGCATCTTTTGGCTTCACTATTATGAATATGTGTATCACTATGGTCGAGATTTAATAAATCATTTATATTAAGTGTATGACCATAGAAGGTTTTATTCATGTAAATAGAACAACAATTATTCTTTGACTTAAATGAATAAGCGTATTGCAATAAACATGATCCAATCATATTCATGCTCAACGCAAACACCAAATAACATTTATTTTAGGTCTAACACTAATCCCGAAGGTAAAGGGAGTGTGCGATGGTGATCTTATCAACCTTGGAATCACTTCCAACACACATCATCACCTCGCTCTTAACTAGTCTCTGTTTATTTTGCAACTCCCGTTTCGAGTTACTGCTCTTAGCAACTAAACCGGTATCAAATACTGAGGGGTTGCTAGAGACACTAGTAAAGTACACATCAATAACATGTATATCAAATATACTTTTGTTCACTTTTCCATCCTTCTTATCCGCCAAGTATCTAGGGCAGTTCCACTTCCAGTGACCATTTCCTTTGCAGTAGAAGCACTCAATTCCAGGCTTGGGTCTAGCTTTGGGCTTCTTCATGGGATAAGCAACTTGCTTGCTATTCTTCTTTGAAGTTCCTCTTTCTTTCCCTTTGCCCTTTTCTTGAAACTACTGGCCTTGTTAATCATCAACACTTGATGCTATTTCTTGATTTCTACCTTCACCGATTTCAGCATATCGCAAAGAGCTTGGGAATTACTTACGTCATCCCGTGCATATTATAGTTCATCACTAAGTTCTAGTAACTTGGTGATAGTGACTAGAGAACATAGTCAATTACTATCTTATCTGGAAGATTAACTCCCACTTGATTCAAGCAATTGTAGTACCCAGACAATCTAAGCACATGCTCACTGGTTGAGCTATTCTCCTCCATCTTGTAGGCAAAGTACTGTTAGAGGTCTCATACCTCTCGACACGGGCATGAGTATGAAATACCAATTTCAACTCTTAGAACATCTTGTATGCTACGTGGCGTTCAAAACGTTTTTGAAGTCCCGGTTCTAAGCCATAAAGCATGGTGCACTAAACTATCAAGTAGTCATCATACCGAACTTTGTCAAACGTTCGTAACGTTTGCATCTGCTCCTGCAATAGGTCTATCACCTAGTGGTGCATCAAGGACATAATTATTCTGTGCAGCAATGAGGATAATCCTCAGATCACGGACCTAGTTCGCATCATTGCTACTATCATCTTTCAACATAATTTTTCTCTAGGAACATATCAAAAATAAACGGGGAGCTACATCACGAGCTATTGATCTAAAACATAGTTATGCAAATACTATCAGGATTAAGTTCATGATACATTAAAGTTCAATTAATCATATTACTTAAGAACTCCCACTTAGATAGACATCCCTCTAGTCATCTAAATGATCACGTGATCCATATCAACTAAACCATGTCCGATCATCACGTGAGATGGAGTAGTTTTCAATGGTGAAAATCACTATGTTGATCATATCTACTATATGATTCATCCTCGACCTTTTGGTCTCAGTGTTCTGAGGCCATATCTGCATATGCTAGGCTCGTCAAGTTTAACCCGAGTATCCTGCGTGTGCAAAACTGGCTTGTGATACGTCTACAACGTATCTATAATTTATGAAGTCTTTATGCTATTATATTATCAATCTTAGATGTTTTATATGCATATACATGCTATTTTATATGATTTTTGGGACTAACCTATTAACCTAGAGCCCAGTGCCAGTTTCTGTTTTCTCCTTGTTTTTGAGTTTTATAGAAAAGGAATATCAAACATAGTCCAATTGACGTGCCAATTTTTGATGATTTTTTTATGGACCAAAAGAAGACCCGGAGTAAAAGAGTTGGGCGGGAGAGTCAGGCGTCCACGAGGTGCTGGCGCGCCACCCCCCCAGCGCATGGGACTGCCTCGTGGACACCTCGGGCACCTCCTTGACGTGAGACCGACGCCAAAAATTCCTATAAATACAGAAACCTCGTAAAATTAACCTAGATCGAAAGTTCCGCCGCCGCAAGCCTCTGTAGCCACGAGAAATCAATCTAGGCCCTCTCCGGCACCCTGCCGGAGGAGGCCATCATCACCGGTGGCCATGGAGGAGTATCTCGGAGAGGCCATCATCGCCATGAAGGCCAAGGACCAGAGGGAGAACCTTTCCCCATCTAGGGGGGAGGCCATGGAGGAGGAAGCACAAGGGGGAGAACCTTTCCTCCTCTCTCTTGGTGGCGCCGGAGTGCCATCGGGAGGGGAATCATCGCCGCGGTGATCATCTTCATCAACATCACCATCATCATCACCATCCTCATCTCTTTTATGCGGCCCACTCTCCCGCACCCCGCTGTAATCCCTACTTGAACATGGTGCTTTATGCCACATATTCTGATCCAATGATGTGTTGCCATCCTATGATGTTGTGAGTAGATATCTTTTTTCTTTGGGTTGATTGATGATCTAGATTGGTATGAGTTGTATGTTTTACTTTGATGCTGTCCTATGGTGCCCTCCGTGTCGCGCAAGCATGAGGGGTTCCGCTGTAGGGTGTTGTCGTTCATGATTAAGCTTATAGTGGGTTGGTGAGTGGTGAAACACAAACCCGAGTAAGGGGGTTGTTGCATATGGGAATAAAGAGGACTTGATGCTTTAATGCTATGGTTGGGTTTTACCTTGACGATCTTTAGTAGTTGCGGATGCTTGCTAGAGTTCCAATCATAAGTGCATATGATCCAAGTAGATAAAGTATGTTAGATTATGCCTCTCCCTCATATGAAACTGCAATAGTGATTACCGGTCTTGTTAACGATTGCCTAGGACAATTCCGCACACCTATCCACCATTATTCCAGACTCGCTATTTATAATATTTAGTAATATATTCTAACTTTATGATAACAGCACCTATTTTTATGTTTTAGCTCTCCGATATCATACAAAGTTATCCTCTTCATACCCACAACGTAGTTTTATTTCTCGTTGCTAGTTGGAAGCAAGCGTTAGATTGTCGTGAGAGTCGTATCAGTGGCAGATAGGGCTTGAGAGAGTATTGATCTTACCTTTAGCTCCTTGTGGGTTCGACACTCCATACTTATCGCTTCCACTTTTGGAAATTGCTATGATGTTTCCTTGCACTTGGGGATTATCAAGCTCTTTTCTGGCGCCGTTGCCGGGGAGCAATAGCGTGTGGTTGATATTCTCGTGTGTGCTTGTTTGCTTTCTTCACTAAGTAGATTTTGTTTTTCCTTTTTGTTTCTATTTAGTTGTGGGTGAAACATATAATTTTTTTAAAGAATGAAAATACAGAAAATTATTACTTGCCTCTCATGCCTAAAAAGTTTTTCAGAAAGAGAAGTGATTGGAAAGTTATGCATTGAAGAAGTGAGGGTCGACCTTGAGCACTTGTGTTCATGCTCACGGAAACAATGTAGAATTTTTCATGGAAGTTTCTCTGTAAATAATTATCCCCTTGTATATATCCATTGTATTATAAAAATAATGTGCCAAGCTTTGGTTTTAGGATGATTAGATTGCTTGTTTACTATGTGCAGAACAAAAACAGAAACTTTGGCTGTAGTGCATGAATTTACATTTTTTACTGGAAGGTCAAATGGGTCTGAAACTTTTTTCATATTACTTATGTACAAATTGTTCAAATTTTCAAATTTATTTCATAATTTTGGGAGCTACATAAGTTTACTAAACTTCCAGATTACTACAGACTGTCCTGTTTTTGACAGATTTTCGCGTGTTGTTTGCTTATTTTGATGAATCTATGGCTAGTATCGGGGGGTATGAACCATAGAGAAGTTGGAATACAGTAGGTTTAACACCAATATAAATAAATAATGAGTTAATTACAGTACCTAAAGGTAGTGATTTGCTTTATTACACTAACGGATCTCACAAAGTTTTTGTTAAGTTTTTGTGGATGAAGTGTTCGAAGAACGAGGAGTTATCAATATGAGAAGAATAAATAGAGGCAAGAGTTCAAGAGCTTGGGGATGCCCAAGGCACCCCAAGTAAATATTCTAAGGATACTCAAGTATCTAATCTTGGGGCCCGGTTGGCATCCCATCTTTCTTCTTCAACAAATATCGATATACCTCGGTTTTTGTTTTGTTCACATGATTTGTGTCCTTTGTGTTTTTCTTTTTCTTCAAGAACCATGCTAGTATGATATAGCCCTTCATTGATTTATAGAATACTTCATGTGCTTCAATTATATCTTTTAAGTACGATCTTATAGAATTGCTCTTTGTGCTTCACTTAAATCTTGTGAGTATGGTTTTATAGAATGTTTTGTGTGCTTCACTTATACATTTTGAGCTTGGTTAGTCTATATGAATTGTAGAATGCTCCATGAACTCCACTTATATATTTTGGAGTATGAATAATACTATCATTTAAAGTGGGTTTGGAAGAGTGTCAACTTTAGGAATTAGTGATCCCACTATTTTGGAGGGTGTTGAATCTTAGTGTGATATTTATGAAAGTGGATTTGGAAGAGTGTCAACTTTAGCTAGTAATGATTCCACTATTTCGGAAGAGGTTCCATTTGAGTATGATAGCAAAGTTGCTATCTATGATGCTACTTAAAATTATTATGAGGGAGGAATACATGCTTGTAGGAGTTGCAGTAATATCAAGTTTCCTCTCTAAGTGCTTAAAGTTTTGAAGTTATACTTGTTTTGCCTTCCTATGCTAGTTGATTGTTGTTCTTATAAATGGTGTGCTCACAAAATCCCTAGGCATAGTAAGTGGGTTATGTTCAAATGTGCTAGTCATATTCTTCATGATGCTCTCTTTATGTTTCAATTCTTTTCTTTTATGTAAGCATCATTGAAATCATCATGCCTAGCTAAAAGGCACTAAAGAAAAGCGCTTGTTGGGAGACAACCCAATATTTACCCTTACTGTTTTTGCGTTTTTGCATGATTAAGCTACTGTATTAATCATGTTTTATAGATTTTGTTTCAATAAAGTGCCAAGTAAGACCTTTGGGAAGACTTGGGAGAAAGTTAATGTGATCTTGCTGTAAAAAACAGAAACTTTGCGCTCACGAGATTAGCTGTCATTTTTTACAGAAGAGTGATTTTGAGTTGATTCTTTTTGAATAAAATTAATAGACAAATTCCACGTCCACAAATTTATTTCATAATTTTTGGAGTATCAGAAGTATGGTTTATGTTCAGATCATTACAGACTGTTCTGTTTCTGACAGATTCTGTTTTCATTGCATTGTTTGCTTATTTTCTAGTTTGTATGGTTTATATGTCTCAATATAAATTGTAGAAATGATATGGTACAGTAGACATTGTGTGAGAACAATTATGAACCTTGTCTTAGACAGTACCAAAGTGGATGGTTTACTCTTTATCATACTAACCTATCTCACGAAGTTTTGTTAAGTTTTGTGTGATTGAAGTTTTCAAGATTTGGGTGAGATGTTGATATGAGGAGAATAAGGAGTGTAAAGACCGTAAGCTTGGGGATGCCCAAGGCACCCCAAGGTAATATTCAAGGAAGACTCAAGTACCTAAGCTTGGGAATGCTCCTGAAGGCATCCCCACTTTCGTCTTCAAAACTATCGGTATACCTTACTCGGAGCTATATTTTTATTCGTCACATGATATGTGTTTTGCTTGGAGCGTATTTTAAATTTTAATTGCTGTTTGAATAAAATCATTGGATCTGAATTATTGAATGAAAGAGAATCCTCCCATTTCTAGTTAATTATTTGACTACTCAGTGTTCTTCACTCATATCTTTTGGAGTAGTTTGTCATTTACTCATGTGCTTCACGTATATCCTATGAGTAAATAGTTGAATAAATTGAATGTCATCAATCTGATTTTAAATATGTTTCATATGCTTATAACATGGGGAGTAATGACTTCACACATAATAAGTATAGGTACTAAACTTATTGAAAGTTAGCAAACGTAGAATTGGTCACTTGAACAATTCATGAAAGAATATTGAAGGAAAAGGGATTTCACATATAAATATACTATCTTGGAAATCTTTTGTAATTGTGAGAACTCATTAAAATATGACATGATAAAAGGTTGATGTTGGACAAGGAAAACAACGTAATGGGTTATGTTTTCTTATATCCGAAATAAAGTATATTGTCTTGGATCATCCAACATGTTGAGCTTGCCTTTCCCGCTCATGCTAGCCAAATTCTTTGCACCAAGTAGAGATACTACTTGTGCTTCCGAATATCCCTTAAGCTAGTTTTGCCATGAGAGTCCACCATACCTACTTATGGATTGAGTAAGATCCTTCAAGTAAGTAGTCATCGGTGCATGCAATAAAAATTGCTCTCTAAATATGTATGATCTATTAGTGCGAAGAAAATAAGCTTTATACGAACTTGTGATAGGGAAGAAATAAAAGCGACGGACTGCATAATAAAGATCTCTATCACAAGAGGAAATATAAAGTGACGTTCTTTTGCATTAAGATTTTGTGCATCCAACCATAAAAGCGCATGACAACCTCTGCTTCCCTCTGCGAAGGGCCTATCTTTTACTTTTATTCTTCTACCTTATGCAAGAGTCATGGTGATCTTCACCTTTCCTTTTTTACATTTTATCCTTTGGCAAGCACATTGTGTTGGAAAGATCCCGATATATATATATAGGGATTGTCTATTCGTCACCCTGGGTGAGGAATAGTTATTCTTCACCCCCTCTATTTTACCATCAATACACCATAATTTTACGTTTCGTAAGTTTTATCTTATTTTCGACATAAAAAGAGACCGTAAGAAAATATATAATCGTCGTAAAAAATATTTTATGGTATGTAAAATTACAAACGTAAAAACATAGTGTAAAATACACATAAACTGCAAAATTTTCTTGTCTTATGACCTATATTTTTATTTTCTTATGTCAAATATTACGTAGTGAATGAATAGGAATGTAACTATTTGAATTCCAAACGTAATTTAATTATGAAATGATCGTAAGATTACCTCGGGTGAAGAATAAGTTATTCTGCACCCTGGGTGATGAATAGCATCACTATATATATATATATATATATATATATATATATATATATATATATATATATATATATATATATATATATCAATTGGATGTAAGTTATCATGAACTATTATTGTTGTCATTACCCTTGAGGTAAAAGGTTGGGAGGCAAAACTATAAGCCCTATCTTTCTCTGTGTCCATTAAAACCTTGAACCCATAAACATCACATGTGTGTTAGCAATTGTGAAAGATTAAATGATAGTTGAGTATGTGGAGTTTGCTAAATCAAAGCTCTGACATAGACCCTTCCTGAAAATAAGATGAATTGCAATTGTTTGATGACTAAGAGCACTGTTTGTTAGTTTTCAAGAAAGTTTATGATATATACTTTAACATGTGAATAGCTTGTTACTTGATCATGAAAAGTTTTATGAGATGAGCTACTGTTATGACATATAATTATGCTAGAAAAGGTGATTGAAATTATCATTGATCAAACTTGTGCACCTGCTAGCATTCACACTTCATAAATTATTTCTTTTATCATTTACCTACTCGAGGACGAGTAGGAATTAAGCTTGGGGATGCTGATACGTCTCCAACGTATCTATAATTTATGAAGTCTTGATGCTATTATATTATCAATCTTAGATGTTTTATATGCATTTATATTCTATTTTATATGATTTTTGGGACTAACCTATTAACCTAGAGCCCAGTGCCAGTTTCTGTTTTCTCCTTGTTTTTGAGTAAGGGAGTTGTTGCATATGAGAATAAAGAGGACTTGATGCTTTAATGCTATGGTTGGGTTTTACCTTAATGATCTCTAGTAGTTGTGGATGCTTGCTAGAGTTCCAATCATAAGTGCATATGATCCAAGTAGAGAAAGTATGTTAGCTTATGTCTCTCCCTCATATGAAACTGCAATAGTGATTACCGGTCTTGTTAACGATTACCTAGGACAATTCCGCACATCTATCCACCATTATTCCACACTCGCTATTTATAACATTTAGTAATATATTCTAACTTTATGATAACAGCACCTACTTTTATGTTTTAGCTCTCCGATATCATACAAAGTTATCCTCTTCATACCCACAACGTAGTTCTATTTCTCGTTGCTAGTTGGAAGCAAACCTTCGGTGCACGTAGAGTCGTATCAGTGGCAGATAGGGCTTGAGAGAATATTGATCTTACCTTTAGCTCCTTGTGGGTTCGACACTCCATACTTATCACTTCCACTTTTGGAAATTGCTACGATGATTCCTTGCACTTGGGGATTATCAGCTTGCACCCATTGTATGTCAACGTAGAGCTTATCACACCCGATCATCACGTGGTGTCTCGGCACGACGAAATGTCGCAACGGTGCATACTCCGGGAAAACACTTGTACCTTGAAATTTAGTGAGAGATCATCTTATAATGCTACCGCCGTACTAAGCAAAATAAGATGCATAAAGGATAAACATCACATGCAATCAATATAAGTGATATGATATGGTCATCATCATCTTGTGCCTTTGATCTCCATCTCCAAAGCACCGTCATGATCACCATCGTCACCGGCTTGACATCTTGATCTCCATCGAAGCATCGTTGTCGTCTCGCCAACTATTGCTTCTACGACTATCGCTACCGCTTAGTGATAAAGTAAAGCAATTACATGGCGATTGCATTTCATACAATAAAGCAACAACCATATGGCTCCTGCCAGTTGCCGATAACTGTTACAAAACATGATCATCTCATACAACAATTTATATATCATCACGTCTTGACCATATCACATCACAGCAAGCCCTGAAAAACAAGTTAGACGTCCTCTACTTTGTTGTTGCAAATTTTATGTGGCTGCTACGGGCTTAGCAAGAATCGTTCTTACCTACGCATCAAAACCACAATGATTTTTCGTCAAGTGTGATGTTTTAACCTTCAACAAGGACCGGCGTAGTCACACTCGATTCAACTAAAGCTGGAGAAACAGACACCCACTAGCCACCTGTGTGCGAAGCATGACGATAGAACCAGTCTCATGAATGCGGTCATGTAATGTCGGTCTGGCCGCTTCGTCCAACAATACCGCCGAATCAAAGTATGATATGCTAGTAAGCAGTATGACTATTATCGCCCACAACTCTTTGTGTTCTACTCGTGCATATAACATATACGCATAGACGTGGCTCGGATGCCACTGTTGGGGAATGTAGTATTTTAAAAAAAATCCTACGATCACACAAGATCTATCTTGGAGAAGCATAGCAACGAGCAGGGAGAGTGTGTCCACGTACCCTAGTAGACTGAAAGCGGAAGTGTTTAGTAACGCGGTTGATGTAGTCGAACGTCTTCGCGATCCAACCGATCCAAGTACCGAACGCACGGCACCTCCGCGATCTACACACATTCAGCTCGGTCACATCCCTCGTACTCTTGATCCAGCTGAGGCCGAGGGAGAGTTTCGTCAGCACGACGGTGTGATGACGGTGATGATGAAGTTACCGGTGCAGGGCTTCGCCTAAGCACCACAACGATATGACCGAGGTGGAAATCTGTGGAGGGGGGCACCACACACGGCTAAGACAACTGTCAACTTGTGTGTCTATGGGGTGCCCCCCTTCCCGTATATAAAGGAGTGGAGGAGGGGAGGGCCGGCCCTCATAGGGCGCGCCCAAGGGGGGAGTCCTACTCCCAGTAGGGGTAGGTTTCCCCCCTTCCCTTGTTGGAGTAGGAGAAGAAGGAAGAGGGAGAGAGAGGGAAGGAAAGGGGGGCGGCCCCCACCCAATTTGGATTGGACTTGGGGGGGCGCCCTCCAGCTGGCCGCCTCCTCCTCTCTCCCACTAAGGCCCAATAAGGCCCATTGACTCCCCGGGGGGTTCCGGTAACCCCCCGGTACTTCGGTAAATGCCCGAACTCATCCGGAACCCTTCCGGTGTCCAAACATAGCCTTCCAATATATCGATCTTAATGTCTCAACCATTCAAGACTTCTCGTCATGTCCGTAATCACATCCAGGACTCCGAACTACCTTCGGTACATCAAAACACATAAACTCATAATACCAATCGTCATCGAACGTTAAGCATGCGGACCCTACGGGTTCGAGAACTATGTAGACATGACCGAGACACATCTTCGGTCAATAACCAATAGCGGAACCTGGATGCTCATATTAGCTCCTACATATTCTACAAAGATCTTTATTAGTCAAACCGCATAACAACATACGTTGTTTCCTTTTTCATCGGTATGTTACTTGCCCGAGATTCGATCGTTGGTATCATCATACCTAGTTCAATCTCGTTACCGGAAAGTCTCTTTACTCGTTCTGTAATGCATCATCCTGCAGCTAACTCATTAGTCACTTTGCTTGCAAGGATTATAGTGATGTGCATTACCGGGAGGGCCCAGAGATACCTCTCTGATACTTGGAGTGACAAATCCTAATCTCGATCTATGCCAACCCAACAAACACCTTCGTTGACACCTGTAGAGCATCTTTATAATTACCCAGTTACGTTGTGATGTTTGATAGCACACAAGGTATTCCTCCGATATTCGGGAGTTGCATAATCTCATAGTTAGAGGAACATGTATAAGTCATGAAGAAAGCAAAAAAAAATAAAACTCAACGATCATAATGCTAAGCTAACGGATGGGTCTTGTCCATCATATCATTCTCTAATGATGTGATACCGTTCATCAAATGACAACACATGTCTATGGTCAGGAAACATAACCATCTTTGATTAACGAGCTAGTCAAGTAGAGGCATACTAGGGACACTCTGTTTTGTCTATTTATTCACACATGTACTAAATTTCCGGTTAATACAATTCTAGCATGAATAATAAACATTTATCATGATATAAGGTAATATAAATAACAACTTTATTATTGCCTCTAGGGCATATTTTCTTCAACATGATCATCTCATACAATAATTTATATATCATCACTTCTTGACCATATCACATCACAACAAGCCCCGCAAAAACAAGTTAGACGTCCTCTACTTTGTTGTTGCAAGTTTTACGTGGTTGCTACGGGCTTAGCAAGAACCGTTCTTACCTACGCATCAAAACCACAACGATTTTTCGTCAAGTTTGTTGTTTTAACCTTCAACAAGGACCAGGCGTAGTCACACTTGATTCAACTAAAGTTGGAGAAACAGACACCCACTAGCCACATGTGTGCGGAGCACGGCGGTAGAACCAGTCTCATGAACGCGGTCATGTAATGCCGGTCTGGGCCGCTTCATACAACAATGCCGCCGACTCAAAGTATGACATGCTGGTAAGCAGTATGACTATTATCACCCACAATTCTTTGTGTTCTACGCGTGCATATAACATCTATGCATAGACCTGGCTCAGATGCCACTGTTGGGGAATGTAGTATTTCAAAAAAATTCCTACGATCACGCAAGATCTATCTAGGAGAAGCGTATCAACGAGCGGGGAGAGTTTGTCTACGTACCCTCGTAGACCGAAAGCGGAAGCGTTTAGTAACACGGTTGATGTAGTCGAACGTCTTCGTGATCCAACCGATCCAAGTACCGAACGCACGGCACCTCTGCGATTTGCACACGTTCAGCTTGGTGACGTCCCTCGAACTCTTGATCCAGTTGAGGCCGAGGGAGAGTTTCGTCAGCACGACAGCGTGATGACGGTGATGATGAAGTTACCAATGCAGGGCTTCGCTTAAGCACTACGACAATATGACCGAGGTGGAAATCTGTGGAGGGGGGCACCGCACAGGGCTAAGATCAACTTGTGTGTCTATGGGCTGCCCCCTCCCCCGTATATAAAGGAGTGTAGGAGGGGGCCGGCCGGCCTCCTAGGGCGCGCCCCAAGGGGGAAATCCTACTCCTACTAGGAGTAGGTTCCCCCCTTTCCTAGTACAACTAGGAGGGGGAAGGAAGGGAAGAGGGAGAGAAAGGAAAGGGGGGCCGGCCCCCTTCCCAATTCGGATTGGGCTTGGGGGGGTGCGCCCCTCCTCCTGGCCGCCTCCTCCTCTCTTCCACTAAAGCCCATGTAGGCCTGTTAAGCCCCCGGGGGGTTCCGGTAACCCCCCGGTACTCCGGAAAATGCCCGAACTATTCTGAAACCTTTTCGGTGTCCAAACATAACCTACCAATATATCAATCTTCATGTCTCGACCATTTCGAGACTCCTCGTCATGTCTGTGATCACATCCGGGACTCCGAACAACCTTAGGTACATCAAATCACATCAACTCATAATACGAATTGTCATCGAACTTTTAGTGTGTGGACCCTACGGGTTCGAGAACTATGTAGACATGACCGAGACTCATCTCCGGTCAATAACCAATAGCGGAACCTGGATGCTCATATAGGTTCCTACATATTCTACGAAGATCTTTATCGGTCAACCGCACAACAACATACGTTGTTCCCTTTGTCATCGGTATGTTACTTGCCCGAGATTCGATCATCGGTAATATCATACCTATGTTGGAAATATGCCCTAGAGGCAATAATAAAAGGATTATTATTATATTTCCTTGTTCATGATAATTTTCTTTTATTCATGCTATAATTGTATTATCAGGAAATTGTAATACACGTGTGAATACATAGACTACAACATGTCCCTAGTGAGCCTCTAGTTGACTAGCTCGTTGATCAATAGATAGTCATGGTTTCCTGACTATGGACATTGGATGTCATTGATAATGGGATCACATCATTAGGAGAATGATGTGATGGACAAGACCCAATCCTAAGCATAGCACAAGATCGTGTAGTTCGTTTGCTAGAGCTTTTCCAATGTCAACTATCCTTTCCTTAGACCATGAGATCGTGTAACTCCATGATACCGTAGGAGTGCTTTGGGTGTACCAAACGTCACAACGTAACTGGAGGGAAGATTTATATATGGGAAGTTGTCATACGGTCACCGAAAAGTTTCAGGGGCATATCGGTATTGTACGGGGGCCACCGGAGGGGTTTCGGGGGTCCACCGAGAGGGGCAACCTCTCTCGGAGGGCCTCATGGGCCGTAGTGGGCAGGGAACCAGCCCCTGGAGGGCTGGGCACATCCCCCCCTTGGGCTCATGTGCCTAGGGTTGGGGGGGGAACCCTAGTGGGGGCGCCCCCCTTGCTTGGGGGCAAGCCCTCCCTTGGCCCCCCTCTAGATCTCATCTAGAGGGGCCGCCCCTTCCCCTTCCCTATAAATAGAGGGGCGAGGGGAGGGCTGCACACAACATCCAAGGCGCAGCCCCTCCCCTCCCCAACACCTCTCCTCCTCCGCGTGAGCTTGGCGAAGCCCTGCCGGAGAACTGCCACTCCATCACCACCACGTCGTCGTGCTGCTGTTGGAGCCTTCTTCCTCAACCTCTCCCTCCTCCTTGCTGGATCAAGGTGCGGGAGACGTCATCCGCTCCGTACGTGTGTTGAACGCGGAGGTGCTGTCCGTTCGGCACTTGGTCATCGGTGATTTGGATCACGACGAGTACGACTCCCTCAACCCCGTTCTCTTGAACGCTTCCGCTCGCGATCTACAAAGGTATGTAGATGCACTCCTATCACTCGTTGCTAGATGAACTCATAGATGGATCTTGGTGAAACCGTAGGAAAAAATTTATTTTCTGCAACGTTCCCCAACAGTGGCATCATGAGCTAGGTCTATGCGTAGTTCTCTTTGCACGAGTAGAACACAATTTGTTGTGGGCGTAGATGTTGTCAACTTTCTTGCCGCTACTAGTCCTATTTTGCTTCAGCGGTATTGTGGGATGAAGCGGCCCGAACCGACCTTACACGTACGCTTACGTGAGACAGGTTCCACCGACTGACATGCACTAGTTGGATAAGGTGGCTAGCGGGTGTCTGTCTCTCCCACTTTAGTTGGAGCGGATTCGATGAAAAGGGTCCTTATGAAGGGTAAATAGAAGTTGACAAATCACGTTCTGGCTTTTTCGTAGGTAAGAAAACGTTCTTGCTAGAACCCTATTGCAGCCACGTAAAAGATGCAACAACAATTAGAGGACGTCTAACTTGTTTTTGCAGCAATTGCCTTGTGATGTGATATGGCCAAAAGTTGTGATGAATGATGAATGATATATTGTGATGTATGAGATCATGTTCTTGTAATAGGAATCACGATGTGCATGTCGATGAGTATGACAACCGGCAGGAGCCATAGGAGTTGTCTTAATTATTGTATGACATGCGTGTCATTGATTCAACGCCATGTAATTACTTTACTTTATTGCTAAACCGTTAGCTATAGTAGTAGAAGTAATAGTTGGCAAGCAACTTCATGGAGACACGATGATGGAGATCATGATGATGGAGATCATGGTGTCATGCCGGTGACAAGATGATCATGGAGCCCCAAGATGGAGATCAAAGGAGCTATATGATATTGGCCATATCATGTCACTACTATTTAATTGCATGTGATGTTTATTATGTTTATGCATCTTGTTTACTTAGAACGGCGGTAGTAAATAAGATGACCCCTCATAATAATTTCAAGAAAGTGTTCCCCCTAACTGTGCGTCGTTGCTAAAGTTAAATGCGTTTCAAGCACCACGTGATGATCGGGTGTGATAGATTCCTACGTTCACATACAACGGGTGTAAGACAGTTTTACACATGCAAAACACTTAGGTTTACTTGACGAGCCTAGCATGTACAGACATGGCCTCGAAACACAGAGACCGAAAGGTCGAACATGAGTCGTATGGAAGATACGATCAACATGGAGATGTTCACCGATGATGACTAGTCCATCTCACGTGATGATCGGACACGGCCTAGTCGACTCGGATCATGTAACACTTAGATGACTAGAGGGATGTCAAATCTGAGTGGGAGTTCATTAAATAATTTGATTAGATGAACTTAATTATCATGAACTTAGTCTAAAATCTTTGCAAATATGTCTTGTAGATCAAATGGCCAACGCTCATGTCAACATGAACTTCAGCGTTCCTAGAAAACCAAGCTGAAAGATGATGGCAGCAACTATACGGACTGGGTCCGGAACACGAGATCATCCTCATAGCTGCCAAGAAAGCATATGTCCTAGAAGGACCACTAGGTGAAGCACCCATCGAGAGAACCAAGGCGTTATGAGCGCTTGGCGATCACGTCTTGATGATTACTCCCTCGTTCGGTGCGGCATGCTTTACAACTTAGAACCGGGCTCCAAAAGCATTTTGAGCAACACGGAGCATATGAGATGTTCGAGGAGCTGAAAATGGTTTTCCAAGCTCACGCCGGTCGAGAGATATGAAGTCTCCGACAAGTTCTATAGTTGTAAGATGGAGGAAAATAGTTCATCGGTGAGCACATACTCGAATGTCTGGGTTGCACAACCGCTTTGTCGATTGAATATTAACCTCCGGACGAGGCGGTCATTAACAGAATCCTTGATCGCCCCACCGAGCTACAAGAGCTTTGTGATGAACTACAATATGCGGGGATGGTGAAAACTATTCTGAAGTATTTTCAATCTGAAGTCGGAGAGGTAGAAATCAAAAGGAACATCAAGTGTTGATGGTCAATAAAACCACCAAGTTCAAGAAGGGCAAGGGTAAGAAGAACTTCAAGAAGGACGGCAAAGATGTTGCGCGCCCGTAAGCCGATTGCGGGAAGAAGTCAAAGAATGGACCCAAGCACGAGACTGAGTGCTTTTATTTCAAAGGAAGGGTCCTTTGAGCGGAACTGCCCCAAATACTTAGCGGACAAGAAGGCCGGCAACACTAAAGGTATATGTGATATACATGTAATTGATGTGTACCTTACCGATTACTCGTAGTAACTCACAGGTATTTGTGCCGTTGCTCATATTTGTAACTCACAGCAGGAGCTGCGGAATAAGCGGAGACTGGCGAAGGGCGAGGTGACGATCTTGGCGTCGGGAATGGTTCCAAGGTCGATGTGATCGCCGTCGGCACTCTACCTCTACATTTACCTCGGGATTAGTTTTAAACCTCAATAATTGTTATTTAGTGCCAAGTTTGAGCATGAACATTGTATCGGATCTCGTTTAATCGAGATGGCTACTCATTTAAATCCGAGAATAATGGTTGTTCTATTTATATGAGAGATATGTTTTATGGTCATGCCCGATGGTCAATGGTTTATTCTTAATGAATCTCGAGCGTGATGTTACACATATTCATAGTGTGAATACCAAAAGATGTAAAGTTGATAACAATAGTCCCACATACTTGTGGCATTGCCGCCTTGGTCACATTGGTGTCAAGCGCATGAAGAAGCTCCATGCTGATGGACTTTTAGAGTCTCTCGATTATGAATCATTTGACACATGCGAACCATGCCTCATGGGCAAAATGACCAAGACTCCGTTCTCGGAACAATGGAGTGAGCAACCAACTTATTGGAAATCATACATCTTGATGTATGCGGTCCAATGGCGTTGAGGCTCACGGAGGATATCGTTATGTTCTCACTCTCACTGATGACTTAAGTAGATATGGGTATGTCTACTTGATGAAACACAAGTCTGAGACCTTTGAAAAGTTCAAGGAATTTCATAATGAAGTAGAGAATCAACGTGACCGAAAGATAAAATTCTTACGATCAGATCGTGGAGGAGAATATTTAAGTCACGAATTTGGTACGCACTTAAGAAAATGTGGAATCGTTTCACAACTCACGCCGCCTGGAACACCTCAGCGTAATGGTGTGTCCGAACGTCGTAATCGCACTCTATTGGATATGGTGCGATCTATGATGTCTCTTACCGATTTACCGCTATCATTTTGGGGATACGCTCTAGAAATAGCTACATTCACTTTAAATAGGGCTCCGTCTAAATCCGTTGAGACGACACCGTATGAATTATGGTTTGGGAAGAAACCTAAGCTGTCGTTTCTAAAAGTTTGGGGATGCGATGCTTATGTCAAGAAACTTCAACTGAAAAGCTCGAACCCAAGTCGGAAAAATCGTCTTCATAGGATACCCTAAGGAAACCATTGGGTATACCTTCTACCTTAGATCCGAAGGCAAGATCTTTGTTGCCAAGAACGGATCCTTTCGGAAAAGGAGTTTCTCTCGAAAGGAGTAAGTGGGAGGAAAGTAGAACTTCGATGAAGTACTGCCTCTTGAACCGGAAAGTAGTGCAGCTCAGAAAATGTTCTGTGGTGCCTACACCGATCGGAGAGGAAATTAATGATGATGATCAAAGTGCTTGGATCAAGTTGCTCTTGAACTTCGTAGGTCCACAAGGACACGTTCCACACCCAGTGGTATGGCAACCCTGTCACGGAAATCATGTTGTTAGACAACGGTGAACCTTGAACTATGAAGAAGCGATGGCGGGCCCAGATTCCAACAAATGGCTTGAAGCCATGCAATCCGAGATAGAATCCATGTATGAAAACAAAGTATGGACTTTGACAGACTTGCCCGATGATCGGCGAGCCATAGAAAACAAATGGATATTTAAGAAGAAGACGGACGCGGATGGTAATGTTACCATCTATAAAGCTCGACTTGTCGCTAAGGGTTATCGGCAAGTTCAAGGGTTGACTACGATGAGACTTTCTCTCCCGTAGCGAAGCTGAAGTCCGTCCGAATCATGTTAGCAATTGCCGCATACTATGATTATGAGATATGGCAAATGGACGTCAAAACGGCATTCCTTAACGGTTATCTTAAGGAAGAATTGTATATGATGTAGCCGGAAGGTTTTGTTGACCCTAAGAATGCTAACAAGGTATGCAAGCTCCAGCGATCCATTTATGGGCTGGTGCAAGCATCTCGAGTTGGAACATTCGCTTTGATGAGATGATCAAAGCGTTTGGGTTTATCTTGATCTTATGGAGAAGCCTGCGTTTACAAGAAAGTGAGTGGGAGCTCTGTAGCATTTCTCATATTATATGTAGATGACATACTTTTGATGGGAAATGATATAGAACTTTTGGACAACATTAAGGCCTACTTGAATAAGAGTTTTCAATGAAGGACCTTGGAGAAGCTGCTTATATATTAGGCATCAAGATCTATAGAGATAGATCGAGGCGCCTCATAGGTCTTTCACAAAGCACATTCCTTGATAAGATATTGAAGAAGTTCAATATGGATCAGTTGAAGAAGGGTTCTTGCTGTCTTTGCAAGGTGTGAAATTGAGCTCGGCTCAATGTCCGACCACTGCAGAAGATATAGAAGAGATGAGTGTCATCCCTATGCCTCAGCCATAGGGTCTATTATGTATGCCATCTTGTGTACCGGACTGATGTAAACCTTGCCGTAAGTTTGGTAGGAAGGTACCAAAGTAATCCGGCAAGGAACACGGACAGCGGTCAAGAATATCCTGAAGTACACGAAAAGGACTAAGGACATGTTTCTCGTTTATGGAGGTGACGAAGAGCTCGTCGTAAAGGGTTACGTCGACGCTAGCTTCGACACAGATCTGGATGACTCTAAGTCACAAACCGGATACGTGTATATGTTGAATGGTGGAGTAGTAAGCTGGTGCAACTGCAAGCAGAGCGTCGTGGCGGGATCTACATGTGAAGCAGAGTACATGGCAGCCTCGGAGGCAGCGCATGAAGCAATTTGGGTGAAGGAGTTCATCACCGACCTAGGAGTCATACCCAATGCGTCGGGACCGATCAAACTCTTCTGTGACAACACTGGAGCTATTGCACTTGCCAAGGAGCCCAGGTTTCACAAGAAGACCAGGCACATCAAGCGTCGCTTAAACTCCATTCGTGAAAATGTTCAAGATGGAGACATAGAAATTTGCAAAGTGCATACGGATCTGAATGTCGCAGATCCGTTGACTAAACCTCTTCCGCGAGCAAAACATGATCAACACCAGAACTCTATGGGTGTTCGATTCATCACAATGTAACTAGATTATTGACTCTAGTGCAAGTGGGAGACTGTTGGAAATATGCCCTAGAGGCAATAATAAAAGGATTATTATTATATTTCCTTGTTCATGATAATTGTCTTTTATTCATGCTATAATTGTATTATCCGGAAATCGTAATACATGTGTGAATACATAGACTACAACATGTCCCTAGTGAGCCTCTAGTTGACTAGCTCGTTGATCAATAGATAGTCATGGTTTCCTGACTATGGACATTGGATGTCATTGATAACGGGATCACATCATTAGGAGAATGATGTGATGGACAAGACCCAATCCAAAGCATAGCACAAGATCGTGTTGTTCGTTTGCTAGAGCTTTTCCAATGTCAAGTATCCTTTCCTTAGACCATGAGATCGTGTAACTCCCGGATACCGTAGGAGTGCTTTGGGTGTACCAAACGTCACAACGTAACTGGGTGACTATAAAGGTATACTACGGGTATCTTCGAAAGTGTCTGTTGGGTTGACACGGATCGAGACTGGGATTTGTCACTCCGTATGACGGAGAGGTATCTCTGGGCCCACTCGATAATGCATCATCATAATGAGCTCAAAGTGACCAAGTGTTTGGTCACTGGATCATGCATTACGGTACGAGTAAAGTGACTTGCCGGTAACGAGATTGAACGAGGTATTGGGATACCGACGATCGAATCTCGGGCAAGTAACGTACCGATTGACAAAGGGAATTGTATACGGGGTTGCTTGAAACCTCGACATCGTGGTTCATCCGATGAGATCATCGTGGAACATGTGGGAGCCAACATGGGTATCCAGATCCCGCTGTTGGTTATTGGCCGGAGAGCTGTCTCGGTCATGTCTGCATGATTCCCGAACCCGTAGGGTCTACACACTTAAGGTTCGGTGACGCTAGGGTTATTAGGAAGACTTGTATGTGATTACCGAATGTTGTTTGGAGTCCCGGATAAGATCCCGGACGTCATGAGGAGTTCCGGAATGGTCCGAAGGTGAAGATTTATATATGGGAAGTTGTCATACGGTCACCGGAAAGTTTCGGGGGCATATCGGTATTGTACCGGGGCCACCGGAGGGGTTCCGAGGGTCCACCGAGAGGGGCCACCTCTCTCGGAGGGCCTCATGGGCCGTAGTGGGCAGGGAACCAGCCCCTGGAGGGCTGGGCACATCCCCCCCTTGGGCCCATGCGCCTAGGGTTGGGGGGGAAACCCTAGTGGGGGCGCCTCCCTTGCTTGGGGGGCAAGCCCCCTCCCCTTGGTCGCCGCCCCCCCTCTAGATCTCATCTAGAGGGGGCCGGCCCCCTTCCCCCTTCCCCTATAAATAGAGGGGCGAGGGGAGGGCTGCACACAACATCCAAGGCGCAGCCCCTCCCCTCCCCAACACCTCTCCTCCTCCGCGTGAGCTTGGCGAAGCCCTGCCGGAGAACTGTCACTCCATCACCACCACGCCGTCGTGCTGCTGTTGGAGCCTTCTTCCTCAACCTCTCCCTCCTCCTTGCTGGATCAAGGTGCGGGAGACGTCATCCGCTCCGTACGTGTGTTGAACGCGGAGGTGCTGTCCGTTCGGCACTTGGTCATCGGTGATTTGGATCACGACGAGTACGACTCCCTCAACCCCGTTCTCTTGAACGCTTCCGCTCGCGATCTACAAAGGTATGTAGATGCACTCCTATCACTCGTTGCTAGATGAACTCATAGATGGATCTTGGTGAAACCGTAGGAAAAATTTTATTTTCTGCAACGTTCCCCAACAACCTAGTTCAATCTCGTTACTGGCAAGTCTCTTTACTCGTTCCGTGATGCAACATCCCGCAACTAGCTCATTAGTCACATTGCTTGCAAGGCTTATAGTGATGTGCATTACCGAGAGGGCCCAGAGATACCTCTCCGACAATCAAAGTGACAAATCCTAATCTCAATCTATGCCAACTCAACAAACACCATCGGAGACACCTGTAGAACATCTTTATAATCACCCAATTACGTTGTGACGTTTGATAGCACACTAAGTGTTCCTCCGGTATTCGGGAGTTGCATAATCTCATAGTCATAGGAACATGTATAAGTCATGAAGGAAATATGCCCTAGAGGCAATAATAATGTTATTATTTATTTCCTTATATCATGATAAATGTTTATTATTCATGCTAGAATTGTATTAACCGGAAACATAATACATGTGTGAATACATAAACCTACAGAGTGTCACTAGTATGCCTCTACTTGACTAGCTCGTTAATCAAAGATGGTTATGTTTCCTAACCATGAACAAGGAGTTGTTATTTGATTAACGGGATCACATCATTGGTTGAATGATCTGATTGACATGACCCATTCCATTAGCATAGCTTTTGATCATATAGTTTGTTGCTAGTGTTTTCTTCATGACTTATACATGTTCCTATGACTATGAGATTATGCAACTCCGTTTGCCGAGGAACACTTTGGGTGCTACCAAACGTCACAACGAATCGGGTGATTATAAAGGTACATTACAGTGTCTCCGAAGGTACATGTTGGGTTGGCATATTTCGAGATTAGGATTTGTCACTCCGATTGTCGGAGAGGTATCTCTCCGGCCCTCTCGTAATGCACATCACATAAGCCTTGCAAGCATTGCAACTAAATGTGTTAGTTGTGAGATGATGTATTACGGAACGAGAAAAGAGACTTGCGAAGAATTGAGATTGAACTAGGTATTGATACCGACGATCGAATCTCGGGCAAGTAACATACCGATGACAAAGGGAACAACGTATGTTGTTATGCGGTCCGACCGATAAAGATCTTCGTAGAATATGTAGGAGCCAATATGGGCATCCAGGTCCGCTATTGGTTATTGACCGAGAGGTGTCTTGGTCATGTCTACATAGTTCTCGAACCCGTAGGGTCCGCACGCTTAACGCTTCGATGATGTTATTATGAGTTTATATGATATTGATGTACGAAGGTTGTTGAGTCCGGATGAGATCACGGACATGACGAGGAGTCTCGAAATGGTCGAGACATAAAGATTGATATATTGGAAGCCTATGTTTGGACTCGAAATCACTCCGGGTGAAATTGGGAATTTTACCGAGTACGGGGGTTACGGAACCTCCCGGGGTCAATGGGCCTTGATGGGCCTTAGTGGGAAAGAGAAAGGGGCCATAGTGCTGGTCAGCACCTTCCCCCTTCCCTAGTCCTATTAGGACTAGGAGAGGGCGCCTCTCTCTCCCTTCCCACTTGGGGAAACCTAGTTGGACTAGGATTTGGGGGAATCCTACTCCTAGTAGGAGTAGGACACCCTGGCGCACCTCTCCTTGGCCGGCCAGCCCTCCCTTCCCTCCTTTATATCTGAGGGCAGGGGCACCCCATGACACACAAGTTGATCATTGAGATCGTTCCTCAGCCGTGTGCGGTGCCCCTTCCACTAAACTACACCTCGAATATACCGTTGCGGAGCTTAAGCGAAGCCCTGCGCCGGTGGAACATCATCATCGTCACCACGCCGTCGTCTTGTGAAACTCTCCTCAACACTCGGCTGGATCGGAGTTCGAGGGACGTCATCGAGCTGAGCGTGTGCAGAACTCGGAGGTGCCGTGACGTTCGGTACTTGGATCGGTTGGATCGGGAAGAAGTACGACTACTTCCTCTACGTTGCGTCAACGCTTCCGCTGCTGGTCTCACGAGGGTACGAGACAACACTCTCATCTCGTTGCTATGCATCACCATGATCTTGCGTGATCGTAGGAAAATTTTTGAAATTACTCGTTCCCCAACAGTGGCATCCGAGCCTGGTTTTATGCGTTGATGTCATGTGCACGAGTAGAACACAAGTGAGTTGTGGACGATACAAGTCATACTGCCTACCAAGCATGTCATACTTTGGTTCAGCGGTATTGTGAGATGAAGCGCCCGGACCGACATTACGCCAGACGCTTACGCGAGACTGGTTTCACCGCCCGAGCACTCGTTGCTTAAAGGTGACCGGCGGTGTCTGTCTCTCTCACTTTAGTTGAATCGAGTGTGGCTACGCCCGGTCCTTGAGAAGGTTAAACGGAGTCTATTTGACGAAGTATCGTTGTGGTTTTGATGCGAGGTAAGAACGGTTCTTGCTCAGCCCGTAGCAGCCACGTAAAATTTGCAACAACAAAGTAGAGGACGTCTAACTTGTTTTTGCAGGGCATGTTGTGATGTGATATGGTCAAGACATGATGCTGAATTTTATTGTATGAGATGATCATGTTTTGTAACCGAAGTTATCGGCAATGGCAGGAGCCATATGGTTGTCGCTTTATTGTATGCAATGCAATCATACTGTAATGCTTTACTTTATCACTAAGCGGTAGCGATAGTCGAGAAGCATAAGATTGGCGAGGCGACAATGATGCTACGATGGAGATCAAGGTGTCGCTACCGGTGACGATGGTGATCATGGCGGTGCTTGAGATGGAGATCACAAGCACAAGATGATGATGGCCATATCATATCACTTATATTGATTGCATGTGATGTTAATCCTTTATGCATCTTATTTTGCTTTGATTGACGGTAGCATTATAAGATGATCCCTTACTAAATTATCAAGAAGTGTTCTCCTGAGTATGCACCGTTGCGAAAGTTCTTCGTCTTTGAGACACCACGTGATGATCGGGTGTGATAGGCTCTACGTTCAAATACAACGGGTGCAAAACAGTTGCACACGCAGAATACTCAGGTTATACTTGACGAGCTATGCATATAAGATATGACCTCGGAACACGGAGACCGAAGGTCGAGCGTGAATCATATAGTAGATATGATCAACATATTGATGTTCACCATTGAAACTACTCCATCACACGTGATGATCGGTCATGGTGTAGTTGATATGGATCACGCAATCACTTAGAGAATTGGAGGATATTTTTCTAAGTGGGAGTTCTTAAGTAATATGATTAATTGAACTTAAATTTATCATGAACTTAGTACCGATAGTATCTTGCTTGTCTATGATGTGTAGATAGATGGCTCGTCTTTGTTGTTCCGTTGAATTTTAATGCGTTCCTTGAGAAAGCAAAGTTGAAAGATGATGGCAGCAATTACGGACTGGGTCCGTAATTTGAGGATTATCCTTATTGCTGCACGGAAGAATTACGCCCCGAAGCACCGTTAGGTGCCGGGCCTGGTGCAAGGCTACGCCGAAGTTGTGAACGTCGGCAAAGCAAAGTGATGACTACTCTATAGTTCGATGTGCCATGCTTTACGGCTTAGAACCGGGACTTCAACGTCGTTTTGAACACCATGGAGCATATGAGATGTTCCAGAGTTGAAGTTAATATTCCAAGCGAATGCCCGGATTGAGAGATATGAAGTCTCCAATAAGTTCTATAGCTGTAAGATGGAGGAGAACGGTTCATCGGTGAGCATATACTCAGAATGTCCGGATATAACAATCACTTGATTCAAGCGGGAGTTAATCTTCCGGATGATTGCGTAATTGATGAATTCTCCAATCACGCCACCAAGCTACAAGAGCTTCGTGATGAACTATAATATGCAAGGATGACCAAAACAATGCCCGAGCTCTTCGCGATCTTTGAAAGCATGGAGGTAGAAATCAAAAGGAGCATCAAGTGTTGATGGTTAACAAAACCACTAGTTTCAAGAAAAGGGCAAAGGAAAGAAAAGGAAACTTCAAAAGAGCGGCAAGCAAGTTGCTAATCAAGAGAAGAAACCCAAGTCTGGTCCTAAGCCTGAAACCGAGTGCTTCTATTGCAAGCAGGCTGGTCCTGGAAGCGGAACTGCCCCAAGTATTTGGCGGATAAGAAGGATGGCAAGGTTAACAAGGTATATGTGATATACATGTTATTGATGTGTACCTTACTAATACTCGCAGAGCACTGGTATTTGATACTGGTTACATTGCTAATATTTGCAACTCAAACAGGGCTACGGATTGCGAAGATTGGCTAAGGACGAGGTGACAATGCGCGTGGGAAATGGTTCCAAAGTCGATGTGATCGCAATCGCACGCTACCTCTACATCTACCTTGGGATTAGTATTAGACCTAAATAATTGTTATTTAGTACCAGCGTTGAGCATGAACATTATATCTGGATCTTGTTTGATGCGAGACGGTTATTCATTTAAATCGAGAATAATGGTTGTTCTATTTATATGAATAATATCTTTTATGGTCATGCACCATTGAAGAATGGTTTGTTTTACTTAATCTTGATAGTAGTGATACACATATTCATAATGTTGAAACCAAAAGATGCAAAGTTGATAATGATGGTGCAACTTATTTGTGGCACTTGCCGTTTAGGTCATATCGATTGTAAAGCGCATGAAGAAACTCCATCCGATGGACTTTTGGAGTCACTTGATTATGAATCACTTGGCACTTGCGAACCGTGCCTTATGGGCAAGATGACTAAAACACCGTTCTCGGAACTATGGAGAGAGCAACAGATTTATTGGAAATCATACATACAGATGTATGTGGTCCAATGAATGTTGAGGCTCGTGGCGGATATCGTTATTTTCTCACCTTCACAGATGATTTGAGCAGATATGGGTATATCTACTTAATGAAACACAAGTCTGAAACATTTGAAAAGTTCAAAGAATTTCAGAGTGAAGTGGAAAATCATCGTAACAAGAAAATAAAGTTTCTACGATCTGATCGTGGAGGAGAATATTTGAGTTACTGAGTTTGGCCTACATTTGAAACAATGCGAATAGTTTCGCAACTTACGCCCACGGAACACCACAACGTAATGGTGTGTCCGAACGTCGAATCGTATTTTATTAGATATGGTGCGATCTATGATGTCTCTTACTGATTTACCGCTATCGTTTTGGGGTTATGCTTTAGAGACGGCTACATTCACTTTAAATAGGGCACCATCTAAATCCGCTGAGACGACGCCTTATGAACTGTGGTTTGGCAAGAAACCAAAGTTGTCGCTTCGAAAGTTTGGGGCTGCGATGCTTATGTGAAAAAGCTTCAACCTGATAAGCTCGAACCCAAATCGAGAAATGTGTCTTCATAGGATACCCAAAGGAGACAGTTGGGTACACCTTCTATCACAGATCCGAAGGCAAGATTTTTGTTGCTAAATTGGAAACTTTTTGGAGAAAGAGTTTCTCACGAAAGAAGTGAGTGGGAGGAAAGTAGAACTTGATGAGATAATCGTATCTACTCCCTTATTGAGAAGTAGTACATCACGTAAAACAGTTTCGTGACACCTACACCAAATAGGAGGAAGCTAATGATGATGATCATGAAACTTCAGATCAAGTTTCTACAGAACTTCAGAGATCAACGAGCAAGATCCGCACTGAGTGGTACGGTAATCCTATTTTGGAAGTCATGTTATGGAACATGATGAACCTACGAACTATGAAGAAGCGATGGTGAGCCCAGATTCCACAAAATGGCTTGAGGCCATGGAATCGAGATGGGATCCATGTATGAGAACAAAGTGTGGACTTTGGTTGACTTGCCCGATGATCGGCAAGCAATTGAGAATAAATGGATCTTCAAGAAGAAGACCGACGCGATGGTAATGTTATCGTCTATAAAGCTCGACTTGTTGCAAAAGGTTTTCGACAAGTTCAAGGGATTGACTACGATGAGACCTTCTCACCCGAAGCGATGCTTAAGTCCGTCCGAATCATGTTAGCAATTGCCGCATTTTATGATTATGAAATTTGGCAAATGGATGTTAAAACTGCATTCTGAATGGATTTACGGAAGAAGAGTTGTATATGATGCAACCAGAAGGTTTTGTCGATCCAAAGGAGCTAACAAAGTGTGCAAGCTCCAGCGATCCATTTATGGACTGGTGCAAGCCTCTCGAGTTGGAATAAACGCTTTGATAGTGTGATCAAAGCATTTGGTTTTATATGAGACTTTTGGAGAAGCTGTATTTACAAGAAAGTGAGTGGGAGCTCTGTAGCATTTTCATATTATATGTGGATGACATATTATTGATCGGAAATGATATAGAATTCTGGATAGCATAAAGGGATACTTGAATAAGAGTTTTTCGATGAAAGACCTCGGTGAAGCTGCTTACATATTGGGCATTAAGATCTATAGAGATAGATCAAGACGCTTAATAGGACTTTCACAAAGCACATACCTTGATAAAGTTTTGAAAAAGTTCAAATGGATCGAGCAAAGAAAGGGTTCTTGCGGTATTACAAGGTGTGAAGTTGAGTAAGACTCAATGCCCCACCACCGCAGAAGATAGAGAGAAAATGAAAGATGTTCCTATGCTTCAGCCATAGGCTCTATCATGTATGCAATGCTGTGTACCAGACCTGATGTGTGCCTTGCTGTAAGTTTAGCAGCAGTACCAAAGTAATCCAGAGTGGATCATGGACAGCGGTCAAGAACATCCTTAAGTACTTGAGAAGAACTAAGGATATGTTTCTCATTTATGGCGGTGACAAAGAGCTCGTCAGAACGGTTACGCCGACGCAAGCTTTGACACCGATCCGACGATTCTAAATCGCAAACCGGATACGTATTTACATTAAACGGTGGAGCTGTCGGTTGGTGCAGTTCCAAACAAAGCGCCGCTCGGGATCTACATGTGAAGTTGAGTACATAGCTGCTTCGGAAGCAGCTAATGAAGGAGTCGGATGAAGGAGTTCATAACCGATCTAGGTGTTGTACCTAGTGTATCGGGTCCAATGAAAATCTTTTGTGACAATATCGTGCAATTGCCTTGGCAAAGGAATCCAGATTTCACAAGAGAACCAAGCACATCAAAAGACGCCTCAACTCCATCCGGATTTGGTCCGGTGGGAGACATAGAGATATGCAAGATACATACGGATCTGAATGTTGCAGACCGTTGACTAAGCCTCTTCCACAAGCAAAACATGATCAGCACCAAGACTCCATGGGTGTTAGAATCATTCTTGTGTAATCTAGATTATTGACTCTAGTGCAAGTGGGAGATCAAGGAAATATGCCCTAGAGGCAATAATAATGTTATTATTTATTTCCTTATATCATGATAAATGTTTATTATTCATGCTAGAATTGTATTAACCGGAAACATAATACATGTGTGAATACATAAACCTACAGAGTGTCACTAGTATGCCTCTACTTGACTAGCTCGTTAATCAAAGATGGTTATGTTTCCTAACCATGAACAAGGAGTTGTTATTTGATTAACGGGATCACATCATTGGTTGAATGATCGATTGACATGACCCATTCCATTAGCATAGCTTTTGATCGTATAGTTTGTTGCTAGTGTTTTTCTTCATGACTTATACATGTTCCTATGACTATGAGATTATGCAACTCCCGTTTGCCGAGGAACACTTTTGGTGCTACCAAACGCCACAACGAATCGGGTGATTATAAAGGTACATTACAGGTGTCTCCGAAGGTACATGTTGGGTTGGCATATTTCGAGATTAGGATTTGTCACTCCGATTGTCGGAGAGGTATCTCGGGCCCTCTCGGTAATGCACATCACATAAGCCTTGCAAGCATTGCAACTAAATGTGTTAGTTGTGAGATGATGTATTACGGAACGAGAAAAGAGACTTGCCAAGATGTGAGATTGAACTAGGTATTGGATACCGACGATCGAATCTCGGGCAAGTAACATACCGATGACAAAGGGAACAACGATGTTGTTATGCGGTCCGACCGATAAAGATCTTCGAGAATATGTAGGAGCCAATATGGGCATCCAGGTCCCGCTATTGGTTATTGACCGAGAGGTGTCTTGGTCATGTCTACATAGTTCTCGAACCCGTAGGGTCCGCACGCTTAACGCTTCGATGGCAGTTATTATGAGTTTATATGATATTGATGTACCGAAGGTTGTTCGAGTCCCGGATGAGATCACGGACATGACGAGGAGTCTCAAATGGTCGAGACATAAAGATTGATATATTGGAAGCCTATGTTTGACTCGGAATCACTCCGGGTGAAATTGGGAATTTTACCGAGTACCGGGGTTACCGGAACCTCCCGGGGTCAATGGGCCTTGATGGGCCTTAGTGGGAAAGAGAAAAGGGGCCATAGTGCTGGTCAGACCTTCCCCTTCCCTAGTCCTATTAGGACTAGGAGAAGGGCGCCTCTCTCTCCCTTCCCACTTGGGGAAACCTAGTTGGACTAGGATTTGGGGGAATCCTACTCCTAGTAGGAGTAGGACACCTGGCGCACCTCTCCTTGGCCGGCCAGCCCCTCCCTTCCCTCCTTTATATACAAAGGCGGGGGCACCCCATGACACACAAGTTGATCATTGAGATCGTTCCTTAGCCGTGTGCGGTGCCCCTTCCACTAAACTACACCTCGAATATACCGCTGCGGAGCTTAGCGAAGCCTGCGCCGGTGGAACATCATCATCGCCACCACGCCGCCGTCGTCTTGTGAAACTCTCCTCAACACTCGGCTGGATCGGAGTTCGAGGGACGCCATCGAGCTGAACGTGTGCGAACTCGGAGGTGCCGACGCTCGGTACTTGGATCGGTTGGATCGGGAAGAAGTACGACTACTTCCTCTACGTTGCGTCAACGCTTCCGTTGCTGGTCTACGAGGGTACGTAGACAACACTCTCATCTCGTTGCTATGCATCACCATGATCTTGCGTGATCGTAGGAAAATTTTTGAAATTACTACGTTCCCCAACAAACGGATGGGTCATGTCAATCACATCATTCTCTAATGATGTGACCCCGTTCATCAAATGACAACTCATGTCTATGATTAGGGAACTTAACCATCTTTGGTTAACAAGCTAGTCAAGTAGAGGCATACTAGTGACACTCTGTTTGTCTATGTATTCACACGTGTACTAAGTTTCCGGTTAATACAATTCTAGCATGAATAATAAACATTTATCATGATATAAGGAAATATAAATAACAACTTTATTATTGCCTCTAGGGCATGTTTCCTTCATTGTCCCCATGGCTGGCATCTAGACATGTACCGCATTCCGGTGCGGCGGTGCCCCGGTCGGTGCAGGCGTCGCGAGCTGTTGACACCGGAGTAGCGGCGGCTCCCAGCGTACGCGTTGAACTCTCCCACCTGGGAGGCCTAGTTTGCGATGGAGCACGAGGAGGAGCTCCGCCGCGACGTCCAGCTCAACCCCACCATCCCATAGCCGCTCTTGGAGGCCGAGCCGAAGGAGAAGGAGGAGGCGGCCTACCAAGCCACGCAGGAGGCCGCCATGCAACGCGCTCTGGAGGAGAGCAGGCGCGACGAGGACGCAAACTGGGATGGCCTGTAGGAGGCCCTCGCGCTGTCGGAAGCCGATGACTGCGTCACCCCCCTCCACCCGCCGCCGCTCCTCCCCGAGCCCATGGCTGAGCCGCTGTCGATGGAGCCCGAGCCGGAGCGGTACCAGTGGACCGGCCAACTCAACGAGTGGATCCGCGCGCCGCCCGAGGGCGACGCCGGAGCAGGAGGTCGCGTACCTCCAACAATGGAGGGCGCGCGCATTGGCAGAGGAGCGCGACAACGGCGAGCGGCAGATGGAGCTGGAGCGTCGCTTGGCGCGGGAGGCGAAGGAGGAGCGCGCCCGTGCAGCAGTAGTGCAGCCGCCGGCAGGACAACCATCGGTTTCCGACGACGGAGGAGGCGGCGCGTGCGGCGTGGGAGAGTGTTCTCCCCTGGGCTGGGCCAGCGCCGGCGTTCATCGACCTCACCGCCCCAGGAAAGAGGACGACCACGACACTGCCTAGGGCAGTGCTGACCGCACACATTTTTTTAGTTTCTTTAAGATTTATTAACGTTAAATTGAATTTTGGCCCGCGGTTGATCATCCATTTAATATTCAGTTATGTTAAATTATGTTCATTTTGGCGAAATGATTTTGAAACTTTTTTTGCCATGAGAAAAATGAATCTGCCATTTGTATCTATTGGGCGCATCGGTCGACAAAAAAGAAGAGGACGCACCGGTCCGCTCGGGTGACCAAAGCGGACAAAGTCCAGTTCAAAAAAAAAAAAAATGCGGACAAAGTGCGTCTGTTTGGGTCTTCGCTTGCTCTCAGGCACCCATGTTGCGCACGGCCATCGCCACCGCGCCGCGGCGGCGCATCTCCCTTGCCCCGGCAAGATTCACGCACGAGCTCGCGCAGGCGCAGGCGCAGTCGGACGTCCCTGGACGGGATGACCTTGACCCGTCGTGGGTCCCGCTCTACAGGAGAATCTCGAGGCTGTACGGCAGGCCACCGGGAATGGTGGCGGCGGAGATGGACAACTATCTCCGCAAGAGGCGCCCGCTATCGGCGGACCAGATCGTCGCCTACGTCCGGAAGCTTCGCAAGTTCAAGAGCAACGCTTGTGCGCTCGAGGTGAGCCCCCACCCCCAATCTCCCCGCGAAATGCTGGCCTGATTTGGATCGGGATGCGTATTTGTGCCGAAAGTAGTAGGTTCGGGATAAAGCGAGTAGCGAGGAAAGGGGATGGATTGGCATGCTAGGGTATTCGCTGAAGCTCCATTCCGCATTCTCTTCGTGGATAATTTTAGTTTAAGGCCACTATTGGATAATTGTGCATTCTGCATTCTCGACTGAAGAATAGGATTGTGGTCAGCAGATTGTGCTGCCAACAACAACAATGGTAATTTGATGTCTGACGCTAAGTGAAAATAGGTGCCACACTGCACATTGCTGCAGCTTTAGAGGTCAGCACTATTAGGTAGGAAGGGCACTGTATATCTTATGGAGTATTAACAATAGTCGCAAAATCAGGTGATATATCGTGGCGCTACCTGTTCTGCCTGGGAACTCTGAGGAGATGTTGCAGCTTCCTTTTCTTTCTAAATATTATATCTCTTAATAGTTTTAACTTTTTGTAGTCTGAAAAAGATGATTGTGTATAAGATGTCTTTAGCCTCAGACTTAGCGCATTGAGGTGAATTTTACTAAAGTGGCTTAATAAATAAGGGATTGGCTGGATGTATGTCGCCTGAAAATCAAATTTGGGTCAGTCGATTCGCTGTGAGCCGCCGGATGCAAGATGGGCAGCCACATCAACTTCTTCACCTCTGAAACCTTCACTGTTCATCGTCTTCAACCTCTAACCTGTAACCCAAATTTGATTTTCAGGCGACTTGCAAGTAACTATTGTGAATAAATAAACATTGAAAACTTGGACTTAAATGACCACAGTGAGTCAGTGACTTTAGGTCCATTGCGCGTGTTGATTTAGTGCATGTGCATCCATCCAGGTGCTGACGTGTAGAGAAGAGAAGCAGATGGCTGTATTTGAGAGGGATCGACAGCCAGCCCTGTTGTTATTTTGGTATAAGGGTTATGTTTTGTAAAACAGATAGGCCACAAATGCTGGGCCGATAAGAAACATGTCAAATTGTCAATGTACTGATAGTTTTCTGTACGAAACCCTGGATTTTCTATATTTACACAAAAAGTAGCAACTGGTGGGCGTTTGCTAAATTATACTCCCTCGATCCATATTAATTGTTGAAGTTGTACTAAATCAGCGACGATTAATATGGATCAGACGGAACAAGCTTCAGTTGCTTTTGGTTGAAATTGAACAATTTATGGATCTCGGGAATCAGCCAATTGTAGGTAGATACAAAGTCCAAACAAGTGAGCGGCCCTATGGCCAGGAGGAGTTCTGAAGATTGGAGAACAAAGGACATGACAGAAGTTGGATGTTCTCCACAAGCTCAGAATGTCTCATCAAACTACAGCCCTCCAGTTATTTATAGCAGGGGATGTCCTAGGGCTCCTTCACATTCTCACAAATATCTGGTGGCACTATCGCCTACCTGTACTTTCCATTTCTTGGCATCTGATTTCAGTGGTAAGATTGGGGACCTTTTGTCGTATCATGAGTTAATTTCCAATTTTGGTGATTAATCTGCCATTGTTAGCTTACCCGTAACACACTCTACTGCTAAGTCGGGGATCTCAAATCTCACACATAAATAGGCAAAAACCTGGAGAAATAATGTTCTAGAGGGAAGGAAAGTAAGAATTCACAATAGGAAATGAAGGTTCAAGTTCTAACAGTGGAGGTTTAAATTGCGATGGCATTAATGCGTCTCTCCTAAGGATCTTTTTTATCTGTAGAGATTTCATATGCTGTTCTGGTGCAACCTCTTTCTGAGCAGAGTATATTTTTTTATGTTCACTGTGTAATAACCAACTGTGTCGTTTTGTACCCAGTTGATGGACTGGATGGAATCTCGTGGAGCAAAGTTGACGCTTGAGCATCAAGCGCTGCGGCTTGGCCTTGTTTCAAAAGTGCATGGGATACAAGCGGCTGAAGAATATTTCTGGAGCCTTCCAGATAAGTCAAAGGAAACTTATTCATGTTTGCTTAACTGCTATGGTGAACACGGAATGGCATGCAAAGGTCTGGAACTCTATGAGAAGATGAAAGTCATGGACATTGTTCCAAATACACTGGTGTACAACAGCTTGATGACTTTGTACCAAAAGGCGGGCCAGCCAGAGAAAATCCCATCCACATTTGAAGAAATGCGAGAAAGCGGTATAAGTGCTAACAATTTTACGTACTTCACTTTGATAGAAAGCTATATCACAATGAATGACCTGGAGGCTGCAGAGAAAGTCCTGGAAGAATTGGAGAAGGTGGCTCCAGTTCACTGGTCCTTGTACACTTTGATGGCAAACAGTTACATTAAACTAGAGCTGTTTGGAAAGTCAGAAGTGGCCCTAAAGAAAGCTGAGGAAGTCATGGACAAAGCTGAGTTGTTGTCCATTCTGGCAATTCAACCAAGGTTAAGAGGATCTGGGAGTCTTTGAAGTCCACATTCAAGAAATGCTTGAACAAAAACTATCTTGTGATGCTTGAAGCTCTGAGTATGATTGATGACTTTGAGTCTTTGCAGCAAATCTTTCAGGAGTGGGAATCGAGTAATGAACATTATGACATGAGGATAACAAATGTTATGATCAAAGCTTACCTTGATAAGGGTATGCTAGACGAAGCTGAGGCTATCCATCATGTCTCAGGGTCATTGTAATGGGAGGACGGTTTACGTATTTGCCGAGTTCTATTTGGACAAATCTGATGTTACCGCAGCACTGGAGATCTTGAGAGATGCAAAGAAGATGCTTACGGCACACAAATGGGTGCCATCGGAAAAGCTTACGAGCAGATTTCTGAAGCACTATGAAGAGTCAAAGGATGTTGATGGTGTGGAGTCTTTCTGCGAGTGCCTGAAGAAGCTCGACTGCCTTGATGCGGAAGCTTATGAGGGCATGGTGCGGACCTATATAGCTGCAGGTAGAACCAACCCATCCATTTCTCACCGCATCGAAGATGACGGGATTCACGTAGGACCTGAGATGACGAAATTGCTGGAGAGTGTATCCGGCAATTCCAAATGAGTAGGGAAGAAACTTTTTTAGAAGTTGAGGCCACCGTAGACTTTTTCTTAGTTATTATAGAGCAGAATCATGACTTGTCGAAGATGTCGTTATCTCGTGAAAAGCCCTGGAGGAAGTATCTGCTCTACAAGAAATTGATGGATCTTTGTCATCCCGCACTGTCACCGGAGTACTGTATTACCGACATTTCTAGGGCTTTTGGCATTTTGCATTTGATGCTCTGTTAGCTCCCCCCTGACTACCATTTTCAGCATGGGAGTTTGAAGCTCTCCCTTCACGCACAAAACTAACCCACTAAGAGCATCTCCAATAGCTCCTGTACTTTGCGTTTAAGTAGTTTTACGGGATGTCTGTATAATTTAGTGGAAGTTATTTGATGACTACTTTTCTCAGTCCCCATAAACTTCTTTCTGTAAAATCATGTTTTTCCTATTTTCCATCAAACAAGCATACATGAGGCGGGGGCAGGGCGGCGGCGGTCCGGTAGCATCGTGACGGCCCTGTGTGGCAGCGGGGCTGCATGAGGGTATCCTCCCGTGAAATTTCAGGCGGTTTCCAGCCCGCCAAATTATACTGGAAGGATCATCTGCCTGTAAACCTGAGGGAAGTTTGGGGAAATATACGGGATCGCATAAAAAATTTGTATTTGTGGAAGCTGTTGGAGGGCAATTTTTGTCTCAACTCTCTTTAAACGATAGTTCTTTCCTGGATAGGGGAGCTATTGGAGATGCTCTAAAATGGCTTTGGAACTCCGATTTCTTAGTATTTGAAAGCTTACCAACAAGACTCGAAGGCTTTTTTTTTTTTTGAACGCAAAGGCAAAAGATTTGCCTCATTCATTAATTAAGGGAGGAGACAAGGTTTAAGTCGGAGCCACATGAGGCCCACTGAATACAAAGCCATTACTCTCGCGGCATCAAATTACTCAGGCATTTCGCCCCCGCTAGCACCCAGAGCCTAGCTTCCTCCTTCAAGTTTCGCAAGATGATTTGGGGGGGCGCCGATTTCTTCTGGAAGACCCTTGCATTTCTCTCATTCCAAATGGTCAGGGTGGTGAGCAAGGTGAGGGTCGCCATCGCCTTCTTGTGCTGGCCATATGAGTCCACCAACTACCGAGAGAGTGATGAGCCGCCCATTGGTTGGTGTTGATATCGCCAATTTGCAACCAACCTCTAATCAGCCTCCACAACCGCATAGTGTACCGACATCTGTAGAAAAGGTGAGCGGCGGACTCGAACTCCCTCTTGCATAACGGCAGAGACCACAATTTTGCAACCCAAGGCCGCTCTAGGCGGTCACAATCCACACTCTATTTTGGATGGCTAGCCATGCGAAGAATTTGACCTTGGGGTGCCGGACTTTCCAAATGACCTTGTTCATGGGCGTGAGGATAGCTCCATGAATTGCGCCTTATATGCTGATTTGGCGAATATTCCCCATTAGGGAGAGCTTCCAAATGATGGTGTCATGGACGTCTTGGGAGATGTTTATATGAGAGAGCGAGACCACAGTTCGATTTAATTGAGTCACATGATTCCAAGTCAGCTCACAATGCATGTCGATGGCCTTGATCCACGCATCATCGTGCAAGGCCCTACTAACCTTCCAACTTTTGCGCTTCGAGATCTTGTATATGAGGGGTGCAACATCAATTGGCTTCTTGCCGCTGAGCCACGGCGCGTCCCAAAATGGCGTCCTTTCCCCATTGCCAACTGTGATGGTGGTGAGAGCATAAAAAAGATCCATGTCCTCTTTGTCGCATGGGTTTCCCGAACCAACCCAAATCTTCGTTGGGTCATGCCACTCATACCATGGCCAACGCAACCGGAGAGCTCTGGCAAATTTGTCAAGATGTAGTACACCTAATCCTCCTAGGTGAGAAGGCCTACAGACCGTTTCCCAATTAACCTTGCACTTCCCTCCGGAGACCTTTTTCGTGCCCGCCCAAAGGTAAGCACGCTCAATCTTATTGATGCTCTGGAGAACGGATGGTGGCACAATGAGTGGGGTGAGGTGGTGGATGGCACCGGGAGGTGAGGACCGACTTCACAAGAGCCCCACGTCCAATGGAGGTGATATGCATGCCCTCCCAAGGCACAAGCTTGTTCGCAATTTTGTCCTCCAGTGTTGATAGTCCACTCGCTTAAGTTGCCAAACGAAGCGGCAATCCGAGATATCTCATGGGGAAAGAAGCTCGAGTGGCTGGCATGTCCACAAGTATGGCGTCCAAATCCAAGTGCCGACACCGAATAGGCACCACGGAGCTTTTTGAAAGTTTGTGTGCATCCCGTGACCTCACCAAACCCCTCCGGGATGTCGGTCGGGTTTTAATATCCTCCGAATTGGTGCCACAAAGACAGCCGCGTCGTCAAGATAGAGTGATGTTAGGAAAATGGTGCCACGCCTCTAATCTTGTGCGAAGCCCAACCGCGTGGCTGAGTTGAGCATTCTTGTAGCGGGTCAATCGCAATAACAAAAAGAAGCGGTGACATCGAGTCTCCTTGTCAAGGCCCTTCCGTGGCTAATCGGAGGACCGGGAACCCCATTGAGGAGCACCCGTGATGATGAGGTGCTAAGAAGGGCAGCAATCCATCCACGAAATCTGCTAGGGAAGCCGCGCGCTGAAGAATATCGAGGACATATTCCCGGCGGACCGAGTCAAAAGCTTTTCGGATGTCCAGTTTGAAAAGGAGTGAAGGGTCTTATTCTTGTGGAGGCGGCGTGCAAGGTTTCTAACGTACATGAAGTTGTCATGAATGCTTCTCTTCTTTATGAAAGCACTTTGGGCGTTGGATATGAGGTTGTTCATGTGTGGGCTAAGCCTCGCTGCAAGCATCTTGGAGACAATCTTGGCAATGGCATGGATGAGGCTAATGGGCCGAATTGGTGATGTCTTCGCCCCATCCTTCTTGGGCGAAGCACAATATTAGCGGAGTTGAGCCTTGGAAGTTGTCTACATGTAGGTTGCCAAAGTTATGAATCACAGCCATGACCTCCTCCTTAATGATATCCCAACAAGACTTAAAGAAAGCACCGGTAAAGCCATCCGGCCGGGTGCCTTGTCGCACGGCATATGATCAATGGTGCACTTGACCTCCTCCTCGGTGAAAGGTGAATCCAGACCTTCCAAATCAACCTGGCCCATTTCAATATTCGCCCAATTAAAATCCTGACTCCTTGGCGTGCCTCTTCCAATGGTATTTGGAGAAATGATTATGCACAATAGTTTCCTTCTCCAAGTGGTCGGTGACCCACCCATTGTTATGCTTTAACCGGTGTATGTGGTTCTTGCGCCGTCTACCGTTGACCACGAGATGGAAGAACTTGGTGTTAGCGTCTCCCTCTCGATGTTGGAGATGCGAGCACACCGCTTCTTCTGCGCCCTCTCTAACACAGCCAGGCTCATGACCCGCCTCTTCAGCCTAATCCGGAGGTCCTGCTCCTCATGGGAGAGAGGGCGAGATTCTTGAGCAATGTCAAGTTGAAGGATGATCAGCAAGGCCGCATGAAGATGAAGCTTGGCCTTGGAGAAGAGTCCTTACTCCATCTAGATAGATGCAAGCTCGTATTCTTTAGCTTATGGAATAAAACATGACAGGGCTCCGAGTGAGAGATTGGTTCTTGCCAAGCCTGCTGCACAACACCCATAAAGCACGGGATCTTTGTCCAGAAATTCTCAAACTTGAACGTGCGAGGTCGCCGAGGGCCACCGTCGTCGGCAAGAAGAAGGGGGCAGTGATCGGACAGGGAGCTCGACAGGGCATGCAAGATGTGTGAGTCAAAATGTATGTCCCATTCAGAATTGCAAAAGAAGGAGTCGAGTTTGCACAAGGTGGGGTTTTCCCTTTCATTGCTCCAAGTGAACCGACGATTCTGTAAGTGGATTTCCTTAAGCTCACAAAGATTCAGCGCTGCTCTAAATCGGTTTATCCGGCTAATGTTGATGTTTCTCTTATTTTTGTCGCGCGCCCGGTAAATTTGGTTAAAGTCACCGAGAGCAAGCCACTTGACTCCGACATTTGGCTTCAGGGCCACCAGTTCTGCAAAAAAATCATTCTTCCGGCCGGAATCCGTTGGGCCATAGACGGATGTGATCAAAAACTGTGAATCAGAGTTGCGGATGTTTACGTTGGCGGAGAGACAAAATTCGGAGGTCCTCACATTTGAAACCTCAACAACAGAGTCATCCCAGAGCATGACTAAGCCACATGAAAGTGCCATTGGCGGGCCTTTGAGCAAAGCTACGGAGCCTGTTGCCGCCAAGATAGCAAGCAAGGAATTGATCAATACATGCCATTTTCGTTTCCTGAAGACAAACAATGTGGCAAGAAGAAGCGGAAATTGTTTCATGGACCGTCGCACGTCTGTCAGGGCAGTTTAACCCCCTGACATTCCAACTCATGATGTTAATCTTTTGTTCTACCATTGGGAAATAGAGCAGTCTTCATAAAGTAGCCTCCCAGGCCAAGTTCACATAGCAGCCACAAAGGGCACAATAGAACAAGCATGCTGGACAGCAGCTGATGCCAACAGGGTAGATTCATAACCCAAACATGAGCCCCACAACATAACAGAGACTCAGATAGTTTTGCTAACATGATGAACTAAAAGCTACAGCAGGTGAGCCTTTGAAATGCTTCAAGCTCCAAGTGCCGACCTCCGAGCCGACGATGCCGTCATGGTCGGTGCAGCAGCTCCGCCATGCTCCAAAGAAGTCGTCCTCCACTTCAGCAGCCCGGCTGAGTCAAGTTGGAATAGTGCCTTGAGTGCAGAGATCACCGTTTCGGGACTTGATCCTTGAACTGGTCGGCGAGCTCTTTCATCGCAGGCCAATAACATCCTCTCCATCTTTGACGATTCCTGCACCACGGCACACAAAAGCTGGGCCTCCTTGGCAGCAGGGCCAGCCCGGCGGCGCTTTGATTCTTGCACTAGACCGCGGAGAGAGAACCCACCGTTGCGGTCGATGTCCATCCCGCCGAGTCTTGCGCTGTTGGTGAGTGCCCTTGATGCTGGGCGGGAGGTGAAAGCAGCAGCGGCGCCGAGGCTTGCACGAAGAGAGAGCCAAGATGTCCGAGCTATCTTCTTGATGGCAGCCGTGGACGGACACAACCGCACTCTCCACAGAGCCTCGAAACCAGGTGGACGAGGCGGCGTAACCTGTGCGAGGCTGGACGAGACGGCACGGTGAACACAGCTGTAGGGCCGCCTGTACCCGGCGGAGAGCGCGTCCATTGGCGGGACATGGCCGCCCTTTGAGCTTGGCATCGCGGAAGCACCGAAGAGGGAGATCCCGGTGGCGTGAGGTTGCTGCGAGACCGTTGCCTGGCTGCGTGTGGCGAGACCTGACGATGGGGGCTGCGTCCCCGCTCCTGTGTTGTGGTAGCAGGAAGCGTGACCAGGCCAGCTTCTGCAGCCCCAGGCTGCAGAATGCGACGCCACACCAGGGCACCAGCAGCATCACGATGCAGCCTGGTCAGCGGCGTGCTCTCCCCTTGAACAACTGTCGCCGGCGCAGGTGCGGCACCCCGGTGTCGATCACGACGGTCCTCAGCATGCCTTCCTTCATCCCGTCGCCCCTCCCTGTCGCGCCTCCCCTCCGCAGCGCGCGAGCGACTACGAAAGAAGCGGTCGGACCATGACCCTTGGCGCTCGCCTGGGCGCCCACGCCGATCTGCGTCGTCTTTGTCTCGGCGGCGTCTGTCGTCGTCATCTTCGCGGCGACGGCGGTCGTTGTCGTTGTTGCGCCGTCCACCTTGGTTACTCTCCCTGATGGCAACCTCTCCATCAATGATCCCATATTGCCAGTCAAACTGGTGCTGGTAGCGCGGTGTTGAAGCGTCCTGGCCAAAGTCTTCATGCAGGTCGAGATGCACGATCACCCGGTACGTGAGCCCAAGCCTCCCTTAGATAATACGTATAACATACGGTGGTGGTTGTTGATCACGAATAAGTATCAGCACCAAACATGTATAAGCTGCAGTTGTAATTGTAAATATTTATCCATACTGACGGCGGTTAATTGATAGAGACAAATATATGTGCTCCCTGTTATGTGCCTACATCTGTAAATAATTTCATGTAACTTGCAAACTCTTAAATAAGGTTTGTATATGATGCTTACAACTTCTTTTTTTCGAAACGGATGCTTACAACTTTTTTTTCCGAAACGGATGCTTACAACTTGTATTTGAAAAGATTAGTACCTGGGAGTTCTGTTGAAGGACAGGGCGCATCATATCTGTTGTATGTTCTTCTGATCTTAATGGAAAGTGTGCTCACTATGTTTGACTGAACTAAATGAAAACGTCACTAGTTCTTCAGTATCTCCGTTGCCAATTCAACATTCTAATATATTCGTGTGCTGTTGCAGCACAGGTCTGAGGGGCAATTCCGTCAGACATTTTGTATTCCATGATTCCCAAATCTTGTGTTACGAAATCGTGCAAGAACTTTCTATGATATGGATGTTGGTAATGCGTCGTCTAGAAGGCCCTGCCTTTGACGTACCGCCACTTTCTAGAAGTGCAAGTATGCGGTGAGAGACAGTAACTATTTGGAGATCTTTTCTGTTTTTCTGTCATTTTCTGCACTTGATGGTTCCCTATAAAGTAATGTCAGTGCATGTATGAAACAGCTCAATTTTGTATGCAAGTTGTGTACCAAGATCGTGCCCCCTTGTTCTTTCATCCAACGCCCGTCAGTCCCTGGTGCACTATGCTTTCTCAGATATGAAAGCAATGCACGTCGTGTTGATGCATTCACCTTTTAAAAAAAATGACTCAAATCTATTTTTTTTGCGTGGGAAGGGGGGGCGCTCAAATCTATTATAAAGATTCATAATAAATACAAAGCATAGTAATAAACATACTAATAAAAATTACATCGAGGACCCTGTACCACCGAATGATCACTAACAATACCAGAACGAGCCGCTGACGCGTCACTCTCGTTGTTGACGTACCGAAACCGACTTAAGCTTGGCAATAACACCCAGAAACTCTTTGTGCACGTGCCCCTAAGCCACAGTGTGCCTGCCTGTCATAATCACCATATTTTTTTTCTTGAGGCAACATGACCGTGTGACACAAAAAAGAAATATTTTTTAGGCATACATAGAAAAATCCAAATGAAAAGGCCGACCGACAAGCAAAAGAAACCAGCTTGACTGGGTAAAGAATAGTGCGGGAGCTGTGTCTCGCGTATTGCCAGACGTAGCACCGGCTAGACTCTTGTGCAACCCTACTAAGACGGCACAGCACATGAACGTTTTTACATTGTATAACATATTTTACATTTTATTGAAACATGTTAACATTTTACATGTCACAAACATTTTTTTATGCTACCAATATTTTTTAAAATTACATTTACAAAACTTTACACTTCGTTCAAATCTTCCAGATTGGCGGTGATCATTTTTAAAATTTCAAGTCAATAAATTAGAGAAAACCTGCGATAGTTGACAAATGACATGACTATCGATCACTGTCTTTCAAAATTCATGAATCAGAAAAAAAATCTGCGGGTTCAAAAATATGGTCAGAGATGTTTAAAAAGTTCATGAATTAACAAAATGTTTGGTAATTTGAAAAACGATCATGAATTTTAAAAAAGTGCATGAATTGGAACAAGTCACGAGCGAAGAAATTCACAATTTCGAGAAAAGTTCATGATTCAAGAAATGGTCACAAAATCGAAGAATTGCATGAATTCCAAAAGGTCTACCAACTTGAAAAAAGTTCACGGATTTGAGAAAAGTTCAATAGTTGGAAAAGTTCATATTTTTTAAATACAAAATAAAAAATTATTTCTTTTAAAAAGTCATAAAAAGTTTTGAAAGGACGTAATATGCAAAAATGATCATGAATTTTGAAAAAGTTTCATTAATTTTAGAAAAGTTTACAAATTTGCAAAAAATGTTTTTGAATTTGAAAAATAATTAATGATGAAAAATTAAAAAGAAAGGAAAAATAAAATGAAAATAAATATAAAAAAGGAAATCGATATAAAAGAAAAAAGAAACCAAAAAGATAAAACCAGACAAAAACAAAATTCAACCAAAAAACGTAAAAGAAAAAACCAGTTGGGAAGCTTTTGGATGCTTCCCAAAACTGGAGGGGGCTTCTGAAAAACCAAACTTGAACGAATCTGCATATAGGCGACGGGTGTGTGCCTGTCTATATGCTTGTATTGTGCTTAAGGTGCCAAATAGGGTTGGCGGTATTGCTGCGGGTGAGACGCAACCGCTCCCGAAGAATATCACACTAATTACAATTGGCGAGCTGCGATAGGCTGGTCCGTTTGAGCAATTTTTTCTACTACGGCTACATTCATGCTTTTTTTTCACCAATGTTAGCAGGTTTTTTTTTCCTGATTTTTAAGTTAAAATTCATTATCTTTTAAAAAGTAAGATGAACTTTTTTTGAAATATTTGTCATTTTTTAACGAAACTTTTTGAACATGAAAATTTTTCCATAATATTTTTCTTATTCTATGAAACAAAACTAATTCTTTAGTTAAAAAAATACCCAAAAGTAACTAAAGTGTAGCATGCCCGAAGCTACTGCTCCCTCTGTTCCTAAATATAAACCCTTTTAGAAAATTTCAATACAGACTACTACCTCCGCCCTGGTTTACTGGTCCCCTTAGTATTTTGTGCCAAACTTTGACCAGGGATTTAGTTAACTAAATGTTAGTGCATGTCACAAAAAATAGCATCATTAAAAACTATGTTCAATTACGAATCCAATAATATAATTTCTTATGACATGCATTAACATTTTATCAGTTAAATATATGGTCAAATTTTGACACAAAATACGAATAGGACCAATAAACCAGGACGGAGGTAATACATACGGACCGTGCATTCTAAAATATGTCTTTATACATCCGTATGTAGTCCGTATTGAAATCTCTAAAAATACTTTTATTTAGAAACAGAGGAAGTATACGACAATTTTCTTCTATGGAAGTCGTGTCTAACAAAGCAGTATATGTTCTACATATATTCTGATGGATGAAAATTGCCTGGAACTGCCTCTCTGGGCTAGGGAAAGAAAAACTGACTTTGAGAGGCAAATAAAGATCTCTGAAGCCTGCGATTGCTCAGCATGCGGCATGCACCACCGGAGTAAGAAAAGAATAGCCATTTTGGCACCGCTGCAAAATCAAAACAAATTCTGCATCTTGCTTTTTCTGTTTGTAATGCTTTGAGTAGGAGGCAGGGAAGAGAAACTTGGTCTGGATATTCTTGTCTTCTTTCCTTCCCGTCCTGTGTGAAGTGTAGGCCGTCCACTGAGATTGTGGGATTCAGTGTTGTGGTGTTTTCCATTCCCAGTCTGTTCCCTCGAGTCGATCCCGGTCACGCAATTTCTCCTATCCTAGGGCACTCCGCACTCTGCCTCTGTTTGTCTTCGCAATGGATCGAGGAGGCATATGATATGTATTCCAGAGTCTCGCTCCCATAGGCCATAGCATCCCAGAGTGTTGGGACACTGTCAGCGATCCCAAGACGGGCCATGAGTCGACAGAAGAGAAGAGCAGGCCCAAGCGACAGCCTCGCCTCCCGGCTCGGCTAGCTGGGCCAGAGTGGGCCTAAGGGTGTGTTTGTTTGGGCTGCAGCTTCTTCGGCTGCGGCTGCAACGGCTGCAGCTGGAAGGAGCCGCTGTAGCTGCTAGTTGTAGCTGGAAGGTTGGAGCTGAAATGCAGTCGTTTGGTAGTTGTGTTGTAACAGCTGCGGCTGTAGCTGAAACATGCTGAAATGACCAGAACGCCCTTTGTTCTTCTGTAGCTTAGGTTTAAGTGCTGACTATATTGTTTTAACAGTAAATGGCCGAATTTTAAAAAAAAATTCACATATGGCATGTTTTCACTAGTTTGATGGCGTAGACCAAACCGTGTATATCAACAAATTTGACATTCTATGCACACAATAATATTTTTGAACTCATCATAACATATGGTATTAATTATATATACATGAGACCGTCTTTCGGTTACAAAATAAGTACATGGTTATGGTTAAGCTCACGACCCTACTCTCTCGCTGCCATCACAGAATCAGCAATCATGTTACGAGTTGTGTCCATGGTAGTATTTGCACCTTCCGTATAGTCCCCTCCAGTTGTGTTGACCACATGGCCCGGAGGATAGTAGTTGTCGTCATCATCGTATCTAGCAAAGTGATAATCATACAAATCACTATCTCTGATGAAGTTGTGCAGTGCCATACAAGCGATGATAATCCTTGCTTGCTTACTAGGTGAGTAACTAGGCTTCCTGAGCTCCATCTTCTTTATGTCAGATTCAACCTCACTTTCACTTTCACTCTCACTTGAGCAAGTTGTACCATTGCTGTTGTTAGTGGTTGTGCTCATCTTTGTACATACAAATACAAGGAAAAAAATCAATAGTTAGTACCACAAACCATCATTTAATCACATTGAACATACACAGTAGTCCTATGTTTAAATTCACAGTAACAGTAGCAATACATATGCAGACTACAGCCAACTACTCCCTCCGTCCTTTAAAGAGTGTACTTCCAACTTTGTTAAAAAGTCAAACTTTAATATGTTTGACCGTATTTATATAATAATACATTAAAATTTATGTCATCAAATTAGTAGCATTAGATTCATGATAAAGTATACTTTCGTCATATACCTATTTGGTTTCACAAATATTGATAAATTTTTGCACAAACCCAGTCAAACTTTGAGATAGTTTGACCCTCCAACAAAGTTGGAAGTACACTCTTTGAAGGACGGAGGGAGTATCAATTTGCAAATTCATATAAAAAATAACAATAGCAGTAGCAGCCACTAGTACCAAAATGGAGCAGTCACCATAAGTTCCAGTACAATTGGCAATTATAGATCAGTACCAAAATAGCACATGACTTGCTAGTGTCAGCATCATTTTGCAAATCGGAGGAAATAGTAGCAGTCCACTAGTACTAGATGAAATAGTAGTAGTCAGGTAGCACACGCATGCATCACACGCACAGAGCACGACCATCACGCACGCATAGTATGCATACAAGAACGCAGAACACTCCTGCACTAACGCACGCAGAAACAGAGCAGGCAGGCAGCGCACACTGGCAGAATGGGAGGGGGAGGGAGCTGATAGAGGACAGAGGGAAAGAGGCGAAGGAGGTTACCGCAGCAATGACTGAGATCCGAGTGGACGGTGGCCGGGGTTGGGGCGGGTGGAGGCGGTCCGGTGATGGGGAGTGGCCGGTGGAGGATGCAGTAGACGCGGCGGCTGTGCCTCTGTGCTCCAGGAAAGCGAGATTACGGCCGCACCGCCTCCGATTCACCGGTCGGCGACGGTCGAGCCGCCGGTGGCCGAGGTTGGGACAGGTGGCGGCGGCGACGGGGAATGGTGAACCCTAGCGATTTGGGGTTGTGTTTTCATGGGGAACAGCCGAGGGGAGAAGAAACAGATAGGTAACGGGTAGTGGCAATTCGTGAGTATAATAAACTTTAGTGTGTGTGTGTGGGGGGGGGGGGGGGGGGTAAACTTGTCTTTGGCGATTTGGAGCTAGCTCCTGCGGGAAGAAGCCCAAAATCTGGGCTGCAGCTTCCGGGCGTTTTTCCTGGAGCGCTCCGACTATGGGCTGCGTGGAGCCAGCCCAAAAAATGCCTCTTTGTTTGTGCTCCAGCTTTTAAGCAGTAGAAGCCACAGAAGCCACTAAAAAAAGTCCAAACAAACACACCCTAAGTACCGATCTACAAATACCCTGCTCCAAGACAGAAGACGGTGGCGAGGAGATAACGGCTAGTGTTGCGTGTGTGGTGTGCGCTCCTGCGAGAGCTTCCTTCCTGTAACCCTCCTCTTGTAGAACAAATCCATGGCGACGGCCGAATATACATCCTAGTCCTCACAATCTGGTATCAGAGCCGTCCCATCCTGGAGCCACCCATCCCTCCCCGCCACACCCGCCTCGCCGTGCACCGCCAGGCAGAAGTGATGGAAAAAATTTCCCCGGAGACCCGCGCGATCTACGAGTACCTGCGCGCTGATTTCAACGCCGCCCTCGCCAAGGCTGCAACGGAGCGCAGCGAGGAGGTCGTCAACGCCTTCGCCAAGCTGGACAACAAACTGGATCAGCTGTCTGGGCGCATCGACGACGTCAAGCTCGCCATCGGAGTCGACCTCGATGAACTGCGGGGCGAAATTGGGGCCGAGCGAGGATCCACGCCGGCGACATCGGCACCCGTCTCGCCAAGGGAGCCTGGTCAAGGGCCTCCGCCTGCATCAGCGAGCGGTGGATCCAGTGGATCGGACGGGATTCGGGCTGAATTGGAGCAGAGGAGTTCGGTTCCCCGTTACGTTCCTCCACCAGTTCGAGGTATGCACACAAATCCCAACCATTCGCGTCAGATGATTCCGGTTGCTGAGAATTTCCGAGCCCTTGTTCCGGATGCGGTGAATTTTGGTCCCCGAATTGAGCTTCCGCGATTCGATGGTTCAAATCCGAAACTGTGGCAATCCCGTTGTGAGGACTATTTTAAGTTTTGGAACACTCCTCAGCACCAGTGGATTTCATTTGCGTCTTCACAGTTCGAGGGAACAACGGCTCGTTGGTTAGAATCGGTCCAGCGACGAGCACCTAATGTCAATTGGTCTGAATTCTGTGGGTTGTTGCAGTCTCGTTTTGGACGCAACAAGCATCAGAATCTCGTCCGTCAGATGTTTCATATTCGACAGACTAGCACGGTAGAGGATTACGTTGAGCGTTTCTCGGAATTGTATGATCAATTGACAGCTTATGAGTCCAGTCCGAGCAGTCTATTAGTCGGAATTCAGCAGCCAGCCGATTTGGATTCTGCGTATGCACTTGCACTTTTGTCTAAAGAATTGGGCGATCAGTCTCTGTTTACAGGAAGCAGTACAAACAACAGTAAGCGCTCAACAACTACAACAGCATCTCGGGCGCCTGTAGCTCGCATCAACGATGAGAAGAAGTTAACTGACATGAGTCATTCCGCAGCAGCTACAGATGACCGCTGGGCTTCACTTCGAGCGCACCGCAAGTCCAAGGGCCTTTGTTTTATTTGTGGAGAGCGCTGGGCTCGCGATCATCGTTGTAAGCAGGAAGTACAGTTACATGTGGTACAGGAGATGCTCGATTATGTTCGGAACATGTCGCCTGATGTCAGTGATAATGAAGAAGAGGTGGTTGGTGAGGCTAATGCAATTTTCCTGTCTGCTGCTGCTCTGGGAGAGATTTCTGCACCTGCAGTTACAACTATGAAACTGAAAGTACAGCTGCAGGGTCGACCCATGATTTTCTTGGTGGATTCTGGCAGTACACACTCGTCTGTGGATTGTGCTGTAGCTGGTAAATTGCAAGGTGTAATTTCTACTCCTGTGTCCATGGTTAAGGTGGCTAATGGAACTCTGGTACCTAGTAATCAGCAGTTGCAAAAAGGGCAATGGTTCTGTGCAGGTCATGAATTTGTCAATGATTTCAAAGTTTTTCCACTGGGATCTTATGATGGAATACTAGGTCTGGACTGGCTAGCAAGTCATAGCCCTATGCAGGTGGATCGGGCAGAACACTGGCTTTCATTTCAACTTCAGGGTGAGCTGGTAACTTTGCTGGGACAAGATGCAACTCCACAAGCTTTTGCTCTGATTGAGTTATCTGCTTTGCTCATTGGTACTGAAACAGTTACAACTGAATTACCTGCAGAGATCCAACAAGTGCTGACATAATTCAGTTCTGTTTTTGAAGTCCCAAAAGGATTACCTCCAAGGAGGAAGTATGATCATACTATCCCACTAATTCCTGGAGCTCAGCCTTTCTCAATCAGACCTTATAGACTTGCTCATGTGTTAAAAGATGAGTTGGAAAAACAGGTTCAGGAGATGTTGAATTCTGGAATTATTAGGCACAACAACAGTCCCTTTTCGTCGCCCATGATTTTGGTGCAAAAGAAGGACAAGACATGGAGGCCTATCATTGATTTTAGACATCTAAATGCTTTGACAGTTAAAAGTAAATTTCCTATCCCAGTCATTGATGAGATACTGGATGAATTGGCAGGATCTTGTTGGTTTTCTAAGCTGGATTTGAGAGCTGGATATCACCAGATAAGACTGGCCCCTGGAGAAGAGTATAAAACTTCTTTTCAGACTCATACTGGGCATTGTGAATTTTTGGTGATCTCCATGGGTCTGACTGGTGGACCCAACACTTTCAATTTTGCAATGTGTGACACTTTATCACCTGTGTTGAGAATTTGTGCAGTGGTCTTCTTTCATGATATTCTCATCTTTAGTAAAACTTATGCTCAGCATTTGGAACATTTGGCTCAAGTGTTGGCTTTGTTGGAAAAACACAAGTGGCATGTGAAACTCTCCAAGTGTGCTTTTGCTCAGACAAAGATTAGTTATCTGGGGCATGTTATCAGTGGAGAAGGAGTAGCTACAGACCCTGCTAAGATCTCTACTATTCAAGAATGGCCAGTTCCAGTTTCTGCTAAGGAAGTCAGGGGATTTTTGGGGTTAGCTGGCTATTACAGGAAGTTCATTTCACATTATGGGATGCTGAGCAAACCACTGTCAAATCTATTGAAGAAAGGTGTCCCATATCATTGGACAGATGTAGAAAACAAAGCTTTTGTTCTGTTAAAGCAAGCTCTAGTCTCAGCTCCAGTTTTGGCTCTTCCTAATTTCTCAAAAACTTTTGTTGTGGAAACAGATGCTTGTGATGTTGGTGTGGGTGCTGTACTTGTTGGAAATATGCCCTAGAGGCAATAATAAATTAGTTATTATTATATTTCCCTGTTCATGATAATCGTTTATTATCCATGCTATAATTGTATTGATAGGAAACTCAGATACATGTGTGGGTACATAGACAACACCATGTCCCTAGTAAGCCTCTAGTTGACTAGCTCGTTGATCAACAGATGGTTACGGTTTCGACCATGGACATTGGATGTCATTGATAACGGGATCACATCATTAGGAGAATGATGTGATGGACAAGACCCAATCCTAAGCCTAGCACAAAGATCGTAGTTAGTATGCTAAAGCTTTTATAATGTCAAGTATCATTTCCTTAGACCATGAGATTGTGCAACTCCGGATACCGTAGGAATGCTTTGGGTGTACCAAATGTCACAACGTAATCGGGTGGCTATAAAGGTGCATTACGGTATCTCCGAAAGTGTCATTGGGTTGGTACGAATCGAGCGGGATTTGTCACTCCGGTTGACGGAGAGGTATCTCTGAGCCCACTCGGTAGGACATCATCATAATGTGCACAATGTGATCAAGGAGTTGATCACGGGATGATGTGTTACGGAACGAGTAAAGAGACTTGCGGAAGCGAGATTGAACAAGGTATCGGGATACCGACGATCGAATCTCGGGCAAGTACAATACCGCTAGACAAAGGGAATTGTATACGGGATCGATTGAGTCCTTGACATCGTGGTTCATCCGATGAGATCATCGTGGAACATGTGGGAGCCAACATGGGTATCCAGATCCCGCTGTTGGTTATTGACCGGAGAACGTCTCGGTCATGTCTGCATGATTCCCGAACCCGTAGGGTCTACACACTTAAGGTTCGGTGACGCTAGGGTTATAAAGGAAGCTTGTATGTGGTTACCGAATGTTGTTCGGAGTCCCGGATGAGATCCCGGACGTCACGAGGAGTTCCGGAATGGTCGGAGGTAAAGATTTATATATGGGAAGTCTGTTTTGGTCATAGGAAAAGTTTGGGGTTTATCGGTAACGTCTGGGACCACCGGAGGGTCCGGGGTCCACCAAGTGGGGCCACCTGCCCTGAAGGCTGCGTGGGCCAAGTGTGGGAGGGACCAGCCCCTAGGTGGGCTAGGCGCCCCACCAAGGCCCAAGCGTGGGAAGTGGAGGAAGGGAAACCCTAGGTCGAGATGGGCCTTAAGGCCCATCTAGTGGGCGCCCCCTCTCTCCCTCTTGGCCGCCTCCCTTGATCCCATCTAGGGCTGCCGCCCCTCTAGGGGTGGGAACCCTAGAGGCGCACCTCCTACCCTTCCCTATATATATGAGGCCTAGGGGCTGCCCATAACACGCGATTCGATCTCTCGTTGGTGCAGCCCTGCGTCTCTTCTTCCTCCTCCTCCTCTCTTGTGATGCTTGGCGAAGCCCTGCAAGATTGCCACGCTCCTCCACCACCACCACGCTGTTGTGCTGCTGCTGGATGGAGTCTTCCTCAACCTCTCCCTCTCTCCTTGCTGGATCAAGGCGTGGGAGACGTCACCGGGCTGTACGTGTGTTGAACGCGGAGATGCCGTCCGTTCGGCACTAGGATCATCGGTGATTTGAATCACGACGAGTACGACTCCATCAACCCTGTTCTCTTGAACGCTTCCGCTTAGCGATCTACAAGGGTATGTAGATGCACTCTCCTTCCCTCGTTGCTAGTTTCTTCATAGATAGATCTTGGTGACACGTAGGAAAATTTTGAATTTCTGTTACGTTCCCCAACAGTGGCATCATGAGCTAGGTCTATTGCGTAGATTCTTTGCACGAGTAGAACACAAAGTAGTTGTGGGCGTTAATTTTGTTCAATATGCTCACCGTTACTAGTCCAATCTTGTTTCGACGGTATTGTGGGATGAAGCGGCCCGGACCGACCTTACACGTACACTTACGTGAGACAGGTTCCACCGACTGACATGCACTTGGTGCATAAGGTGGCTAGAGGGTGCCAGTCTCTCCCACTTTAGTCGGAACGGATTCGATGAAAAGGGTCCTTATGAAGGGTAAATAGCAATTGGCATATCACGGTGTGGTTTTGCGTAGGTAAGAAACGTTCTTGCTAGAAACCCATAGCAGCCACGTAAAACATGCAAACAACAATTAGAGGACGTCTAACTTGTTTTTGCAGGGTATGCTATGTGATGTGATATGGCTAAGAAGAATGTGATGAATGATATGTGATGTATGAGATTGATCATGTTCTTGTAATAGGAATCACGACTTGCATGTTGTTGAGTATGACAACCGGCAGGAGCCATAGGAGTTGTCTTTATTTATTGTATGACCTGCGTGTCATTAAACAACGCCATGTAATTACTTTACTTTATTGCTAACCGGTAGCCATAGTAGTAGAAGTAATAGTTGGCGAGACAACTTCATGAAGACACGATGATGGAGATCATGATGATGGAGATCATGGTGTCATGCCGGTGACGATGATGATCATGGAGCCCCGAAGATGGAGATCAATGGAGCTATATGATATTGGCCATATCATGTCACTAATATATAATTGCATGTGATGTTTATTATGTTTATGCATCTTGTTTACTTAGAACGCCGGTAGTAAATAAGATGATCCCTTACAAAATTTCAAGAAGTGTTCTCCCTAAGCGTACCTTCGTTGCTAAAGTTCGTCGCTTCTAAGCACCACGTGATGATCGGGTGTGATGGATTCTTACGTTCACATACAACGGGTGTAAGACAGATTTACACACGCCGAAACACTTAGGGTTAACTTGACGAGCCTAGCATGTACGAGACATGGCCTCGGAACACGAGACCGAAAGGTCGAGCATGAGTCGTATAGTAGATATGATCAACATGAAGATGTTCACCGATGATGACTAGTCCGTCTCACGTGATGATCGGACACGGCCTAGTTGACTCGGATCGTGTAATCACTTAGATGACTAGAGGGATGTCTATCTGAGTGGGAGTTCATAAGATGAACTTAATTATCCTGAACATAGTCAAAAACCCTTTGCAAATTATGTCATAGCTCACGCTTGAGTTCCACTGTTTAGATATGTTCCTAGAGAAAATATAGTTGAAAGTTGAAAGTAGCGATTATGCGGACAGTAGAAAGCTTATGTCCTTAATGCACCGCTCAGTGTGCTGAACCCCAAACGTCGTTTGTGGATGTTGCGAACATCGGACATACACGTTTTGATAACTACGTGATAGTTCAGTTAAACAGTTTAGAGTTGAGGCACGAAAGACGTTTTCGAAATGTTGCGGAACGTATGAGATGTTTCGAGGGCTGAAATTAGGATTTCAGGCTCGTGCCCACGTCAAGAGGTATGAGACCTCCGACGATTTTCTTAGCCTACAAACTAAGGGAGAAAATCTCAATCGTTGAGCTGGTGCTCAGATTGTCTGAGTACAACAATCACTTGAATCGAGTGGGAGTTGATCTTCCAGATGAGATAGTGATGTTTCTCCAAAGTCATTGCCACCAAGCTGCTAGAGCTTCGTGATGAACTATAACATATCAAGGATAGAGATGATGATCCTTGAGGTATTCGCGTTGTTTGACATCGCGAAAGTAAAAATCAAGAAGGAGCATCAATTGTTGATGGTTGGTGAAACCACTAGTTTCAAGAAGGGCAAGGGCAAGAAGGACACTTCATGAAACGACAAATCAGTTGCTGCCCGGTGAAGAAACCCAAGGTTGAACCCAAACCGAGACTAAGTGCTTACGCAATAAGGGGAACAGCCAACGGAGCAGAATTACCCTAGATACTTGGTAGATAAGAAGGCTGGCAAGGTCGATAGAAGTATATTGGATATACATTAAGTTATTGTGTATTTTACTAGTACTCCTAGTAGCACCGTGGTATTAGATACCGGTTCGGTTGCTAAGTGTTAGTAACTCGAAATAAAAGGCTACGGAATAAGCGGAGACTAGCTAAAGGAGAGTGACGATATGTGTTGGAAGTGTTTCCAATTTTGATGTGATCAAACATCGCACGCTCCCTCTACCATCAAGATTAGTATTAAACCAGAATAATTATCATTTGGTGATTGCGTTGAGCATAGACATGATTGGATTATGTCTATCGCAATCTGTTATTCATTTAAGGAGAATAATGGTTACTCTATTTATTTGAATAATACCTTCGATGGTCTTGCACCTAAATAAATGGTTTATTGAATCTCGATCGTAGTGATACACATTTTCATGCCAAAAGTATAAGATAGTAATGATAGTACCACTTACTTGTGGCACTGCCATGTAAGTCATATTGGTATAAAACGCATGAAAAGGCTCCATGTTGATGGATCTTTGGACTCACTCGTTTTTGAAAAGTTTGAGACATGCGAACCATGTCTATTGGTGTATATGCATGAAGAAACTCCATGCAAATGGACCGTTTGGACTCACTTGATTTTGAATCACTTGAGATATGCAAAACATACCACATGGGCAAGATGATTGAAAAGCCTCGGTTTCAGTAAGATGGAACAAGATAGCAACTTGTTGGAAGTAACACATTTTGATATGTGCAGTCCAATGAGTCTTTGAGGCATGCAAATGAATATCGTTATGTTCTTACTTCACGATGATTCGAGTAGATGTTGAGTATATTTACTTGATGAAACACAAGTCTGAATTATTGAATGGTTCAAGTAATTTCAGAGTGAAGTTTAAGATCTTCGTGACAAGAGGATAGAATGTCTATGATATGATCATAGAGATGAATATCTGAGTTCTGAGTTTTGGCACACAATTAAGACATTGTGCAAATTGTTTCACAATTAATACCACTGGAACACCATAGTGTGATGGTGTGTCCGAACATCATAGTTGCACTCTATTGGATATGGTGCGTACCATGATATCTCTTATCGAATTACCACTATCGTTCATGGGTTAGGCATTAGAGACAACCGCACTCACTTTAATGGGGCACCACGTAATTCCGTTGAGACGACACCGTTTGGAGAAACCTAAGTTGTCGTTTCTTAAAAGTTTGGGGCTGCGGACGCTTATGTGGAAAAGTTTCAGTTGATAAGCTCGAACCCAAAGCGGACAAAATGCATCTTCATAGGACACCCAAAACAGTTGGGTATACCTCCTAATTCAGATCCGGAAGCAATAGGGATTGTTTCTTGAATCGGGTCCTTTCTCGAGGAAAAGTTCGTCTCGAAAAGTTGAGTGGGAGGATGGTGGAGACTTGATAAGGTTATTGAACCATCACTTCAACTAGTGTGTAGCAGGGCACGGAAGTTGTTCCGTGGCACCTACACCAATTGAAGTAGAAGCTTATGATAGTGATCATGAAGTTTGGATCAAGTCACCGACGTACCTCGTAGGGTGACAAGGATGCGTACTACTTGAGTGGTACGCAATCCTGTCTTGAAGGTCATGTTGCTAGACAACAATGAACCCACGAGCTATGGAGAAGCAATGGTGGGCCCAAATTCGACAAATGGTTAGAAGCCATGAAATCCGAGATAGGATCCATGTATCAGAACAAAGCATGGACTTTGGTGGACTTGCCCGTTGATCGGCAAGCCATAGAGATAAATGGATCTTTAAGAAGAAGACGGACGTGGACGGTAATGTCACCGTCTATGAAGCTCGAATTGTGGAGAAGAGTTTTTCACAAGTTCAAGGAGTTGACTACGATGAGATTTTCTCATCCGTGGTGATGCTTAAGTCCGTCGGAATCATGTTAGCATTAGCTGCATTTATGAAATCTGGCAGATGGATGTCAAGACGAGTTTCCTTACCAGTTTACGTAAGGAAAGGTTGTATGTGATACAATCAGAAAAGTTTTGTCGATCCTAAGGATGCTAAAAGGTATGCCAGCTCCAGCGATCCTTCTAAGACTGGAGTAAGCATCTCGGAGTTGGAATATGCACTTTGATAGGATGATCAAAGATTTTGGGTTTATACAAAGTTTATGAGAAACTTGTATTTCCAAAGAAGTGAGTGGGAGCACTATAGAATTTCTGATGAGTACACGTTGTTGACATATTGATGATCAGAAATGATGTAGAATTTCTGGAAAGCATATAGGGTTATTTGAAAGATGTTTTTCAATAGAAAACCTGGATTAAGCTACTTGAACATTGAGCATCGAGATCTATAAGGATAGATCAAAAATGCTTAATAATACTTTCAAATGAGCATATACCTTGACATGATCTTGAAGGTGTTCAAGATGGATCGATCAAAGAAGGAGTTCTTGCACGAGATGTAAGGTGAAGTTAAGATTTAAAGCTCGACCACGGCAGAAAAGAGAGAAAGGACGAAGGTCGTCCCTATGCTTCAGACATAGGCTCTATAGTATGCTATCTTGTGTACCGCACGGAAGTGTGCCTTGCCATGAGTCGGTCAAGGAGTACAAGAATGATCCAGAATGGATCATTGGACAATGTCAAAATTGTCCTTGGAGTAAATAAGGACATGTTTCTCGATTATGGAGGTGATAAAGAGTTCGGCGTAAAGGGTTACGTCGATGCAAGCTTTAACACCTATCCGAGTGACTCGAGTAGCAAACCGGATCGTATAGTGGAGCAACCATTTGGAATAGATCCAAGCGGAGCGTGGAAGCAACATTTACAATATGACATAGAGAATTGCGAAGTACACACGGATCTGAAAGGTTCGGACCGTTGACTAAAACCTCTCTCACAAGCAAAACATGATCAAACCTCGAACTCATTGAGTCTTAATCACATGATGATGTGAACTAGTTTACGAGACACTAGTAAACTCTTTGGATGTTGGTCACATGGCGATGTGACCTATCGTTGTTGATCACATGGCGATGTGAACTAGATTATTGACTCTAGTGCAAGTGGGAGACTGTTGGAAATATGCCCTAGAGGCAATAATAAATTAGTTATTATTATATTTCCTATTCATGATAATCGTTTATTATCCATGCTATAATTGTATTGATAGGAAACTCAGATACATGTGTGGGTACATAGACAACACCATGTCCCTAGTAAGCCTCTAGTTGACTAGCTCGTTGATCAACAGATGGTTACGGTTTCCGACCATGGACATTGGATGTCGTTGATAACGGGATCACATCATTAGGAGAATGATGTGATGGACAAGACCCAATCCTAAGCCTAGCACAAAGATCGTAGTTAGTATGCTAAAGCTTTTATAATGTCAAGTATCATTTCCTTAGACCATGAGATTGTGCAACTCCGGATACCGTAGGAATGCTTTGGGTGTACCAAGCGCCACAACGAAGCTCGGGTGGCTATAAAGGTGCATTACGGTATCTCCGAAAGTGTCATTGGGTTGGCACGAATCGAGGATGGGATTTGTCACTCCGGTTGACGGAGAGGTATCTCTGGGCCCACTCGGTAGGACATCATCATAATGTGCACAATGTGATCAAGGAGTTGATCACGGGATGATGTGTTACGGAACGAGTAAAGAGACTTGCCGGAAATGAGATTGAACAAGGTATCGGGATACCGACGATCGAATCTCGGGCAATTACAATACCGCTAGACAAAGGGAATTGTATACGGGATCGATTGAGTCCTTGACATCGTGGTTCATCCGATGAGATCATCGTGGAACATGTGGGAGCCAACATGGGTATCCAGATCCGCTGTTGGTTATTGACCGGAGAACGCGTCTCGGTCATGTTGCGATGATTCCCGAACCCGTAGGGTCTACACATAAGGTTCGGTGACGCTAGGGTTATAAAGGAAGCTTGTATGTGGTTACCGAATGTTGTTGAGTCCGGATGAGATCCCGGACGTCACGAGGAGTTCGGAATGGTCGGAGGTAAAGATTTATATATGGGAAGTCTGTTTTGGTCACCGGAAAAGTTTGGGGTTTATCGGTAACGTACTGGGACCACCGGGAGGGTCCCGAGGGTCCACCAAGTGGGGCCACCTGCCCCAGAAGGCTGCGTGGGCCAAGTGTGGGAGGGGACCAGCCCCTAGGTGGGCTGGGGCGCCCCCCACCAAGGCCCAAGGCGTGGGAAGTGGAGGGAAGGGGAAACCCTAGGTCGGATGGGCCTTAAGGCCCATCTAGTGGGCGCCCCCTCTCTCCCTCTTGGCCGCCTCCCTTGATCCCATCTAGGCTGCCGCCTCTAGGGTGGGAACCCTAGAGGCGCACCTCCTACCCTTCCCTATATATATGAGGCCTAGGGGCTGCCCATAACACGCGATTCGATCTCTCGTTGGTGCAGCCCTGCGTCTCTTCTTCCTCCTCCTCCTCTCTTGTGATGCTTGGCGAAGCCCTGCAAGATTGCCACGCTCCTCCACCACCACCACGCCATTGTGCTGCTGCTGGATGGAGTCTTCCTCAACCTCTCCCTCTCTCCTTGCTGGATCAAGGCGTGGGAGACGTCACCGGGCTGTACGTGTGTTGAACGCGGAGGTGCCGTCCGTTCGGCACTAGGATCATCGGTGATTTGAATCACGACGAGTACGACTCCATCAACCCCGTTCTCTTGAACGCTTCCGCTTAGCGATCTACAAGGGTATGTAGATGCACTCTCCTTCCCTCGTTGCTAGTTTCTTCATAGATAGATCTTGGTGACACGTAGGAAAATTTTGAATTTCTGCTACGTTCCCCAACAGTACTCATGCAGGATAGGCATCCGTTAGCTTATGTCAGTAAAGCACTTGGACCCAGGAACCAGACTTTGTCAGTATATGAGAATGAATACTTGGCAATTTTGTTGGCAGTTGAGCAGTGGTGTCAGTATCTTCAGGTTTCTGAATTTGTTATCAGGACTGATCAGCGCAACTTAGCAAGTTTGACTGAGCAATGTTTACACACTAAGTGGCAACAGAAAGCACTTACAAAACTGTTGGGAATGCAGTATACTATTACTTATAAGAAAGGATCTGACAATAGTGTTGCTGACTCTCTTTCTCGCAAACCGCATACTGTTGCTGATGTGTTGCCTGAACTGCACAATGTCACTTATGTTCAACCTGCCTGGTTGCATGAAATTGAACAAAGTTACCAAGAGGATCAATTTGCTTCTGCATTGCTACAAAAGCTAGCTACTGCTCCCAACTCTGACAACAAGTTTCTCTTAGAGCTGGAATCCTCAAAGTAGGGAAATGTGTATGGGTGGGGCAATGTCCTGAGCTGCAAACAAAAATTGTGGCTGCATTCCATGACAGTCCTATCGGAGGACATTCTGGATTTCCGGTAACTTACAGGAGAATTCGCCAGTTGTTTCGCTGGAAAGATATGAGGGGATTTGTGAAAACCTATGTGCAGCAGTGCTTGGTGTGTCAACAGGCGAAACCTGAACGAGTGCCGTATCCAGGTTTACTACAGCCTCTGCCAGTTCCAAATACACCTTGGGAAATGGTTACTATGGACTTTGTCGAAGGATTGCCGGCATCTGGCTGTTACAACTGTCTGTTGGTGGTCATTGATAAACTGTCAAAGTATGGACATTTTGTTCCCTTGCATCATCCGTTTACTGCAGAGATTGTAGCGGAAGCATTTTTTAATACAGTTTACCGGTTACATGGCATGCCGCTTTCTATTGTTTCTGATCGTAACCACGTGTTTACTAGCAAGTTTTGGAAGGAGTTATTTCAAAGGTGTGGCGTTCTACTCAGAATGAGCACGGCTCGTCACCCGCAATCTGATGGGCAGACGGAAAGGGTTAATCAGCAAGTCGAATGTTTCCTCAGATGTTTTGTCAGTGCTCATCCTTCTCGATCAGCCAAATGGATTCCATTATGTGAGTTCTGGTATAACACAAACTGACACTCAACTACTGGGAAAACTCCATTTGAAATTATATATGGCCATGCTCCACGTCATTTTGGATTGAATGCACAAGATGCAATTCAGTCAGAGGACTTGCATCAGTGGCTTGCAGATAGGCAGGTTATTCTGGAGTCCGTGCGTCACCATCTGTTGCGGGCACAGCAGCGCATGAAGATACAGGCAGACAAGCATCAAAGTGATCGTGAATTTGCAGTTGGGGAGCGGGTTTTTCTGAAACTGCAACCTTATTTGCAATCGTCAGTTGCTCCTAGGGCCAATCATAAGCTGGCATGTAAGTTTTATGGGCCGTTTGAGATATTAGAACGCATTGGGGCAGTGGCTTATCGGCTTGCCAGTGGACAGTAAAGTTCACCTAGTGTTTCATGTGTCTCTCCTGAGGAAAGTATTACAACCCAAGCATCAGGTATTGCCTCAGATGCCTAGTCCTGATACTCAGTTTCAAATTCCTGAACAGATTTTGGATCAGAAAGTGGTTCGTCGTGGTTCTGGATCTCTTGTTCAAGTATTGATCAAGTGGAGTGCTACGCCGGTCGAGATGGCCACCTGGGAGGATAAGGTGACGCTGCAGCAAAAGTTTCCCAGGGCACCGGCTTGGGGTCAAGCCGTTTCTAAGGAGGGTGGGATTGTCAGCGATCCCAAGACGGGCCATGAGTCGACAGAAGAGAAAAGTAGGCCCAAGCGACAGCCTCGCCTCCCGGCTCGGCTAGCTGGGCCAGAGTGGGCCTAAGTACCGATCTACAAATACTCTGCTCCAGGACAGAAGACGGCGGCGAGGAGATAACGGCTAGTGTTGCGTGTGTGGTGTGCGCTCGTGCAAGAGCTTCCTTCCTGTAACCCTCCTCTTCTAGAACAAATCCATGGCGATGGCCGAATATACATCCTAGTCCTCACAGACACTCACACCAGAGTCTCGGCCTCCGGTTGCGACTGCTTTTGGAAAGCAACGTCGACGAGTTCGTACGTACGTACTCTCCGTGGTACATTTTGCCCTGACCAGGAGATAGAGACGGATGCGACGAAATTTCCGCGGAATCTCGTCTGCTTTTGGACGTACTGTTTGAAATACTTGTCTCCTGTCGCGTCTCGCATGCATGCATGCAATGCAGCCTCCGTGTCTAGTGTCACATGTACTCTATGAACGTTTTGTTTGATCCAAGTGGTCACTTGTGCGCGGGAGAATCGCTCGATGTGGTGTGGTGGCATATGCCAGCACCTGCAACATTAGAGCACCCTAGCTGTTTGGTCGTCGTCTGAATCATGAGACACATCATCGACAGAGTGTCTGTTTGTAGAGCCCATCAGTGAAAGCCCAGTAGGGGTAATTCGTTTGTCGATCCATCGTGCACCCTTCTGCTTCTGCTGCCGCTGCTTCTAGCAGCTGGTCAGGTGGTGCATGCGTACACTTGTTCACTCCTAAGCCAGCTCCCCTTCCGTGGTTAGGAGCAGTGACAGAACACCATGCATTATGGCACACGACACTTCACAAGAGAGACGAGCAACGCATGAGAGAACAACCCTCCTTTGAGGATTATAAGGCTGCATCAACCTCGATAGTGCTAGTATACTGTAATTTGTTGCTTGAGCGTCTCCCGTGCAAATGCATGCGCCTTGAGCTCCTCTCTTTCCTTCTTGGGTCCGCCAGCGCTGCGCTCCATCCAACGCCGAATCCACCATTGCCCCATACCCTGCTCGCTCGCTTTGCGTTTGTCTCTTCGGAATAGAATCTCTCGGGAGGGAGCCATGCATGAAACGAAATGGATGGATTAATGTCCTATAGTTTCGTACGGTAGCAATTGGCATGCATGCATGCAGCTCATCCGTCCTCCTTTCTTCTTTATCGGCCTCGCTGCCTGCTTCCCTCTGATTCATGCATTCATGGCGGTGGGCATGGCAGCGCGCCACATCGATGATGCGTGCCCGCAAGTTGCGGGCCCGAATCATGAGCCTTTTCTTTCTGTTGCATGTCACCGCTTAATAATCTATTTAGATACGCTGACTGTGGTTTACAGTCTCGTGTTAATCTATCTATGCAGCATATGCTCACTAACTTCTATGCATTCTACATGTCTTTACGTACCTAGTGGTTCGTTAGAATTAACATATGTTTGGACCCATAATAATGCCACTGTTTGGCAGCAAAGTTGACGAAAGTACCAGTTTGGGGTTGAGGGGATAGTAGTAGTAGTATCATCACCGGATCCTCCGTCTAGAAAGACGCGCACTCCATTGCTTCTCATACTTGTGATGAATTGAGCGGCATCCCTGGATCTAGATGCTTGTTCTTTGTTCGTCAGGTTAATTGACCAAGCCACTCTCTTATATTTTTTATACACGAATACCTACATATATTACGTCAGAAATAGCTGATGCTAGCTAATTAAGCACATAGTGCTTACCGTACGAACTCACTGGGTTTAGTTAACAAAATTAGGGAAGAAGTTGAAAGTTGAATCATGAACTTTGAAAACCCAGAAACACTATTTTCACAATCGGTGCGTCTCAAGTTTTAGTAGCGCCCCTCGTTCGCTTGTAATTTGAAACTGAGTTTTAAACAAGTCTCAGTGAAGGCACACTAGAAACTGTTCACAGGCATAGGCGCATAGCAGTGTCGTGAATGCTAGCTGCTTCTGCAAGCCAGTTAAGTTTTGCCGTGGCTTCAGCCTCGTAGTTTCAGTCTCGGCCAAAAAGGAAAAAAGAAGAAGGAGAAAAAGCATGAGCGCGTTTCGAGAATAACCAAAAGAGGTGAATGGATCGAATGCTTTTAGTGATCGAACGAAAAGAAAAACCACACCGAAGTATTTCTACTGATCTGTGGGCCTGGACTAGAGTAGCCGATGTGTGTATTCTCGGTACTCGGTAGCAACTTTGCAGGATGGCCCACCCTCCTCTCTCTGTATACTCACTCTTGACTGCCTGGCTGGCCACATGACCTACTCCAAACAAACGAATTGCACTTTTGTTTCAAAAACGAAAAACATTAGTTCCTGTTGCAACAGTTCACGCGTCAACAAACAAAAGTTCAGCAGTTCATTCATCTGCTATCAAAGTCACTTATTTGAGGGCGAGGCGGTTGGCAATTTGGCGGACCTAGTGCGTTTTAAGATTTTACCGGTGTTTTGACTCTTTTGTGAAAGTTTAGCAACCATGGTTTAAATATTTTTTTTCCGAGATATGACCCTTTTTCTACTGCCATGGTGGATGGCGGTAGGGTATAACAGCCTATGCCGAGACCCTTCACGATAGAGGTGCACACCCTATCGCAAATAATTTCTAATTATCAAATACAATGTGTTTGCTCATCTACCACCGGGCACCTCGGCGGTAGGAGTACACTGGCTACCGCCAGCCAGTTTGACGGTAGGCAGCAGTGCGCTGACGTGGATACGTTGCCTACTGCCAAGACCCTTGGCGGTAGGCTGGTATACGCTACCGCCATTGACCTTGACGATAGAAAAAGGGTCAGATCCCGATTTTTTTTCGTACCAGGATCATATCTCGCTAAACTTTCACGAAAGGGTCAAACATCAAATTTGGCCCCTCCTCACCTGAGCAAGAAAAATCGCCGTTTTGACGCCACCAATAAATTGAAAACAAACTGCCTTTTAACTTTTATCTCTACTCCTAATGTCTCAGTTGGTAGGTCGCGTTCCGGGTTTTATTTTCGTCCCACCTTACCCGGTCTTTTTTGGTACTTCTTTGGTACTTCCTCCCACCTCCCTCTCAGCCGCGAAAAATCAAGGAAAACCCCGCGATCGAGTCCCGCACACGCCCAACCTCCCGTCTCACGCTAAGCCGCATAGAATCAAAAAAAACCTCAAGCCGAGTCCCCCGCCCGCCCCCACGCACTCCAGGCCATAACATCCCGTCGCACCAAGACAGACGAACCAAAAAAATCTACGAATAGTCCGCCGGTTATTTTTCGCTGGTTTTTATTTCGCCTCACCACTTTCGTTGGTTTTATTTCGCTGGTTTTATTGCGTCTCCCTCCCACCTGTCTTTTCGCTTCACCACCCACATAAACCCATCAGATTAGTTACCATAAAAAATCGCAATCATCTCTACTCCTAATGTCTCAGTTGGTAGGTCGCGTTCCGGGTTTTATTTTCGTCCCACCTTACCCGGTCTTTTTTGGTACTTCTTTGGTACTTCCTCCCACCTCCCTCTCAGCCGCGAAAAACCAAGGAAAACCGCGCGATCGAGTCCCGCACACGCCCAACCTCCCGTCTCACGCTAAGCCGCATAGAACCAAAAAAAACCTCAAGCCGAGTCCCCGCCCCCCACGCACTCCAGGCCATAACATCCCGTCGCACCAAGACAGATTTAACCAAAAAATCTACGAATAGTCCGCGGTTATTTTTCGCTGGTTTTTATTTCGCCTCACCACTTTCGTTGGTTTTATTTCGCTGGTTTTATTTCGTCTCCCTCCCACCTGTCTTTTCGCTTCACCACCCACATAAATCCATCAGATTAGTTACCATAAAAAAATCGCAATCAATCAAGTATTGATGATCAGATTAGTTACCATATAATCTTTTCGCTTCACCACCCACATAAACCCATCAGATTAGTTATCATAAAAAAATCACAATCAATCAAGTATTGATGATCAGATTAGTTACCATATAAAAAATAAATCGCAATCAATCAAGTATTGATGGGATATTTCCTTATATTGATGTGATTTCCCCTTTTTTATCATCAATCGTCTCTACTGCCTAAAAAATGCGTAGCTTTCCTTTTCGCTTCACCACCCACATAAACCCATCAGATTAGTTACCATATAAAAAATAAATCGCAATCAATCAAGTATTGATGATCAGATTAGTTACCGTATAAAAAATAAATCGCAATCAATCAAGTATTGATGGGATATTTCCTTATATTGATGTGATTTTCCCTTTCTTATCATCAATCATCTCTACTGCCTAAAAAATGCGTAGCTTTCCTTTTTGTTTCACCACCCACATAAACCCATCAGATTAGTTACCATATAAAAAATAAATCGCAATCAATCAAGTATTATGATCAGATTAGTTACCATATAAAAAATAAATCGCAATCAATCAAGTATTGATGGGATATTTTCTTATATTGATGTGATTTTGCGTAGCTTTCCTTTTCCTGCCAACCGACCGCGTCCCGTCTCCCTACATCCACCCTCGTTGCTCTGCGTCCCGCATGAAAAAAAACCTCTCGTTTGACCTCCCCCAAACCCCGCATGATGGAAAAACCCAGCCGCCTGCTTCCCCTCCTCTCGACCGCTCCATACGTCCAGATCGCGGCCCCATCCCCATCCTCCTCTCCGCCACGGCGGCCGATGGACTGCCGCCACCACCCTCCTACTCTCTCGCGCCGCCGTCCTCCCGCTCGCTTCGCCGCCGCCGTCGCCACCAATCCCGGCGAAGGCGCCGTTCTTGCTATGTCGCCTCCTTTCCCCATCCAAGCGACCATGGCAGCGGCGCCTCTCATGTGTCCGCGGTGAGGTTTGGGAGGCGCGACCACAATCGATGAGGGATCTCACCGCGGACCCGTCCGCTGGGATGGGTGTTGCCTCCGTTGCGAATGGGATCGAAGGGAGGGACTACTTCGTCGTCAAGGTCGGCGAGGCAGCGGCCGATTGGGAGCCCGGTTGTGAACATGGGAGTTCGTCCCCATGGAGGCGGCGGCCGTGGAGATTGGATGTGAAGCAACCCCACTTGCCGGTGGTGGAGGCTTGCCGTCCATGTGATCCTTTCTTCTCCCGGCATCCCCATTCCTTGCCTCCCATTACAAAAGCGAGCATAAATGAGAACAGGGGCTGATTTTCATCACTTCATTTCTCATATTTTTAGTTGCTTTTTTGAGATTATACAAGATGCTCCCGATCTGTTTTGTCAAATTACTTGGATCGTCTTATGGAATTGACAACCATCGCATTTTTCACCTCATGTTATTTCTTAATCCTTGTCCCACTAGGCATCCACTACATGTTTGGTAATGACGTGATGTTGAGGCGGCTAGGAGAAGCTCAGCAGCCAGATCAAGGGCTATCGAGATGGATCTGGGAGCCAAGCAGTAATTCTTCTGTTAAATTTTGGTTATTATCTTTTCTATTGTTACGATTGTGGGATGGTTTATTTTGACTCGGTGTAACATTTGCATTTGTTTCCCCCAGCTTGTTGGCGTAGATGCGTGGCACTGCGGCAACTAATCAAGAGCGAGGGCAGTGCACATCAGAGCTACGCTGAATGTAGCGAGCCAACCACAAATTGGGTATGTTCACACGAGGGATGGGAGAGGAGAGGAACATTAACATTTTTCATGATTTGGATGAAAATTTCAGTTCATAGTTTCTCCGTACGTGGCAACACACTAACGGTACTCATGGGCTTAGGATGAAAGTAGCGCCAGCAGAATCAGTAGGTTGGATGGGAAGGCGGTTGTTGCCCTTGTCCCTTGGTGCTAGCCTATCGTGGTGGCCTCACTAACTTGCTCATTGCGAATACGAGTTCGTGGGGTCGCGAGTTGCTGCAGATTTGTTTTTGTCACTTTTTACAATATTTATTGATGTATCCCTAACTCATCAAGTCATTTTTAGCTTTGATTTTCCATACACGCCAGCCTAAATATCCCATGGTCAGAATATTTACATGGTTAGTGGACATTGTCCTTTTCTTTCTAATGTTTAATATTTTATATTGCCGATAGAAATAATTTTATCCGCTTGATTTAGGAAGTGCACATAGGTAGGTCAACATATTTTGTAGCTCTTTCGGATGTAAAAGCATATGTTGCATAAGAAATTATTATCTTCCAAGCATACTCACATTTCACTAACAAATAGGGGGAGGTTCAGACTTCAGAGCAATGATAAAAAGGTTTATTCCTCACTTTTTTGTTGGAATTTTAGTTCCAAGTTAACATGATTTCTTATCCGCTTCATAAGTCATGCATCTGCTTAATTAGGTGATAAGTAGGGCTATTGTGGGGTTTGTTTAAACTCCAGCATAAGGAATTATGGTTTAAGAAAAAAGACTTTTGGCTTCTTTAATTACAAATTGATTGCAACATTGTGTTAGTATGCGATTTCTCACATCTGGTTGTAATATTTGTGAAGACGTGCATTGCACGTGCACTTGGAAGCGGGCCCGTGGCCCACGCCGGACGGCGCCGACGCTGACCCGGGCCACCTCCTCCGCGTATTCTTGGAGCTGTGGCTGGCCGATTTACATGAAATTAATTCCCTCAGTTCTTGTGGCAAATATAATACACATAATCCATATTGTTATGCACTTAGCGTGTGTGTGTGAAATAGATGGATTATGGTCCTGCATCTAATAAGATGGATATGTGTGTGTGTTAGAGAGAGGAGAGGGGGAGAGAGAGTGAGGAAGAGGGAGGGAGTGTGTGTGTGAGAGAGGATTTGATGGTAAAAAAAGTCGCCAATGTCGTAATATTGAACTCTTTAAGTTAACGCGGCTCCGTTGCAACGCACGGGCGTTCTTCTAGTATGCTTTAAGTATCAGAAAAGCTTCAGAACAGTCGGCCAATCTTACGTATGCGTCCACCACGCGTTGTGCCATGCGATGACGCTGATCACATCTTTTATGTTGGGCAGTGCAGGTAGGAATTTGGATTGCAGTGTCCTTGGTAAGTTTTTTCTAAAATATCACATTTGTTTCAAAAGTTCGTTCTGCAACAATATATGTGTTGCAAAAAGGGAAGACTCCAAGCGGAAATTCTGCAACATCACTTATATTGCAAAAAAGAAAAATCTACATCAAAACTCTGTTGCAAAAATTATTCTGCAATAAGACGTCTGTTCTAAAAGATCCGTCGACCGACACGTAGGAGCCCCTTTTAAGTGTCCTGCCTTTGTACGCACTCTTTTCTTTGAGAGAGCATATCCTGTTGACCTGAACATTGTTTTTTGAATCTTTTTGTCGAATACTAGGTGTTCAGTGTTGGTTCTTCTGAATTTTCTTTGTCTTCTTTCTGCCCGTGACACCGCGGCATATGTGTGCAGCTCCGGAAATGAGGCCGGCAGGAATTCACCGCGTGGGATTCAGCTATTTTGTTTCCCGTTCCATCCCATCCATCCCAAACAAGCAAAGCACATCTCTATCTACGGAGGCTAAATTTCGTGTTTTGACCCTTTTCGCATAGAAATTCAGGATCTGACTCATGTTGGAAAGAATTTTGGGATTTGACCCTTTTTCGTACCGCCACGAGGTTTGGCGGTAGGATTACTTAGCCTACCGCCAGAACCTGTGGCGGTAGGATACTTATCCACGTCAGCAGCGTTAACGGTCTCCGTCCCCGTCCGTCTCACCCTACCGCCACATTCTCTGACGGTAGCCTGTCCGATCCTACCGCCGGGGAACCTGGCGGTAGGGTCTAGGCACTATAATAAGCGGGCCGCCCACCCTCCCCTTCTCCCCCAACCAGCCGCCCCAAGAATAGAGGAGTTCTTCCTCTCGCCCCCTCTCTCATCTCCTCCACTCCTCCCTCTGATCTTCGTCGTTTCTTCACCATTTTTGCGGATCGAGATGGCCCGGAAGAAAGCAAGGTAAGCTTCTTCAATCCCTTCAATTAGTTTTAGACAAATAGCTTCCGATTCGTCGCATTATTTGGTTCAAATCACTCCCCTTTTTGAACTAGAATTAATTATTTTGAACCCTAGTATTGATTTAGGTTGATTCTAGATGTTATATTTTGTTAGATATGAACTCTAGTCACTAGTTGGTATGGTTATGTGAAGATGAACCCTAGTTCATATTATTTTGGAGGATTTTTTTATATGATGCATGTGTGGAGGAATTTGTTTTGATATGATGATGCATGTTGATATGCTATGATTCAAGTAGTGGATGTAGTTGGAGAACAAATGTTGAACTCTCAAAATGAACCTAGGTTTAGATATTTTTTTCAAGGTGATGAACCTTTTGTGTGATGAATCTATATGTTTAGGTACGAAAGCTTGGAGCAAGCACCGCCGACTCCATCACCGCCTGCTCCTCCCACTCCTCTGCAGCAGATTCCGTCAGAGATGCCGCTCTCGTACATGTACGAGACCTTCCCCGAGCTGCTGCAGCCAGTGGGATCTGTCTCAGACGAGGTCCTAGAGGCGACGAGGGCAAAGCGGTGGCACGAGAGGGCAGAGCGGATCCTCGACGATGTCGTGGGTTGGTCGCAGAGCGTGAAGGAGTGGAAGAAAGTGAAGGCAGAGATGGAGGCAGACCCAAGTATCTGCCGTGTCCGCCGGGAAGCGTGCATTGAAGTTGCGCAGAATTACTCCAACTATCTCCTGAGCAATTTGGGCCGGAGAATCTACTTGAGAGCAATGCGGAGGAGAGAGCCAGATGCCGCCCCAAGTGCATCTGCGTTCGATATCATCAAGCGGGAAGGCGAAGGCCAAAACTCCAGTGGCAGGGCAAGGTGGGAGTGCTTGAACGGTCGGATGCCGACCAGCGTTTCGCCTCCGCCTGAACCGGTGGATCCGCTGCCGTATCTGTCTCCACGGCCAGGCCTAACATACGAGGAGCTCTGAAGATGATGATGTCTGCCCGCTCTTCGAAATTATCCGCAAATCATCTTATTAGTTTGTCTTGTGTCTTTTAATTATGTTCTCGATGAATAATGAAACTATGTACCTCTTGTAATGCCATCTGTTTATTATCAATTCAGTTTGAACATTAAGTTAACTGCATGCCATTTGTTCTTGTCAATATGAGTATACTTTCATGGTAAAAGAAATGAGTATATACTTTCATGATAAAAAACAGTTATGTATACTTCAAGTGCTATTATTGTGTATGTAATGCTATTTGTTTGAGATCTGTTTTTTAGCCTCTATATCATTGATGTGAAAAGAAACAAGCAATTAAACTTGAATGTGTAAAACACAGGACCCTACCGCCAGGGACCCTGGCAGTAAGGTCACACAACCTACCGCCAGGGCACTTCGATATTTCTTTACAAAAAATTTCGTAGGCAAAACAACCTACCGCCATGGGTTCTGGCGGTAGGTTACTTATCCACGTCAGCTCGGGCAAACGGCTGCCGTTCCCCTCCGTCGCCCCTACCGCCATGGACCATGGCGGTGGCCTGTCTAACTCTACCGACATAACCTCTGGCGGTAGGGAAAGGGTTAAATTCCGAAATTCTTTCCAACAGGGGTCAGATCCTGAATTTTTATGCAAAAAGGGTCAAAACACGAAATTTAGCCATCTACGGATGTAGCTCTGCTTGTTGTTGCATCATGACGAGGCCGGCTTTAATAATTTGTCCAAAGCGCCGGGACGGACAGTAGAGGCTCGGCTTAGTCAGCTAGCAGCTGGTTTCGGAAAAGCAGCGTACAATGATCGATGAGTAGTACGTATCGGAGAGATACTTTTGCCCTCGAGCGTCAAGTAGGAGCGTGAGAAAAAGAGAAGGAGAGATGGTCGAACCGAAATTTCCACTGAACCTCATCTGCCTTTTGGCGCGAAATGCCTTGGATGGATGAGAATGAGATGGATAGCTGATTGGACGGTAAATCGATGGTTAAGCCATGAACTAATGGGAACACGCATGTTTACCACGGCACGTGTATATACCGAGTCGTCCGCTGTTTCCTCGTGCTGTCGGATGTCGCTCTCCTTGTTCGTATCGTAGGTAAGGTTCGCCTGCTGGAGCAGTATGATTTTTGTTCGATCCATATGTGCATTTGCGGTCGCGCAAGGAATCTTTGAAATATATTCAGTGCGCATACGCCGTCGTGACCCTGAATATGCACCACCTCGCTCGCCCGTTTGTTTGGAGGACCGCATGCAGTGCGTGCGTGGTCACGGTCTGTATCGGGGTACAGTGGACAGACATGTTAGAATAAATCCGAGGTACGCGGTCGATCCATCGAGGAACAAGCAATCACAGACAATGACAACATCGAGATTTGTTAACGAGGTTCGGCGAACTCGCCTACTCCCCGGGGCAAAGACTACGAGCGCTCCTCCCCGAGATACTGCAACACCGGCCATCCAGGCGCCGGCACAAGCCGCCAGCACCCCCTTGCGAACCTGTCGCTATCTAGTCGTCATGAGTTACAACGTGGGGTGCCTCCTCATATATAAGAGGCCAAGGGTACAACGTGTCCGACTCCGACACTACAAGTATCCTACCCACACTACAACACCAAGTCCAAGCGTAACCCAACTAGTACAAAATATTCGACATAAACACAACAAACTCCACCTCGGCAAATATTCTCCACCACCTTGAATTTGTCCATGCGTCAAACTTCCATGTACTCCAGACTTGTGTTGTCTTCTTCGTAGCTTACCGAGAGCTACTCGACGAGTCTGCCCCAGACCCGCCGCCGCCGTGAGACCCCGCTGCTACTCCCGCAACTCCAGTCTCCGTGACTCCACCTGCAATAGTGCTCCCTTGCAACTTGTAAAGATGTGAAGCCGTCCTCTCTCCAATCATCACAGTCACCTCATCTTCCATGATTCTCATGGTCTTCCTATCCCGATCAGAACGGAATACCATACCACCATCATGAAGAACACCAAGCAAAATTAGATTCCTCCTTAGTCCCGGCACATGCCTGACTCCCCGAAGCATCCGCTCAACTCCGTCAAACATCTTGATTTTGATGTCACCTACTCCAGCAACACGATAACCTTTGTCATCGCCCACATAGGATAAATCAAACTCACCAGACTTGTACGAAGAGAACCACTCCTTGTTGGGTGTCGCATGAAAAAAGCAAGTTGAATCTAACATCCACGCTTCACTTTTGGTTGACCGCATGTCTGATACTATGAGAACATCACTACTGCTGTCTGAGTCATCACCATGAGTTGCCTTATTAGCACTTGCCCCACCATTGAGTTCTGGACAGTCCTTTCTCATATGTCCCCACTGCTTATACTTGTGACACTGTATATTCTTTTTCCTTTTCTTGTTCTTCCCAACCTCATATCCCTTCCGCCACTGCTCACCCTTGACTAGCAAACCTTCACCATGAAAGACTTCCACCGCGTTCTTCTTTCTCATATCATAAGATAGCAATGCCGTAGTAATATCCTCATTCTTGACGGTCTCCTTGCCGTGCGTCAAAGTAGTAATCAAATGGTCATAGGATGATGGCAATGAACAAAGAAGCAGAATTGCCCTATCCTTTGTCGTCAACCGTCGCACCCAAGTGTGCTAGATCCGTCACGACTTGATTAAAGGCGTTCATATACTCCACAAGATCCGACCCCTCCTGCATCCTCATCCCATACAACTTTTGCTTCAGATACACCTTGGTCGTCGCAGTCTTGGACATAAACTGGCTTTCCAGCTTCTCCCAGATCTTCTTCGGTGAATTCTCATCCATCACATGATAAATAACCTGGTCCGACAGACACAACCGTATAGTCTCGGCTGCTTTCAACTGTAACTCCTCCCAGTCATTAGCCTCCATCTTAGCTGGCTTGGTTTCCTGCAACAACGCCTTCAAGCATCCCTGTTGTGCCAACAAATCTTTCACCCTTGTCTGCCATAACCCAAAGCTTCCAGTTCTGTTAAACTTCTCCACCTCAAACCTGGTACCCAATAGCGCCATGGTTCTTTGTACGGCTGACCCTGCGAAAAATTATCTGAGCTTTGCACATGATACCCAAAGTACGCAAACTGAACCTCCGGTCCTCCTCCACGTACTACTAGCACTTCCAACCAAAAAAATTCTCTTCTGGTCTTCACGTGTATAGCTCCTGTCCTGGCTTAACTCCTGATGCTAAGCTAATTTTCTTTGCCTTGCCCTTGCTAATTCCGATGGATAGCACAACCAGCGATGGCCTTTTCTGCCGATTGGATCTGTTGCTTCTTTGCGTCCAGCCGCTGCTGCTTTTAACATGTGCGTGCACGGGTGCAGTTGTCCGGCTCGAAGACGACTTCTTCCGAACTCGGTCCCTTTTGTTTCCAAAACAATCTCGGTAGCTTGTGGCCTGCACGCAACGCGCTGGACTGCTACACGCCTGGCTCAAGCCCGTGCGCACGTCTTGGAGTCCCTGGGCCGCACGTGCGCGCCCGACTTGGTCGGCTCAGCTAGCCCCACTGGCCTCACGCGCGTCTATGCCTTGGACTTCCATCGTTGCACGACTGCACGCCTTTCCGGTCCGAGCCGCTGCTGCTGCCTCCGCGTGATGCTTTACGATCTCGGCGAGATCCCATCGAATAAGTCGAACCGCGGTATACGCAACGAGCTCAACAATGGCCTTCCTCTGGATCAACGCACAACAATCTCTTCGTAACCTTGCTCATGATACCACTTGTTAGAATAAATCCGAGGTACGCGGTCGATCCACCGAGGAACAAGCAATCACAGACAATGACGACACCGAGATTTGTTAACGAGGTTCGGCGAACTCGCCTACTCCCCGGGGCAAAGACTACGGGCGCTCCTCCTCGAGATACTGCAACACCGGCCACCCAGGCGCCGGCTGTCAGGACCCCGATTCCAAGTCACATCGACCTAGCTGGTAACACCTCATATCACTTTGCGGCCTCACGCACGGTATTCCCACGGGTGTCGCCTTACCATGGCCCGGGACCGTTTGCGTCTTTTAGCTCACGTATATGATAGTGTCGCTAGCATCCACATGACAAAGAACCCGGGCCGACATGGCTAGTCGTGAACCCAAAGCGGCACTAACCTATGAGGACAGGCATACATGAAACACTTCGAGCATGTCGGTCATCAACGTATGAACTTGGGCTGTAGCACTGGCTAACAGGACTCGGTATCCCGGCTGTAGCGAGCTAGGCAGGACTCCAAGTATCACGCGTGACATTTCCCGAAGGGACAGACATAGGAACGAAATGAATCACATGCCGGCCGATCAAGCGTCCAAGCAGTAGTCTTTGGGCTAGCAGGACTCGGTGAACCGGGCTGTAGCGGACTACTATCGCTCGAAGCACAAGACTTACATTTCCCCATATGAGAGGCTGCCAAGGATAAACAACTAGATTGTCGGATCCCACTCATACCAAGCATTTCAATCATACATAATATGCCCGATATGAGTAAATACAACAAGGCATCACAACAAAACTCTACAACTCAAGTACTTTATTTAAGAGGCTCGAGGAGCCATACATAACATATTCATACAGGTAGGGGTCACATGACCCAACACTCAAGTCATACAATCATACAAGCACATGCGGAAGCAAAGTAGTCTGAGTACAGACTCTAGAAAGAAAGAAAGCTTGTTGGAGCCTTTCTATCTACAACGGCCCTCCACAAGTCTTAGATCGCCACCTGGGTGGCTAGCTTACTCGTCGAAGTCAACATCTACATAGAATCCGTCGGAGGGGGTAGTATAGTCCTCTGAAAAATATTGATTAAGCAAACATGAGTACAAAAGTACTCAGCAAGTCTTACCACAGAATCCTAACATACATGCACATTCTCAAGGAAGGTAGTGGAGTTAAATGCAGCAAGCCAGCTTTGACTCTTGGCTAAGCTATCCTACGTGACACACTTTGTAAAGCATTTGTCGTATTGCAGTCCACTATTCACCATCACAATACTCCATCGTGGATCCTCTCGTCATCCCGAGAGGGCCATCCACGATACTCACACTTATCTTGAGGCTTTTAGTAGTATCCATTTACTTGTCTATGAACTGATATAGGTAACCCGAAGTCCTTCTCCGTGGACACGGCTATTCGAATAGATCATAATTAACCTGCAGGGTATACTTCTTCACACACGCTCTCACCACTTATAAATGCGTTTACGACATGTACTCGGCAACCTTCAAGCGGAAGCCCAACGTGGGTGTCGGCCACAGCCTACCTAAACACTCAAGTCCCTAGTCCAGGTTATCGCCTATTCGGGTTCCATCCGCAGGGAGTCCGGCCGAGGTGCGGGGACGGCGGGGAGCACGGCGGTGACGGTGGCGTGTCGGCGATGGCGTCGGCCAGGTCGGGAGCGAGCGAGAGAGAGAGGCAGGGGGGAAGTGAGGTGTCTGGGGGGTTCGGGGGACGACGCGTGGGTCGTCCCGGGTCGGCGAGGCGGCGAGGCGGCGGTGGCGGCGGCAGTGCGTGGCGCGCCTCGCAAGACGCTGGCCGGCACCGACTGCCTGCTGGCCGAGCCAAGCAGCTCATTGGGCAGCGGCTCTTGGGCTGGGCGGCAGGTGGGCAGTCTTGGCGACAGGTAAGGGTTTTCCCATTTTTTATCTTTTTCTATTTTCTGCAATTCTGTTTAGGGTTTTTAAAAATACCAAAACCTTTTCAAAAATTACCAAAATGCTCCTGGTCACTAGTTGGAATATTCCCAACATGAAACATTTTAGTTTAACAATTTTTGAACACTTAAAATATTTTCCATAATTTAAAATGCTCTTTTCATAAATTTGTGAATTACATTTAGAACCCTTGGGTGACCTAGAAAATGTCCCACCTTCTTTGACATGGATCTTAAACCCAAACAAAGAGGATGAGCATTTTGAAGGGCATTTCGGATTCATTGAATTAAATTTTAGTAAACCCTAGTTATTTTAAGGGGGTGTTCGGGGTTCCTGCTTTCCCCATTTCAAATTCAGATGAAATTTAAACATGATGCACACCCTAATGCATGGTCTATCGGGATGTGACAACTCACCCCACTCAAAAGAATCTCGCCCGAGATTTAGGATCTATTCTTGAAAAAGGTGGGGTACTCAAGTGAAGGCGATCCTCCCTTTCCCAAGTTGCTTCTTGCTCGGAATGGTTTGACCATTGAACCTTTAGAAACTTGATATTCCGGCGTCGAGTGGTACGCTCGGTTTGGTCGAGAATCTGAACGGGATATTCTCGATAGGTGAGGTTATCTTGGAGATCAAGCGTTTGTGGTCCACTCCACGGATAGGATCCGAGAAGCAACGCTGAGTTGGGAAAGCGTGGAAGACATCATGGACCTTGGAAAGATGCGGAGGTAGTTCCAATTGGTAGGCAACTTCCCTCGTTTGGCAAGAATGCGAAAGGGTCCAATGTAACGAGGAGCCAACTTGCCCTTGATGCGAATCGATGGGTTCCTTTAAAGGAGAAACCAAGGTAAGCCTTCTCGCCAATTTCATAAGCCATGGGCTTATGTTTGCGATCATATTGACTCTTCGGCGAGATTGGGCTGTTTTCAAATTCTCACGAACAACGCGAACTTGCTCTTACGCTTCTGGATCATATCCGGGCCAAAGAGTTGTCTCTCCCGGTTTCGACCGTTAAGAGGCGTTCGACATTTTCGTCCATAAAGAACTTGAAAGGGCTTTGCCCGATCGCTTGATAACTGTTGTTATAAGCGAACTCGGCGAATGGAAGGCATTTCTCCCAATTCATGCGAAAGAGATGATGAAGCTCGAAGCATATCCTCTAAGATTTGATTGACTCGTTCTACTTGACCACTTGATTGGGGATGGAAAGCGGTGCTAAAGGAGAGCGAGTTCCCATAGCGTTTGGAAACTTTCCCAAAATCGAGAGGTGAAGAGACTCCACGGTCGGAGTTAATCTCGATGGAACACCATGAAGAGACACTATTCGGGAGATGTACAAATCAGCTAGGCGGCTAGCGGTTATACTCTCACGAACAGGTAGGAAGTGGGCTACTTTGGAAAGGCGATCAACAACAGCGAAGATAGCGTTATTCCCCTCTTGGTCTGGGAAATCCGGTAATGAAATCCATACCGATTTTATCCCATTTCCATTCAGGAATTTCCAAAGGTTGAAGGGTACCAGCAGGTTGTTGGTGCTCGCTTTAACTCGACGGCAGACGCGTCGCGATTAGCGATGTATTGAGCGATTTCCCTCTTCATCCTAGTCCACCAAAACCTCTGGCGAGATCTTGATACATTTTAGTACTACCGGGATGAATGGTGAGAGGAGAGTCATGAGCTTCTTTAAGGATCGATTGTCGTAGCTGTTGTTTCTTGGGAACCACTAAGCGGTTTCGAAGAAGACAACACCTCGTTCATCTACGGAGAAACATTTAGCAGCTCCGCTAGCAATGTTCTCCTTGATCCGAGATATCCTCTATCATCTTCTTGAGCAGCTATGATTCGATCCGTGAGGTCAGGTTTCGCCACCTGGGTGGAAAGAAATCCTCGAGGAACAATGTGAAGATTAAGCTTACGAAATTCCTCGTGGAGAATTGGTTGACCTTGTTGTAACATCAAATTGTTACTGAAGAAGATTTGCGACTTAGTCGTCAGCCATGACATTGGCTTTGCACAGGGTGTAGGATATTCCTAAGTCGAAATCTGTAATCAACTTCGACCCAACGTCTTTGCACGAGATTCAAATCCGGTTGGGTGAAGATATATTTTAGACTTTGGTGATCTGTGTAGATTTATAGCGATTACCCGTAAGGTAATGTCGCCAGGTTTTAAGTGCATGAACCATCGCTGCAAGCTCTAGATCGTGTGGGATAGTTATCCTCATGTGGACGAAGCGCCGAGATGCGTAGGCAATCACATGACGATCTTGCATGAGTATGCAACCTAGTCCTTGTCGCGGCGCCGCAATAGATAATAAAGTCCTTTGAAAAATCTGGTGGTATAAATGCGGAGCAGATGTCGAGCGTCTTTTCGTTCTCGAAAGCTGATCTCACACTTGGCGCCCACTCGAACTTCTTATCTTTCTTGAGGAGTTCGGTTAGAGGTTTAGCAACTTTAGAGAAATTCTCGTGAAGCGGCGGCAATAGCTCGCTAAACCGAGGAAACTCGAACTTGCTTGACCGATTCAGGTGGAGTCCGATCAAGGGCGGCTTGAACTCGCTTCGGGATTGACAGCAATACCCTTACCAGAGATTACATGTCCTAGATAGGTCACTTACGGTAACAGAATTCACATTTAGAGAATTTGGCATAAAGGCGGTGCTCTCGAAGTTTCATCAATACTAGCCTTAGATGTTGGCATGTTCTTCCTCATTCTTGGAGTAGATGAGTATATCATCGAGGTATACCACGACGAATTTATCCAAGTACTCCATGAAGATTGAGTTCATTAACCGAGAGAAAGTGGCTGGAGCATTGGTTAAACCGAAGGACATGACGGTGTACTCGTATTGGCCATAACGAGTGACAAAGGCCGTTTAGGTATGTCCCGTTCTGATTTTGATTTGATGGTAGCCCAACCTCAAATCCATCTTGGAGAAGATCGAGGATCCAGCGAGCTGATCATATGTGTCGTTGATCTGGGAGCGGATACTTGTTCTTGATAGTGACCAAATTGACGGTCGGTAATCTACAACCATCCGATCCGTACCATCCTTCTTCTTGACGAAGAGGACGGGGCAAGCCCATGGAGATGAACTAGGACGGATGAAACCCTTTTGCAAGGACTCATCGAGTTGTTTCTTAAGTTCCGCTAGTTCTAGGGGTGCCATCTTATAAGGTCTTCTAGAGATTGGGACGGTTCCGGGAATAAGATCTATCACGAACTCGACATCCCTGTCAGGTGGAACACCTGGCAGTTCTTCCGAAAGACATCCGGAAATCACGGACTACCGGAATATCTTCGAGATCTGGAAGAGGGTTGGCATTTAAGGAGTAAAGCTGGCGCTTAGACACTCGGGTTAAAACATCCACTGTTTTGCCCGAAGGATGGGTAAGTTGAACGGTTCTAGTCGAGCAATCAATCTTGGCATAATGGGCTGACATCCAGTCCATACCCAAGATGATGTTTATGTCCGAGGACTTGAGAGCTATTAGAGATGCGAGAAAGACTAGTCTGTTGACAAGAATTTCATTCCCATGACTTATTCTAGAGGTTTGCCATCTAGAACCAGGAGTTTGAATTTCCATGGAGGTAGGCATGTCGCAGAATGTGGTGTTGTGCAATCGAGCATAGCTCTCAGAAATAAATGAATGAGATGCTCCAGTATCAAAAACAGCGATTGCGGATGGCAATTAACAAGAAGCGCATCGAGGACGGCGTTGGGATCCTCATAGGTTTCTTGGCAGAGACATAGTTGACATGGCCACAGCGGTGGCAAGCGGCTTGGCATAGGGAACCTTTCTGCCGGCTTGCCGCGACCATGACTTTCGGCTTGATTGGGGTTGTTCTGGGGACACTCTCGAATATAGTGGCCCGTCTCTCCACATTTGAAGCAAGTGATCACATTTGGCCGTGGGGCCACATTAGCAGTTGGACCTCCATATGTCTTGGGTGGAAAATACGGCTGGTTGGGGGAGGCGCCTCGAAGGATGGCCTCGGGGTGTACTGGGTGGTAGAGCCGATTTGGGACCCAAACCCGCGCTTCGGGAACCAGAGCGGATGGCGATCGAGAATCGCGGATGTGCTTGCGTGAAGCCTCAAATCGATGCCCGATCTCTGGCGATAGCCTTATTGACTAGCCGAGAAAGAGGTGCATTCATGCGAGACGGAGATCTCGGCGTAACTCGAGGCTAAGTCCCTTACGGAACCTCGCCGCTTCTTAGCATCGGTAGAAACTTCTTGGGAGCATAACGTGCTAGCCTCCCGAATTCGCGGTAGAGGCATCCACGTTCAGCCGGCCTTGGGTGAAGCGCAGAATTCCTCACGTTTGCGGTCCATAAGTCCTTCGGAATATGGTGCTCGCGGAAGGCGGCATCGAATTCATCCCAAGTTGTAACTTGTCCAGCCGGACGCATAGCCTCATAGTTTTCCCACCAGAGACTGGCAGGGCCTTCCGGATGATAGGCGGCAAAGGTAACTTTGTCGACCTCGGACACGATGGCGGAACGCAGCTTGTGATGGATCTGCGGAGCCAATCATCGGCGTCGAGTGGCTCGACGGACATTTGAATTTTGGAGGATATAGCTTGCGAAGTCATTGAGTGAAACCCCATCGTTTCTTGGTGGCGGGCTGTGTTTTGTTCAATGCGCTCCAATAAGCGGTTAGTTTAGCGCTTATTGCGTTACGCTTCAAACATCACCTCAGCCAAAGATGGCGGTTGCGGCAGATTCACATTTCGGCTGCATGGCCTCTCCCTCGCTCTGGAACAGCAGGAGAATTCGAGTGTTGACCATCACGGGAGACAAAACAAAAGTTTAAACCAGATGGCAGAATTTAACAAGGAAGTGCGGAGGTAATGGACAAGTATGGAATGCAAAGATGTTTATTCGTATGACATGGTAATATAAACTGCCATATATATATATACCAACGGTCATACACACCATTCATAGTTTAGTACAAGCCTGACGGAGTACAACTATAAGGAAAGGCGTTACATCTCATCGGAAGCATTCCAACTTCTATACATTATTTTCTACACTTCCGGAATGATACACACTAAGTCGTATTCCACGAGTCACGCAGGACGGTGGAAACACAACTAGTACCATACTAGCAATACTACTACTATCTCAGGCAGCTCCATAGTAGTCCTCATAGAAATCACCACCCAGACCTGGAAGTGGAACATGGTCGTCAGGGCAGACAATCTGTGGGGCACTGTGGACCATAAGGACTCGGATGTGGTCGTGGACCCACAAAGGGTGGCGAAGAGGCCCACGAGGAGGAGTGATGCCTCCAACCTCACGCCACTCCATGAAGTCCGCAGACTCGCCCGCACAGGTACAGATCTCTCATGTCCATACATCCGCTTGCACGGCGGTGCAAACCTAGTCGAGTAGCCCAGTGGTCGGAACGGGCATTATCAGCTCCATACGCAAGGCCCGGTTCTCACGGTCCTTGTCCTCCAAGAACTCAAGAGTGGTGCGGAGGTGAGTCCTCATGGGATGCATCACCGTACAAGCCACGAAGGTAGCCATGCGCCCGGGAAGGGATCTTGGCATATAGCGAAGTCGGTGTTGCTCGACCAAAGCAGTCTGGCTCGAATAATAGTCATCATGGAATAGGCTGCATCTTGTACAGACATTCCAATAGTGATTCCGAGCCCATAGGAGCAGTGAAGTGGCTCAGTAGCTCCGGGATAGGATGGATAAATCCGGACCGTGCATAGGTATTGGCTTTGATTGAAATCCCTGAACTGCTCCTCGACGGTATACTCAGGATACCATCGATAACCAGCCTCAATCATCACCCTAACCAACATGGCCGTGTGACCGCACACATCGATGCAGCGAGTCAGGCGAACCACTTGGTTCTGGGAACGGGTGGCCATCTGAAAGCACAGCCATAATGCAAAGGCATTAGAATTCCTAGGGAAAATCGGGCAGCATAACATCTGTAAATGCTCAAATCAAATTTGAGACATTCAAAATCAGATTTGCAAAACCACTCAACAACATCATATCAAGGTTCTGGTTCAAGTAATAGCACACTAAAATTTAGTAGCAGCGAGGCGAGGATGTAACCAACAATCCTACAAGGTACTACGGATAGTAACACGTGAACCTGATAGAGAAAGAGGGCCTAGTCCTAAACCCACGTTGAATGAGAAGAGGATGACTCAGATCAGAGGGCATAAGGTAAAGGAGTAAAAAGAGCCTTACGTTCCCTCCCACAATCAATTCCCCTACATATAACTAAAGCATTTCTAGACTCAACTTCGACCAGTTTGGCTTAGCGGACCTACGCTGTCAGGACCCCGATTCCAAGTCACATCGACCTAGCTGGTAACACCTCATATCACTTTGCGGCCTCACGCACGGTATTCCCACGGGTGTCGCCTTACCATGGCCCGGGACCGTTTGCGTCTTTTAGCTCACGTATATGATAGTGTCGCTAGCATCCACATGACAAAGAACCCGGGCCGACATGGCTAGTCGTGAACCCAAAGCGGCACTAACCTATGAGGACAGGCATACATGAAACACTTCGAGCATGTCGGTCATCAACGTATGAACTTGGGCTGTAGCACTGGGCTAACAGGACTCCGGTATCCCGGGCTGTAGCAGGCTAGGCAGGACTCCAAGTATCACCGCGTGACATTTCCCCGAAGGGACAGACATAGGAACGAAATGAATCACATGCCGGCCAGTCAAGCGTCCAAGCAGTAGTGCTGGGCTAGCAGGACTCCGGTGAACCGGGCTGTAGCGGACTACTATCGCTCAGAAGCACAAGACTTACATTTCCCCATATGAGAGGCTGCCAAGGATAAACAACTAGATTGTCGGATCCCACTCATACCAAGCATTTCAATCATACACGCAATATGCCCGATATGAGTAAATACAACAAGGCATCACAACAAAACTCTACAACTCAAGTACTTTATTTAAGAGGCTCCGAGGAGCCATACATAACATATTCATACAGGTAGGGGTCACATGACCCAACACTCAAGTCATACAATCATACAAGCACATGCGGAAGCAAAGTAGTCTGAGTACAGACTCTAGAAAGAAAGAAAGCTTGTTGGAGCCTTTCTATCTACAACGGCCCTCCACAAGTCTTAGATCGCCACCTGGGTGGCTAGCTTACTCGTCGAAGTCAACATCTACATAGAATCCGTCGGAGGGGGTAGTATAGTCCTCTGAAAAATATTGATTAAGCAAACATGAGTACAAAAGTACTCAGCAAGTCTTACCACAGAATCCTAACATACATGCACATTCTCAAGGAAGGTAGTGGAGTTAAATGCAGCAAGCCAGCTTTGACTCTTGGCTAAGCTATCCCTCGTGACACACTTTGTAAAGCATTTGTCGTACACGAGTCCACTATTCACCATCACAATACTCCATCGTGGATCCTCTCTCGTCATCCCCGAGAGGGCCATCCACGATACTCACACTATCTTGAGGCTTTTAGTAGTATCCATTTACTTGTCTATGAACCGATATAGGTAACCCGAAGTCCTTCTCCGTGGACACGGCTATTGAATAGATCATAATTAACCTGCAGGGTATACTTCTTCACACACGCTCACCACTTATCGCCGTTTACACGACATGTACTCGGCAACCTTCAGCGGAAGCCCAGCGTGGGTGTCGGCCACACCTACCTAAACACTCAAGTCCCTAGTCCAGGTTATCGCCTATTCGGGTTCCATCCGCAGGAGTCCGCCGAGGTGCGGGACGGCGGGAGCACGGCGGTGACGGTGGCGTGTCGGCGATGGCGTCGGCCAGGTCGGGAGCGAGCGAGAGAGAGAGCAGGGGGAAGTGAGGTGTCAGGGGGTTCGGGGACGACGCGTGGGTCGTCCCGGGTCGGCGAGGCGGCGGCGGCGCAGGCGGCGGCGTGCGTGGCGCGCACAAGACGCCCGGCCGACACCAGCCTGCTGCTGGCGAGCCAAGCAGCTCATTGGCCGCTGCTGCTGTTGGCTGGGCCGGCAGTGGGCGGTCTCATGGCAGTAAGGGTTTTCCCATTTTTATCTTTTTCTATTTTCTGCAATTCTGTTTAGGGTTTTTAAAAATACCAAAACCTTTTCAAAAATTACCAAAATGCTCCTGGTCACTAGTTGGAATATTCCCAACATGAAACATTTTAGTTTAACAATTTTTGAACACTTAAAATATTTTCCATAATTTAAAATGCTCTTTTCATAAATTTGTGAATTACATTTAGAACCCTTGGGTGACCTAGAAAATGTCCCACCTTCTTTGACATGGATCTTAAACCCAAACAAAGAGGATGAGCATTTTGAAGGGCATTTCGGATTCATTGAATTAAATTTTAGTAAACCCTAGTTATTTTAAGGGGGGGGGTGTTCTGGGGTTTCCTGCTTTCCCCATTTCAAATTCAGATGAAATTTAAACATGATGCACACCCTAATGCATGGTCTATCTGGGATGTGACACCGGCACAAGCCGCCAGCACCCCCTTGCGAACCTGTCGCTATCTAGTCGTCATGAGTTACAACGTGGGGTGCCTCCTCATATATAAGAGGCCAAGGGTACAACATGTCCGACTCCGACACTACAAGTATCCTACCCACACTACAACACCAAGTCCAAGCGTAACCCAACTAGTACAAAATATTCTACACAAACACAAAAAGACAAACGAACTGCTGCTCGTTCTCGTTTGAATTTTGTTCTACCCATTTGTATGTAGTACTAGGAGTCAGTGGCGTACCCAGCAATGAAATGAAAGGTGTGCACACTCTAATTTTTTTTCTACTAATCCAAGTGTCAGACAAAGTACGGCAAAATAAGAACATGAATAGCTCAATTCAAATTTCACAACAATTTAGTTCACAAAATATATCTCAAATGTGTGAAATTACAATACGAATAGTCTTACACGAAAGAAGCATAAGTAGAAAATTACATCACTAGGTAACTCTACGTTTTTGCATTGCCATGAAAGCATCAACTATGTCATCTTCACTTACTTCCATGAACACATCTCGTTCAATAAATATCACCAAGCAATCATTCAAGCGATCTTCACTCATAGTAGTCCTCAACTTACTTTTCACTAGATTCATTGCTGAAAATACTCTTTCAACACTCGCCGTCGCCACCGGTAAAATCAATATCAATTTGATGAGTAAGTAGACGTAATCATTAAGAACATGCTTCTTTGTTGCAACAAGCATAATAGAGAGCTCACCAATATTACTTGCATTTCTAAACCTATCATCTTGTCTCATATCATCAATAAAAGTAACAAGTTGAAATTCTAGCCTTATCAAATCTGTGCTTGATATGTCCATGGGATAGAATTCGGCAAGTCTCATTACCTTGAGTGCATCATAAGAAGCAAATGAGTTGATTGGATTCAAAGCCGACATGCAAATAAGCAACTCCGTATTAACCTCATCAAACCGATTGTCAAGCTCTTGAATGGTTTGATCAATGACACCAAGATATACCTCTCTTCTATAACGATCATCATTTGTTTGTACTTCATAATACCGACATTTGCTATCAATATCAGGTTCAGGTTTGATAATATGGATGTGTTTGTACTTCATAATACTGGAGGTGGATCAATATCAGGTTCAGTTTGCTCTTCGGCTGCAACCTTTCTTGTTTTTGCCTCATAATTCTGGAAAAAAGACTTAATGTCACCATTCCTCTTCATCTTCAGTTCTACAATTATAACATAATGTCAGCAAGACAGCAAGAGAACAGAACAAAAAATGGCACACGTCCCAGTTTTCAAACATACATTTGTTTCAGAAAAGCATCGGTTTGCTACATCAGTTTGTAAGCATACGATTCAGAGAAACAACAAGCATATGTTTCAGAGCAGCATCCGAAATACATCAGTTTGCAAACATATGATTTTCAGCAAGCATATGTTCAGAGCAGAAGCAAGCATATGTTCAGAGCAGAAGCAAGCATCAGTTTGCTATATATGATTTTCAGCAAGCATATGTTCAGAGCAGAAGCAATCAAGCATCAGTTTGCTATATATGCAAGATTCAATTTGAGAGAGCTGTAGGGGAGGCCGCCGAGCGCACTAGCAGTCGGCATGATGGCGTCGTCAAAACTCAACCACGATCGGGGCGGGGAGCGGTGGAGCGGGAAGGACCGGAGGAGAGGAGAGCGTCGGGAGGCGGGAGCAGATCCTCCGGAGACCGGAGCGGCGACGGCCGTCTGGTCCGAGTCGGCTCGACGACGCCTCAGCAGGGGAGGCGCGACGGTCGATGGTCGCGACGGGAAGGACTGAAGGAGATCAGTGGCGGCCGCCATGGCGCCCTGGCAGTGGTGGCTGAGCAGCGAGGGAGCGATCAAGAGGCGAGGCGAGGCGCCACGGGAGGCGGCGGCGGCGCCGAGCGAGATGCGGTTGTGCCTTGTGCGCCTGTGCCTCTCTCTTGCTCGCTAGTCAACAGCCATTGCTAATTTTCTATATATATATATATATATATATATATATATATATATATATATATATATATATATATATATATATATATATATATATATATATATATATATATATATATAGATAATCCCAGATTTTCTGGGTGTGCCACGGCACACCCGGCACACCCTCTGGTTCCTCCTGCTAGGAGTAGATTTGATTTTCTCTGCTAGGAGTAACAACTATGTCGTGCTAGCTGGTGGGTCAAGATACTTGTGTGTTTACTGCATAGACCACAATGCATGCATGCATGCCAGGGGCGGAGCTACAGGGCGGCCAGGATGGGCCGCGGTCCACCATGGGATTTTGGGTCAGGTTATATACCTACGGATTTCTAACTGGGCCAGGAACAAAATCAGCCTAATAACACTTACGGATCAGTCCAGCGAACAAAGCCATGCCCTCGTCTCGTCACGTCCTTGTCTCGTTCACATCTCGCACAGGAGACAGGACAGTATCCCAGCCGCCGTTCGTCGTCTCACCGGCTCGCCGACCTCGCGGCCTCGTCGGTCGCCGACCGGAGCCCAGGCCGCCTCTCCTTCCCGCCCGGCCCTTGGCTCCACCTCTCCGGTCGCTCCCCCATGGCGCCCTACCCTGTCTAGCTGCGCCACTGACCTGGGCCGCCTAACCCTGCCGCCCCGCCCCTGCCTCCGCCCATTGGCCTTCCTGCAAAGCCACTGCCGCTCAGTAACCAGTCTTCAGCGGTAGCAAGTGTGCAACCTGATTTAATGTACCGAAACCCCCCAATTTTGATTTAGGGATTGCTTTTTTTTGCACTATGCTATCCAGTACATGAACTGATGAACAGATACATAATTTTGCACATCATTTTTTGCCTCAACTACATTTATTGATATAAATTAATTTTTATAGCAGACTTGTTGAAGAATGAAGAGGACCGGACACATTGTTTCTCTTTACCAGAGAGAAGCTACGAAGATAGAGAAGAAGAAGAAGGTAGGGAATATGTTAGATGTGGGCGAAGAGCAAACCAGAGAACTTCTGTGTATGACAGTTGTGGCCGAAGAGCAAACTAGAGAACTTGTGTGTATGACAGTTGTGATTGAAGAGCAAACTCAAGAACAAGCAGTGTCTATGTCAAAAGTGACCACAGAAGAGCAAACTCAAGAACTTCTTAAGGTATGTACTATGGTCCATATAGTATGTACTATGTATGCTTCTTTATGTAAAACTTAGACTTAATTAAGATCTTTAATGTGTTTGTGAGACCATATTGATCTATTTCTATATGATCGGTAACTAGTTAGTCACATGTCATATTTCTTGTAAAAAAAAGATAGACACGGACCGTCCTAATGTCAAATGCTAGCTCCGCCACTGATGCATGCATGCCACACAACAGTTCACAAAATGCCGTTGCCACCGCCGGACGCACATCCAAGAAGCAAGAAGGTACTCCGGCAGCAAAGCAGTTTAAGGCTCCATCAACCTCGATTGCAGGCAGCATAAATGTTACCGCAGCATCACCTCCCGTGCAAAAGCGACTTCAATTCTTTTCTTTGTTTGATTTGATTTGATCCGCCTGCGCTTCGTCCAACGACGAGCCCTCATCCGATTTGTCTCTTGCGCGGAGAATCTATAGGGAGCCACGAAATGAAGTGGTAGCAACTGTTCTGGTACGGCAATTGGCATGCATGCAGCTCCTCCATCGTGCTCCTTCAATTCGTCCCGTGCATTGGGAGAAGCGAAGGCTTACACACACCTTGCCCCTTTATTATTTCTCTTTTGGCCTCGCTTCTTCCCTTCTCATCCATTCATTCATGGTGAAGATCATGGCATGGCAGGATGGTACTTGAGGAGGAGCGTGATCCTCGGTGGATTCGGTTGCGCGGCACATGATGGGTGCCGGAGGATCGCGAGCCTTAGTCATGCGCCTTCCTTGGATTTGGTTGCGCGCCACATCGATGATGTGTGCCGGCAAATTGCGGGACCGAATCATGCGCCTTTCCCTTCCGTTGCATGCCACCGCTTAATCTATTTAGATACGCTGATTGTGGCTGACAGTCTCGTATTAATCTATCTATGCAGAATCTGCTCACTAACTTCTATGCATGCTACACGTCTTTACGTTGTACCTAGCGGTTCGTTAGAATTAACATATATTTGGACCCATGATAATGCCACTGTTTGGCAAAGTTGGGATTGAGGGGGTAGTATGGTATCATCACAGGATCCTCCTCCTAGAAAGACGCGCACTCCATGAGAGTACTATATATGCAGTACACACTGCGTCAGATGAGACTCGCGTCAGATTGCCATTGCTCTTCATACGTAAGTACTTGTGATGGATTGAGCTGCATCCCTGGATCTGGATGCTTGTTCTTTGTTCGTCCGGTTAATTCACCAAGCCACTCTCGTATGTTTATACACGGTTATCTACATATATTCCGTCAGAAATAGCTGTTGTTAGCTAAGCACATTGTGCATGCAGAGTAACAGTACCACAGTGCTTACCGCCCGAACTCACTGGGATTAGTTAACAAATTAGGGAAGAAGTTGAAAGTTGAATCATGAACTTTGAAAAACCCAGAAACGCTAGTTTCACAATTGGTGCGTCTCAAGTTTTAGCATAGTTTTAAATAGCCGGCTATAGCCTTTTTAACAGGGTGCCGCTAAATGACCGCCTTCACAAATAGCCTGATATAGCCCGCTTTAGCCCGCTATAGCTTATTTGAAGGCCTGCCGCTATTTTTCATAACCCGCTATTTAAAACATTGAGTTTAGTACCGCGCTTGGTTCGCTTGTAATTTGAAACTGAGTTTTAAACAAGTTTCAGTGAAGGCACACTAGTAACTGTTCACAGGCATAGCAGTGTCGTGAATGCTAGCTGCTTCTTCAAGGCCAGTTAAGTTTTGCCGTGGCTTCTGCATCGGAGTTTCAGTCTCCCGCAAAAGAAAAATAAATCAAGAAGAAGAAAAAGCGTGAGCGCGTTTCGAGAATAACCAAAAGAGGTGGATCGAACGATTGCTTTTAATGATCGAACAAAAAGCAAAACTGCACCAAAGTATTTCTACTGACCTGTGGGCCTGGACTGGAGTAGCCGATATGTGTATTCTCGGTACTCGGTACTACCTCTCTCTCAGTTTACAGGGCATGTAGTAGCAACTTTGCAGAATGGCCCACCCTCCTCTGTATACTCACTCTTGACTGGCCTGGCTGGCCGCATGACCTACTCCAAACAAACGAATTAAAAAAAAAAAAAACACTAGTTCCTGTTGCAGCAGCTCATGCATCAACAGAACAAAAAAAAAAGTTCGGCAGTTCATTCATCTCTGCTATCGAATTCACTTATTTGAGGGAGGGCGAGACGACTGGCAATTTGGCAGACCGGAGTGCGTTTTACGATTTTACCAGTCGGAAGGAGCGCATGCTCATTGCATTTCCGTGGCATACAGGCTAGGGCAGGATATGAAAGCTCTGAATGCCGTGCTGGTGCATACAGTATCTTTAACTGCATCCATCATCAAATGATTCTACTCTTTTTTGCGTACAAGGGTGCGCAAGTGCTCGACGGCCGCGGCGAGTTCATGCCACCGCCGCGAGCCGGTGGCGGGTCGCCTTGCCCTTTGCCGTCGAGTACTGATCAGCAATGCCTTGGAGGGAGGAAAGCCGTCTGCAACTGCATCTCTGTATTGGGAAAAGTAACTTTGACAGCGAGAGAGATAGAGAAAAAGACCACTGCGTATCCTTCCATTGTCTATGACATGCATGTGCTCCACCTGAGCGAGAAAAATCGCCGTTTTGGCGCCACCAACAAATTGAAAACAAACTGTCTTTTACTATGCATCGAGCATCCCGCCTTTGTACATACTCTTTTCCTTGACAGAGCATATCCTGTTGGCCTGAACATTGTTTTCTGAATCTTTTTGTCGAATACTAGGTGTTCAGTGTTGGTTCTTCTGAATTTTCTTCGTCTTGTTTCTGCCCCGTGACACCGCGGCATATGTGTGCAGCTCCGGAAATGAGGCCGACAGAAATTCACCGCGTGGGATTCTGCGTTATTTGTTTCCCATTCCAAGTTCCATCCCATCCATCCCAAACAAGCAAAGCATATCTCTATCTACGTAGTAGCTCTGCTTGTTGTTGCATCACGACCAGGCCGGCTTCAATAATTTGCCCAAAGCGCCGGGACGACGGACAGTAGAGGCTCGGCTCAGCTCAGCTAGCAGCTGCTTTCGGAAAAGCAGCGTACAATGATCGATGAGTAGAACGCATTGGAGAGACACTTTACCCCTCGAGTCTGGTACGAGTACGAGCGTGAGAGAAAGAAGGCCAGAGACGGACGAACCGAAATTTCCACTGAACCTCATCTGCCTTTTGGCGCGAAATGCTTTGGATGGATGAGCTGATTGGACGGTAAATCGATGGTTAAACCAAGAACTAATGGGAACATGTTTACCACGGCACGTACATATACGGAGTCGTCCGCTATGTCCTCTTGCTGCAGCAGTGTGGTTTTTGTTCGATCCATATGTGCATTTGCGGTCGCGCGAGGAATCTTTGAAATATATTCAGTGCGCATACGCCGTCGCCTGTCAGTGACCCTGAATATACACCACCTCGCTCGCCCGTTTGTTTGAAGGACCGCATGCAGATGCAGTGCGTGCGTGGTCACTGTCTGTATCATGAGACAGTGTGGACACACAAACGAACTACTGCTCCTTCTCGTTTGAATTTTGTTCTACCCATTTGTATCTAGGAGTAACAACCATGTCAGTGCTAGCTGGTGGGTCATCTGCTGATACTTGTGTGTTCACTGCAGAGACCACAATGCATGCATGCCACGCAACAGTTCACAAAACCTCGGCCATGACTGGACGCCCATTCAAGAAGGTACTACCGCTCCAGCAGCAGTTTAAGGCTCCATCAACCTCGATTGCAGGCAGCATAAATGTTGCTGCAGCATCATCTCCAGTGCGAAAGCGCCTTCATTTCTTTTCTTTCTTTCATTTGGGCCGCCTGCGCTTCGTCCAACGACGAGCCCTCATCCGTTTGTCTCTTCCGCTGAGAGAGCCACGAAATGAACTGGTAGCAACTGTTCTGGTACGGCAATTGGCATGCATGCACCTCCTCCTTCAATTCGAACCGTCCGTTGGGAGAAGCGAAGGCTTACACACACCTTGGACCTTTATTTTTTCTTTCTTGGCCTCGCTCCTTCCCCTGTCATCCATTATTCATTCATGGTGAGGATCATGGCAAGGCAGGATGGCACTTGTGCAAGTGTGTGATCTATCCTCCTTGGATTTGGTTGCCGGAGGATCGCTAGCCCGAATCATGCGTCCTTTTTCGTCTCGGTCTCGGTGTCGATGATAGTCACAGTCTCCGCGGGAACGGATGTGCACACGACATCATGTGCACGACGTGCGGCCGATAATAGCTCTGCACCGTCAGATGCTCTTGAAACACAAGTATAAATGGCTGGATGGAAACGTCGTCTGCATGTCGTCTAAACGGTATCGGCTGTATAGCAGTGCTCTTAATCTATACACAGTCTCACTTCCTTCTATGCGGGCGTGTCTTTCTGTAGCTATTGGTTAGTTTTTTTTAGAAAAGGAGGAATCACCCCCGGCCTCTGCATCTGGGAGATGCATGCGGCCATATTATTTATTATTCATAAATACCGTACAAAGAAATACAACAGTAAGCCCGAGGCCATCATCTAAACGACACATGTCGCTACTCCTCTCCTCTTGATGAAGGTGTGTCAAATGTCTGGGCCAAATACCAAACAGACATCGCACAAAAGCCTAACATCTAACACCGGATGCCCCATCCAAAGCCACATAGGCGGGACTGGGTAACACTCCGGTCCGGCGCACTCTCAGTGAGTACCACACGCACACGCTACAAAGGGCCGTCACCTCCGTCTTCCCTCGATCCATCCTCAAAGCATGTACTGACGTATCGATCATGTCAGGCCTCTCTGCCATCGACGTCACCATGACGCCAGACAACCTCGACCTCCTGCGCGTGTCCATCGCCACATATCTGACGCTAAGCCTCACTGCTTCATGCCGCCGAGAACCGCCGCCATGAGTATGTAGAAATAAACACCGCTCCACCGAAGTAGCCATTCGCTGGTCCCTCGAGCCCGAGTGCAACTCCAAGAATGCCGCCCCCAAGGGGGTAACGACACATGAATGCCGCCGTCATCCGATCAACTGATCTAGGGTTTCCCCCGAAGGTATTGGGTGGGGTTGGGAGCTTCACCTCGATGATGCCTTCATGAAGGAAACGATGATAAGGGCATCGTCATCACCGGCTCCGGCCAACGACCGAAGACCAAGTTTTCATCCGGATCCGTCCCAAGAAATCCACCCGACAACCTGTGCACTGTCTCGACCGCCTTCAAAGCCCAGATCTAGCCGCCTAGATCCGACGACCAACCGCAGCAGCGGTGCCACCGTAGGAGCCCTGGCGCACCGCCATTTGCTGAATCGCCATCATCTGGAGCACAGGAGGAGGGCTCCCACCCCACCTCGCCAAACCGCGAGAGCCGCCGAGATGGATCCCCCCCGCTCATCACCGTCTCTGATATGAACCAATCCGCAGCAAAACCACGAGATCGGCGATGCAGATCCGCCTTGGATAGGGACAGCACCACGCCATGCCGCCGCGGGAAGCCCGAGCTTCACTCACCGCCACCTTCCAGGGCCGCCGCCCCGGGATCCAGCCGCCGGTCACCGCGACCAAGGCCGCCATGACACCGCGAGCCCATCGAACAGCCGGCGCCACCAGATCTTCCTCGGAGCCTAGCAGCTCCTCCGCCCCCACCCAACACCACGCCGCCGCCTTACGCTGAAGCAAGACGCCGCGTCGCCGCGCAGCAGATCGGGGGAAAGTGCCCTGGCGCCATGGGTGACCCGCCTCACCGATCTGGAGCGAGAGGGAAGAGAAGAGAGCCTCCGCCGCCGCCATCAACCACGTGGGGCTTTGCCCGGCGACCTCCTCTAGCGGCGGCGTAGGGGAGGAAGAGGATGGAGGTGCCCAGCAGCGGGGGCTAGGGTTTCCACCCGAGCCTCCCTAACGGGAGGGCGATGCCAGCTACTGGTTAGTTAGGATTAGCATACGTTTTGACCCATAATGAGGAATTTACTGTTTGGCAAAGTTGGCGAGAGCACCGGGGTTGGGATTGAGGGGTAGTATCATCGCATAGATCCCCCGTCTAGAAAGAAGGGACAAAAGGAAGATGCCAAGGAAATTGGAGATTACCGCCCCATTAGCCTCCCGCATAGCACTAGCAAGCTATTTGCCAATCTGCTGGGTAACAGGGTCAGAAGGAAGATGCCTGAGATCGTGGGTGCCAACCAGTCGGCATTCATCTCCGGTCGATCGTTGCACGACAACTTCCTCTTAGTTAGGCAAGTTGCGAGGAAGATTCATGCCTGCAAGATCCCTGAAGTATTCCTCAAGCTCGACATTTTGAAGGCCTTCGATTCCCTGTCTTGGCCATTCCTTTTTGAGGTGCTTCGTATCATTGGTTTCGGGCAGAAGTGGATTGCTTGGATTGCGGCCCTCCTCCGCACGGCAAACACCAAAGTGATAGTTAACGGAGTGCCAGGAAGGAGTTTTACTCATGCCAAAGGACTTAGACAAGGTGATCCGGTCTCACCCCTCCTATTTGCCATCGCCATGGATGTGTTGTCGAAGATCATCAGCAAAGCAGCGATGGAGGGAGTTATCAGCTCGTTCCCGGGGATTTCGGCCATGCAGCGCCTATCTATATATGTGGACGACGTCGCGCTCTTCGTCAGACCTTCGGCGGCTGATCTACAGTTCGTCAGACAAGTGCTACACATCTTTGGCCAGGCGTCAGGTCTTAGGGTGAACTATGGCAAGTCCTCGGCTATTCTTATCAGAGGAAGCGATGTGGATCGTCGGCGTGTGGCCGATATGCTCCACTGCCAGGAGGGAGCTTTCCCATGCAAATACTTGGGTCTGCAGCTCGCGATCAGGCAATTGACCCGTGCGGAGTGGCAACCAATGCTTGATCATGCCAAGCACTTCGTCCCTGCATGGCAACGAGGGCTCATCCAACGTCCTGACAGACTCATCCTTGTCAAATATGTGATAGCTGCCAGGCCGGTCCACCACTTCATGGTCACAGAGGCTCCAGATTGGGTCTTCGATGAGCTGGACAGATGGATGAGGGCCTTCTTCTGGAGGGGGAAGGAGAAGGTCAATGGAGGACAATGCCTCGTCGCGTGGAATTCTATCTGTCGTCCTACGGAGTATGGTGGTTTGGGAATCAAATCCCTCAAGCAACAAGCATTGGCGCTGAGAGTCCGTTGGGAGTGGCTGGGCCGCACAGACCAGAATAGACCATGGCAGGGTCTGCCCATGGTCACGGACTGCATGGCGAAGAGGGTCTTTGATAGCATGGTGTGCATCAAGGTAGGGGCGGGCAGCAGAGTATTGTTTTGGAGTGATCGATGGATTCTCGGGTTCGCTGCCATTGACATCACGCCGCTGATCTACGGTCTGGTTGATACACGCACCCGCAATCGACGCACGGTGGAGCAAGCACTTGACAACGATGCTTGGCTGCAAGACATCACGGGTGATCTTTCTTTTTCGGCACATCTGCAGCTCTTACATCTTGGTCAGGCAATTGCCATGGTCCCGAGAGACGCCCACTCGGACGATCTCTTCACATGGCCTGCGGATGCTTCTGGAGTCTACACGGCTCGCTCGGTATATCACAGACTGTGTCTCGGGATGGAGAAATCTTCCTTCACCGCTTGCGTTTGGCGGAGCTGGGCCCCCCTTAGATGCAAGATCTTCATGTGGCTGGCCATCCAACATCGCATTTGGACTTCGGATCGCCGGGCCAGGCACGGTTTGCAGGCCCTGCCATCGTCATGTTACACCTATCTCCAAGAGGAAGACAACGCTGAGCACATCCTCGTGCAATGCGTTTTTGCGAGGGAGGTCTGGTACTACGCCATCAATGAGTGCAACATGGATATCCCGGCGCCGGACGCTGGTAGCACGATGTTGGAGTGGTGGTTGCACGCGAGGAGGCAGTTTCATCGTGCCGAGCAACGCGGGTTTGATACTTTGGTCATGATCACGGCGTGGGCTCTCTGAAAGCAACGCAACGCGAGTCTTTGACAGGAGGCAGCAGATCGTGACGCCTACGCAGCTATGGCATCTTATTGTCGTTGACATTTTGGATCTCAAGAGAGCAGGGGTTGGAGTAGGAGGATTAGATCGTTTCGTGAGAGAGTAGCTTAGCGTGTTGTGTGGAGTCCGCTTGCAAGGATGTACGCATCCTTTGCTAGCCTCTTGTATATCACTTTCTTCCTTCTATAAAATTATGGTACGTCATTGGCGTACTCTCAAAAAAGAAAAAGAAAAAAGGGACGCATGAGTAATAATTTATTGTGCGAGCTTGTGATTTTATACTTTAATTGAGCTCAACATACGGATGCAACAGAGTTCCTGGCTTCCTTGTGTTGTTTCTCCTGTGAATTGGCCACACCTTCGTACACGTATGAATACATCTATTGCGTCTGAAACTCAAGAACAAAACTGAGCGACTTCCAAGTTCCAACCGGGCAGTTCTAGCTAGGCAAGCTCCATACAATTCCCAGTGTACGCTCTGGATGCTGCCTAATTCTTGGGACAACTGCAGTTCAAGTTTTACCGTGGCATCGGCATCCATTGTTCAGTCTATCGCAAAATATGCAAAAAAAAAAAAAGAAAGAAAGAGAGGAAAGCATTCAAGTCGCCGAGAATGACCAAAAGAGATGGATCAACCGAGTGCTTTTCATGATCGATCCAAAAGTAAAGACCACACAAAAGTAGTAAGTTGTAAGTTTCACACTACTACTGATGGCAAAAATGACAAATTTGACCTGCGGACTAAAAGAATTCATAAAGTGAACTGTTGACAGAAAAATTTCATCCGGCTAACCCTTTTGTGTAGCGCCTGACAGCTAGGCCCCACAGTAAACTGTGCAGCGTCTGACTGACAGGCACTGCACGTCTCGCCATCGTCGCACCCTGAAATGCCAAAAATTTGCTAAGTCAGAAACGCCTGCGAGCTAGGCGCTATACATAAAAAAAAAAATGAAATTTCATGAATTTTGAATTTTGCAATTGAAGGCCTCCATGAAGTTCGGCCTCCAAAAGCAATTTCCATGGAATGCACCAAATACCTATATTACCCGTCCCTTTTTTTCCAGACAAGTCATGCAAGCACAAGAGGAGTTAATTTGTAATCAAGGACAAATTAGTTACTCCCTCCATCACCGTTTAGAAGGCACAGTTAAATTTGCGTGTGTTTCCACAATAGACAAGGTTTAAGGCGCATTGCATTTATTTCTAGTAGCTAAGTAGTAGTACTCCGATATACTATTTCTATATGCATGCGTAGTGTGAATGCTATTTTTTAACCCATCTCACAACCAATAGATAACCACCTAGGTCCCAGAGAATTTCCAAGCGCGCCTTCTAAACCGTGACGGAGGGAGTAGTCGGTATAGTGCCACTTGTAAAGGCAAATTAGCAAACTATTCACAGTTCACGGGTGCGACGTCCCGGCCCGGGTGTTGGGCCGTGACAGCGGGTAAGGTACGTACGCAAAACCTGCAAATAAATTCTTTTTGAATGTTGGTAGTAGATCTACCAAATTCATTGATCAGGAGAAGAAGAGTTGGTCCAGTTTATAAGGAAAACCGGACCCAAAAACCATACAAACGGGGCCTTTCGGCAAACACCACACACATCCACATGAGCCACAGGTCCCTCTAACCGGATCCACCTCCAGAACGATGCTCCAAAGAGAGAACGCGACGCCGAATAGCGCCGCCATCGTTCGATCTAAACTAGATCAAGGGTTTCCCCCGGAGCACGTCAGGAAAGGCAAGGTGAGAGCAGCTACAACGAGGCCTCCAACGAGGGAGCGACGCCTGAAAGCGCCGCCATCGACGACTCCGGCCGCAACCGGAGTACGACTTTCGCCGGCCATCTCACCTGCATAGCCCGAACCTAGGATCCGATCAGCCTACACACCGAACCACTAGACCTGCCTCCACGGCCAACCGCACCTCCCCGGTAAGCTCGACGTGCTTCCAACCTAGCATCAGCGGCGCCCACTGGACGGAGGATGCAACCCCCAGCAGCGCCATTCATCTCCCATCAGAAGGATGCAACCAAACACGACGCCATTCGTCTCCTCGAGGATGCAACGCCTGCCGGCCATTCCTCTCCCGACGAAGGATGAAACAACTACAGGAGGCCATTCCTCTCCCTCCAGCCACCACCGTCTTGTCCTCCCACCCGAAGCAGCGTCGAGCTTATCGAACCACCATCGAGAGGATGCAACACCGAGCAAGGATGCCATTCATCTCCCACAACTTCTCCCGCGAAGAACCACACACACTCGCCGCCCCGGAACAGACTGCGGCCACTCAACACACCGCCAAACGCCGCCGAGCGCAAACCACAACCGCATCATGGCGCGAAACGCAGCCAGCAGTTGCGGACGACCAGCAAACTGACGAGCACCTTGACTTCCTCCACACGCGGTCAGCACGGCCGCGCTAGATTTGCGCCATCCGGCTGCACACCCCTCTCCACCTCGCGCTCCGGTGGCCGCGCCAGATCCGTGCCACCCGCGAAGACTTCACCACCCACCTGGCGGCGCCGCGCCAGATCCAGCGGCCAGCACCTTCCAGCGTCGCAGGGCGCACATCTAATAGATCCGCGCGGGCGCGCAGATCGAGAACCCGCCTGAAGCGTCGGCTGCCCACCTCGGCAATGGCGGCCTCTGTCGGCGCGCCGCGCCCGCGGCGAAAAAAACCCGCCGCCGCCTTCCTCGGGGCCGGGCCGGCTTAGCCGGCGAGCACCCTCTGGCGGCGGCGAGACGGGTGGAGGAGGGGAAGAAAGGTGGCGGCGCTAGGTTTTCGTTCCCCCGTTTCGCCCGAGCGAGGCGACGCGGGGGCCGGTGGCCGGGTAAAACTGCAAATAATAACACCATGCAGATCCATCATTCGGATCGATCGACCAGACGTGGTCCATGCATGCATCAATGCGTTTTGGCGCCACCGTTGAATGATGCATCCATGTGGAGCCTTTGACCCTCGAGCTAGGGCGCACGACAAAGGATCATTAACACCATTGATCAATCTCTGCACCGAACAAGCCCTGTCGTCGTGTGAGTTTAGAAGTTCATAGTACGAACATATCTAGTGGTGAACCAAGGATGCGCGTGTGCGTAACGTATACGGGTATGTATACTAGTACATTATATACATGCATACAAGATGCTTGACCGGAAAGGGAAAAAGAGACAGACTACAGGATGCGTACAAGACGTACCGTATGATTGAGGCCGTTACGATGGACGGATGGACCATTGTATATACTACGTTGTATATAATACTACTAACATATTTTGATGTGATTAATGAGGCACCCATGACGCTAGCATTCCATCTTGTTCGATGCAAAAATTAATTAAGGTCGGTCAATCATTAATCCAGAAATCTGTTTCCTTGATTGCCACTGATGAAGTTAGCCGTGTTTTTTCTGAAGTTCCGGTTATGGGTACCTGACAGTGGTGATTCACACTCCTTTGTTCAATGCATTATCTGGAGTGGTTGAAATTTTCATCTTGGATAAGAAGACATGATGTGGCCTTCTCGGATTGCTGTAGGCATTAATTCCTTCTTAGATTCAGGGGCGTAGCCATGCCCCAGGCTACCAGGGCCATGGCCTGAGGCGTGGCAGCTAATCTGTTTATTCTCTGTAGCAATTACTCCCTCCTTTCCGGTTTATAGGGCTTATCTTAAAATTTTAGTTTTTTCATTTTATAAGGCTCAATTTGGTTGTCCCCAATCACATGTTCAGATTTCAAAATGCATTAAATCATTGCATGCAACATGCAAGTATTAAGAGAAAATTGACAAATGCATGTAATTTATGCATGCATGCATTACAATTGATGCATTGGTAAACATACTTTTTTTTAAGAAAAACAAGAGCATTAATTGGATGCTTTTGTAAACTACAAAAAGTATTCCACCACTCACCATCTAACTTGGTTGGTGAGATTTTTAAATTGAGCCTTATAAACTGGAAAGGAGGGAGTAGAACACTATTTACACTATTAACTACTGTAGCTAGGCAGTTGGCCCCGAACGTGCTCCCAACCTGGCTACGGCTTTGCTTCGATTGTTGTAAGCATGAATTTTGCCATCCATTTGATCGGGATCTGATGTAAATCTGAAATAAGATTTATGTTGGGGTTATATTCGTGAAGTCACTAGTAAAAAAAATTTGCGGGGAAGTGAAGTCACTAGTAGGTGTTCACTGTTGGTTCTTGTGAATTTTCTTTGTCTTCTTTCTGCTCCGTGACACCGCGGCATATGTGTCCAGCTCCGGAAATGAGGCCGACAGGAATTCACAGCGTGGGATTCAGCGTTTTTTTTTTGTTTCCCGTTCCATTCCAAACTTGCAAAGCATTTCTCTACGTAGTAGCTCTGCTTGTTGTTGCATCACGACTAGGCCGGCTTTAATAATTTGCCCAAAGCGCCGGGACGGGCAGTAGAGGCTCGGCTCGGCTAGCTGCTGCTTTCGGTAAAGCAGCGTACAATGATCGGTGAGTAGTACGTATGCGAGAGATACTTTTGCCCCTCGAGTCAAGTACGGGCGTGAGAGAACGAGAAGGAGAGACGGACGAACCGAAATTTCCACTCAACCTCATCTGCACGCTTTTGGCGCGAAATGCTTTGGATGGGTGATATGGATGGCTGATTGGACGGTAAATCGATGGTTAAACCATGAACTAATGGAAAACATGTTTACCACGGCACGTATATAAACGGAGTCGTCCGCTATTTCCTTGTTCGTAGGTAAGGTTTGCCTGCTGGAGCGGTATGGTTTTTGTTCGATCCATCTGTGCATTTGCGGTCGCGCGAGGAATCCTTGAATCAGTGAGCCTGAATATGCAGCGTCACAGTGTGCACCTGTTTGTTTGGAGGACCGCATGCAGATGCAGTGCGTGCGTGGTCACCGTCTGTATCATGAGACAGTGTGGACACACAAACGAACTGCTGCTCCTTCTCGTTTGAATTTTGTTCTACCCATTTGAATGTAGGAGTAACAACTATGTATGTCAGCGCTAGCTGGTGGGTCATCTACTGATACTTGTGTGTTCACTGCAGAGACCACAATGCATGCATGCCACGCAACAGTTCACACGTCCTAGGCCATTGCCATTGCCGGACGCCCAACCAAGAAGGTACTACTACTCCGGCAGCAGCAACTTAAGGTTAAGGCTGCATCAACCTCGATTGCAGGCAGCATAAATGTTGCCGCAGCATCACCTCCCGTGCAAAGGCGCCTTCAATTCTCTTCTTTCTTTGATTTGATCCGCCTGCGCTTGGTCCAACTACGAGCCCTCATACGTTTGTCTCTTCCGCGGAGAATCTATAGGGAGCCACGAAATGAAGTGGTGGCAACTGTTCTGGTACGGCAATTGGCATGCATGCATGCACCTCCTCCATGGTGCTCCTTCAATTCGTCCCGTACATTGGGAGAAGCGAAGGCTTACACACACCTTGCCCCTTTATTTCTTCTTTTTTGGCCTCGCTCCTTCCCCTCTCATCCATTCATTCATTCATTCATGGTGAAGATCATGGCATAGCAGGATGGTACTTGTGCAGGAGCGTGATCCTCGGTGGATTCGGTTGCGCGGCACATGATGGGTGCCGGATGATCGCGAGCCTGAATCATGCGCCTTTTTTCGCCTCCGTCTCAGCTGATCGAATCGATCTCGGCGACGATGACAGTCACAGTCTCCGGTTAATCTATACAGAGTCTCACTTCCTTCTATGCAGGCGTGTCTTTCTGTAGCTACTGGTTAGTTAGGATTAGCATATGTTTTGACCCATAATAATGGCACTGTTCGGCAAAGTTGGCGAGACCACCGGGGTTGGGATTGAGGGGGTACTATCACCACAGGATCCTCTGCCTAGAAAGAAAGGAGACATGACTAATAATTTTAGTCATTTTACGGTGCATTCGGACGATATGGACCGTCCGTCGGAGCGAATTCGACGGTCCAAATCCGATGCAATAAGCTGATGTCACATGTATTATATCGGACCCCGAGGGGCATTTTCGGGAGAAAAAATATTTCAAACTGATCTAATTTTCCCTCCCAAATATTTCGAGGGTATTCTCGATACGAATTTCAGGGCTTTTTTGGGTTCGGTTTTTATCCAGTTCTTATTCCTCGTCGCTGCTAGGGTTTTATCCCGTTCTTATACCTCGTCGCGGCCCCTCCCTGCCCCGTCGCCGGCAGGATCTAGCCGCGTGTCGCGGCCCCTCCCTCCCTCGTCGCCGGCAGGATCTAGCCACGCGTCGCGGCCCCTCCCTCCCTCGTCGCCGGCAGGATCTAACTCCCTCGCGATCTCGCACCACCTTTTCAACGAACAGTAGAGAAGGCCCATCGCCCTCCACGCGCGGCGGCCGGCGAAGAGTCGGCGCCATCCCACCTCCAGTCCTCCATGCGGGTCCTCCAATTGGTTGTTAATTTGCGTCCTCTACATATCATTTCTCAGCCATGGCTACAGCTTTGATCCGCCATGCATTATGGATCATGTTACGAGGGACTAGATGAAGCCGCCGCCCGGCCTCGGCCAGCCAGCCCCATTCGTCCAGCCCGATTGCATGATCTACGAACATTCAATCATTGCATTCAACATGTATTCTTTCAATTTGGCTGATAGGTGAGATTTGGAGATCAATAGGGATGATAAGCTATTAATTTTAGAATGTACTATAAACAATTCATAGCTTATGTTGCTCAATATTTATGATGCTCGCTTCTTCTTGTGCAATTGCTGGACTGGGATCAACAGACTTGGCATGTGCTTTATATGAAAAATTAGATTCACATGGGATATCCACCTTTTCAAGATTGCTGTTAATTCTTATTATGATGTTTTAGCCTTGTTAAAGGGAGAGTAATGGTCCTCGCAAAAAGCAGAGAGAAAGGAATGAGCATTTCATTCTTCCATATGTTGCATTTCATTCTTCCGTGTTTAGTTATGTCCAACATTTGTTACATGCACACACTTGACAAGGTTAGTACAAGAGTAATTTTTCCTCTGTTTTGCAGGGCTATGACAGAACATGCTATGTGATTCCCTGAGGCAGGATGGATGTACCATGGCCACACCACTGTGCTCCTGAAGGTGATCGCTTCAATTCAGCGTTGCAGCACCTGCAGAGGCCCCCTATGGTACGTGCTTTACTTTTGTTATCCTATGCTCTATTTTTTTGGCTTTGCGGCTTGCCTACGAGACATAGCTGGGATTGCTATTTCTCTCGTTTGAAAATAGACATATCATAATCCACTATTCTTCTAGGGTTGCCCCAGGCACCATTACTGTCACATGGTACTAAAAAGCAAATATAGATTTCTACGAGATACCATAGAGAACAAATTTATTTGAAGCAAAATATAGTAACCAATATTATTGAAGTTTTACAACTTGACTCATGTGCAATGGACCAAGAACACGGCTAGGAAACCTTCTTCGGGACTAAAACCCAACCACACTCTACTCTATCGCTTTATGGCCAAGTGAACACTCCACACTGCTGGACTAACAGCTTGCATCTTCGTCGTCTTCAACCGCAGCTGCATCCGATAGCCTAGCATGTTACTGCTTGAACCTATTCCTGTACTTCATTTTGTTGTAGGGTGAATCGACAAGCACAACATGTAGCTCTTTTCTGAATTTCTCGATGTACGTCTGCATGCAAGGATATGTTAGTATCTTTCCTTTACCTTTAGAAAATGACAAAATTTTAGGTGTTACTCTACGTACTTCGTCATACTGCTTGCTCAGTTTTAGTCCCGTAAATAATTCGATGTTCTTCAGCATGTACAGTGCACAACAAAAACTGCAACATTTTATGTTGTTAGATCAGCATTTCACATATTAACAATCTAAAACAAAAACAAAAGCTAATATTTTTGACTGACGTTTCATCGGATTTTGGCACATTAATGTTTCGTACTGGCCATTGCGTCACGTTAATGTCTTCCCATGCATTGCTTTCTATCCCATTGACTCGCCTCGTTGCTCTCAGATGTGCTTCCATCCCACGTACCTGCGAGCCCAATGGGATGAGAAGTTGCCTACGACTAATACTAACATACGATGTCAAATCCTTTGTTATAATTAAATATGTTGAAATTCTCACCACGTTATGTACTTCTTTGGGTACCATACAGTGGAAAAGTGAATCAAGAACCTGAATCTCCTTCCTTCTGGGGTTTACGACCACAACTAACCAGTGGACGCCTTTGTTGTTCGTAGGTAGGAAAACCTGGATTGCACAGATAATTTGATCAACGTGTATAGTAATAAAAAAATCTGTTCAAAGTCAGGTTAAAATACCATATCATGTTTCAGGTAGCTGGTGCCTTGTGTTGTTTCAGGAATGCCTGCCAAAGCGTCCTCGTAGCACTCCTCTATCCTACCATCTCTTTCGAGCTTAGCGACGCCGGCCACCCTCTCAATGTAAACCAGTTGGCCGTCCCTTGTGTCAATTGGGTCATCATGACGCATGAGCTGGATCGCAGGATCAACCACCTACAACAATAATCAAGTTAATTGTATTGTACAAAAATGAAACTTCATAAACTAATTTATGAAATATCTTACTTCGTCACCCAACCATACGACTTCTTCAGATCCATCTTTTTGGGTGAGGCATTGCAAATGCTTCGATAGCACGACAATGTCATCAACTAAGACCATTTGTTTTTCATTATTTGTACTGTTGATCAGTGACGCCACGAAATCCTGTCGAACCACATCTAGCTGGTCCCTCTGGGTTTCAGTAACTTCTGACCTCTTTTTTAAGTTGCTAGAGCCGTTTTCCCTCTTTTTATTGTTCGTGTCCTCGGAATCATTTGTAGACTCTGATGGAGTCTTGTTTTTCCTTTTTTTTCTTCTCAGTATCATACGAAGCATACTCGTCATTCTTAAATAATTGCAATACCACATTTTTCTCTTTGCCCCCATGATTTGGTGGCCTCGATTCAACCACACTTACTTCTTGCTGCTTTCGAAAGGATTCATCATGGCAGTCATCATCTGCGAAGGCACGGGGCTCTTCGGGCACTCGCCATATGGCTCACATCCTTGCTGCTTTCGAAAGGATTCAACCACACTCTTCGGGCACGGGGCTCTTCATGGCAGTCATCATTCATCTGTCAGAAAAATCTGAATTTCTTTGTACAAGTAAACAAGGATGTGAGCCATATGTGTGTAAACTTTTAGGATGAAATTCGTTGAAATGCGACCTATACAAAAAAAGACAAAGTCATGGTCTAGAAGGATAAACAGTATCATGTGTAAAAAAGCCTAGATTTGGCTTTATTGCACAACCCTCATTTCAACGTATTTTGTCGTAAAAATTTACACACTTGTGCTTTATCTCCGTATTTTTCTAGATTTTTTTGAAGTGTAAAATTATGAATTTTCATGAATTTTGAATTTTTCATTTGAAGGCCTCCAAAAGCAATTTTCGTGAAATGCACCCACTATCTACTACTCCTTCCGTCCCATAATATAAGAACGTTTTTTACACTACACTAGTGTAAAAAAGTCCTTATATTATGGGATGGAGGGAGTATTCTAGTAGAAAAATGACCATTTGTCCCGGTTCATAAGGACCATTTGTCCCGGTTCCGGAACCGGGACTTAAGGGTCGGTACTAAAGTCCAATACCTTTAGTCCCAGTTCTTCTACGAACTGGGACAGATGGGGCTCCACGTGGCCGTTGCGGCTTGCCCAGGGAGGAGGGCCTTTTGTCCCGGTTGGTGGACTCGACACGCTAGCTAGTAAGCAAATGAAGGAAACCATTAAGTACACAAGATCGTCATGAACATATACAAAGAGAAGTGATCGCCCTCTCTTTATCCGAGAGATTGGTCGAACAACAAGTTTTCGTATATCTATCCGACGCTACTAGCTACATATATACAATATAAGATCTCTTACAATCCCTAACATCTGATGTCAAGTTCCACATGGTATTCTCCGTCTTTATCTATGACGTGGTCAAGAAAGAATCCCGCCAATTCCTCTTGAATTGCTTTTATGTGATCTTTTGCTAGGAGTTCATCCCGCGGCTGCCAAAGCTAATTTGAAGAAGGGGGTCAATACATATATATATGAATGAAACTAAACACAAATGATGGTAATAAAATAAAATTGTGAATATTATTGCTTACACATTCATAATCTTCTTTAGAGTAGCCCCGCTTAGAGGTCGTCGCGTTGTAGATGTACTTGCAAATGTAGTATCCACAAAAATTATTCCCGCCGTCCTGCCACAACCACTTTAAGAGAAATAGATGTCAATCAGACTGATAATCAAGCATTATAAATGGTATTGATGAAACTAGCTAGAATCAATGGGAGATGCGCGGAACTAGCTAGTAGTACTTACTTTCGGGTGTGTAAATCGCAGCTCCCCCGGCAGTCCCGGAGCTTCTGCGGTGAACACTTTCCAAACCCTACGAGACAAAGAAAATAATTACTTGATATCAGGAAATGAAGAAAGTTGCCGATATGGTGCGATAATGATCGATTGAACTTACTTCTGGAGGATTTCAGTCATGGCCGCATACTCCTTGGGATCTTTTCGTCTTGAGTTTAAGACGGTTACTAGTCCGTGCTCAAGCTTAATTAATCTCTAGGATAATAAAGTGGAAGCTGCGCATGCATGCATAACTCATCAATTACATTACTATAACCTCGAGTGATAAGGGAAACCGAATATGCACAAAATAGTAACACTCACTTGAAGTTGTAAGGAAAGAGTATTTTATCTTTGTTTTTGATTTTGAAGCAACGATTTTAGCAAGTTGGCCTCGGCTTCTTTGGCATCAAATTTAACCATCCATTTATCTATGAGAATTGTGTTAATGAACCCAATATCATAGATTTGTGCTTTTCTGCATTCGATGATCTTCAATCTGCATAATATAGTGAGGATAATTATATATACATGCAATGAAAGCGTTGAGCTATATATAGAGACTTAATATAGAAGTAGTACTTACAGACAGTAGCAAGTGACGATTATTTTATCGAGGGCGTTTTGATTGAAAAACTAGAAGAACTCCACAAATGGAACAGACAACGGATCAATTCCAACGAGGTCGTGCTCCTCTTTAACTCTCAACGTCAAAATATCCTTCCCAGACTTGCAGGTGTCCATGTACCACTTATGGAATCTTGAAGGAAATTAAATATGCCCTAGAGGCAATAATAAAGTTATTATTTATTTCCTTATTTCATGATAAATGTTTATTATTCTTGCTAGAATTGTATTAACCGGAAACTTAGTACATTTGTGGATACATAGACAAACAGAGTGTCACTAGTATGCCTTTACTTGACTAGCTCGATGAATCAAAGATGGCTAAGTTTCCTAGCCATAGACATGAGTTGTCATTTGATTAACGGGATCACATCATTAGAGAATGATGTGATTGACTTGACCCATTCCGTTTGCTTAGCACTTGATCGTTTAGTATATTGCTATTGCTTTCTTCATGACTTATAGATGTTCCTATGACTATGAGATTATGCAACTCCCGGATACTGGAGGAACACTTTGTGTGCTACGAAACGTCACAACATAACGGGTGATTATAAAGGTGCTCTACAGGTGTCTCCGATGATGGTACTTGTTGAGTTCGCATAGATTGAGATTAGGATTTGTCACACCGATTGTTGGAGAGGTATCTCTGGGCCCTCTTGGTAATGCACATCACTATAAGCCTTGCAAGCAATGTGACTAATGATTTAGTTGTGGGATGATGCGTTATGGAACGAGTAAAGAGACTTGCCGGTAACGAGATTGAACTAGGTATTGAGATACCGACGATCGAATCTCGGGCAAGTAACATACCGATGACAAAGGGAACAACGTATGTTGTTATGTGGTTTGACCGATAAAGATCTTCGTAGAATATCTGGGAGCCAATATGAACATCCAGGTTCCCCTATTGGTTATTGACCGAAGACGTGTCTCGGTCATGTCTACATAGTTCTCGAACCCGTAGGGTCCGCACACTTAATGTTCTGTGACGATTTGTATTATGAGTTATGTGATTTGATGACCAAAGTTTGTTCGGTGTCCCGGATGAGATTGGGGACATGACGAGGAGTCTCGAAATGGTCGAGATGTAAAGATCGATATATTGGAAGGCTATATTCGGATATCGGAAAGCATCCGAGTGATTCGGGTATTTTTCGAAGTACCGGAGAGTTACGGGAATTCGTATTGGGCCTTAATGGGCCATACGGGAAAGGAGAGAAAGGCCTCAAGGGTGGCCGCGCCCCTTCCCCATGGACTGGTCAGAACTAGACTAGGGAAAGAGGGCTCCCCCTTCCTTCCTTCTCCTTCTCCCTTCCCTTTTTCCTACTCCATGTGGGAGGTGGAATCCTATTAGGACTCCACACTTTGGGCGTGCCCTATGAAGTCCGGCCTCCTCCTCCATCCATCCTTTATATACGTGGCCAGGGGGCAACCCATAGACACACAAGTTGATCATTGATCTCTTAGCCGTGTGCGGTGCCCCCCTCCATCATAATCCACCTTGGTCATATCGGCAGTGCTTAGGCGAAACCCTGCGCTGGTAGCTTCATCATCACCGTCATCACGCCGTCCTGCTGACGAAGCTCTCCCTCGACACTCTACTGGATCGTGAGTTCGTGGGACGTCACCGAGCCGAACGTGTGCAGATCACGGAGGTGCCGTACTTTCTTTGCTAGGATCGGTCGATCGTGAAGACGTACGACTACTTCAACCGCGTTATCATAACGCTTCCGCTTACAGTCTATGAGGGTACGTCGACAACACTCTCCCCTCTTGTTGTTATGCATCACCATGATCTTACGTGTGCGTAGATTGTTTTTTGAAATTACTACGTTCCCCAACAGTGGCATCCGAGCCAGGTCTATGCGTAGATGTTATATGCACGAGTAGAACACAACTGAGTTGTGGGCGATAATAGTCATACTGCTTACCAGCATGTCATACTTTGATTCGGCGGTATTGTTGGATGAAGTGGTCCGGACCGACATTACGCGTACGCTTACGCGAGACTGGTTCTACCGACGTGCTTCGCACATAGGTGGCTGGCGGGTGTCAGTTTCTTTAACTTTAGCTAAATCGAGTGTGACTACGCCCGGTCCTTGTTGAAGGTTAAAATAGCACATACTTGACGAAAAATCGTTGTGGTTTTGATGCGTAGGTAAGAACGGTTCTTGCTAAACCCGTAGCAGCCACGTAAATTTTGCAACAACAAAGTAGATGACGTCTAACTTGTTTTTGCAGGGCTTGTTGTGATGTGATATGGTCAAGATGTGATGAGATATAAGTTGTTGTATGAGATGATCATATTTTGTTGAAGTTATCAGCAACTGGCAGAAGCCTTATGGTTGTCTCTTTATTGCATAAGATGCAAGCACCAAATAATTGCTTTACTTTAGCGCTATGTGATAGCAATAGTTGCACGAGCAATAGTTGGCGAGACGACCTTGTGACGACACGTTGATAGAGATCAAGATGATGAAGATCATGGTATCATGCAGGTGACGATAGGGATCATGACGGTACTTTGGAGATGGAGATCAAAGGCGCAAGATGATCATGGCCATATCATGTCATATATTTTGATTGCATGTGATGTTTATCTTTTATACATCTTATTTTTCTTAGTTCGGCGGTAGCTTTATAAGATGATCCCTTACTAAAATTTTAAGATATAAGTGTTCTCCCTGAGTATGCCTTTATTGCGGCAGTTCTTCGTCTTTGAGACACCACGTGATGATCGGGTGTGATAAGCTCTACGTTCACATACAACTGGTGCAAACCAGTTTTGCACACGCAGAATACTCGGGCTAAACTTGACGAGCCTAGTGAAGGAAATATGCCCTAGAGGCAATAATAAAGTTATTATTTATTTCCTTATTTCATGATAAATTTTTATTATTCATGATAGAATTGTATTAATCGGAAACATAATACTTGTGTGAATACATAGACAAACAGAGTGTCACTATTATGCCTCTACTTGACTAGCTCGTTGATCAAAGATGGTTATGTTTCCTAGCCATAGACATGAGTTGTCATTTGATTAACGGGATAACATCATTAGGAGAATGATGTGATTGACTTGAACCATTCCATTAGCTTAGCACACGATCGTTTAGTATGTTGCTATTGCTTTCTTCATGACTTATACATGTTCCTATGACTATGAGATTATGCAATTCCCGTTTACCGGAGGAACACTTTGTGTGCTAACCAACGTCACAACGTAACTGGGTGATTATAAAGGTGCTCTACTGGTGTCTCCAAAGGTACTTGTTGGGTTGGCGTATTTCGAGATTAGGATTTGTCACTCCGATTGTCGGAGAGGTATCTCTAGGCCCTCTCGGTAATGCACATCACTTAAGCCTTGCAAGCATTGCAACTAATGAGTTAGTTGCGGGATGATGTATTACGGAACGAGTAAAGAGACTTGCTGATAACGAGATTGAACTAGGTATTGAGATACCGACGATCGAGTCTCGGGCAAGTAACAAACCGATGACAAAGGGAACAGCGTATCTTGTTATGCGGTCTGACCGATAAAGATCTTCGTAGAATATGTGGGAGCCAATATGAGCATCCAGGTTCCGTTATTGGTTATTGACCTGAGACGTGTCTCGGTCATGTTTACATAGTTCTCGAACCCGTAGGGTCCGCACGCTTAACGTTTCGATGACAGTTATATTATGAGTTTATATGTTTTGATGTACCGAAGGTTGTTCGGAGTCCCGGATGTGATCACGGACATAACGAGGAGTCTCGAAATGGTCGAGACATGAAGATTGATATATTGGAAGCCTATATTTGGATATCGGAAGTGTTCCGGGTGAAATCAGGATTTTACCGGAGTACCGGAAGGTTACCGGAACCCCCCGGGGGCTTAATGGGCCATAGTGGGCCTTGTGGAGAAGAGGAGAGGCGGCCAAGGCAGGGCCGCGCGGCCCTCCCCCCTAGTCCGAATAGGACAAGGAGAGGGGGGCGGCGCCCCCCCCCCTTTTCCTTCCTCTCTCCCTCCTCTTCCCCCCTCCACTCCTAAGGCCAACTCCACCGCACGACCCTATCCTTTCCACCCCCGTCCGTTTGGGGTAAAAGGGACAAAAGAGAAGGCCCAGCGCGCGGCCTCAAACGGACAAATGTCCGGATTCCGTCTGTTCGACCCATCACCGGCCCAAAGTTGCGCTTCGGTTTGGGGTGAAACGGACCGCGGACGGCCAGCGACAAGACGCCGCTTGTCCCCCAGCTGCCCGCTGTCGGGACACTACCGATCCCTCCGCTCCCAACGCTTCACCCTTTCTCCCGCCCGCCCGCCGCCCGGCTCGCCCCTATTCTCCGGCCGCCTCCTCACCGCGCAGCCCCCCTGCCGTCCATACCAAACCACGTCTCGACATGGCCGCCACCACGCCCGCGCTTTCGCCGTAGTTTTGGTCGTCTATCGGGGGAGGTTTGGCCGTCGCCGTCCTTGGCGGTGGCGGAGGGTACACGATCGCGGCGGACGGACGCACGGAGGCGAGGCAGATTCAAGGAGAGCTCAGGCGGCGGTGGCGGCCGGCAACCACCCTGCTGCGTCGAGGTGATCATCGCGACCTCTTCGCCACCATGACCGCAAGGTGTTCGACCTTTGCCATCAAAGGTATGGACGGTGGAGCGAGTTTTTCTTTCATCACTTCCTTTGTTCATCGGACGATTCTGCCGTCGGATGATGAAGATCTTGTGGTGGCTGCACTGGTCGTTCACGACCATATTCAACGGCAGCTTCCTCGATGCAGAGGTCACTCCTGGCGTGCTCCCAACCTGAACCGCAGCGGGGAGAGGCCACGCCTGCTCTATGCCGATTACTTTGCCAACACCCCGCTCTTCAAGCCGGATAAATTCCGTCGCCGTTTTCGTATGGCAAGGCATGTGTTTAATCGTATCCGAGAGGGAGTAGTTTCTCATGACCCATACTTCGAGTGCAAGACGGATGCCCTTGGCAAGCTTGGATTCTCCTCTTACCCGAAATGCACCGCGGCCATCCGCATGCTTGCATATGGTATTCCAGGCGATCTGGTGGACGAGTATGTGCGTATGAGTGAGACAACATGTCGATGTCAATGTACAAGTTTTGCCGGGCTGTGATTGAGGTGTTTGGCCCAGAGTACTTGAGGCAGCCAAGCGCCACGATCTGAGAGATTGTTGGCGACCAACGCAGCTAGAGACTTTCGGGCATGCTTGGCATCATAGATTGTAGGCATTGGGGTGGAAGAACTGTCCATTTGCTTGGCGGGGCGATACAAGGGCATGTTAGCGGGTGTACTGTCATATTAGAAGCGGTGGCATCACAAGATGTTTGGATATGGCATTCTTTCTTGGTATGGCAGGTTCTCACAATGATATCAACGTCTTTGCAGCGTTCTCCGGTCTTCGCGAGGCTTGCGAAGGCCACTCCCCACTGTCAACTTTGAGATCAACGGCCATCGGTACAACAAGGGATCCTATCTAGCGGATGGTATATATCCTCGATGGTCAACTTTTGTGAAGACAATCTCGAAACCCCAAGGTGAGAAGAGAAAGAGATTTGCCCAAATGCAAGAGAGTGCTAGAAAGGATGTGGAGCGTGCTTTTGGTGTGCTTCAATCCGGTGGGGTATCGTTGAAACCCTGCCTTTGTCATGGGATGAAAGGAAGCTTCGGAGGTGATGATCGCCTTGTGTGATCATGCACAACATGATCGTCGAGGACGAGCGTGACGAGAGTATCTTCGACCAAGGATTTGATTATCAAGGTGAAAATATTGAGCCCCTGCACCAAGACCCGGCCACATTTGAACAGTTTGTCCAATTCCACCGTGAGATGCGTGATTGGCACACTCATTTGAATCTTCAAAATTACTTGGTTGAGCACGTCTGGGATCACATTGGCAACCAATAGATGTATTGGTTCATTTTATGTTCGTTGAAGACAATTTCGATTTGGTTGTAAAACTATTTTATTAGAGACAATTTCGATTGGGTTGTAAAACTATTTTTATTTTCAGACAATTAATATTTGGACGTGCAAACTAGTTTTCATATGAATATATGGGCATTTTTGGCCCTGACGGACAGGATGGGTCAAATGGATGCGGCCGCGCGCTGGGCACACGGCCACCGCATCCCAGGACAGGCCCGGGCACGACCCCAAATCCCTACCCAAACGGACAGAATCCGGACAAAACGGACGTCCATTTGGGGTCGCGCGGTGGAGTTGGCCTAATCCAACAAGGAAAAGGGAGGGAGTCCTACTCCCGGTAGGAGTAGGCTCCTCCTGGCGCGCCCCTCCTGGCCAGCCGCACCTCCCCCCCTTGCTCCTTTATATACGGGGGCAGGGGGGCACCCTAGAGACACAATAATTGATCGTTTGATCTTTTAGCCGTGTGCGGTGCCCCCCTCCACCATAGTCCTCCTCGATAATACTGTAGCGGTGCTTAGGAGAAGCCCTGTGTTGGTAGAACATCATCATCGTCACCACGTCGTCGTGCTGAGAAACTCTCCCTCAACACTCGGCTGGATCGGAGTTCGAGGGACGTCATCGGGTTGAACGTGTGCTGAACTCGGAGGTGCCATGCGTTCGGTACTTGATCGGTCGAATCATGAAGACGTACGACTACATCAACCGCGTTGTGCTGACACTTCTGCTTTCGGTCTACGAGGGTACGTGGACAACACTCTCCCCTCTCGTTGCTATGCATCACCATGATCTTGTGTGTGCGTAGGAAATTTTTTGAAATTACTACGTTCCCCAACAGCGGCATCCGAGCCTGGTTTTATGCGTAGATGTCATATGCACAAGTAGAACACAAGTGAGTTGTGGGCGATACAAGTCATACTGCTTACCAGCATGTCATACTTTGGTTCGGCGGTATTGTTGGATGAAGCAGCCCGGACCGACATTACGCGTACGCTTATGTGAGACTGGTTCTACCGACGTGCTTTGCACATAGGTGGCTGGCGGGTGTCAGTTTCTCCAATTTTAGTTGAACCGAGTGTGGCTACGCCCGGTCCTTGAGAAGGTTAAAACAACACTAACTTGACAAACTATCGTTGTGGTTTTGATGCGTAGGTAAGAACGGTTCTTGCTCAGCCCGTAGCAGCCACGTAAAACTTGCAACAACAAAGTAGAGGACGTCTAACTTGCTTTTGCAGGGCATGTTGTGATGTGATATGGTCAAGACATGATGCTATATTTTATTGTATGAGATGATCATGTTTTGTAACCGAGTTATCGGCAACTGGCAGGAGCCATATGGTTGTCGCTTTATTGTATGCAATGCAATCGCCCTGTAATGCTTTACTTTATCACTAAGCGGTAGCGATAGTAGTAGAAGCATAAAATTGGCGAGACGACAACAATGCTACGATGGAGATCAAGGTGTCACGCCGGTGACGATGGTGATCATGACGGTGCTTCGGAGATGGAGATCACAAGCACAAGATGATGATGGCCATATCATATCACTTATATTGATTGCATGTGATGTTTATCTTTTATGCATCTTATCTTGCTTTGATTGACAGTAGCATTATAAGATGATCTCTCACTAAATTATCAAGGTATAAGTGTTCTCCCGAGTATGCACCGTTATGTAAGTTCTTCGTCTTTGAGACACCACGTGATGATCGGTGTGATAGGCTCTACGTTCAAATACAACGGGTGCAAGACAGTTGCACACGCGGAATACTCAGGTTAAACTTGACGAGCCTAGCATATAACAGATATGGCCTCGGAACACTGAGACCGAAAGGTCGAGCATGAATCATATAGTAGATATGATCAACATAGTGATGTTCACCAATGAAACTACTCCATCTCACGTGATGATCGGACATGGTTTAGTTGATTTGGATCACGTGATCACTTAGAGGATTAGAGGGATGTCTATCTAAGTGGGAGTTCTTAAGTAATATGATTAATTGAACTTAAATTTATCATGAACTTAGTCCTGGTAGTATTAGCATATCTATGTTGTAGATCAATAGCTCGCGTTTAGCTCCCCTATTTTATTTTGATATGTTCCTAGAGAAAACTAAGTTGAAAAATGTTAGTAGCAATGATGCGGATTGGTTCCGTGATCTGAGGGTTATCCTTATTGCTGCAAAGAAGAATTATGTCCTTGATGCACCACTAGGTGACAGACCTACTGCAGGAGCATATGCAGACGTTATGAACGTTTGGCTAGCCCAATATGATGACTACTTGATAGTTTAGTGCACCATGCTTAACGGCTTAGAATCGGGACTTCAAAGACGTTTTGAACGTCATGGACCATATGAGATGTTCCAGGAGTTGAAGTTAATATTTCAAGCAAATACCCGAGTTGAGAGATATGAAGTCTCCAACAAGTTCTATAGCTAAAAGATGGAGGAGAATAGCTCAAGCAGTGAGCATGTGCTCAGATTGTCTGGGTACTACAATCGCTTGAATCAAGTGGGAGTTAATCTTCCAGATAAAATAGTGATTGATAGAATTCTCTAGTCACCATCACCAAGTTAGTAGAACTTCGTGATGAACTATAGTATGCAAGGGATGACGAAAACGATTCCCGAGCTTTTCATGATGATGAAATCGATGAAGGTAAAAATCAAGAAAGAGCATCAAGTGTTGATGATTAACAAGACCACTAGTTTCAAGAAAAGGGGCGAGGGGAAGAAGGGGAACTTCAAGAAGAACGGCAAGCAAGTTGCTGCTCGAGTGAAGAAGCCCAAGTCTGGACCTAAGCCTTAGACTAAGTGCATCTACTGCAAAGGGACTGGTCACTGGAAGCGGAACTACCCCAAGTAATTGGCGGATAAGAAGGATGGCAAAGTGAACATAAGTATATTTGATACACATGTTATTGATGTATACTTTACTAGTGTTTATAGCAACCCCTCGGTATTTGATACTGGTTAAGTTTCTAAAAGTAGAAACTCAAAACGGGAGTTGCATAATGAACAGAAACTAGTTAAGGATGAAGTGACGATGTGTATTGGAAGTGATTCCAAGATTGATATGATCATCATCGCACACTCCCTATACTTTCGGGATTAGTGTTGAACCTAAATAAGTGTTATTTGGTGTTTGCGTTGAGCATGAATATGATTTGATCATGTTTATTGCAATATGGTTATTCATTTAAGTTAGAGAATAATTGTTGTTATGTTTACATGAATAAGACCTTATATGGTTACACACCCAATGAAAATGGTTCGTTGGATCTCGATCATAGTGATACACATATTCATAATATTGAAGCCAAAATATGCAAAGTTAATAATGATAGTGCAACTTATTTGTGGCACCGCCGTTTAGGTCATATCGGTGTAAAGCGCATGAAGGAACTCCATGCTAATGGACTTTTTGGAACCACTTGATTATGAATCACTTGGTACTTGCGAACCGTGCCTCATGGGCAAGATGACTAAAACGCCGTTCTCCGGAACTATGGAGAGAGCAACAGATTTGTTGGAAGTCATACATACAGATGTATGTGGTCCGATTAATGTTGAAGCTCGTGGCGGATATCGTTATTTTCTCACCTTCACAGATGATTTGAGCATATATGGGTATATCTACTTGATGAAACATAAAGTCTGAAACATTTGAAAAGTTCATATAATTTTAGAGTGAAGTGGAAAATCATCGTAACTAGAAAATAAAGTTTCTACAATCTGATCATGGAGGAGAATATTTGAGTTACGAGTTTGATCTCCATTTGAAACAATGCGGAATAGTTTCGCAACTCACGCCACCTGGAACACCACATCGTAATGGTGTGTCCGGACGTCATAACCATACTTCATTAGATATGGTGCGATCTATGATGTTCCTTACCAATCTACCACTATCGTTTTGGGGTTATGCATTAGAGACAGCCGCATTCACGTTAAAAAAGGGCACCATCTAAATCCGTTGAGATGACACCTTATGAACTGTGGTTTAGCAAGAAACCAAAGTTTTCGTTTCTTAAAGTTTGGGGTTGCGATGCTTATGTGAAAAAGTTTCAACATGATAAGCTTGAACCCAAATCGGAGAAATGTGTCTTCATAGGATACCCAAAAGAGACTGTTGGGTACACCTTCTATCACAGATCCGAAGGCAAGACTTGTGTTGCTAAATTTGGAATCTTTCTAGAGAAGGAGTTTCTCTCGAAAGAAGTGAGTGGGAGGAAAGTTGAACTTGATGAGGTAACTGTACCTGCTCCCTTATTGGAAAGTAGTTCATCACAGAAATCTGTTCCTGTGACTCCTACACCAACTAATGAGGAAGCTAATGATGATGATCATGTAACTTCAGATCAAGTTACTACCGAACCTCGTAGGTCTACCAGAGTGAGATCCGCACCAGAGTGGTATGGTAATCCTGTTCTGGAGGTCATGTTACTTGACCATGACGAACCTATGAACTATGAGGAAGCGATGATGATCCTAGATTCCGCGAAATGGCTTGAGGCCATGAAATCAGAGATGGGATCCATGTATGAGAACAAAGTATGGACTTTGATTGACTTGCCCAATGATCGGCGAGCCATTGAGATTAAACAGATTTTCAAGAGGAAGACGGACGCTGATAGTAGTGTTACTATCAATAAAGCTAGAATTGTCACAAAAGGTTTTCGACAAGTTCAAGGTGTTGACTACGATGAGAGTTTCTCACTCGTATCTATGCTTAAGTCTGTCCGAATCGTGTTAGCAATTGCGGCATTTTATGAAATCTGGCAAATGGATAAAACAAAACTGCATTCCTTAATGGATTTATTAAAGAAGAGTTGTATATGATGCAACCAGAAGGTTTTGTCGATCCTAAAGGTGTTAACAAAACGTGCAAGCTCTAGCGATCCATCTATGGACTGGTGCAAGCATCTCGGAGTTGGAATATACGCTTTGATGAGTTGATCAAAGCATATAGTTTTATACAGACTTGCGGTGAAGCCTGTATTTACAAGAAAGTGAGTGGGAGCACTACAACATTTTTGATAAGTATATGTGAATGACATATTGTGGATCGGAAATAATGTAGAATTATTCTGCAAAGCATAAAGGAGTGTTTGAAAGGAGTTTTTCAAAGAAAGACCTCAGTGAAGCTGCTTACATATTGAGCATCAAGATCTATAGAGATAGATCAAAACACTTGATAAGTTTTTTCAATGAGTACATACCTTGACAAGATTTTGAAGTAGTTCAAAATGGAACAGTCAAAGAAAGAGTTCTTTCCTGTGTTACAAGGTGAGATATTGAGTAAGACTCAAAGCCCGACCACGACAGAAGATAGAAAGAGAATGAAACTCATTCCCTATGCCTCAGCCATAGGTTATATAAAGTATGCCATGCTATGTACCAGATCTATTGTATACCCTACAGTGATTTTGGCAAGGGAGTACAATAGTGATCTAGGAGTAGATCACTGGACATCGGTCAAAATTATCCTTAGTGGAATAAGGATATGTTTCTCGATTATGGAGGTGACAAAAGGTTCGTCGTAAAAGGGTTACGTCGATACAAGTTTTGACACTGATCCAGATGACTCTAAGTCTTCATCTGGATACATATTGAAAGTGGGAGCAATTAGCTAAAGTAGTTCCGTGCAGAGCATTGTAGACATAGAAATTTGCAAAATACATACGGATCTGAATATGGCAGACCCGTTGACTAAACTTCTCTCACAAGGAAAACATGATCACACCTTAGTACTCTTTGGCTGTTAATCACATAGCGATGTGAACTAGATTATTGACTCTAGTAAAGCCTTTGAGTGTTGGTCAAATAACGATGTGAACTATGGGTGTTAATCACATGGTGATGTGAACTATTGGTGTTAAATCACATGGCGATGTGAACTAGATTATTGACTCTAGTGCAAGTGGGAGACTGAAGGAAATATGCCCTAGAGGCAATAATAAAGTCATTATTTATTTCCTTATTTCATGATAAATGTTTATTATTCATGCTAGAATTGTATTAACCGGAAACTTAGTACATGTGTGGATACATAGACAAACAGAGTGTCACTAGTATGCCTCTGCTCGACTAGCTCGTTGAATCAAAGATGGTTAAGTTTCCTAGCCATAGACATGAGTTCTCATTTGATTAACGGGATCACATCATTAGAGAATGATGTGTTTGACTTGTTCCATTCCGTTATCTTACCACTTGATCGTTTAGTATGTTGCTATTGCTTTCTTCATGACTTATAAATGTTCCTATGACTATGAGATTATGCAACTCCCGGATACTGGAGGAACACTTTGTGTGCTACCAAACGTCACAACATAACTGGGTGATTATAAAGGTGCTCTACAGGTGTCTCCGATGGTACTTGTGTTTGAAATATGCCCTAGAGGCAATAATAAATTAGTTATTATTATTATATTTCCTTGTTCATGATAATCGTTTGTTATCCATGCTATAATTGTATTGAAAGGAAACTCAGGTACATGTGTGGATACATAGACAACACCATGTCCCTAGTAAGCCTCTAGTGCACTAGATCGTTGATCAATAGATGGTTACGGTTTCCTGACCATGGACATTAGATGTCGTTGATAACGGGATCACATCATTAGGAGAATGATGTGATGGACAAGACCCAATCCTAAGCCTAGCACAAAGATCGTAGTTTGTATGCTAAAGCTTTTCTAATGTCAAGTATCATTTCCTTAGACCATGAGATTGTGAAATTCCCGGATACCGTAGGAATGCTTTGGGTGTACCAAACGTCACAACGTAAATGGGTGGCTATAAAGGTGCACTACAGGTATCTCCGAAAGTGTTTGTTGGGTTGGCACGAATCGAGACTGGGATTTGTCACTCCGGTAAACGGAGAGGTATCTCTAGGCCCACTCGGTAGGACATCATCATAATGTGCACAATGTGACCAAGGGGTTGATCACGGGATGATGTGTTACGGAACGAGTAACGAGACTTGCTGGTAACGAGATTGAACAAGGTATCGGTATACCGACGATCGAATCTCGGGCAAGTATAATACCGCTAGACAAAGGGAATTGTATACGGGATGGATTGAGTCCTTGACATCGTGGTTCATCCGATGAGATCATCGTGGAACATGTGGGAGCCAACATGGGTATCCAGATCCCGCTGTTGGTTATTGACCGGAGAACGTCTCGGTCATGTCTGCATGATTCCCGAACCCGTAGGGTCTACACACTTAAGGTTCGATGACGCTAGGGTTATAAAGGAAGTTTGTATGTGGTTACCGAATGTTGTTCGGAGTCCCCGATGAGATCCCGGACGTCACGAGGAGTTCCGGAATGGTCCGGAGGTAAAGATTTATATATAGGAAGTCTTATTTTGGTCGCGGAAAAGTTTCGCGTTATCGGTATTGTGGGAGTGCCGAAGGGGTCCGGGGTCCACCGGGGGTCCACCTGCCCCGGGGGGCCACATGGGCTGTAGGGGGTGCGCCTTGGCCTATATGGGCCAAGGGCACCAGCCCCAAGAGGCCCATGCGCCAAGATATAAGAAAAAGGGGAGAGTCCTAAAGGGGGAAGGCACCTCCGAGGTGCCTTGGGGAGGATGGACTCCTCCCCCCTCTTGGCCGCACCCCTTCCTTGGAGGAAGGGGCAAGGCTGCACCCTCTCCCCCTTTCTTGGACCTATATAAAGGGAGGGAAGGGAGGGGTGGCCGGACCTGAAGCCCTGGCGCCTCCCTCCCTCCCGTGACACCTCCTCCTCTCCCGCAGGTGCTTGGCGAAGCCCTGCAGGATTGCCACGCTCCTCCACCACCACCACGCCGTTGTGCTGCTGCTGGATGGAGTCTTCCTCAACCTCTCCCTCTCTCCTTGTTGGATCAAGGCATGGGAGATGTCACCGGGCTGTACGTGTGTTGAACGCTGAGGTGCCGTCCGTTCGGCACTAGGATCTCCGGTGATTTGGATCACGACGAGTACGACTCCTTCAACCCTGTTCTCTTGAACGCTTCTGCTTAGCGATCTACAAGGGTATGTAGATGCACTCTCCTTCCCCTCGTTGCTGGTTTCTCCATAGATAGATCTTGGTGATACGTAGGAAAATTTTGAATTTCTGCTACGTTCCCCAACAGTGGCGTCATGAGCTAGGTCTATTGCGTAGATTCTTTGCATGAGTAGAACACAAAGTAGTTGCGGGCGTTGATTTTGTTCAATATGCTTACCGTTACTAGTCCAATCTTGTTTCGACGGTATTGTGGGATGAAGCGGCCCGGACCGACCTTACACGTACACTTACGTGAGACATGAGTTCCACCGAATCGACATGCACTTGGTGCATAAGGTGGCTAGCGGGTGCCAGTCTCTCCCACTTTAGTCGGAACGGATTCGATGAAAAGGGTCCTTATGAAGGGTAAATAGCAATTGGCATATCACGTTGTGGTTTTGCGTAGGTAAGAAACTGTCACGCCCAATATGCGACCCTATCCAAAAGGAACTTGAAGGTCCCACCAAGGATAGACCCGCATATTGAAACGCTTTTGCAAGGTGGATATCATTACATCAACATTACATAATAGATGGGGATACATACATAAGGCACAAATGCCACAAGAATACATCAACATCATATACAAGATCAACATCCGACTACGGATGAAACATAAACAGAAACTCAAACAATATCCACCCTGCTAGCCCAGGCTGCCGACACGAACCTATCCCCGATCAAGAAGAAGCGAAGAAGAACTCCAAACAAGCAAACATCGCTCTCGCGTCATTATCATCGCAAACCTGTACCTGCAACTGGTGGTGTAGTAATCTATGAGCCACGAGGACTCAGCAATCCCATTACCATGGGTATCAAGACTAGCAAAGCTTAATGGGAAAGGACGGGGTAAAGTGGTGAGGTTGCAGCAGCGACTAAGCATATATGGTGGCTAACTTACGCAAATGAGAGCGAGAAGAGAAACAAAGGAACGGTCGTCAACTAGTAATGATCAAGAAGTGATCCTGAACTCCTACTTACGTCAGACTTCACCCAGAAACCGTGTTCTCCTCTCGATCAACCCCGAAAAGAGACACTCACGGTTACGCACACGGTTGGTGTATTTTAGAAGAGTTTGCTTCAGGTTTACTACAACCGGATATTAACAAATTCCGTCGCCACATAACATGGGCACGGCTCTCGAAAGTTTATACCTGCAGGGTGTCCCAACTTAGCCCATGATAAGCTCTCGCGATCAACGAAGGATATTCCTTCTCCCGGAAGACCCGATCAGTCTCGGAATCCCGGCTACAAGACATTTCGACAACAATAAGACAAGACCAGCAAGACCTCCCGGCGTGCCGACATCCTGATAGTAGCCGGCAGTATCTCGTCTCGAGCCACGACCGGATAAGCTAAGCGTCAGTGGTACCGGCGTAACCCAAGTTGCCAAGGGATGGTCCCATACGGTGCTCTAGTTTGGACCAACGCTTAGACAAGCACGGCCGGGGGGTAAATAAAGATGACCCTCGGGATCGCGACTCCCAAGGGAAAAAAGGCTAGGTGAGGCAAATGTAAAACCAATGTTGGGCCTTCTTTGGAAAAGTCTTATTCAAAGCGAACTGTCAAGGGGTCCCATAAATCACCCGACGCGTTAGGGGCGCAAAATCCGGGAACATAATACCGATATGGCGGAAACTAGGGCGGCAAGAGTGGAACAAAACACCAGGCATAAGGCCGAGCCTTCCACCCTTTACCAAGTATATAGATGCATTAATAATATAAGGAATATTGTGATATCCCAACAAGTAAACATGTTCCAACAAGGAACAACATCTCCATGTTCCAACAAGGAACAAACTTCATCTTCACCTGCAACTAACAACGCTATAAGAGGGGCTGAGCAAAGCGGTAACATAGCCAAACAACGGTTTGCTAGGAAGGGTGCAAAAGGTTAGAGGCTGACATGGCAATTTGGGATGGCTTGAGGAACAAGTGATAGGTAGCGCAGCATAGCGATAGAACGAAACAACTAGCATAGCAATGATAGTAGTGAGATCCAGGGTAGCGGTCATCTTGCCTGAAATCCTGCAAGGAAGAAGAACGAGTCCATGAAGAAGACGAACGGATGAAGCCGAACCAAGCGTAGACGAACGAATCCTTACGATCGCAACGAAACGGGAACTAACAAGAAGAAGCACACAACATAGTAAACACACCACACATGAACAAGACATGATGCTCAACCAAGCATGATGCATTACAAGCTACATGAAGATACTCATGGCAAGAGATGATGCAAACAGGAGCAACACATCAAGGCAAGTTTAAATGAGGCCGGAAACAACATAGAACAATTCCGGTAAGTCCTCATATGCAAATTTCGAAATTGGTCCAGATCTGAATAAACCTTATGTTCAAATTGTTAAAAAGCAAGTTAAGATGCACCACGATGATCTACACGAAATTCTAGTCAAGTTACATATAAAGTTCATTAGATTCGGAGCTACGGTCTAGAAGATATGAGCAAAACAAGTTAAGCATGGCATTGATGCAAAATGCATACAAACATCAAGCAAACACCTCAAAACAAGGATGCAACATGATAATATGAAACTACATGCAAAATCAAGCAAGTTTCATATAGAGCACACTCAAAACGGAGCAACGGTTCAACACATACACCATATACAAGTCATGACAACAATATGTCCAAAACAGCAACTAGGCATATTGCAAGCACCAAAACAATATGCTACAACACCTCAATATGAAAACAAAAGGCATGGGCATGATGTACAGGTAAAGCATGACAAAACATGAACACTGAGCTATCTCCAGAAATCACTAGAACATACTCAAACACACATGGCAAGATTGCAAATAATAACAGTTTCAGACTTTGCAGAAATAACATCAGGTTGCAATGTTTAGAGCTATCAAACAACATGCTACAGGAACTCATCATGACAACCAAAGGCATGACATGAATCTAGTAAATGCATAGAACAAAAGTCCCTTACTGACCATAAGCCAAAAAGGATCAGAAAATACAATTGCAAGCATGTGAACATAACAAAAACATAAACAGATTCAGACTTAGTGCAAAACTGGAGCATGGCATAAACAGATAACAAGTAGGCATGTTGGTGAGCTCGAACCACTCACCACAGAGCAATAAATGGCATGGAAAGGCAATCAACAGTAAGAAGACATGGCATAGAAGCTATACATGGAAAGAACAACATCATAGGGTGCATGGATCAACTACAACAACCTTGGCAAAATTGAATAACATGTAAACAACCTGCCAGGAAACATTTTATAGCAAAAGTAGAGCTCGATTGACTCAAGCTATGGCACTCCATAATTGCAAACAAGGGCATGGATGGATAGAGAATAACCATATGTGCAAAACATCCTTACTGAAGTATCTCAAAATAAGCATGGATCTCTCTGTAGCATCAAGTTTACATGGCATAAAAATATCAGCAGAACAGGGGCTGAAATCAGCAACATAATGAAGCCTAGTTTGCATGCTTGTGCTAGTCACCACATTGATCACAAAAATACATGGTAAGAACCTCTGTAAATATGGCATGGCATATTACAAAACACATGTGGGACTCAAGTTCATAGGATGCACACATCAATCATGGCAAAAATGACAAAAGTGCATGTTCTGATAAAAAATTGAAACTAACATCACATAGCCCTTTTCTAACAGCATTTCGGGCATCAATATGAGCTCAATTGAAAATGATGCAATGAGATGAAATGATGTACTCTTCGAGTCGAACAATTTGACATATTATACGCACAAAACGGAGCTACGGTTACAGAGTTATGGCATGATGAAAATGCATGAAAATAACAAAATCCTGGGACTTAGGCATTTCGAGGGAGAGGAAAGTCAACCTTAGGGATAGATCTGGATCGGGGCGCGGTTCCCGAGGTTCATCGGAGCTCGCGAGGGGAGGCGGCCGGAGTCGACCAATGGGGGAGCTCGGGGCCGAGGCCGGCTGCAGAGGCAGCAGGCAATGAGGCGCGGCAGTTGCGGCCGGGCATGTGGCCGGGCGCGTGAGGCCGGGCGAGGTGGCGCGCGGGCGGGCGGTGAGGCGCTGGGGATCCGGCATGGCGAGGCGGGCGCGGCCCGGACGCAGGCTGCGGCGGCGGGTTACTGGGCCCCTGCTGGGCTGACTCAGCCCCATGGCCTCTGGCGGAGAGGAGAGAGAGAGGGGGCCGGCGGCGGGACAGGTGGCACGTCCTGGTTGGCTGCGGGGGCAGCTGGCGGCGAGGCGGACATGTCCGGTGGCGGGTGTTTTTGTCCGGTGGCGCGAGGTAGGGGAAGGCTAGGGTTAGACCCGAAATTTCGGAGGGAGACACATATTTATAGGTAGAGGGAGCTAGGAGAGTCCAAATGAGGTGCGGTTTTCGCCCACACGATCGTGATCGAACGACCGAGAGAATGGAGGGGAGTTTGATGGGTTTTGGGCCACTTTGAAAGGGGTGTTGGGCTGCAAAGAGAAGGAGGCTTTTGCGGTTACCCGGTTAACCGTTGGAGTACCGAACGACCTCCGAATGGCATGAAACTTGACAGGCGGTCTACCGGTGCTATACCAAGGCCGCTTGACAAACCTCGGTCCATTCCGAGACCGTTTAACACCCGAACACGAAAAGAGGTAAAAGGCGCCGGGAGACATAGGAGTGCCGGATTGGAAAACGGACAACGGGGAAAATGCTCGGATGCATGAGACGAACACGTATGCAAATGCGATGCACATGACAACATGATATGAAATGCAGATGATGACATGGAAAAATGCAACACGCAAGCAAATGACATGGCAACGACGGCGAATAACTGGCGGACACCAGGCGCATCGAATCCGGGGCGTTACAGAAACGTTCTTGCTAGAAACCCAAAGCAGCCACGTAAAACATGCAAACAACAATTAGAGGACGTCTAACTTGTTTTTGCAGGGTATGCTATGTGATCTGATATGGCCAAGAAGAATGTGATGAATGATATGTGATGTATGAGATTGATCATGTTCTTGTAATAGGAATCACGACTTGCATGTCGATGAGTATGACAACCGGCAGGAGCCATAGGAGTTGTCTTTATTTATTGTATGACCTGCGTGTCATTAAACAACGCCATGTAATTACTTTACTTTATTGCTAACCGGTAGCCATAGTAGTAGAAGTAATAGTTGGCGAGACAACTTATGGAGACACGATGATGGAGATCATGATGATGGAGATCATGGTGTCATGCCGGTGACGATGATGATCATGGAGCCCCGAAGATGGAGATCAAAAGGAGCAAAATGATATTGGCCATATCATGTCACTATTTGATTGCATGTGATGTTTATCATGTTTATGGATCTTATTTGCTTAGAACGACGGTAGTAAATAAGATGATCCCTCATTAAAATTTCAAGAAAGTGTTCCCCCTAACTGTGCACCATTGCGAAAGTTCGTCGCTTCGAAGCACCACGTGATGATCGGGTGTGATAGATTCTTATGTTCACATACAACGGGTGTAAGCCAGATTTACACACGCAATACACTTAGGTTGACTTGACGAGCCTAGCATGTACAGACATGGCCTCGGAACACAAGAGACCGAAAGGTCGAGCATGAGTCGTATGGTAGATACGATCAACATGAAGATGTTCACCGATGATGACTAAGTCCGTCTCACGTGATGATCGGACACGACCTAGTTGACTCGGATCATGTAATCACTTAGATGACTAGAGGGATGTCTATCTGAGTGGGAGTTCATTAGATGAACTTAATTATCCTGAACATAGTCAAAAGCCCTTTGCAAATTATGTCGTTAGCTCGCGCTTTAGTTCTGCTGTTTAGATATGTTCCTAGAGAAAATATAGTTGAAAGTTGACAGTAGCAATTATGCGGTCAGTAGAAAGCTTATGTCCGCTCGGTGTGCTGGACCTCGAACGTGGTCTGTGGATGTTGCGAACATCTGACACACACGTTTGATGACTACGTGATAGTTCGGTAATGTTAAACGGCTTAGAATAGAGGCGCCAAAGACGGTTTTGAAACGTCGCGGAACATATGAGATGTTCTGAGGGCTGAAATTGGGATTTCAGGCTCGTGCCCATGTCAAGAGGTATGAGACCTCCGACGAGTTTTCTAGCCTACAAACTAAGGGAGAAGATCTCAATCGTTGAGCTTATACTCAGAATGTCCGGGTACAACAATCACTTGAATCGAGTGGGAGTTAATCTTCCAGATGAGATAGTGATGTTTCTCCAAAGACATTGCCACCAAGCTACTAGAGCTTCGTGATGAACTATAACATATCAGGGATAGATATGATGATCCTTGAAGTGTTCGCGATGTTTGACACCGCGAAAGTAGAAATCAAGAAGGAGCATCAATTGTTGATGGTTGGTGAAACCACTAGTTTCAAGAAGGGCAAGGGCAAGAAGGGACACTTCATGAAACGGCAAATCAGTTGCTGCTCCAGTGAAGAAACCCAAGGTTGAACCCAAACCCGAGACTAAGTGCTTCTGTAATGAGAGGAACGGACACTAAAGCGGAACCACCCTAGATACTTGGTAGATAAGAAGGCTGGCAAGGTCGATAGAAGTATATTGGATATACATTATGTTAATGTGTACTTTACTAGTACTCCTAGTAGCACCAGGGTGTTAGACACCGGTTCGGTTGCTAAGTGTTAGTAACTCGAAACAAAAGCTACGGAATAAACGGAGACTAGCTAAAGGTGAGCTGACGATACGTGTTGGAAGTGTTTCCAAGGTTGATATGATCAAGCATCGCACGCTCCCTCTACCATCGAGATTGGTGTTAAACCTAAATAATTGTTATTTGGTGTTTGCGTTGAGCATAGACATGATTGGATTATGTCTGTCGTAATACGGTTATTCATTTAAGGAGAATAATGGTTACTCTGTTAATTTGAATAATACCTTCAATGGTCTAGCACCTAAAAGGAATGGTTTATTGAATCTGGATCGTAGTGATACACATTTTCATGCCAAAAGATATAAGATAGTAATGATAGTACCACGTACTTGTGGCACTGCCATGTAAGTCATATTGGTATAAAAGCATGAAGAAGCTCCATGTTGATGGATCTTTGGACTCACTCGTTTTGAAAAGTTTGAGACATGCAAACCATGTCTATTGGTGTATCGCATGAAGAAACTCCATGCAGATGGATCGTTTGGACTCACTTGATTTTGAATCACTTGAGATATGCAAATCATACCACATGGGCAAGATGTGAAAAGCCTTGGTTTCAGAAGATGGAACAAGGTAGCAACCTGTTGGAAGTAACACATTTTGATGTGTGCAGTCCAATGAGTCTTGAGGCATGCAGTGAATATCGTTATGTTCGACTTCACAGATGATTCGAGTAAATGTTGAGTATATTTACTTGATGAAACACAAAGTCTGAATTCTTGAATGGTTCAAGTAATTTCAGAGTGAAGTTAAAGATCATTGTGACAAGAGGATAAAATGTCTATGATATGATCATAGAGATGAGTATCTGAGTTCTGAGCTTTGCACGCATAATTAAGACATTGTGGAAATTGTTTCACAATTAATACGCTGGAACACCATAGTGTGATGGTGTGTCCGAACATCATAGTTGCACCCTATTGGCTATGGTGCGTACCATGATGTCTCTTATCGAAATACCACTATCGTTCATGGGTTAGGCATTAGAGACAACCGCACTCACTTTAATAGGGCGCCACGTAATTCCGTTGAGACGACACCGTTTGAACTATGGTTTGGAGAAACCTAAGTTGTCGTTTCTTAAAGGTTTGGGGCTGCGACGCTTATGTGAAAAAGTTTCAGGTTGATAAGCTCGAACCCAAAGCGGATAAAATGCATCTTCATAGGACACCCAAAACGGTTGGGTATACCTCCTAATTAAGATCCGAAAGCAATAGGGATTGTTTCTAGAAACGGGTCCTTTCTCGAGGAAAAGTTTCTCTCAAAAGAATTGAGTGGGAGAATGGTGGAGACTTGATGAGGTTATTGAACCATCACTTCAACCAGTGTGTAGCAGGGCACAGGAAGTTCCTGTGGCACCTACATCAATTGAAGTAGAAGCTTATGATAGTGATCATGAAGCTTCAGATCAAGTCACTACCGAGCCTCGTAGGACGACAAGGACGCGTACTGCTTCGGAGTGGTACGGTGATCCTATCTTGAATATCATGTTGCTAGACAACAATGAACCTACGAGCTATGGAGTAGCAATGGTGGGCCCATATTCCAACGAATGGTTAGAAGCCATGAAATCCGAGATAGGATCCATGTATCAGAACAAAGCATGGAATTTGGTGGACTTGCCCGTTGATCGGCAAGCCATTGAGATAAATGGATCTTTAAGAAGAAGACGGACGTGAACGGTAATGTCACCATCTATGAAGCTCGACTTGTGGCAAAGAGTTTTTCACAAGTTCAAGGAGTTGACTACGATGAGATTTTCTCATCCGTAGCGATGCTTAAGTCCGTCGGAATCATGTTAGCATTAGCTGCATTTATGAAATCTGGCAGATGGATGTCAAAACGAGTTTCCTTACCAGTTTTGTAAGGAAAGGTTGTATACAATCAGAAAATTTTGTCGATCCTAAGGTATGAAGTTAAGACTTAAAGCTCGACCACGGTAGAAAAGAGAGAAAGGACGAAGGTCGTCCCCTATGCTTCAGACGTAGGCTCTATAGTATGCTATGCTGTGTACCGCACGGAAGTGTGCCTTGCCATGAGTCAGTCAAAGGGTACAAGAATGATCCAGGAATGGGGATCATTGGACAGCGGTCAAAATTGTCCTTGGAGTAAATAAGGACATGTTTCTCGATTATGGAGGTGATAAAGAGTTCGGCGTAAAGGGTTACGTCGATGCAAGCTTTAACACCTATCCGAGTGACTCTGAGTAGCAAACCGGACACGTATAGTGGAGCAACCATTTGGAATAGCTTCAAGTGGAGCGTGGAAGCAGCATTTACAATATGACATAGGGAATTCCAAAGTACATACGGATCTGAATACTGCAGACCCGTTGACTAAAACTTCTCTCACAAGGAAAACATGATCAAACCCCAGAACTCATTGAGTCTTAATCACATGGTGATGTGAACTATTTTAGCGACACTAGTAAACTCTTTGGATGTTGGTCACATGGCGATGTGACCTATCAGTGTTAATCACATGGCGATGTGAACTAGATTATTGACTCTAGTGCAAGTGGGAGACTGTTGGAAATATGCCCTAGAGGCAATAATAAATTAGTTATTATTATTATATTTCCTTGTTCATGATAATCGTTTGTTATCCATGCTATAATTGTATTGAAAGGAAACTCAGGTACATGTGTGGATACATAGACAACACCATGTCCCTAGTAAGCCTCAAGTGCACTAGCTCGTTGATCAATAGATGGTTACGGTTTCCTGACCATGGACATTGGATGTCGTTGATAACGGGATCACATCATTAGGAGAATGATGTGATGGACAAGACCCAATCCTAAGCCTAGCACAAAGATCGTAGTTCGTATGCTAAAGCTTTTCTAATGTCAAGTATCATTTCCTTAGACCATGAGATTGTGCAATTCCCGGATACTGTAGGAATGCTTTGGGTGTACCTGAAGGAAATAAGCCCTAGAGGCAATAATAAAGTTATTATTTATTTCCTTATATCATGATAAATGTTTATTATTCATGCTAGAATTGTATTAACCGGAAACATAATACATGTGTGAATACATAGACAAACAGAGTGTCACTAGTATGCCTCTACTTGACTAGCTCGTTAATCAAAGATGGTTATGTTTCCTAAACCATAGACATGTGTTGTCATTTGATTAATGGGATCACATCATTAGGAGAATGATGTGATTGACATGACCCATTCCATTAGCTTAACACTTGATCGTTTAGTATGTTGTTAATGCTTTCTTCATGACCCATACATGTTCCTGTAACTATGAGATTATGCAACTCCCGTTTACCGGAGGAACACTTTGGGTACTACCAAACGTCACAACGTAATCGGGTGATTATAAAGGAGTACTACAGGTGTCTCCAAAGGTACTTGTTGGGTTGGCGTATTTGAGATTAGGTTTTGTCACTCCGATTGTCGGAGAGGTATCTCTAGGCCTTCTCGGTGATACACATCACTTAAGCCTTGCAAGCATTACAACTAATGAGTTAGTTGTAAGATGATGTATTACGGAACGAGTAAAGAGACTTACCGTAACGAGATTGAACTAGGTATTGGATACCGACGATCGAATCTCGGGTAAGTAACATACCGATGACAAAGGGAACAACGATGTCGTTATGCGGTTTGACCGATAAAGATCTTCAGTAGAATATGTAGGAACCAATATGGGCATCCAGGTTCCGCTATTGGTTATTGACCGAGAATGGTTCTAGGTCATGTCTACATAGTTCTCGAACCCGTAGGGTCCGCACGCTTAACGCTTCGATGACGAGTTCATTATGAGTTTATAAGTATTGATGCACAAGGTTGTTCGAGTCCCGGATGTGATCACGGACATGACGAGGAGTCTCGAAATGGTCGAGACATAAAGATTGATATATTGGAAGCCTACATTTGGACATCGGAAGTGTTTCGAGTGAAATCGAATTTACCGAGTACCGGAGGTTACGGAACACCCCGGAGGTCTATGGGCCTTAATGGGCCATAAGAGAGAAGAGGAAGGGCGGCCAGGTGGGCTGCGCCCCTCCCCTCTAGTCCGAATAGGACAGGAGAGGGGGCGGCGCCCTTCCCTCTTCCCTCCTCCAATCCTAATCCAACTAGGGAGGGAGTCCTACTCCGGTGGGAGTAGGACTCCTCCAGCGCGCCTCCCAAGGCTGGCCGCACCCCTTGGCTCCTTTATATCTGGGGCAGGGGGCACCCATGACACACAAGTTGATCTACGGATCTTTCCTTAGCCGCAGCGGTGCCCCTTCCACCATATTCCACTTCGGTCATATCGTCATGAGCTTAGGCGAAGCCCCGCGCCGGAGAAGTCATATCGTCGCGGAGCTTAGGCGAATCCCTGCGTCGGTGGAGCATCAACATCGTCACCACGCCGTCGTCGACGGAACTCATCCCGACACTTTGCTGGATCGGAGTCCGGGATCGTCATCGAGCTGAACGTGTGCGAACTCGGAGGTGCCGACGTTCGGTGCTTGGATCGGTCGGATCGTGAAGACGTCGACTACATCAACCGCGTTGTTATAACGCCCGCTTTCGGTCTCACGAGGGTAAGTGGACGGACCTCTCCCTCTCGTTGCTATGCCATCACCATGGTCTTGCGTGATCGTAGGAATTTTTTGAAATTACTCGTTCCCCAACAAATGGCATCCGAGCCAGGTTTTATGCGTTGATGTCATGTGCACGAGTAGAACACAAGTGAGTTGTGGGCGATACAAGTCATACTGCCTACCAGCATGTCATACTTTGGTTCAGCGGTATTGTGAGATGAAGCGCCCGGACCGACATTACTGCAGACGCTTACGCGAGACTGGTTTCACCGCCCGAGCACTCGTTGCTTAAAGGTGACCGGCGGGTGTCTGTCTCTCTCACTTTAGTTGAACCGAGTATGACTACGCCCGGTCCTTGAGAAGGTTAAACGGAGTCTATTTGACAAACTATCGCTGTGGTTTTGATGCGAGGTAAGAACGGTTCTTGCTCAGCCCGTAGCAGCCACGTAAAACTTGCAACAACAAAGTAGAGGACGTCTAACTTGTTTTTGCAGGGCATGTTGTGATGTGATATGGTCAAGACGTGATGCTATATTTTATTGTATGAGATGATCATGTTTTGTAACCGAAGTTATCGGCAATGGCAGGAGCCATATGGTTGTCGCTTTATTGTATGAAATGCAACGCCATGTAATTGCTTTACTTTATCACTAAGGAGTAGCGATAGTCGTAGAAGCAATAGTTGGCGAGACGACAACGATGCTACGATGGAGATCAAGGTGTCGCGCCGGTGACGATGGTGATCATGGCGGTGCTTGGCGATGGAGATCACAAGCACAAGATGATGATGACCATATCATATCACTTATATTGATTGCATGTGATGTTTATCCTTTATGCATCTTATCTTGCTTTGATTGACGGTAGCATTATAAGATGATCTCTCACTAAAATTATCAAGAAGTGTTCTCTCGAGTATGCACCGTTGCCAAAGTTCAGTAGTACCCGGACACCACGTGATGATCGGGTGTGATAAGTTCTCGTCCATCTACAACGGTGCAAAACAGTTGCACGCGAGAATACTCAGTTAAACTTGACGAGCCTAGCATATAACAGATATGGCCTCGGAACACGGAGACCGAAAGGTCGAACGTGAATCATATAGTAGATATGATCAACATAGTGATGTTCACCATTGAAACTACTCCATCTCACGTGATGATCGGACATGGTTTAGTTGATTTGGATCACGTGATCACTTAGATGACTAGAGAGATGTCTGTCTAAGTGGGAGTTTATTAATATGATTAATTGAACTTAAATTTATCATGAACTTAGTACCGATAGTATTTTGCTTGTCTATGTTTATTGTAGATAGATGGCTCGTCTGTTGTTCCGTTGAATTTTAATGCGTTCCTTGAGAAAGCAAAGTTGAAAGATGATGGTAGCAATTACACGGACTGGGTCCGTAATTTGAGGATTATCCTCATTGCTGCACGAGAAAAATTACGCCCCGAAGCACCGCTGGGTGACAGTGCTGCTGCAGATCTTGAGCCGAAGTTGTGAAGCGTCGGCAAAGCAAAGCTGATGACTACTCAATAGTTCAGTGTGCCATGCTTTACGGCTTAGAACCGGGTCTTCAACGACGTTTTGAACGTCATGGAGCATATGAGATGTTCCAGAGTTGAAGTTAATATTTCAAGCAAATGCCCGGATTGAGAGATATGAAGTCTCCAATAAGTTCTATAGCTGCAAGATGGAGGAGAATAGTTACACAAGTGAGCACATACTCAAAATTTCTGGGTATAACAATCACTTAATTCAGCTGGGAGTTAATCTTCCGGATGATAGTGTCATTGATGAAATTCTCCAATCACGCCACCAAGCTACAAGAGCTTCGTGATGAACTATAATATGCAAGGGATGACTAAGACAATTCTGAGCTCTTCGCGATGCTAAAAGCCGCGGAGGTAGAAATCAAGAAAGAGCATCAAGTGTTGATGGTCAACAAGACCACTAGTTTCAAGAAAAGGGCAAAGGGAAGAAGAAGGAAACTTCAAAAGAACAGCAAGAAATTGCTGATCAAGAGAAGAAACCCAAGTCTGGACCTAAGCACTGAAAGCGAGTGTTTTTTTACCGCAAGTGATCCTTTCGAAGCGGAACTGCCCCAAGTATTTGGCGGATAAAAAGGATGGCAAGGTGAACAAAGGTATATGTGATATACATGTTATTGATGTGTACCTTACTAGAGCTCGTAGTAGCACTGGTATTTGATCTGGTTCATTGCTAATATTTGCAACTCAAGCAGGGACTACGGAATAGACGAGCACGGCAAAGGACGAGGTGACGATGCGCGTGGGAAATGGTTCCAAAGTCAATGTGATCGCGGTCGGCACGCTACCTCTACATCTACCTTCGGATTAGTTTTAGACCTAAATAATTGTTATTTGGTGCCAGCGTTGAGCATGAACATTATATCTGGATCTTGTTTAATGCGAGACGGTTATTCATTTAAATCAGAGAATAATGGTTGTTCTATTTATATGAGTAATATCTTTTATGGTCATGCACCCTTGAAGAATGGTCTATTCTTGTTGAATCTCGAAGTAGTGATACACACATTCATAATGTTGAAGCCAAAAGATGCAGAGTTGATAATGATAGTGCAACTTATTTGTGGCTTCGCCGTTTAGGTCATATCGGTGTAAAACGCATGAAGAAACTCCATACTGATGGGCTTCTGGAATCACTTGATTATGAATCACTTGGTACTTGCGAACCGTGCCTCATGGGCAAGATGACCAAAACGCCGTTCTCCGGAACTATGGAGCGAGCAACTGATTTGTTGGAAATCATACATCCGATGTTTGTGGTCCAATGAATGTTGAGGCACGCGGATATCGTTATTTTCTCACCTTCACAGATGATTTGAGCAGATATGGGTATATCTACTTAATGAAACACAAATCTAAAACATTTGAAAAGTTCAAAGAATTTCAGAGTGAAGTGGAAAATCATCGTAACAAGAAAATAAAGTTTCTACGATCTGATCGTGGAGGAGAATATTTGAGTTACGAGTTTGGTTTACATTTGAAACAATGTGGAATAGTTTAGCAACTCACGCCACCCGAACACCACAGAGAAATGGTGTGTCCGAGCGTCAGAATCGTACCTTACTAGATATGGTGCGATCTATGATGTCTATTTCGATTTACCGCTATCGTTTTGGGGTTATGCTTTAGAGACGGCCGCATTCACGTTAAATAGGACACCGTCAAAATCCGTTGAGACGACGCCTTATGAACTGTGGTTTGGCAAGAAACCAAAGTTGTCGTTTCTTAAAGTTTGGGGCTGCGATGCTTATGTAAAGAAACTTCAACCAGATAAGCTCGAACCCAAATCGGAAAAATGTGTCTTCATAGGATACCCAAAGGAGACTGTTGGGTACACCTTCTATCACAAATCTGAAGGCAAGATTTTCGTTGCTAAATTCGGATCCTTTCTAGAGAAGGAGTTTCTCTCGAAAGAAGTGAGTGGGAGGAAAGTAGAACTTGATGAGATAATCAGTATCTGCTCCCTTATTGGAAAGTAGTTCATCACAAGAAATGGTTCTGTGACAACTACACCAATTAGTGAGGAAACTAATGATGATGATCATGAAGCTTGAGATCAAGTTACTCTTGAACCTCAGAGGTCAACCAGAGTAAAATACGCACTGAGTGGTACGGTAATCTTATTCGGAAGTCATGTTACTTGACCATGGCGAACCTACAAACTATGAAGAAGCGATGGTGAGCCCAGATTCGCAAAATGGCTGGAAGCCATGAAATCTGAGATGGGATCCATGTATGAGAACAAAGTATGGACTTTGGTTGACTTGCCCGATGATCGGCAAGCCATTGAAAATAAATGGATCTTTAAGAAGAAGACCGACGCCGATGGTAATGTAACTGTCTACAAAGCTCGACTTGTTGCGAAAGGTTTTCGACAAGTTCAAGGGGTTGACTACGATGAGACTTTCTCACCCGAAGCGATGCTTAAGTCTGTCCGAATCATGTTAGCAATTGCCGCATTTTATGATTATGAAATTTGGCAAATGGATGTAAAACTGCATTCTTGAATGGATTTCTAGAAGAAGAGTTGTATATGATGCAACCAGAAGGTTTTGTCGATCCAAAGGGTACTAACAAAGTGTGCAAGCTCCAGCGATCAATTTATGGTCCGTGCAAGCCTCTCGGAGTTGGAATAAACGCTTTGATAGTGTGATCAAAGCATATGGGTTTATCAGACTTTTGGAGAAGCTGTATTTACAAGAAAGTGAGTGGGAGCTCAGAGCATTTCTAATATTATATGTGGACGACATATTATTGATTGGAAATGATATAGAATTTCTGGATAGCATAAAAGGATACTTGAATAAAAGTTTTTCAATGAAAGACCTCGGTGAAGCTGCTTACATATTGGGCATCAAGATCTATAGAGATAGATCAAGGCGCTTAATTGGACTTTCACAAAGCACATACCTTGATAAAGTTTTGAAAAAGTTCAAAATGGATCGAGCAAAGAAAGGTTTTTACCTGTATTACAAGGTGTAAGATTGAGTCGACTCAATGCCCGACCACAGCAGAAGATAGAGAGAAAATGAAAGATGTTCCTATGCTTCAGCCATAGGCTCTATCATGTATGCAATCTGTGTACCAGACTGACGTATGCTTAGCTGTAAGCTTGCGGGGAAGGTACCAAAGTAATCCGAGTGGATCATGGACAGCGGTCAAGAACATCCTAAAATACGAAAAGGACTAAGGATATGTTTCTCGTATATGGAGGTGACAAAGAGCTAGTCGTAAATGGTTACGTCGATGCAAGCTTTGACATCGATCCGGACGATTCTAAATCGCAAACCGGATCGTGTTTTTATTAAGCGGTGGAGCTGTCGGTTGGTGCAGTTCTAAACAAAGCGTCGTGGCGGGATCTACATGTGAAGCGGAGTACATAGCTGCTTGAAGCAGCAAATGAAGGAGTCTGGATGAAAGAGTTCATTTCGATCTAGGTGTCATACCTAGTGCATCGGGACCGATGAAGATCTTCTGTGACAATCTTGGTGCAATTGCCTTGGCAAAGGAATCCAGATTTCACAAGAGGACCAAGCATATCAAGAGACGCTTCAATTCCATTCGGGACCAAGTCCAAGTGGGAGACATAGAGATTTGCAAAATACATACGGATCTGAATGATGCAGACCCGTTGACTAAGCCTCTTCCACGAGCAAAACATGATCAACACCAAGACTCCATGGGTGTTAGAATCATTACTTTGTAATCTAGATTATTGACTCTAGTGCAAGTGGGAGATCAAGGAAATATGCCCTAGAGGCAATAATAAAGTTATTATTTATTTCCTTATATCATGATAAATGTTTATTATTCATGCTAGAATTGTATTAACGGAAACATAATACATGTGTGAATACATAGACAAGCAGTGTCACTAGTATGCCTCTACTTGACTAGCTCGTTAATCAAAGATGGTTATGTTTCCTAAACCATAGACATGTGTTGTCATTTGATTAATGGGATCACATCATTAGGAGAATGATGTGATTGACATGACCCATTCCATTAGCTTAACACTTGATCGTTTAGTATGTTGTTAATGCTTTCTTCATGACCCATACATGTTCCTGTAACTATGAGATTATGCAACTCCCGTTTACCGGAGGAACACTTTGGGTACTACCAAACGTCACAATGTAACTGGGTGATTATAAAGGAGTACTACAGGTGTCTCCAAAGGTACTTGTTGGGTTGGCGTATTTCGAGATTAGGTTTTGTCACTCCGATTGTCGGAGAGGTATCTCTAGGCCTTCTCGGTGATACACATCACTTAAGCCTTGCAAGCATTACAACTAATGAGTTAGTTGTAAGATGATGTATTACGGAACGAGTAAAGAGACTTACGATGTAACGAGATTGAACTAGGTATTGGATACCGACGATCGAATCTCGGGTAAGTAACATACCGATGACAAAGGGAACAACGTATGTCGTTATGCGGTTTGACCGATAAAGATCTTAAGTAGAATATGTAGGAACCAATATGGGCATCCAGGTTCCTCTATTGGTTATTGACCGAGAATGGTTCTAGGTCATGTCTACATAGTTCTCGAACCCGTAGGGTCCGCACGCTTAACGCTTCGATGACAGTTCATTATGAGTTTATAAGTATTGATGCACGAAGGTTGTTCGAGTCCGGATGTGATCACGGACATGACGAGGAGTCTCGAAATGGTCGAGACATAAAGATTGATATATTGGAAGCCTACATTTGGACATCGGAAGTGTTCCGAGTGAAATCGAATTTACCGGAGTAAGGGAGGTTACCGAACACCCGGGAGGTCTATGGGCCTTAATGGGCCATAGAGAGAAGAGGAAGGGCGGCCAGGTGGGCTGCGCCCCCTCCCCTCTAGTCCGAATAGGACAAGAGAGAGGCGGCGCCTTCCCTCTTCCCCTCCTCCAATCCTAATCCAACTAGGAGAGGGGGAGTCCTACTCGGTGGGAGTAGGACTCCTCCGCGCCGCCTCCCAAGGCTGGCCGCACCCCCTTGGCTCCTTTATATCTGGGGCAGGGGCACCCCATGACACACAAGTTGATCTACGGATCTTTCCTTAGCCGTGCGGTGCCCCTTCCACCATATTCCACTTGGTCATATCGTCATGAGCTTAGGCGAAGCCTGCGCCGAGAAGTCATATCGTCATGAGCTTAGGCGAAGCCCTGCGTCGGTGGAGCATCAACATCGTCACCACGCCGTCGTCTTGACGGAACTCATCCCCACACTTTGCTGGATCGAGTCCGGGATCGTCATCGAGCTGAGCGTGTGCAGAACTCGGAGGTGCCGTGACGTTCGGTGCTTGGATCGGTCGGATCGTGAAGGCGCACGACTACATCAACAGCGTTGTTATAACGCTTCCGCTTTCGTCTCACGAGGGTACGTGGACGGACACTCTCCCCTCTCGTTGCTATGCCATCACCATGGTCTTGCGTGATCGTAGGAATTTTTTTGAAATTACTACGTTCCCCAACAGTACCAAACGCCACAACGAATCGGGTGGCTATAAAGGTGCACTACAGGTATCTCCGAAAGTGTCATTGGGTTGGTACGAATCGAGACGGGATTTGTCACTCCGTAAGCGGAGAGGTATCTCTGGGCCCACTCGGTAGGACATCATCATAATGTGCACAATGTGACCAAGGGGTTGATCACGGGATGATTTGTTACGGAATGAGTAACGAGACTTGCCGGTAACGAGATTCAAGAAGGTATCGGTATACCGACGATCGAATCTCGGGCAAGTATAATACCGCTAGACAAAGGGAATTGTATACGGGATTGATTGAGTCCTTGACATCGTGGTTCATCCGATGAGATCATCGTGGAACATGTGGGAGCCAACATGGGTATCCAGATCCCGCTGTTCGTTATTGACCGGAGAACGTCTCGGTCATGTCTGCATGATTCCCGAACCCGTAGGGTCTACACACTTAAGGTTCGATGATGCTAGGGTTATAAAGGAAGTTTGTATGTGGTTACCGAATGTTGTTCGGAGTCCCGGATGAGATCCCGAACGTCACAAGGAGTTCCGGAATGGTCCGGAGGTAAAGATTTATATATAGGAAGTCTTATTTTGGTCGCCGGAAAAGTTTCGCGCGTTATCGGTATTGTACCGGGAGTGCCGAAAGGGGTCCGGGGTCCACCGGGGGGGTCCACCTGCCCCGTGGGGCCACATGGGCTGTAGGGGGTGCGCCTTGGCCTATATGGGCCAAGGGCACCAGCCCCAAGAGGCCCATGCGCCAAGATATAAGAAAAAGGGGAGAGTCCTAAAGGGGGAAGGCACCTCCGAGGTGCCTTGGGGAGGATGGACTCCTCCCCCCCTCTTGGCCGCACCCCTTCCTTGGAGGAAGGGGCAAGGCTGCGCCCTCCCCCCCTCTCTTGCACCTATATAAAGGGAGGGGAGGGAGGGGTGGCGGACTGAAGCCTGGCGCCTCCCTCCCTCCGTGACACCTCCTCCTCTCCCGCAGGTGCTTGGCGAAGCCTGCAGATTGCCACGCTCCTCCACCACCACCACGCCCGTTGTGCTGCTGCTGGATGGAGTCTTCCTCAACCTCTCCTCTCTCCTTGCTGGATCAAGGCATGGGAGGCGTCACCGGGCTGTACGTGTGTTGAACGCGGAGGTGCCGTCCGTTCGGCACTAGGATCTCCGGTGATTTGGATCATGACGAGTACGACTCCTTCAACCCCGTTCTCTTGAACGCTTCCGCTTAGCGATCTACAAGGGTATGTAGATGCACTCTCCTTCCCCTCGTTGCTGGTTTCTCCATAGATAGATCTTGGTGACACGTAGGAAAATTTTGAATTTCTGCTATATATGTGGCCATGGGGCATCTCATAGACACACAAGTTGATCATTGATCTCTTAGCCATGTGCGGTGCCCCCTCCATCATAATCCACCTCGGTCATATCGTTGCAGTGCTTAGGCGAAGCCCTGCGCCGGTAGCTTCATCATCAACGTCATCACGCCATTGTGCTGACGAAGTTATCCCTTGAAACTCTGCTGGATCGTGAGTTCGTGGGACGTCACCGAGCCGAACATGTGCAGATCACGGAGGTACCGTACTTTCGGTGCTAGGATCGGTCGATCGTGAAGACGTACGACTACATCAACCGCGTTATCATAATGCTTCCGCTTACGGTCTACGAGGGTACGTAGACAACACTCTCCCCTCTTCTTGCTATGCATCACCATGATCTTGCGTGTGCGTAGGAAATTTTTTGAAATTACTACATTCCTCAACTGTGGCATCCGAGCTAGGTCTATGCGTAGATGTTATATGCACGAGTAGAACACAACTGAGTTGTGGGCGATAATAGTCATACTACTTACCAGCATGTCATACTTTGATTTGGCGGTATTGTTGGATGAAGCGGTCCGGACCAACATTACGTGTACGCTTACGCGAGACTGGTTCTACCGACGTGCTTCGCACACAGGTGGCTAGCGGGTGTCAGTTTCTCTAACTTTAGCTGAATCGAGTGTGACTACGCCCGGTCCTTGTTGAAGATTAAAACAGCACATACTTGACGAAAAATTGTTGTGGTTTTGATGCGTAGGTAAGAACAGTTCTTGCTATGCCCGTAGCAGCCACGTAAAACTTGCAACAACAAAGTAGAGATGTGATGAGATATAAGTTGTTGTATGAGATGATCATGTTTTCTTGAAGTTATCGGCAACTGGCAGAAGCCTTATGGTTGTCTCTTTATTGCATAAGATGCAAGCGCCAAATAATTGCTTTACTTTATCGCAATGCGATAGCAATAGTTGCAAGAGCAATAGTTGGCGAGACGACCATGTGATGACACGTTGATAGAGATCAAGATTATGGAGATCATGGTGTCATGCCGGTGACGATAGAGATCATGACGGTACTTTAGAGATGGAGATCAAAGGCACAAGATGATCATGGCCATATCATGTCACATATTTTGATTGCATGTGATGTTTATCTTTTATACATCTTATTTTGCTTAGTTCGGCGGTAGCTTTATAAGATGATCCCTTACTAAAATTTCAAGGTATAAGTGTTCTCTCGGTATGCCTTTATTGCGACAGTTCTTCGTGGTGAGACATCACGTGATGATCGGGTGTGATAAGCTCTACGTTCACATACAACGGGTGCAAGCCAGTTTTGCACATGCAGAATACTCGGGTTAAACTTGACGAGCCTAGCATATGCTGATATGGCCTCGGAAAACTAAGACCGGAAGGTCGAGCGTGAATCATATAGTAGATATTATCAACATAGTGATGTTTGATACGTCTTGAGCTTGCGTTGGTTTTCCCCGAAGAGGAGAGGATGATGCAGCACAGTAGCGTAAGTATTTCCCTCAGTTTTTGAGAACCAAGGTATTAATCCAGTAGGAGGCCACGCACAAGTCCCTCGTACCTGCACAAAACGATAGCTATTTGCAACCAACGCGATTAGGGGTTGTCAATCCCTTCACGGTCACTTATGAGAGTTAGATCTGATAGAGATAATATTTTTGGTATTTTTAGTATAAAGATGCAAAGTGAAAGGTAAAAGGTAAAGTAAAAACAAAGCAAGTATAAAAGTGATGGAGATTGATATGATGAGAATAGACCCGGGGGCCATAGGTTTCACTAGTGGCTTCTCTCAAGAGCATAAGTATTCTATGGTGGGTGAACAAATTACTGTTGAGCAATTGACAGAATTGAGCATAGTTATGAGGTTATCTAGGTATGATCATGTATATAGGCATCACGTCCGAGACAAGTAGATCGAAACGATTCTGCATCTACTACTATTACTCCACTCATCGACCGCTATCCAGCATGCATCTAGAGTATTAAGTTAAAAACAGAGTAACGCCTTATGCAAGATGACATGATGTAGAGGAATAAATTCATGCAATACGATAAATACCCCATCTTGTTATCCTCGATGGCAACAATACAATACGTGCCTTGCAACCCTTTCTGTCACGGGGTAAGGACACCGCAAGATTGAACCCAAAGCCATGCACTTCTCCCATTGCAAGAACTACCAATCTAGTTGGCCAAACCAAACGGATAATTCGAAGAGACTTGCAAAGATAACTCAATCATACATAAAAGAATTCAGAGAAGATTCAAATATTTTTCATAGATAAGTTGGATCATAAACCCGCAATTCATCGGTCTCAACAAACACACCGCAAAAAGAAGATTACATCGAATAGATCTCCACGAGAGAGGGGGAGAACATTGTATTGAGATCCAAAAAGAGAGAAGAAGCCATCTAGCTACTAGCTATGGACCCAAGGTCTGAAGTAAACTACTCACACTTCACCGGAGAGGCTATGGTGTTGATGTAGAAGCCCTCCGTGGCGGATGCCCCCTCCGGCAGAGCTCCGGAACAGGCCCCAAGTTGGGATCTCGTGGATACAGGAAGTTACGGCGGTGGAATTAGGTTTTTGGCTCCTGTTCTGATCGTTTGGGGGTTGTAGGTATATATGGGAGGAAGGAGTACGTCGGTGGAGCTTCGAGGGGCCCACGAGGCAGGGGGGCGCGCCCTAGGGGGGGGGGCGCCCCCCACCCTCGTGACCGCCTCTCTGGTTCCTTGGCGTAGGGTCCAAGTCTCCTGGATCACGTTCGGTGAGAAAATCACGTTTCCGAAGGTTTCATTCCGTTTGGACTCCGTTTGATATTTTGTTTCTTCGAAATACTGAAAAAGGCAAAAAAACAGCAATTCTGGGCTGGGCCTCCGGTTAATAGGTTAGTCCCAAAAGTAATATAAAAGTGGAAAATAAAGCCCATTATAGTCCAAAACAATAGATAAAGTAGCATGGAGCAATCAAAAATTATAGATTCGTTGGAGACGTATCAATGTTCACCATTGAAAACTACTCCATCTCACGTGATGATCGGACATGGTTTAGTTGATATGGATCACGTGATCATTTAGATGACTCGAGAGATGTCTATCTAAGTGGGAGTCCTTATGTAATATGATTAATTGAACTTTAAATTTATCATGAACTTAGTCCTGGTAGTATTAGCATACCTTTTGTCACTTGAAGTAGTTCCCGATCGGCACGCTTCTTGCACTGCCTTTTTAAGAGCGCGGACATGGTTGTCATCCGGCGGAGGCGGTGGCGATCGCTTCAGGGCATCCAAAGTGCACTGAACTTTCACCTTATCTATCTTCTCCTCCGAAGGTAGATGTTTCTTTGCAAAAAAATCCTTCACATATGCTTGACAGATCTCCGCGTTTTCCTGTTCAGTCATCTCGTATGGTAACTTCTCTAGAGGCTTCAGAGATGGACCGAATCTGTATTGCCTCCCGCCTCTGCCTGTACTGCTAGATGCCGAAGCAGCCAAAGCGGCTGTGGCTATCTCCTTTCGTTGCTTATGAGGCGGAGAAGAAGGAGGCGGAGTGCTACGACGCGCCGGAGCAGCCGGAGAGGCGGCGGCTGTCTTCCGCTGTTACTGACGAGGCGGAGGAGGAGGCAGGCTGCTCGGACGCGTCGACGCGGGCGGAGAAGGAGGCGGGGTGCCACACCGCGCCGGAGCAGCCGGAGAAGGAGGCGGAGTGCCTTGATCACTCACCGAGGAGGAGGCGGAGGAGGAGGCGGAGTGCCCTGACTCGCCAGAGGAGGAGGAGGCGGAGGCGTCCAGTTCGGAAGGTTGATGAGCTCCTTCTGCCATAGACATGGAGGCTTCAGAGCAAGACCCAGCTGAGTCTCCCCTTCACCGGTAGGGTGGTCAAGCTCGAGTTCCTCAAATCCCTCTGTTATTTCATCGACCATCACAACAACATAGCCTTGTGGAGTCGGAAGGCAATGAAAAGTTGCGCCGGGTTCAGAAGGTGTGATAAGTCTCCGTCGTATCTACTTTTCCAAACACTTTTGCCCTTGTTTTGGACTCTAACTTGCATGATTTGAATGGAACTAACCCGGACTGACGCTGTTTTCAGCAGACTTTCCATGGTGTTATTTATGTGCAGAAACAAAAGTTCTCGGAATGACCTGAAACTCCACGAAACGTCTATTTGGAGATAATAAAAAATCCTTGCAAAAGATGAAGACCAGGGGCCCACACCCTGTCCACAAGAGATAATTAAAAATCATCGCGTTTTACGATACGGAGCCGCTGCCAAGCCCTAAAACCTCTCGGGAGGGCCGATCTGGAGTCCGTTCGAGGCTCCGGAGAGGGGGATTCGTCGCTGTCGTCATCATCAACCATCCTCCATCACCAATTTCATGATGATCACCGCCGTGCGTGAGTAATTCCATAGTAGGCTTGCTGGACAGTGATGGGTTGGATGAGATCTATCATGTAATCAAGTTAGTTTTGTTAGGGTTTGATCCCTAGTATCCACTATGTTCTGAGATTGATGTTGCTATGACTTTGCTATGCTTAATGCTTGTCATTAGGGCCCGAGTGCCATGATTTCAGATCTGAACCTATTATGTTTTCATGAATATATGTGAGTTCTTGATCCTATCTTGCAAGTCTATAGTCACCTACTATGTGTTATGATCCGGCAACCCTGAAGTGACAATAATCGGGACCACTCCCTGTGATGACCATAGTTTGAGGAGTTCATGTATTCACTATGTGATAATGCTTTGTTCCGGTACTCTATCAAAAGGAGGCCTTAATATCCCTTAGTTTCCATTAGGACCCCGCTGCCACGGGAGGGTAGGACAAAAGATGTCATGCAAGTTCTTTTCCATAAGCACGTATGACTATATTCGAATACATGCCTACATTACATTGATGAATTGGAGCTAGTTCTGTGTCACCCTATGTTATGATTGTTACATGATGAACTGCATCTAGCATAATTCTCCATCACCGATCCAATGCCTACGAGCTTTTCACATATTGTTCTTCGCTTATTTACTTTCCCGTTGCTACTGTTACAATCACTATAAAACACCAAAAAATATTACTTTTGCTACCGTTACTTTTGTTACCGTTACCACTACTATCATATTACTTTGCTACTAAACACTTTGCTACAGATACTAAGTTATCCAGGTGTGGTTGAATTGACAACTCAACTGCTAATACTTGAGAATATTCTTTGGCTCCTGAGGGAGTCCTGGATTAGGGGGTGTCCGGATAGCCGGACTACCATCATCGACCGAACTATCATCACCGGACTATCATCATCGACGGACTCCAAGACTATGAAGATACAAGATTGAAGACTTCGCCCGTGTCCGGATGGGACTTTCCTTGGCGTGGAAGGCAAGCTTGGCGTCTGGATATGTAGATCTCCTACCATTATAACCGACTCTATGTAACCCTAGCCCTCTCCGGTGTCTATATAAACGGATGGCTCTAGTCCGTAGGACCCATCAACAACAACCCTTACAATCATACCATAGGCTAGCTTCTAGGGTTTAGCCTCCTTGATCTCGTGGTAGATCCACTCTTGTAAACATCCACAATATCAATATCAATCAAGCAGGACGAGGGTTTCCCTCCATCAAGAGGGCCGAACACAGGTAAAACATCGTGTCCCTTGTCTCATGTTACCATCCGCCTAGACACACAGTTCGGGACTCCCTACCGAGATCCGCTGGTTTTGACATCGACATTGGTGCTTTCATTGAGAGTTCCTCCGTGTATGCGTTACCGATAGGCTTGATGGCCTCTTCAATCGACAACGACGCAGTCTGGGTGAGACTTTTCTCCCGGACAGATCTTCAGATTCGGCGTTTTCGCTGCGGGCCAACTCACTTGGCCATCTGGAGCAGATCGAAGCTTCGCCCTGGCCGTCGAGTCAGGTTTGGAAACCTAAACTTCACGGCCGATATCGCGGGGACTTGATCTTGATGGATCTGAGCCACGGCCAGGCGTCTTGCTGGCTATCACGATGGGCATGACCTAACTCGCCACGGACAGCACCTTGGAGGCCGCGACACGAATCCCCTCCGACCTATAGTCCGGAGCCGATCGCTCGGATCGAGGGCGGATGGCTGGACACCGCCTCGGGAGCTGCAACTTCTCTGGCGATGGGCGAACACTTACCTTGTCCCGCATAAAGCTCATGACTCGAGGTGCGGACTCTGCGAACTCCGAACCTCCTGCGCCCCGCCGGTCGAATCCGATTGGCGCCGATCATGGAATTCACCGCTGCGGACATCTTTCAGCACTTTTCGCCCTTGGCGATATCATAAATTCATCGAAACATCTCTCGCTATCCGGAGAGCCTGGCGAACTACGGCCAGGATGGTTGGGACGCAGACGACGAAGAAATTGAGCCCACCCACCACCCACTTCGTAGCCACCGTCGGCGATTTAACCGGCGTACTCGACTACTACTCCAAGACATCGGCGGTATGGGCGGCGATGCGGAGACTACCAAGAACCAGTGCCTACAGGACACTGGAAGACCACCTCGTCGCATGACATACATATGGTGGACACCCCAAAGGGAAGCGATAACGAGGAACAACAGGACGCGGCAGAGGATAATCCCGCCGATAAACAACCAAAACGGCGGCGTGAAGCGCTGCCCTAAGTCCCCTCGATCAAAGCAGCATTCCTAACGACCCAGCGATAGAGCAGGGCAAACCAGCGGACGACGAACAGGACGAGCCAGATAATCAACCCCTTCACGGAGCAATCAACAGTCCGGACACAACACCGGAGCATAAGAACATACACAAAAGACTCGTCGCCACTGCAAGAAGTTTGAAGAAGGAAAAACAGAAGCTCAAAATAGCAGAAGACGCGCTCAGATTGAAGTGGAACAAAGTATTCAAGACTGCGAGACAAATATGGCAATGGCCATCAAACAAAAACTACCCAAGCGCAAGTTGCTGCCAAAATTTGACGAGGAAGCCATAGAGCCTTCACGGTCAAAAATAAAGAGGCCACTGGCGGATAGGCGCCGATGACAGGCCCAAAGCGACAAGCGGGGCTGCACACAAGCAATTATAATCACAGGAAAGCGGACGGCCCAACTAGGTCCATCTACGGGCCAAAAAGAGGACCCCAGAAGTAACACAACACGACAAGTGTTAGAAGACAGCGGCACACCCAAATACTGGGCGCCGCACACCCGCTTATGTTTTATCGATGAGGTCTTTGGATCATGAATTTCCAGCAGGTTCAAACCCATAAACATAGAGGCATACGACGCACAACAGACCCAGAGTCGGATAGAAGATTACATACTACACATACACATGGCTAGAGGAGATGATCTCCACGCCATAAAATACCTACCCTCAAGCTCAAAGGGCCAGCTCGGCATTGGCTCAAAAGCCTCCCGAAAACACTTGTTGGAAGTTAGGAAGAGCTTGAGGACGGCGTTTAGACAAATTTTCAAGGGACTTATGTCCGCCCTCCGGATCTGAGACGATCTAAGTCATATAACCCAACAGCCCGGAGAGTCGGTAGCATAAATTCTGGAACAGGTTCCTTACCAAAAGAACCAAATAGTCTCTGTCCGGACGCGAAGCCCTAGCAGCTTTTAAACACAACGTCCGAGACGAATGGCTCGCTGAGACACCTCGGCCAAGAGAAGCCAAGAACAATAGCCGCTAACAAGCCTCATGACGCTTTTGCGTTAGAGAAGACAGCTGGCTAGCAAGATGCAGCACCAGCGACCGAGTACATCCGAGATCGAGATGGAAGCGGAAAGTCACGGCGCAGGAAAGACCAGCGCGGAATAAAAAAAAAAGCCCAAAGGCACGGCGGTCAATGCGGATTCAAAAGCTCGCGCCAAACAATAAAACACGGCCTCTTAAGGACAACAGAGGCGAGCTATCAAATTTAAACAAAATTTTAGATCGGATATGTCAAATCCACAGATACCCGGAAGGCACGCAAACCATACCAACCGAAATTGTTGGGTTTTAAACTGTCCGCAGACTCAACGCCGGACACAAAGAACTCGGCGCGCCAAGCGAGGGCGATGACGAACCCCACTAGCGAGCACGGAAGTCAAAAGACTTTCCCACAAGAAGTCAAAACAGTAAACTCGCTTCACGTGATTGTACGGAAAACTAACACGGCACTCGCTAAAGACAAGTGTCGCACGGTCCACCCCAGTGGAACACCGAGATTGGATGTCAAAACCAATCACTTTCGACCATCTGGATTAGTCCAGAAGTATCCGAAACGCAGGATAGACTGCCCTGATCCCATAATAGACGGACTGCAATTCACGCAGGTTTTTGATGGACGGCGGCAGTAACTTAAACCTGCCATATGCGGACACAATCCGCAAGTTGGGATAGACCCTACTACAATTCGGCATAGCCGCTCTTCCTTCAAAGGAGTGGCGCCAGGCCCTTACGCCAGGTGCACAGTTCCATTATTACTAGAAGTTGCGTTAGGGTCACCTGACAACTTCCGACGAGAACAGCTAACCTTTCATGTCGCCGCATTTAAAAGTAGCTATCAAGCATCACCGGGACGGGAAGCTTTCGTCTGCTTCAATGCAATACCACATTACGCGTCTCTCACGCTTAAAATGCCCGGTCCACGTGGCATCATTTCATTAAAAGGTCGTTTGAGACCCCGGACACGGTTGGACGAGTCCGGAATAAATAAGCTAGGGGCTACCTAGCCGCACACCCCCTTCACAAGGGTTTGTACATATAAGCCATAATGAGCTAGCATAGGCTCAGCTTTATTAATCTACATTTCAATTTTTTATGCACTTTCTCGCGATTTCTTTTCCAACTAAGTTCCTCTCTTTTTACAGATGAACACCGTGCACACCGTCGAGATACGGCACAACGGAGACACAGCGCAGGCGTGCAGTGAGGGACCCATTGCAAGGACTCTTTTCACACTAAGACCCTCGTAAACCTTTCTTCTGTCTCTTGTTGCTATAATCCCTGGTTTATCATTACAACCAGAGTGGAGGCTGGCGTTTTGGCATCGGCGCGCGCCAGAAGAACCTGCCCGCACGGACACAAGGGGCTTAGGGCTTTGTTTTGCCCACTATTATAAAGACCGAACACCTTCGGAGTGTTCGCGTCTCGAGTTAGGCCTTATATGCATCAGCTCGAATCATGTCTTTGGTCAAATGTTGGGTTTGCCCGGCTCCTGTGTTTTGCCGCCTTACGTTCCGTATAATCGGCTAACGCGGCTCTAGGAGAACTCTGCGATTGTGCCCCAGTTTGGCTGGCGAGCACCTCGATGAAAGCGAAAACTGATTTGTCATGATACAGCGAGAGACTGGTCAACCACTCGATCGACCATGGGAATGTTTAGGATTCCTCGCTTTGACGAAGGGCCGTTTCGGCCAGCACATCTGGCGCCCCAAATTGGAGAGCACGGTGCCCCCAGGGGCTATGTCGTAGCCCCACCCTCGAACTCCATGGCTAAGTGAAAGTGATAAAGCATTATAGTCCGGTTGCCTCGTTTGCTATGCTACCACCTCCTTTACAGGACCGAGACGTCGAATTAAGTGTGAAAACGCGCTATTTTTTGCGAACACCCCCGCACCTTGTGCGTGGGGGCTGAAGCCGACGACTGCCATCTTTTAGGTTATACACATGTATACATGAACGGCCGCATAGGAGATATTCTATTACTTGAACGCACAAGTATAAAAGGCGCTTACATCATAAAAATTGTTTTACATCATAAAAACGTTCATTTAAACGTAACATTTTTTGAGCACTGCGACTCTATTACACGAGCACCACGCAGCACTTCGCCAAAATAGTGCTCGGCGGGTAACCGGTTATCATCCGAACCCGGGTCGCAACAGCGGTGGCATCAATTTCCGTCAATGTGTATTCACACGGCGGCGCCATCGCGCACCCTCTATGCAGGCCGACCGCTTCATCGCCTTGATATGCGGCACCGCCCCAAGAAATTGCTGCAATAAGCCAAAGTAACTCTTGGCTTGGGCCTATCCGGCGGATATGGGTCACTATATCCGTCATAGCAAGCCGGACAACCTATTTAGCTCAGCCCACTTGGCCAAGCGGTCGGTCAGCGGAAGTGAGCGCTCGGACTATGGAATTGAGACCAAAACAGCTCTTAGTCTTGTGATCCTTCCGGCGAAAATGCACAACGGCATCCGCCGCACTTTTCGCTGCTAAGTCCATATAAGGGTCCTCTGGACCCACAATTGTGCTGAGCATACTTTGGATCCGTAAACCTTCAGCGCAACAGAAAAGGCTTGCCAGCTACAATATCTCCGGCCTGGCGCAGCTCCTCCTTTATAGCCCGCATTGCAGAGCGGGCATCCTTGGCTTCGGCGGTGGTCTTCCCCAGGTCTTCTTGCCCCGCTAGGCGCTCCTTCACAAGAGCCTCATTGCGGTCGGTAGCATCTTTTAACTTCAAGGCCATTTCGGCCATCTCTTCCCTGCTCCGGCAGTGTGCGACCCTTTCGGCCGCTAACTCCTCGGCCGCCCTCGAGGCCGCCGCATTACTCCTTCTGGCCTGCTCCTTGGCTTGAGAAAGTTCGGCACGAAGGCTCTCCACAGTAGCGGCACCATCTACATTTCACGAACATGTTGTAAGGAGCTGGCTTCGGCTCCCTTACCAAGTGACCGCACAGTAACACTTACCTTGCGACTCGTCAAGTCGCCTGTTGACCAGCGTGATGTCCGCATCCGCAACAGCGAGTTGCCGCTTGAGTTCAGCAACTCCGTCAGTCCGGCTGGCCCCCGGACAATTCGCCACCTGCATCGGCACGGCAGAAATATAAACCTGCGATTTTGATCCTCGGCACGCTGTCGATATCGACAACCTACCGAGTCTCAGGGGCTACTATCCATACAGGGCGCATTCTATATGCAAAACTGTTAAACGGTGTGTCATTTTTACGTACCTCAAACCCCGCCAGCAAACTCCTGACGGCATTGTGCAACCCGCCTTCGGCGGACGAAATCCTTTCAATCACCATGCTCATCAATGCGTGGTGATCTCCTGAGATAGACGCCTTCTCAAGCAGATCCTTCAGCCGTACACCAGTTGGCGCCGAACTATCCGGCTTTGCCAAACCCGGGGGCTCCCTCCGTGATGACACTTCAGGCTCGTCCGCCCTATCCGACGGCGCCCCGGACGGAGGCGTCTCGCTCTCCATCATCTCCGGACGAAGGTCCCCCGAAGATGAGCTCATTTGCGAAGGACGGAGATCCGAACTACAAGGTAAAAACTTTAGTTATCCTCAGAAGCACAAATAGGGATGTCCCTTATTATAAAACTCCTTTCTTTCTAATTACGGCTCGTTGGAGGGCTGACTCTTTAAGGGAGATTGTGCGGCCGGGGCCTCCCCGGACGCAGGACCCTCTGGCGAAAATTTCTTCCCCCGTTTAGGGGCTTTTGCCCCCGGGTCCTCGGAGGCAGTCCTCTTCTCCCCTTTGAGGGAGGGACTCTCGATCCCCCCTCTTTCAAGAGCCTCCTTAGGCGAGGCAGTAGCTTTCCTGCTTTCCCCTTCGTCTTCCTCTGAAGGCGCAACCTCAAGCATCCGGACCAGCACGGGATCCGGCGCGGTCTCGGGGAGGGGGGCCGGACACCATATCAATTTTGCTTCCGCTATCCACTCCTGTGTATAAGGAAGTTGGTCATAAGGCGAATCATCGAAAGGCAAACAAACGGTATGTCCGGGCTCGGAACTACTTACTTGAGTATCCGGGCGATTGCAGCTTAGGCCAGCATCCTCGATCAATTCCGGACGCACCTCTTGCGATCCGAAGAATAATTTGTACATCTCCAGGGGTGTCATACCCATGAAGTGTTGAAGAATCCGTGGGCCCTCTGGATTGAACTCCCATAGCCGGAGAGAGCGGCGTTTGCAGGGCGGGAGGCGCCTAATCAGCATAACCTGCATCACCAACACCATATCGACCCCCCTCGTTTGGAGATCTCGAATCCGGCCCTGCAGTAAGGGCACGTCCTTTGACGGCCCCCAGTTGAGCCCTTGGTTGACCCACGACATCAAACCGTCGTGGAGGTCCCGGGCGGAATAAGGGCGACGGCTTTTGTCTGCGGCCCCTCGGAGCGGTAATATAGAACCACTCTTGCTGCCACGGGCGAGCTCCTCTTGGAAGGAGCAGCGGGCCCACGGGGCATCGGCCCTCCTACTTATGGCCGCCCGCCACACTCCGCAGCGCCCCGATCATCTTGGCGCCACATTGAAGGTCTTCACAGGCGAAGTGAGGGTGACACGGAGGAAGGCATGAGCGACAATAAATGCGGAAATATGAAGGATGGACTCGGAGCCATATCGTGGAATTCCAACCCATAGTAAAACATGAGCCCTCTCACAAAAGGATCCATCGGAAGCCTAAACCCCGGCGGAGGTGAGATACAAAGCGACATACTCGTCGGGCTCGGGGGTGGGGATGGCCTGCCCTTGGCGAGCAACCTGTGCAAAATCTCATAAGCGGTACTTGGCGCCCCGCAGCTTTAGCACGTCCTCCTCCGTGACGGAGGAGGGCATCCTGACCACGAGGTCGGAACCGGACATCGTTGAAAGTCGAAGCGCTCGAATCTGGAGCTCTAGGTGCTGGAACTTGGGCGGGAGAGGATTCGATGAAGGATTGAAGAAAAAAAGCGAGCCTTGGTCCCGTTATAAAGAGGAGAATACCAAGAGTCGTCTCCGTGACCGTTTGGGACTCGCCCGATGGAGGGCGTGGCGGCGGGCGCGGTTGGGTTACCCCGTCCGTATTAATGAGAATCCCGGATTAAGGGGAACACGATCTACGCTCGACAAGGCGTGCCAAGGAAACCGCTTCGCTAAATCGCTGAGGTGGTGAAGTAAAAAGCGATTTAAATAATGGCTTGGTTGTGGCGTGGCGTCATGTCGCAGAAAACGTCGCAGATTGAACTTGTGTATATATTATTCTCTCTACGGTGGAATGTGGAATTTATTTTGCGAGCGGACACTATCCTGGTGTTCACAATCTTCTATCATTCGGAGGAGGAACCCGCCTTGCAATGCCAAGCAATATCTGCAGTGAGAACTTATCGTCATTGAAGCCTGGTTCAGGGAGCTCTTGAGGAGTCTGGATTAGGGGTGTCCGGATAGCGGACTACCATCATCACCGAACTATCATCACCGGACTATCATCATCGACGGACTCCAAGACTATGAAGATACAAGATTGAAGACTTCACCCCATGTCCAGATGGGACTTTCCTTGGCGTGGAAGGCAAGCTTGGCGATACGGATATGTAGATCTCCTACCATTATAACCGACTCTATGTAACCCTAGCCCTCTCCGGTGTCTATATAAACCGGATGGCTCTACTCTGTAGGACCCATCAACAACAACCCTTACAATCATACCATAGGCTAGCTTCTAGGGTTTAGCCTCCTTGATCTCGTGGTAGATCCACTCTTGTAAACATCCACAATATCAATATCAATCAAGAAGGACGTAGGGTTTTACCTCCATCAAGAGGGCCCGAACCTGGGTAAAACATCGTGTCCCTTGTCTCCTGTTACCATCCGCCTAGACGCACAGTTCGGGACCCCTACCCAAGATCCACCGGTTTTGACACCGACAGCTCCCCTTGTGTCCAATCAATAAATTTGGGTTGAATACTCTACCCTCGAAAACTGTTGCGATCCCCTATACTTGTGGGTTATCAAGGTGTAATAGAGCCGACAGCCGCCTTGACTTTGAGGTGCTGCCATTGCGTCATAAGGTGGCAATCTTGAGCCTCCGTGATAGCATCCATGGGGTAGCTGGGAGCCGTGAAGTCAGCGCTGCTAAAGGAGCTCGGTGGAAGCCACGCTGCTTCTCCGCTGAGATGGCGGGGTAGCTTCTGGCGTAGCTCTGCAGGTCGCTGGCTCTGAACTAGTGCTTGTTGTTCCTCTAGCGCTCATACCCTTGCATTCAGGTTCTGCAGTTCAGTCAGCTCCACTTTCCTCCTCCTCTCCCGGGTTTTGTAACCGCCTCGTTTGAAACCCAACCTTCCACATAGCGGAACTGTCGTGCCTCGCGTTAAATCACAGGTGCTCGTGGATTGCCGAGGGCCTGTGTGAGCTCATCATTCTCTCTGTCGGGAACGAACGTCCCTTGCTGCGTTGCGGTGATATACTTCTGAAGCTTCTTGACCGGTATTTCAAGTTGCTCCTTCGTCCAACGGCACTTCCCTGTTTCAGGGTCCAAGGTCCCCCAACCCCGAAGAACCAAGTCCTTGAATGGTCTGGCCAGTTCAATGTCTCTGGTTCGACCCCTTTATCAAGCAGGTCCTTCTCAGCCTTGTCCCACAACGGCCGGGCTTTGAGTTAGCCACCTGACCTCGTGCGATGGTGATGCTCCTTCTTTGCAGCATTTTTCTTGTTTGTCGCTGACATCTTCTTAGTCTTCTCCAATGTCTTGTGGCCCACAAATGCGGGCCAGTGATCTCTTATCTTCTCAAATCTGCCGATGAATTCTGGAATCTTCCCATTGTCGACAAACGTTGATTTCAACTCATTCCTCCACCTCCTGAATAGATCTGTGATACGTCTCCAACGTATCTATAATTTTTGATTGCTCCATGCTACTTTATCTATTGTTTTGGACTATAATGGGCTTTATTTTCCACTTTTATATTACTTTTGGGACTAACCTATAAACCGGAGGCCCAGCCCAGAATTGCTGTTTTTTTGCCTTTTTAAATGTTTCGAAGAAACAGAATATCAAACGGAGTCCAAACAGAATGAAACCTTCAGAAACGTGATTTTCTCACCGAACGTGATCCAGGAGACTTGGACCCTACGCCAAGGAACATCGGAGGCGGTCACGAGGTGGGGCGCACCCCTAGGCGCGCCCCGCCTCGTGGGCCCCCGATGCTCCACCGGCGTACTCCTTCCTCCTATATATACCTACATACCCCAAGCGATCGAGCGGAGCCAAAACCTAATTCCACCGCCGCAACTTCCTGTATCCACGAGATCCCATCTTGGAGCCTGTTAGGAGCTCACGGGGGGGCATCCACCACGGAGGGCTCTACATCAACACCATAGCCTCTCCGATGAAGTGTGAGTAGTTTACTTCAGACCTTCGGGTCCATAGCTAGTAGCTAGATGGCTTCTTCTCTCTTTTTGGATCTCAATACAATGTTCTTCCCCTCTCTCGTGGAGATCTATTCGATGTAATCTTCTTTTTGTGGTGTGTTTGTTGAGACCGATGAATTGTGGGTTTATGATCCAGCTTATCTATGAATAATATTTGAATCTTCTCTGAATTCTTTTATGTATGATTGAGTTATCTTTGCAAGTCTCTTTCAATTATCCGTTTGGTTTGGCCAACTAGATTGGTAGTTCTTGCAATGGGAGAAGTGCATGGCTTTGGGTTCAATCTTGCAGTGTCCTTACCCAGTGACAGAAGGGATTGCAAGGCACGTATTGTATTGTTGCCATCGAGGATAACAAGATGGGGTATTTATCATATTGCATGAATTTATTCCTCTACATCATGTCATCTTGCTTAAGGTGTTACTCTGTTTTTAACTTAATACTCTAGATGCATCTTTGGATAGCGGTCGATGAGTGGAGTAATAGTAGTAGATGCAGAATCGTTTGGTCTACTTGTCTCGGACATGATGCCTATATACATGATCATACCTAGATATACTCATAACTATGCTCAATTCTGTCAATTGCTCAACAGTAATTTGTTCACCAACTGTAGAATACTTATGCTCTTGAGAGAAGCCACTAGTGAAACCTATGGCCCCCGGGTCTATTCTCATCATATCAATCTCCATCACTTTTATACTTGCTCTGTTTTTTACTTTTCACTTTGCATCTTTATACCAAAAATACCAAAAATATTATCTCTATCAGATCTCACTCTCGTAAGTGACCGTGAAGGGATTGACAACCCCTAATCGCGTTGGTTGCGAGTAGCTATCGTTTTGTGCAGGTACGAGGGACTTGTGCGTGGCCTCCTACTGGATTGATACCTTGGTTCTCAAAAACTGAGGGAAATACTTACGCTATTGTATTGCATCATCCTCTCCTCTTCGGGGAAAACCAACGCAAGCTCAAGGCGTAGCAAGAAGGATTTTCGGCGCCGTTGTCGGGAGTCTGCATAAAAGTCAACATACCAAGTACCCATCACAATCCCTATCTCTTGCATTACATTATTTGCCATTTGCCTCTCGTTTTCCTCTCCCCCACTTCACCCTTGCCGTTTTATTCACCCTCTCTTTCCCTATCTCCTCCTCTTTTCCCGTTGCCTTTTCCTCGTCCGTTTGTTTGCTCGTGTGTTAGTCTGTTTGCTTGCCGTCATGACTAGTCTCATATCTTCTCTGTTATCTCTCGAGAATGAAGTTCTAAATTTTAAGCAAAGGGAGGGAGAAAATCTAAAAGATGCTTGGTATAGAATTTGCAATGCTCAAAATAGATCTACCAGGAAGCAATCTACTTCAGTTCTTCTTCGTAATTTTTACGTAGGTGCTAATCCTTGGTATAGATATATCCTTTATACCATTACCGGAGGGAATTTCTTGGGTAGCCATACTTTTGATTCTTATAATGCTTTAATAGATTTATTTGTCTCACCACCTCTTTTGGTTAATTGGACTATGTTAACTTTGGAGCATGTTATGCAAAGGCTTGAAATTATTGAAAACAAAATTGCTACCATTGAATCCATTGAAAATCTAGATAAAAAGATCCATAATCAAATTACACAATATGGATCTAAGGTAGGAATAACTTTGAAAAATATTAAGGAGAAGGAACCTATGGTTAATGAGAAAATAAATCTAGATTCCACTCGAATCGATAAATTGAGGGTATCATTACCAACTTGGGAACCGATTTTTATTCCGTAAAGAATACTCGTAGTCCTCCCACTAAAATTGCCAAGCTTATGTATGTTCCTAAAAATAAGGGTGAATCATCTAGTAAGGAAACTGCGGATCTTAAATCTATAAGTATTCATCCCGATCTTTTTACTATCATTAAGGAACCATTTGCTACAAATGAATTTTTTGATCTCGTGCCTAAAAGTTTGATAATTACTAAAAATAAAGAAATCTATAATAAAGATAGATGCCTCATTGAAGAATTGCCTACCAAAGATGGCAATACCTAGATCTATCCTCGCTTTTATGCCTAGCTGGGGGCGTTAAACGATAGCGCTTGTTGGGAGGCAACCCAATTTTATTTTTAGTTTTTTGTTTTTGCTTCTGTTTAGGAATAAATAATCCATCTAGCCTCTGTGTAGATGTGGTTTTATCTTTTAATTAGTGCTTGTGCCAAGTTAAACCTATTGGATCTTCTTGGATGATAGTTATTTGAGATTGCTGTAATTTCCAGAAACTTTGCGCTCAGTGCCCGAATTGTTAAAAATCACCAGAACGTGATAAAATATTGATTCCAATTGCTACTGATCAATAAACAAAGTTTCCAGGTCTTCTAATTTTGGTAGAATATTTTGAGTTACAGAAGTTTGCGTTAGTTACAGATTACTACAGACTGTTCTGTTTTTGACAGATTCTGTTTTGCGTGTGTTGTTTGCTTATTTTGATGAATCTATGGCTAGTAAAATAGTTTATGATCCATAGATAAGTTGGAATAAAGTAGGTTTAACACCAATATAAGTAAAGAATGAGTTCATTACATTACCTTAAAGTAGTCTTTTGTTTTCTTTCTCTAACGGAGCTCACGAGATTTCTATTGAGTTTTGTGTTGTGAAGTTTTCAAGTTTTGGGTGAATTCTTTTGATGGATTATGGAACAAGGAGTGGCAAGAGACTAAGCTTGGGGATGCCCATGGCACCTCCAAGATAATCCAAGGACACCAAAAATTCAAATCTTGGGGATGCCCTGGAAGGCATCCCCTCTTTCGTCCACTTCCATCGGTAATTTACTTGGAGCTATATTTTTATTCACCACATGACATGTGTTTTGCTTGGAGCGTCTTGTATTATTTGCGTCTTTGCTTGTTAATTTACCACAATCATCCTTGCTGTACACACCTTTTTAGAGAGCCATACATGAATTGGAATTTGATAGAATACTCTATGTGCTTCACTTATATCTTTTGAGCTTCATACTTTTGCTCATAGTGCTTCACTTACATCTTTTTGAGCGTGATAATTTTTGCTCTAGTGCTTCACTTAGATCTTTTAGAGCATGGTGGTGGATTTGTTTTAAAGAAACTTGATCTCTCATTCTTCACTTAGATTATTTTGAGAGTCGTTAATAGCATGGTAATATGCTTAATGTTAATATACTTGGTATTCAAGATATGTGAAACTTTCTTTTGAGTGCGTTGAATACTAAGATAAGTTTGATGCTTGATAATTGTTTTGAGATATGAAGATGGTGATATTAGAGTCATGCTAGTTGAGTAGTTGTGAATTTAAAGAATACTTGTGTTGAAGTTTGTGATTCCCGTAGCATGCACGTATGGTGAACCGTCATGTGTTGAACTCGGAGCATGATTTATTTATTGGTTGTCTTCCTTATGAGTGGCAGTCGGGGACGAGCGATGGTCTTTTCCTACCAATCTATCCCCCTAGGAGCATGCGCGTAATACTTTGCTTTGATAACTTCTAGATTTTTGCAATAATTATATGAGTTCTTTATGACTAATGTTGAGTCCATGGATTATACGCACTTTTCCCATCCTTCCACCATTGCTAGCCTCTCTAATACTGCGCACCTTTCGCCGGTATCATACACCCACCATATACCTTCCTCAAAACAGCCACCATACCTACCTATCATGGCATTTCCATAGCCATTCCGAGATATATTGCCATGCAACTTTCCACCATTATGACATGCTCCATCATTGTCATATTGCTAGCATGATCATGTAGTTGACATCGTATTTGTGGCAAAGCCACCATTCATAATTCTTTCATACATGTTACTCATGTTTCATTGCATATCCCGATACACCGCCGGAGGCATTCATATAGAGTCATATTTTGTTCTAAGTATCGAGTTGTAATTGTTGAGTTGTAAGAAAAATAAAAGTGTGATGATCATCATTATTAGATCATTGTCCCAAGTGAGGAAAGGATGATGGAGACTATGATTCCCCCACAAGTCGGGATGAGACTCCGGACGAAAAAAGAAGAAGAAGAGGCCATAAAAAAAGAAGAGAAAAGGCCCAAATAAAAATGAGAGAAAAAGAGAGAAGGGACAATGTTACTATCCTTTTACCACACTTGTGCTTCAAAGTAGCACCATGATCTTCATGATAGAGAGTCTCTCATTTTGTCACTTTCATATACTAGTGGGAATTTTTCATTATAGAACTTGGCTTGTATATTCCAATGATGGGCTTCCTCAAATGCCCTAGGTCTTCGTGAGCAAGCGAGTTGGATGCACACCCACTTAGTTTCTTTTGTTGAGCTTTCATATACTTATAGCTCTAGTGCATCCGTTGCATGGCAATCCCTACTCACTCACATTGATATCTATTGATGGGCATCTCCATAGCCCGTTGATACGCCTAGTTGATGTGAGACTATCTTCCCTCTTTTTGTCTTCTCCACAACCACCATTCTATTCCACATATATTGTTATATCCATGGCTCATGCTCATGTATTGCGTGAAGATTGAAAAAGTTCTGAAAATGTTAAAGTATGAAAAAATTGCTTGGCTTGTCAACGGGGTTGTGCATGATTTAAATACTTTGCGTGGGGAAGATGGAGCATAGCCAGACTATATGATTTTTTAGGGATAACTTTCTTTGGCCATGTTATTTTGAGAAGACATAATTGCTTTGTTAGTATGCTTGAAGTATTATTATTTTTATGTCAATATGAACTTTTGTCTTGAATCTTTCGGATCTGAATATTCATACCATGATTAAGAAGATTTACATTGAAATTATGCCAAAGTATCACTCCGCATCAAAAATTCTCTTTTTATCATTTACCTACTCAAGGACGAGCAGGAATTAAGCTTGGGGATGCCTGATACAACTCCAACGTATCTATAATTTTTTATTGCTCCATGCTACTTTACCTATTGTTTTGGACTATAATGGGCTTTATTTTCCACTTTTATATTACTTTTGGGACTAACCTATTAACCGGAGGCCCAACCCGAATTGCTGTTTTTTTTGCCTTTTTGGTGTTTGAAGAAGCGGAATGAAACAACCGAAGCGTGATTTTCTCACGGACGTGATCCGGAGACTTGGACCCTCGCCAAGGAACATCGGAGGCGGTCACGAGGGTGGGCGCCCCTAGGCGCGCCCTGCCTCGTGGGCCCCGATGCTCCACCGACGTACTCCTTCCTCCTATATATACCTCGTGCCCCCAAGCGATCGAGCAGGAGCCAAAACCTAATTCCACCGCCGCAACTTCCTGTATCCACGAGATCCCATCTTGGGGCTTGTTCGAGCTCACGGGGGGGCATCCACCACGGAGGCTTCTACATCAACACCATAGCCTCTCTGATGAAGTGTGAGTAGTTTACTTCAGACCTTCGGGTCCATAGCTAGTAGCTAGATGGCTTCTTCTCTCTTTTTGGATCTCAATACAATGTTCTCCCCCTCTCTCGTGGAAATCTATTCGATGTAATCTTCTTTCTGCGGTGTGTTTGTTGAGACCGATGAATTGTGGGTTTATGATCCGGCTTATCTATGAATAATATTTGAATCTTCTCTGAATTATTTTATGTATGATTGAGTTATCTTTGCAAGTCTCTTTGAATTACCCGTTTGGTTTGGCCAACTAGATTGGTAGTTCTTGCAATGGGAGAAGTGCATGGCTTTGGGTTCAATCTTGCAGTGTCCTTACCCAGTGACAGAAGGGGTTGCAAGGCACATCTTGTATTGTTGCCATCGAGGATAACAAGATGGGGTATTTATCATATTGCATGAATTTATTCCTCTACATCATGTCATCTTGCTTAAGGCGTTACTCTGTTTTTAACTTAATACTCTAGATGCATCTTTGGATAGCGGTCGATGAGTGGAGTAATAGTAGTAGATGCGAGAATCGTTTGGTCTACTTGTCTCGGACGTGATGCCTATATACATGATCATACCTAGATATACTCATAACTATGCTCAATTCATCAATTGCTCAACAGTAATTTGTTCACCCACCGTAGAATACTTATGCTCTTGAGAGAAGCCACTAGTGAAACCTATGGCCCCCGGGTCTATTCTCATCATATCAATCTCCATCACTTTTATACTTGCTCTGTTTTTTACTTTGCTTTTTATTTTTTACTTTGCATCTTTATACCAAAATACCAAAATATTATCTCTATCAGATCTCACTCTAAGTAAGTATTTGTGAAGGGATTGACAACCCCTAATCGCGTTGGTTGCGAGTAGCTATCGTTTTTGTGCAGGTACGAGGGACTTGTGTGTGGCTTCCTCTTGGATTGATACCTTGGTTCTCAAAAACTGAGGGAAATACTTACGCTACTGTGCTGCATCATCCTCTCCTCTTCGGGGAAAACCAACGCAAGCTCAAGACGTAGCAATCTGCCATCTTCTTAAGAGCATGAGCCTTGGCCAATGGCTCTATATATAACTGGCTTATCCGGATCCTCCTCTGCCGGTAGGGTGAAATTTGCCTTTAGCATGGTCCAAAGATCATCTTTCTGTCTATCGTTGACAAAAGACACTTGAGGTCTTCACTCTTAGGTTTATTCCATTGGTGGATGCTGATCAGGATCATATCCCTAACAAGAACTCCGCACTGACCAGAAAATGCTTCCTTGGTCCGGATGGGTTCAATCGGTTGGCCATCGCCCTTGATTGCTGTGATCGTGAACCTTTCATCCTGGGGAAACCTTTTCTTCGAGCCTCATCCAAGATTGAAGACTTAGCCCGTGTCGGATGGGACTTTCCTTGGCGTGGAAGGCAAGCTTGGCGTCTGGATATGTAGATCTCCTACCATTATAACCGACTCTATGTAACCCTAGCCCTCTCCGGTGTCTATATACGGATGGCTCTAATCCGTGGGACCCATCAACAACAACCCTTACAATCATACCATAGGCTAGCTTCTAGGGTTTAGCCTCCTTGATCTCGTGGTAGATCCACTCTTGTAAACATCCACAATATCAATATCAATCAAGCGGGGCGTGAGGTTTTCCCTCCATCAAGAGGGCGAACACAGGTAAAACATCGTCCCTTGTCTCATGTTACCATCCGCCTAGACACACAGTTCGGGACTCCTACCGAGATCCGCTGGTTTTGACCGACATTGGTGCTTTCATTGAGAGTTCCTCGTATGCGTTACCGATAGGCTTGATGGCCTCTTCAATCGACAACAGCGCGATCTGGGTGAGACTTTTCTCCCGGACAGATCTTCGTATTAATGACCTTGCGCAACTCACTTGCCATCTGGAGCGGATCGAAAGCCCATACAGCGTCAGTCAGGTTTGGAAACCTAAACTTCACGGCCGATATCCGGGGGACTTGATCTTGATGGATCTGAGCCACGGTGAGCGTCTTGCATGCATCACGATGGGCATGACCTAACTCTGCCGGACGGACACCTTGGAAGCACCACGAATCCCCTCCGACCTAGTCCGGGCCGATCGCTCGGATCGAGGGCGGATGGCTGAACCGCCTCGGGGCTGCAACTTCTGGCGATGGGCGAACACCTACCTGTCCATAAAAGCTCATGACTCAAGTGCGGACTCTGCGAACTCCGAACCTCCTGCGCCCCTGCGGTCGAATCCGATTAGGCGCCGATCATGGAATTCACCGCTGCGGACATCTTTCACACTACGCCCTTGGCGATATCATAAATCACTGAAACATCTCGCTATCCGGAGAGCCTGGCGAACTACGGCCAGGATGGTTGAGGACAGCAGACGGCGAAGAAATTGAGCCCACCCACCACCGCCCGTAGCCACCGTCGGCGATTTAAGCGTACTCGACTACTACTCCGAAGACATCGGCGGTATGGGCGGCGATGCGGAGACTACCGAAACCGGTGCCTACGGGACCTGAAGACCACCTAAATGCATGACATACATATGGTGGACACCCCAAAGGGAAGCGATAACGAGGAACAACGGAGGCGGAGGATAATCCGCCGATAAACAACCAAAAGCAGCGGCGTGAAGCGCTGCCTAAATCCGCCTCGATCAAAGCAGCATTCCTAACGACCAGCGATAAGGCGGGCAAACCAGCGAGACGACGAGCAGAGACGAGCGGATAATCAACCCCTTCACGGAGCAATCAACAGTCCGGACACAACACGAGCATGAAACATACACAAAGACTCGTCGCCCTTGCGAAAGTTTGAAGAAGGCGAAGCTCAAAATAGCGAAGGCGCTCGATTGAAGTGGAACAAAGTATTCAAGACTGCGAGACAAATATGGCAATGGCCATCAAACAAAAACTACCGAGCGCAAGTTCTGCCAAAATTTGGCGAAAAGCCATAGAGCCTTCACGTCAAAAATAAAGAAGGCCACTGGCGGATAGGCAACCGGATAATGGGCCCAAGCGACAAGCGGGGCTGCACACAAGCAATTATAATCCAGGGAAAGCAGACGGCCCAACTAGGTCCATCTACGGGCCAAAAGAGGACCCGAGAAGTAACACAACCGACAAGTGTTAGAAGACAGCGGCACACCCAAATACGGTAGCACACCCATGTTTCTGGAGTGAGTCTTTGGATCATGAATTTCGGCGGGGTTCAAACCCATAAACATAGAGGCATCAATGACTATGACCCAGATGCGGATAGAAGATTACATACTACACATACACATGGCTAGAGGAGATGATCTCCGCCATAAAATACCTACCCTCAAGCTCAAAGGGCCAGCTCGGCATTGGCTCAAAAGCCTCGAGAAAACAACATTGGAAGTTAGGAAGAGCTTGAGGGCCGCGTTTAGAAACAAATTTTCAAGGGACTTATGTCCGCCCTCCGGATCTGAGCGATCTAAGTCATATAACCCAACAGCGGAGAGTCGGTAGCATAAGTCTGAACAGGTTCCTTACCAAAAAGAACCAAATAGTCTCTGTCGGACGGAAGCCCTAGCAGCTTTTAAACACAACGTCAAGGAGCAGATGGCTCGCCGGACACCTCGGCCAAGAAAAGCCAAGAACAATAGCCGCTAACAAGCCTCATGGCCGCTTTTCGCGAGGAAGACAACTGGCTAGCAAGATCACGACACCAGCGACGAGTACATCCGAGATCGAGATGGAAGCGGAAGAATCACGGCAGGGAAAGACCAGCGCGGAATAAAAAAAAGCCCAAAGACACGGCGGTCAATGCGGATTCAAAAGCTTCATGGAAACAATAAAACCGGCCTCTTAAGGACAACGAGGCGAGCTATCAAATTTAAACAAAATTTTAGATCGGATATGTCAAATCCACGATACCCGGAAGGCAGCAAACCATACCAACGAAATTGTTGGGTTTTAAACTGTCCGGACTCAACGCCCGGACACAAGAGGCTCGATCATGGCGAGGACGAACCCCACTAGCGAAGCAGGAAGTCAAAGACTTTCCCACAAGAAGTCAAACAGTAAACTTCGCTTCACGTGATTATGCGGAAAACTAACACGGCACTCGCTAAAGACAAGTATCGCGGTCCACCCAGTGGAACACGAGATTGGATGTCAAAACCAATCACTTTCGACCATCTGGATTAGTCGAAGTATCCGGCAGGGATAGACTGCTGATCCCATAATAGGCGGACTGCAATTCCGCAGGTTTTTGATGGATGGCGGCGGCAAACCTGCCATATCGGACACAATCCATAAGTTGGGATGAACCCTACTACAATTGGCATATCTTCCTTCAAAGGTGGCGAGTTCGCCCAGTGCCGCAGTTCCATTATTACTAGAAGTTGCGTTAGGGTCACGACAACTTCCAGCGAACAACTAACCTTTCATGTCGCGCATTTAAAGTAGCTATCAAGCATCACCGGGACGGGAAGCTTCGTCTGCTTCAATGCAATACCACATTCTGCGTCTCTCGCGCTTAAAATGCCAGTCCACGTGGCATCATTTCATTAAAAGGTCGTTTGAGACCGGACCGGTTGGGCGAGTCCGGAATAAATAAACTAGGGGCTACCTAGCACGCACCCCCCTACAAGGTTTGTACATATAAGCCATAATGAGCTAGCATAGGCTCAGCTTTATTAATCTACATTTCAATTTTTATGCACTTTCTCGCCGATTTCTTTTCAACTAAGTTCCTCTCTTTTCTGATGAACACCGTGCACCGTCGAGGATCACGGCTGCTTGAGAACAGTAGCGAGGCGTGCGATGGGACCCATTGCAAGGACTCTTTTCACACTAAGACCCTCGTAAACCTTTCTTCTGTCTCTTGTTGCTATAATCCCTGGTTTATCATTACAACGAGTGGAGCTGGCGTTTTAGCATCGGCGCGCCCGAAGAACCTGCCGTACACAGACACAAGGGGCTTAGGGCTTTGTTTTGCCCACTATTATAAAGAGGCCGAACACCTTGAGGTGTTCGGCGTCTCGAGTTGAGCCTTATATGCATCAGCTCCGAATCATGTCTTTGGTCAAATGTTGGGTTTGCCCGGCTCACATGTTTTGCCGCCCGTTCCGTTATAATCATTAGCAGCGGCTCTAGGAGAACTCTGCGATTGTGCCCAGTTTGGCTGAGCACCTCGATGAAAGCGGCTATTTGTCATGATCTGTGATCAACCACTCGATCGACCATGGGAATGTTTAGGATTCCTCGCGCTTTGAAAGGCCGTTTCGGCCGAGCACATCTGGCCCCAAATTCGGAGAAGCACGTGCCCCAGGGCTATGTCGTAGCCCCACCCTCGAACTCCATGGCTAAGTGAAAGTGATAAAGCATTATAGTCCGGTTGCCTCGTTTGCTATGCTACCTCCTTTACAGGACCGGGCGTCGAATTAAGTGTGAAAGCACGCTATTTTTGAACACCCCGCACCTTGTGCGTGGGGGCTAAGCCGACGACTGCCATCTTTTAGGTTATACACATGTATACATGAGCGGCCGCATAGGAGATATTCTATTACTTGAGCGCACAAGTATAAAAACACATCATAAAAATTGTTTTACATCATAAAGCGTTCATTTAAGCGTAACATTTTTGAGCCTGCGACTCTATTACCACGAGCACCACGACACTTCGCCAAAATAGTGCTCGGCGGGTAACGGTTATCATCGAACCGAATTACATAGCGGTGGCATCAATTTCCGTCAATGTGTATTCACAGGCGGCGCCATCGCGCACCCTATCTTGAGCCCATTGCTTCGCCGCCTTGATATGCGGCGCCCCAGAAATTGCTGCAATAAGCCAAAGTAACTCTTGACTTGGGCCTATCCGGCGGATATAGGTCACTAAGGAGCTAGGAGAGTCCAAATGAGGTGTAGTTTTACCACACGATCGTGATCGAACGACGGAGCGCATGGAAGTGACTTAGATGGGTTATTGGGCTGTTTTGAAGGGGTGTTGGGCTGCAACTTAAAAGAGGCCTTTGCGAGAGTGCGGTTAACCGTTGGAGTACCAAACGAGCTCCAAATGACACGAAACTTGACCGGTGGCCTACGGGTGGTATACCAAGGCCACTAGACAACCTCGGTCCATTTCGAGAATGTTTAGTACCCGCACACGGAAAAACGTAAAAGGGCCGCCGGGGGAGATAGGAGTGCCGGATTGCAAAACGGACAACGGGAAAAATACTCGGAATCATGAGACGAACACGTATGCAAATGCGATGCACATGATGACATGATATAAAATGCATGACATGGACAAAATGCAAAAAGAAGAAAAACCCAACCACGGAGGGAATATCATATCACAAAGCCGAAAATGGCAAGAGTTGGAGTTACAAATATGGAAAGTTACTTCCGGGGTGTTACAACACTCCACCACTACAAGAGGATCTCGTCCCGAGATCTAGGACTGAAAAAACTCCGGATATTCGAACGGAGGTGATCCTCGCCCCGTGTAGCTTCTCGGTCGGAATGGTGTGACCACTTCACTTTCAGGAATTTGATTGACTTGTTGCGAGTCTTGCGCTCGGTTTCTTCAAGAATAGCAACGGGTGCTCATGATAAGAGATCTTCTTGAAGGTCAATCTCTTGAAGTTGATTGTGCGTTCAGAGTCTTGAAGCACTTTGGTTGTGACATGTGAAACACATCGTGCACGTTTGCAAAGTTGGATGGAAGCTCAAGTTGATAGGCGAGATCACCTCTTTTGCCAATGATCTTGAAAGGACCCACGATCTAGGGGCAAGCTTCCTTTGATACCGAAACGACGAGTGCCTTTCATTGGAGAGACGGAGGTAGACATGGTCTCCGATTTCAAAAGCCACATCACGGTGCTTATCATCATAATAGCTCTTCCGGGCGCGATTATGCGGCTTTGAGATTCTCACGAATGACCTTGCACATTTCTTACATACGTGATCATGTCATTGCCAAGAAGTTGGCGTTCACATCTCGCACCAATTGAGAGGAGTACGCACTTTCGCCATAGAGAATTTCGAATGGGGTCTTGCCCGAACTCGCTTGGAAGCTGTTGTTGTAGGAGAACTCGGCACATGGAAGACAATCTTCCCACTTCATACCGAAATAAATGACACAAGCCCTGAGCATATCTTCAAGGATTTGATTTACTCGCTCAACTTGGCCACTTGTTTGAGGATGGAAAGCTGTCTTTGAAACGAATGTTGGTGCCCATGGCCTTGAAAAGAATCCCAAAACTTGGAGGTAAAGATGCTGCCACGGTCTCAAGAGATCACTTGTGGAATGCCGTGCAAGGAGACAATCTCGAGGTGTATAGCTCGCCAACCGAGCTGCTGTGATAGATTCTTTGATAGGAAGAAAATGAGCCACTTTAGTAAGCTTGTCAATGACAATGAAGATAGCATCATTTCCCCGCTTGGACTTAGGAAATCCAGTCACGAAGTCCATCTCAATATGATCAAACTTCCATTCAGGAATAGCAAGAGGTTGAAGGAGACCAGCTGGTCTTTGGTGTTCTGCTTTCACTCTTCTGCAGACATCACACTCATTCACGAATTGAGCAATTTCTCGCTTCATTCGAGTCCACCAATATGACTGCTTGAGATCCTGGTACATCTTCGTACTTCCAGGATGAATGGATAGAAGCGAATAGTGAGCCTCGTTCATAATGACTTTTCTCAGATCACCCTTAGGAACCACAATCCGGTCCTCAAAGAAAAGAGTATCTTTGTCATCAACGTGGAAGCACTTGTACTTGGAAATGCCCTTGTCGATACCACGTTTCACCTTTTTCACCATGGTATCCAGAAGTTGAGCCTCACGAATCTGATCTTCCAAAGTAGGAGAGACTATGAGGTTGGCAAGAAAGCCTTGAGGAACAACTTGAAGATTCAGCTATGGAAAGCTTCACAAAGATCCGGTTGGAAGGGCTTGAGGATTAGACATTGCGATAAGCCTTCCTGCTCAAAGCATCTGCAATGACATTGGCCTTGCCGGAGTATATTCAATACTTGGGTTGTACTCTTGAATCATTTCGACCCATCGAGTCTGCTCTGAGGTTGAGGTTGGGCTGAGTGAAGATGTACTTGAGACTCTTGTGATCGGTGAAAATGTCCACTTTCCTTCCCAACAAGAGATGTCTCCACGTTATCAATGCATGGACAACTGCCGCCAACTCAAGATCATGAGTGGGGTAGTTCTTTTCGTTGGGCTTCAATGGCGAGAGGTATAAGCCACAACTCTCTTCTCTTGCATTAACACAGCACCGAGACCTTGAAGAGAAGCATCACGTAAAACTTCAAATGGCTTGGATTCATCGGGAGGAGTCAAGGCAGAGCTGTGACGAGTTTCTCTTTGAGGGTATTGAAAGCAACGTCACACTCGGGAGACCGGACATACTTCACATGCTTTCGGAGGAGGTTGGAAAGAGGCTTTGCAATCTTGGAGAAGTTCTCAACGAATCTTCGCAATAGCTTGCAAGACCAGGAAAATCATGGAGCTGCTTGACATTCGAGGAGGTTCCCAATTCACAATTGCGGACACCTTCTCGGGATTAACAGCGATGCCCTTGGCGGAGATGATATGACCAAGATAAAGAACTTCATCAAGCCAAAATTCACATTTGGAGAACTTAGCATAGAATTGGTACTCTCTGAGCTTATCTAGCACCAATCGCAAATGTTTGGCATGATCCTTCTTATTCTTGGAGAAGACCAAAATATCATCAAGATAGACCAAGATGAATTCATTGGTGTAGGGGTTGAATATGAAGTTCATCATCCGAGAGAATGTTGGAGGAGCATTGACAAGGCGAAAGACATGACAAGATATTCATAAGAACCAAAGCTTGTTCGAATCTGTCTTGGGAATATCTTGTTCACGAATGCGAATCTGATGATAACCCATCTGAAGGTCAAGCTTGGAGAACACTTTAGCACCTTTGAGTTGCTCGAAAAGCTCATTGATGTTGGGAAGTGGATACTTGTTCTTGATTGTCTTCTTATTCAATGGACGGTAATCGGACGCAAAGTCGGTCCGTGCCATCCTTCTTCCGGACAAAAGAACACAACAACCCCAAGGAGATGAACTCGTCCGATCAAACCCAGACGGTCTTGTTCATCGAGCTGCTTCTTCAATTCCTTCAGCTCATCAGGTCCAAGCTTGTATGGACGCTTGCAACGGGTTGATGCGGGCTCAAGATCGATAACGAACTCAATCGGCCGATGAGGTGGCATACCGGAAGCTCTTACGGAAAGACATCTTGGTACTCGCAAACGATCGAATCGAGAGATCGCATCCAATTCGCCCTTCTCATTGAGAGAAAACAACCGAATGGTTTCATCACGAGCGCATAGATGATCACATCATTAGAAGAGTGAGTCAATTGAATTTCCTGGTAGCACAATCAAGCTGAGCTTTGTGCTGATAAAGCCGATCCATCCGAGAATAAGATCAATATCCGAGTCACCAAGGACAATTGGTTTAGCAGAAATCTATAATCGCCCATCTTGATAGAAACATCCGAACCATGGAGCTTGCATGCATGAATTTACCCGAGAGACAACCGATAATGGTTTAGGCAAATCTTGAAAACCAACTCATGCTTAGATGCAAAAGGTCTTGAAATGAAAGAATGCGATGCACGGTATCAAATAAGACTTTTGCAGAATATCATTAATCGAAAGATTACCCATTATCACATCGGAAGATTCCTCCGCTTGAGCTGCATTCATCATATTCACCTTTGCAGACTTGGGATTATGCTTGACCTTTGCATTCTTGGAAGATTTCACAGGAGGAGGAGGCGGAAGGCGCCTCTGGTTGAAGCACTTGTTCGCATAGTGACCTTTCACGACATTTGTTGCAAGTCACTTGAGAGAGTGGACGGTGGTAAGGAGCACTTGACCTTGGAGCTTGAGAATTTGACTTGTTCTCGATAGCTTGGGTTGGGTGGGTGGGAAGATCCACGGCCACCTGAATTCTTCTGCACGATAAGGCCGACGGAACGGAGGAGGAGGAAGGTAGAACTCTGCTGCTTAGCTGCCACTTGAGAGGAAGAAGAAGACTGAACTGCATCCTGATTCTCTTCTTAGAAGCCTCACATTTGAGCTGGGCAGCTTCTTGCTTCAAGTGTCATGTTGTAGAATTCATCATACTTTTCTCGCTCAAAAGCACAAGAGCTAATTGCAGATCTTCTCTCGGACCACCTCTGAATTGATAGATCATACTCTTTTCATCAGCACGTCTTGCTTAGCAAAACAAGCGAGCTCGAACTGGATATTGTATTGATAGACAAACATGTTGCCTTGCTTGAGATTGCGGAACTCCTCACGCTTGCTCTCAACAACACTTTTGAATGTGGTGAGCTCAAATCTCGGCGGAACTCATCCTGTAATGACACGACCTCCTCTGGAATCTTTGTATTGTTGGTACCACTCAGCAGCTTGATCCTTGAGTTGAAACGATGCAAACTTGACAAAGTCCTCAGGTCGACATTGCTACAATCAAAATGCTTGCAGATGTCCACAAGCCAATCGTCGGCGTCGTGGCCTCGCTACGTAAACCGAAAGACTTCGCTGATTAGCGAGGAACCGATCGAGAGTAGCAAAGTGCGGCTGGTTGTTGCCTTGACCTTGATTTCCTTGATTGCCTTGCCCTGAGTACGTTCTTGCAAGAGCTGCAAAATCATCTCGAGCATTGGCATTGGTGGCTGCCATGATAGCTTGCCAGCCTCCGGAGGCGGAGGTGGAGGTGGAGGTTGACCGATCCCCATCATTGCGGTCCGGATTCGCGCGTTGGCGGAGCCATCCTGAAGAGGGTGACATCCGTTAGTCCTTTGATAGACAAATAGTCAAGTAGAATCAACGGATAGAAATTGCAACATATAGTCTTCACAATAAACATTCGAACAAGAATGAACGAATGAATTCAAAAGTTAATCATCACACGTCCATTAAGGTGAGAAGCCACTTAGATAAAGGATATGGAAACAACATCTGTCTTAGAAACAAATCGAATATCACAACTGAAAACAAAAGATTGGCTTCTAGAATGAGCCGGAACAAACACATGATAGAGATTTCGCCCAAAGTGTTCGTGGTGGGGCCCACACGGACACGACGATAGCGGACGTCACGAATGACAAACAAGACGCCCCGAATCAGCATAGCCAAGGATTCTTTAAGACGCCTCGCGACCCATCAGAATCGACCGTGAATGGGCGGACCACTAGACGTTGAACCCCAATCTCAAATCATACATCCATCGGAAAGAATATCCCGTAAGCTACTAGAATTCCCACCTATAAACTCCCGAAACTTTCGGTTATGCAATCTGGTGTTGGGGATACAGGGACACAAAATATATCACCCAAACTAACAATACCTAGATCCATTTGTATCCATCCGTCAACACATAACCAAGAAATCCTCGAAATCGTGTACCTCGACCTTCAAAAACATCCGTTATACAAGTCATGGCAATACTCCGCACTCACCACAAGATCGGGTTATCGGGTTATCTCACCAACAACTGCACAAAAGAGATTTCGATGTCGGTAAACTCGGGTATTCCGAATCTGCAACGATAAAATTGTGACGACAACACCTCGGAGCTCAACTCCCCGGGACACTGCCACAACCCCTAAATGTCAGGAGGCACCAAGAACAATGTTCTCGTCACAAAACCATCGGAACGATTCCAAGATACCCACGTGATCCTAAATTTTTTTTTTGTGAAATTTGAGAAGAGGAGAGTCAAAACTCTACGTCAAGATACCTCACCAGAGCGACGAAGGGACTGGGAAGTAAAAAGAATCCTACTCTCCGATATATATAATCCTAAGACTCAAAACATTTTCCATTGTAGACTCAACAACGCCAGCAAACAATCAAATAGGGGGGCTCCTAAGTCGGGGAAGGCTCTGATTACCAACTTGTAACGCCCCCGATGCGGCTATATCTCCCACGTGTCGAAGCACGACTTAGAGGCATAACCGCATTGAAAGCAATGTCGCAAGTGAGATAATCTTCACACAACCCATGTAATACATAAGGGAAAAAGATACATAGTTGGCTTACAGTCGCCACTTCACACAGTACATAAATAAACATCCATCATTCAGAGTACACTCAAGGTCCGACTACGAACCAAAATAAAAGAAGATACCCCAAATGCTACACGGATCCCCGATCGTCCCAACTGGGCACCACTATCGATCATCGGAAAAGACACATAGTAACGACCACATTCCTCGTCGAACTCCCACTTGAGCTCGGTTGAGTCACCTGCACTGGCATCGTCGGAACCTGCAACTGTTTTGGTAGAACCTGTGAGTCATCGGGACTCAGCAATCTCACACCCGCGAGATCAAGACTATTTAAGCTTATAGGAAGGACAGGGTAGTAAGGTGGAGTTGCAGCAAGCGACTAGCATATATGGTGGCTACATTCGCAAAAGAGAGCGAGAAGAGGAGCAAAGCACGGTCGTGAAACTAGTAGCGATCAAGAAGTGATCATGAACTACTTACCTCAGACATAACTCCAACACTGTGTTCACTTCCCGGACTCCGCCGAGAAGAGACCATCACGGTTACACACGCGGTTGATGTGCATTTTAATTGAGGTCGACTTCGGGTTTTCTACAACCGGACATTAACAAATTCCCATCTGCCTCATAACCGCGGGCACGGCTTTGAAAGATATTACCTGCAGGGTGTCCCAACTTAGCCCATTATAAGCTCTCACGGTCAACGAAGGATATTCCTTCTACCGGAAGACCCGATCAATCTCGAAACCCGGACTACAAGACATTTTGACAGCAATAAAACAAGACCAGCAAAGCCGCCCGAATGTGCCGACAAATCCCGATAGGAGCTGCACATATCTCGTTCTCGTGGCACACCGGATGAGCAGACGTCGGGTTGGCATAAACCCTGATTGCCCAAGGGCGCCGGACATCGCTCAAGTTGGACCAACACTCAAGGAGAACTGGCCGGGGTTAAAATAAAGATGACCCTCGGCTCGCGAAAACCCGGGGAAAAGGCTTAGGCGGCAAATGGTAAAACCAAAGTTGGGCTTTCTTTGGAGGAGTCTTATTCAAAGCGAACTGTCAAGGGGGTCCCATAAATCACCCAACCGTGTAAGGAACGCGAAATCAAGGAACATAACACCGGTATGACGAAAACCAGGGTGGCAAGAGTGGAACAAAACAACAGGCATAAGGCCGAGCCTTCCACCCTTTACCAAGTATATAGATGCATTTAAATATAGCAGATATATATTGTGATATCCCCAACAAGTAAACATGTTTCAAAAAGGAACAACATCTCCATGTTCCAACAAGGAACAAACTTCAGCTTCACCTGCAACTAGCAACGCTATAAGAGGGGCTGAGCGAAGCGGTAACATAGCCAATCAACGGTTTGCTAGGAAAAGGGATGGTTAGGGGCTGACATGGTAATATGGGTGGCATGATATAGCAAGTGGTAGGCATCGCAGCATAGGCATAGCAAAAGAGCGAGCATCTAGCATAGCAAAGATAGAAGTGATTTCGAGGGTATGGTCATCTTGCCTGCAATGTTCTCAGAGTTGTCGAAAGCTTGATCCTCGTAAGCGTTCTCAACAGGTTCCTCGTTCACGTACTCGTCTCCCGGCTCTACCCAAAGCAAGAACACAAACAAAGGAACCACAATAAATCACGGTGCAATGCACAATCAGCATGATGCAAAACATGACATGATATGCGGGATGTGATATGCAATGCGTATGCGCGCTCCGGAAGCTAAATGATGAACCAGGCATCAACTTGGCAAACCAAGTATGCCACTGGAAAGATGAGATGATTTCGGTTGAAATCGATATAAAGATCACCGGAATCGGATGCACGGTTTGCAAATGACAAGCAAAACAAGAATGGCACAAATCTGCCATTAACAGCATGATGCCACTTAGCAAGCAACAAGAAATTAAGCTACTGCACCCAAACGTCCCAACAAAGTACATGGCAGTGATCTACACAAGATGCTCGACAAAAGATGAGCACTGAGCTACGGCTAGTTCACATCATAACAAGTTCAAACAAGCATGGCAAAAGTGCACAAAATATCAGGCTGGACATGGCAAAAACAGCATCATGTTGCAATGTTCAGAGCAAGAAAACTACATGCTACAGGAACTTAAAATAGCAAAACATGGCATGGCATGAATCTACTCAAAGCATAGAACAAAAGTACCTTACTGACCATAAGCCAAAAATGATCAGAAAATATAGTAACACCCATGTCAATATCGAAAGTTTCGTTAACAGATACAGCAACATGGCATGTCCAAAACTGATAACAAGTAGGCATGTTTACAAGCTCAATGCACTCACTACAGAGCCTTATATGAAAAACTAAGCATACATACATCAAGAAGACATGGCATATAAGACATACATGGCAAGAACAATAACATAGCATACATGGATCAACCACAACACCCTAGGAAACATTGAATAACATGTAAACAATCTGCCAGGAAACATTTGATAGCAAAAGTAGAGCTCGATTGACTCAAGCTATGGCACTCCATAATTGCAACCAAAGGCATGGATGGATAGAGCAAGACATGTTTTACAAAACATCCTTACTGAAGTATCTCAAAATATGCATGGATCTCTTGGTAGCATCAAGTTAACATGGCATCAAAATATCAGCTAAACAGGGCTGAAATCAGCAACATCAGGACACCTACTTTGCATGCTTGTGCTAGTCACCACATAGATCACAAAAATACATGGCATACACCCCTGGAAAGATGGCATGGCATATTACAAAACACCTGTAGGACTCAAATTCATAGGGTGCACACATCAATCATAGCAAAAATAACAAAAGTGCAAGTTCTGTTAAGAAACAGAAACTAACATCACATAGCCCTCTTCCAACAGCATTTCGGGCATTAAGATGAGCTCAAATGAAAATGATGCAATGATATGAAATGATCTACTCTTCGAGACGAACATTTTGATATATTACACGCGCAAAATGGAGCAACAGATGCAAAGTTATACCAGGTTTAAAATGCCACAAAATGATCACAGGGTGCAAAAACTTAGAAGAAAAGGGGGGAAGAGAAAGTCAACGGGCTGCTCGGATCTGGATCGGGCCGATCCGATCCGATCGGCGACGGCGGCGGCGGTGCGGGCTCGCCGGAGCCCGGGCGAGGTGGCGGCGAGGGAGGCCGGTGGCGGCGTCGTCGGGCGTGGCGTGGCGGCATGGTGAGGCGTGAGGGGAGGCGCTTGGCGACCAGCCGGGCGGCGGCGCGGGCCGGGCAGGAGGGCGGCGGCGGCGGCGGCCGGAGGGAGGCGGCCGAGGCGGGGAGGCGCGGGCGGCGGCGCCTGCCCGGAGGGCCTCGCTGGTTTCAGCGGGCGGCGGGCGGCTGGAGACGGCGGCGCCCACGTGGCAGCGGCGGATTAGATTGGCGGCGGGGCGGACGAGTCCGCGCTGGCGGACGCGTCCGGCGCGCGCGCGGAGGGAAAATTAGGGTTTGGGGTGGAATGATCCGCGAATTTCGTGAGGTGTTTAAATAGGCATAGAGGAGCTAGGAGAGTCCAAATGAGGTGTAGTTTTACCACACGATCGTGATCGAACGACGGAGAGCATGGAAGTGACTTAGATGGGTTATTGGGCTGTTTTGAAGGGTGTTGGGCTGCAACTTAAAAGAGGCCTTTCATGAGAGTGCGGTTAACCGTTGGAGTACCAAACGAGCTCCAAATGACCGAAACTTGACCGGTGGCCTACGGGTGGTATACCAAGGCCACTAGACAACCTCGGTCCATTTCGAGAATGTTTAGTACCCTTTACGAAAAAAACGTAAAAGGGGCGCCGGGGAGATAGGAGTGCCGGATTGCAAAACGGACAACGGGAAAAATGCTCGGAATCATGAGACGAACACGTATGCAAATGCGATACACATGATGACATGATATAAAATGCATGACATGGACAAAATGCAAAAAGAAGAAAAACCCAACCACGGAGGGAATATCATATCACAAAGCTGAAAATGGCAAGAGTTGGAGTTACAAATATGGAAAGTTACTTCCGGGGTGTTACAGTGGCCCCCCGGGGCAGGTGGACCCCCCCCCCGGTGGACCCCCGGACCCCTTTCGGCACTCCCGGTACAATACCGATAACGCGCGAAACTTTTCCGGCGACCAAAATAAGACTTCCTATATATAAATCTTTACCTCCGGACCATTCCGGAACTCCTCGTGACGTCCGGGATCTCATCCGGGACTCCGAACAACATTCGGTAACCACATACAAACTTCCTTTATAACCCTAGCGTCATCGAACCTTAAGTGTGTAGACCCTACGGGTTCGGGAATCATGCAGACATGACCGAGACGTTCTCCGGTCAATAACCAACAGCGGGATCTGGATACCCATGTTGGCTCCCACATGTTCCACGATGATCTCATCGGATGAACCACGATGTCAAGGACTCAATCAATCCCGTATACAATTCCCTTTGTCTAGCGGTATTATACTTGCCCGAGATTCGATCGTCGGTATACCGATACCTTGTTCAATCTCGTTACCGGCAAGTCTCGTTACTCGTTCCGTAACACATCATCCCATGATCAACCCCTTGGTCACATTGTGCACATTATGATGATGTCCTACCGAGTGGGCCCAGAGATACCTCTCCGTTTACCGGAGTGACAAATCCCAGTGTCGATTCGTGCCAACCCAACAGACACTTTCGGAGATACCTGTAGTGCACCTTTATAGCCACCCAGTTACGTTGTGACGTTTGGTACACCCAAAGCATTCCTACGGTATCCGGAGTTGCACAATCTCATGGTCTAAGGAAATGATACTTGACATTAGAAAAGCTTTAGCATACGAACTACGATCTTTGTGCTAGGCTTAGGATTGGGTCGTGTCCATCACATCATTCTCCTAATGAAGTGATACCGTTATCAATGACATCCAATGTCCATGGTCAGGAAACCGTAACCATCTATTGATCAACGAGCTAGTGCACTAGAGGCTTACTAGGGACATGGTGTTGTCTATGTATCCACACATGTACCTGAGTTTCCTTTCAATAAAATTATAGCATGGATAACAAACGATTATCATGAACAAGGAAATATAATAATAATAACTAATTTATTATTGCCTCTAGGGCATATTTCCAACAGTCTCCCACTTGCACTAGAGTCAATAATCTAGTTCACATCGCCATGTGATTAACACTGATAGGTCACATCGCCATGTGACCAACATCCAAAGAGTTTACTAGTGTCGCTAAACTAGTTCACATCACCATGTGATTAAGACTCAATGAGTTCTGGGGTTTGATCATGTTTTCCTTGTGAGAGAAGTTTTAGTCAACGGGTCTGCAGTATTTAGATCCGTATGTACTTTGCAATTCTCTATGTCATATTGTAAATGCTGCTTCCACGCTCCACTTGAAGCTATTCCAAATGGTTGCTCCACTATACGTATCCGGTTTGCTACTCAGAGTCACTCGGATAGGTGTTAAAGCTTGCATCGACGTAACCCTTTATGCCGAACTCTTTATCACCTCCATAATCGAGAAACATGTCCTTATTTACTCCAAGGACAATTTTGACCGCTGTCCAATGATCCCCATTCTGGATCATTCTTGTACCCTTGACCGACTCATGGCAAGGCACACTTCGGTGCGGTACACAAGATAGCATACTATAGAGCCTACGTCTGAAGCATAGGGGACGACCTTCGTCCTTTCTCTCTTTTCTGCCGTGGTCGAGCTTTAATTCTTAACTTCATACCTTACATCTCAGGCAAGAACTCCTTCTTTGACTGATCCATCTTGAACACCTTCAAGATCATGTCAAGGTATATGCTCATTTGAAAGTACCATTAAGCGGTTTTGATCTATCCTCATAGATCTTGATGCTCGATGTTTAAGTAGCTTAATCCAGGTTTTCACTTGAAAAACACTTTTCAAATGACCCTATATGCTTTACAGAAAATTCTACATCATTTCTGATCATCAATATGTCAATGTCATATACTCATCAGAAATTCTATAGTGCTCCCACTCACTTCTTTGGAAATACAAGTTTCTCACAAACTTTGTATAAACCCAAAATCTTTGATCATTTCATCAAAGCGTATATTCCAACTCCAAGATGCTTACTCCAGTGCTTTGAAGGATCGCTGGAGCCAGCATACCTTTTAGCATCCTTAGGATCGAAAAAAACTTTCTGATTGTATACAACCTTTCCTTACAAAACTGGTAAGGAGACTCGTTTATACATCCATCTGCCAGATTTCATAAATGCAGCTAATGCTAACATGATTACGATGGACTTAAGCATCGCTACGGATGAGAAAATCTCATCGTAGTCAACTCCTTGAACTTGTGAAAAACTCTTTGCCACAAGTCGAGCTTCATAGATGGTGACATTACCGTCCACGTCCGTCTTCTTCTTAAAGATCCATTTATCTCAATGGCTTGCCGATCAATGGGCAAGTCCACCAAAGTCCATGCTTTGTTCTGATACATGGATCCTATCTCGGATTTCATGGCTTCTAACCATTTGTTGGAATATGGGCCCACCATTGCTTCTCCATAGCTCGTAGGTTCATTGTTGTCTAGCAACATGATATTCAAGACAGGATCACCGTACCACTCCGAAGCAGTACGTGTCCTTGTCGTCCTACAAGGTTCGGTAGTGACTTGATCTGAAGCTTCATGATCACTATCATAAGCTTCTACTTCAATTGATGTAGGTGCCACAGGAACTTCCTGTGCCCTGCTACACACTGGTTGAAGTGATGGTTCAATAACCTCATCAAGTATCCACCATCCTCCCACTCAATTCTTTCAAGAGAAACTTTTCCTCGAGAAAGGACCCGTTTCTAGAAACAATCCCTATTGCTTTCGGATCTGAATTAGGAGGTATACCCAACCGTTTTGGGTGTCCTATGAAGATGCATTTTATCCGCTTTGGGTTCGAGCTTATCAACCTGAAACTTTTTCACATAAGCGTCGCAGCCCCAAACCTTTAAGAAACGACAACTTAGGTTTCTCCAAACCATAGTTCAAACGGTGTCGTCTCAACGGAATTATGTGGTGCCCTATTAAAGTGAGTGCGGTTGTCTCTAATGCCTAACCCATGAACGATAGTGGTATTTCGATAAGAGACATCATGGTACGCACCATATCCAATAGGGTGCAACTATGATGTTCGGACACACCATCACACTATGGTGTTCCAGGCGGTATTAATTGTGAAACAATTTCCACAGTGTCTTAATTGCGTGCCAAAGCTCGTAGCTCAGATACTCATCTCTATGATCATACCATAGACATTTTATCCTCTTGTCACAATGATCTTTAACTTCACTCTGAAATTACTTGAACCATTCAATAATTCAGACTTTGTGTTTCATCAAGTAAATATACTCAACATTTACTCGAATCATCGTGAAGTCGAACATAACGATATTCATCTGCATGCCTCAAGACTCATTGGACTGCACACATCAAAATGTGTTACTTCCAACAGTTGCTACCTTGTTCCATCTTATTGAAACCAAGGCTTTTAGGTCATCTTGCCCATGTGGTATGATTTGCATATCTCAAGTGATTCAAAATCAAGTGAGTCCAAACGATCCATCTGCATGGAGTTTCTTCATGCGTATACACCAATAGACATGGTTTGCATGTCTCAAACTTTTCAAAATGAGTGAGTCCAAAGATCCATCAACATGGAGCTTCTTCATGCGTTTATACCAATATGACTTACATGGCAAATTGCCACAAGTACGTGGTACTATCATTACTATCTTATATCTTTTGGCATGAAAATGTGTATCACTACGATCCAGATTCAATAAACCATTCCTTTTAGGTGCTAGACCATTGAAGGTATTATTCAAATTAACAGAGTAACCATTATTCTCCTTAAATGAATAACAGACATGGCAGACATAATCCGATCATGTCTATGCTCAACGCAAACACCAAATAACAATTCTTTAGGTTTAACACCAATCTCGATGGTAGAGGGAGCGTGCGATGCTTGATCATATCAACCTTGGAAACACTTCCAACACGTATCGTCAGCTCACCTTTAGCTAGTCTCCGTTTATTCCGTAGCTTTTGTTTCGAGTTACTAACACTTAGCAACCGAACGGTGTCTAACACCTCGGTGCTACTAGGAGTACTAGTAAAGTACACATTAACATAATGTATATCCAATATACTTCTATCGACCTTGCCAGCCTTCTTATCTACCAAGTATCTAGGGTGGTTCTGCTTTAGTGTCCGTTCCTCTCATTACAGAAGCACTTAGTCTCGGGTTTGGGTTCAACCTTGGGTTTCTTCACTGGAGCAGCAACTGATTTGCCGTTTCATGAAGTGTCCCTTCTTGCCCTCGCTCTTCTTGAAACTAGTGGTTTCACCAACCATCAACAATTGATGCTCCTTCTTGATTTCTACTTTCGCAGTGTCAAACATCACGAACACTTCAAGGATCATCATATCTATCCCTGATATGTTATAGTTCATCACGAAGCTCTAGTAGCTTGGTGGCAATGTCTTTGGAGAAACATCACTATCTCATCTGGAAGATTAACTCCCACTCGATTCAAGTGATTGTTGTACCCAGACATTCTGAGTATAAGCTCAACGATTGAGATCTTCTCCCTTAGTTTGTAGGCTAGAAAACTCGTCGGAGGTCTCCTACCTCTTAACGTGGGCACGAGCCTGAAATCCCAATTTCAGCCCTCAGAACATCTCATATGTTCCACGACGTTTCAAAACCGTCTTTGGTGCCTCAATTCTAAGCCGTTTAACATTACCGAACTATCACGTAGTCATCAAACGTGTGTGTCAGATGTTCGCAACATCCACAGACCATGTTCGAGGTCCAGCACACCGAGTGGTGCATTAAGGACATATGCTTTCTACTGACCACATAATTGCTACTGTCAACTTTCAACTATATTTTCTCTAGGAACATATCTAAATAGCAGAACTAAAGCGCGAGCTAACGACATAATTTGCAAAGGGCTTTTGACTATGTTCAGGATAATTAAGTTCATCTAATGAACTCCCACTCAGATAGACATCCCTCTAGTCATCTAAGTGATTACATGATCCGAGTCAACTAGGCCGTGTCCGATCATCACGTGAGACGGACTTAGTCATCATCAGTGAACATCTTCGTGTTGATCGTATCTACCATACGACTCATGCTCGACCTTTCGGTCTCTTGTGTTCCGAGGCCATGTGCATACATGCTAGGCTCGTCAAGTCAACCTAAGTGTATTGCGTGTGTAAATCTGGCTTACACCGTTGTATGTGAACGTAAGAATCTATCACACCCGATCATCACGTGGTGCTTCAAATGACGAACTTTTATAGCGGTGCACGTTAGGGGGAACACTTTCTTGAAATTTTAATGAGGGATCATCTTATTTACTACCGTCGTTCTAAGAAAATAAGATGCATAAACATGATAAACATTACATGCAATCAAAGTGAAATGAGATGGCCAATATCATTTTGCTCCTTTTGATCTCCATCTTAGGGGCTCCATGATCAACATCGTCACCGGCATGACATCATGATCTCCATCATCGTGTCTCCATGAAGTTGTCTCGCCAACTATTACTTCTACTACTATGGCTACCGGTTAGCAATAAAGTAAAGTAATTACATGGCGTTGTTTAATGACACGCAGTTCATACAATAAATAAAGACAACTCCTATGGCTCCTGCCGGTTGTCATACTCATCGACATGCAAGTCGTGATTCCTATTACAAGAACATGATCAATCTCATACATCACATATCATTTATCACATTCTTCTTGGCCATATCACATCACATAGCATACCCTGCAAAAACAAGTTAGACGTCCTCTAATTGTTGTTTGCATGTTTTACGTGGCTGCTTTGGGTTTCTAGCAAGAACGTTTCTTAACTACGCAAAACCACAATGTGATATGCCAATTTCTATTTACCCTTCATAAGGACCCTTTTCATCGAATCCGTTCCGACTAAAGTGGGAGAGACTGGCACCGGCTAGCCACCTTATGCACCAAGTGCATGTCATCGGTGGAACACATCTCACGTAAGTGTACGTGTAAGGTCGGTCCGGCCGCTTCATCCCACAATACCGTCAAACAAGATTGGACTAGTAACGGTAAGCATATTGAACAAAATCAACGCCCACAACTACTTTGTGTTCTACTCGTGCAAAGAATCTACTCAATAGACCTATCTCATGATGCCACTGTTGGGGAACGTAGCAGAAATTCAAAAGTTTCCTACGTGTCACCAAGATCTATCTATGGAGAAACCAGCAATGAGGGAAAGGAGAGTGCATCTACATACCCTTGTAGATTGCTAAGCGGAAGCGTTCAAGAGAACGGGGTTGAAGGAGTCGTACTCGTCGTGATCCAAATCACCGGAGATCCTAGTGCCGAATGGATGGCACCTCCGCGTTCAACACACGTACAGCCCGGTGACGTCTCCCATGCCTTGATCCAGCAAGGAGAGAGGGAGAGGTTGAGGAAGACTCCATCCAGCAGCAGCACAACGGCGTGGTGGTGGTGGAGGAGCATGGCAATCCTGCAGGACTTCGCCAAGCACCTGCGGGAGAGGAGGAGGTGTCACGGGAGGGAGGGAGGCGCCAGGGCTTCAGGTCCGGCCACCCCTCCCTCCCCTCCCTTTATATAGGTGCAAGAGAGGGGGGGAGGGCGCAACCTTGCCCCTTCCTCCAAGGAAGGGGTGCGACCAAGAGGGGGGGAGGAGTCCATCCTCCCCAAGGCACCTCGGAGGTGCCTTCCCCCTTTAGGACTCTCCCCTTTTTCTTATATCTTGGCTCATGGGCCTCTTGGGGCTGGTGCCCTTGGACCATATAGGCCAAGGCGCACCCCCTACATCCCATGTGGCCCCCCGGGGCAGGTGGACCCCGGTGGACCCCGGACCCCTTTCGGCACTCCTGCACAATACCGATGCTTGAAACTTTTCTCTGCGACCAAAATAAGACTTCCTATATATAAATCTTTACCTCCGGACCATTTCATGTCGAAGTTATCGGGGAGGGGGTATATCGATCCCCCCCTCATGTCGAAGTTATCGGTGAGGGGGTATATCGACCCCCACCCCCCTCATCATGCATATATAGCTACCACATACATATATACATTGAAAAAAAATACATATATGCAACAAAAACATTAATACACATATGAAAAAAATACATATATGAACAAAAACATGCTCTGAACAAAAAAATTAATACATTATGAACATCTACATACATATAGCCACATACATACATATATACATTATATATATATATGAACAAAAATTAATCTAATAAAAAAAGAAGAAAAAACAGTGACGGGGTGGCGTGGCTGGCTCACAGCAGGGGCGGCTGGCGGCGGCGACGACAACAATGACAGTGCGGGCGGCGAGGCGCGCGGCTGGGTGGGTGAGGCTGAGGGGGGGCGTGTGGGGCAGGGGCGCTGGCGACGACGAGGTGGAACGGGAGGCGAGGCGACGGCGTCGAGGGCTCGGGCGAGGCAGCGACGGCGTCGGGAACAGGGGAACGCGGCGGCAGCGTCGGGGGTGGGCTCATGTGACGATGAGGGCTCAAGGCGAGGACGCGGCGACGGTGTCGGAGGCTGGGCGGCACGGCGACCTCGTCGGAGGCAGGGCAACGGCGACGAGAAGCAGTGGTGTGGCGTCGGGCACGAACTGGCGATGGAAATCTAAAAATTTCCTAAGTGTTGGCTTATATAACAAAGACTTTGGTCCCGGTTCGTTGCACCAATCGGGACCAATGCCCCCCTTTAGTCCCGGTTAGTGCCACCAACCGGGACCAAAGGTCTCTTTTCAATTTGGTACCGGTTGGTGCCACCAACCAGGACCAATGCCCCCCTTTAGTCCCGGTTGGTGGCACCAACCTGGACCAAAGGCCTTGTGTTGCCCGCGGCCAAAAGTTTAGTCCCACCTCGCTAGTTGAGAGGGGCTCGGAGTGGTTTATAAGACCCATTGCGGCTGCCCTCTCGAGCTCCTCTCAAATGCAGGCTTACGGGCCTAATTTCACGCTATGCTGCTTTTGGGCCTGCTGGGCCTTCTGCGGGCCTAAATCTTGGCCCAGGGTTGGGTTTCTAGTCGCATTCAGGCCGTGGTGGCCCAGTCGATGGCAATTTTTATTTCTTTTCAGTTTTTTGGTTTTGTTTTTTGCATTATTTATTTTCTTTTGTTTTTTGCTTCATTTTTTAAATTATTTTTGCTTTTAGGTCAGAAAAATTATAAACTTTTTGTTAGTTCTATTAGTTTCCAAATTCGAATAGTTTAAATTTGAATTCTTTGAAATTTGTGTTTCTTGGGTCACCTGCAAACTCAGCCTGGTACTTTCTCTCGATTTTTCTCCATTGCGACCCGTCGGCGGGTGCTCTCAACTTCTCGTCTTTCTTACGTTCATCTCTGTGCCATCACATCAACTTGTCATGCTCTTTGTTTCTGAACAGACGTTTCAACCGTGGTATTATAGAAGCATACCATATCACCTTGGCAGGAACCCTCTTCCTGGGGGGCTCGCGGTTAACATCGCCAGGGTCATCTCGTCTGATCTGATACCGCAATGCACCGCATACCGGGCATGCGTTTAAATCCTCGTATGCACAGTGGTAGAGGATGCAGTCATTAGGGCATGCATGTATCTTCTGCACCTCCAATCCTAGAGGGCATACAACCTTCTTTGCTGCGTACGTACTGTCGGGCAATCGTTATGCTTTCGAAGGTTCTTCTTCAATATTTTCAGTAGCTTCTCAAATCCTTTGTCAGGCACAACATTCTCTGCCTTACACTGCAGCAATTCCAGTACGGTACTGAGCTTTGTGTTGACATCTTCGCAATTGGGGTACAACCCTTTTTTGTGATCCTCTAACATGCGATCGAACTTCAGCTTCTCCTTTCGACTTTCACACTGTCTCCTTGCATCAACAATGACCCGGTGGAGATCATCATCGGGCACATCGTCTGGTTCCTCTTGATCTCCAGCTTCGCCCATTGCAGCATCACCGTATTCAAGGGGCACATAGTTGTGATCGTCCTCTTCTTCTTCGTTGTCTTCTATCATAACCCCTATATCTCCGTTCTCGGTCCAAACATTATAGTGTGGCATGAAACCCTTATAAAGCAGGTGGGTGTGAAGGATTTTCCAGTCAGAGTAAGACTTCATATTCCCATATATAGGGCATAGACACCACATGAAAGCATTCTGCTTGTTTGCCTCAGCCACTTTGAGAAAATTATTCACGCCCTTAATGTACTCGGGGGTGTGTCTGTCACCGTACATCCATTGCCGGTTCATCTGCGTGCATTATATATAATTAAGTGTGTCAAAAACCATTACAGAACATCATGAATAGATAAGTGACCAAATTAATAGAAGTTCATCATCACATTAAAACCAAAAGTACACATATAGTTCTCATTGAACAACATATAGCTCTCTAGAGCATCTAATTAAACCATACATTGAAACTACGTAAAACATTTCAATGCAACAACAAATGCGATCATAATCGCAACCAAGGTAATAATTGATCCAACGACATAATGATACCAAGCCTCGGTATGAATGGCATATTTTTTAATCTTTCTAATCTTCAAGCGCATTGCATCCATCTTGATCTTGTGATCATCAACGACATCCGCAACATGCAACTCCAATATCATCTTCTCCTCCTCAATTTTTTTTATTTTTCCTTCAAGTAATTGTTTTCTTCTTCAACTAAATTTAACATCTCGACAATAGGGTCGGTTGGAATTTCTGGTTCACATACCTCCTAGATAAATAAAATATATGTCACGTTGGTTGGCATAATTGTCATAAACAATAAATGAATCAAATAGTTATAAAAGATAATATATACCACATCCGAATCATAGACAGGACGAGGGCCGACGCGGGCGGATACGAAAACCATGACACTATATAATAACAAGCAACAATAAAAGTAAGAAAATTAGACAAGTATCTATCTAATCATGTAAGTAAGATTTTTTTTAGAAAGAAGATATGAACAAGAGGCTCACCATGGTGGTGCCAGCGACGAGATCGGCGCGGGCGATCGACGGCGATGAAGATGGGGACCGGGACGTGACAGACCGCTAAACCTAGACAAATCTTGAGGAAAATGGAGCTTGGAGGTCGAGCTTGGAGAGGAGAAAGCTTAAGTGGCTCGGGCATTTCATCGAACACCTCATGTGCATAGGAGGTGAGCTAGAGCACCAAAAAGCTCTCCCCTCACCGGCCAGAAACACAGAGCAGTGGAGTGCTCTGCCCGCGGGCAAGGGGTATATATAGCCACCTCATTGGTCCTAATTCGTGGCTGGAACCGAGACTAAAGGTCACCTTTTGTGGGTTCCACCATTTAACCCACCAATGGGCCTCACTCTCCATTGGTCTGGTTTGTTCTAACCAGGACCAAAGTGTCCAGATTTAACCGACTAATGCCCCGAGGCCGGCCGGCCCCGCCAGGCTTCCCCGGCCATTTAACCGAACGGTGGTTCATGGTCCCAGCCGGGATCGAACCGACTAATTTGGCCAGCCTGGACCAAAACTCAGTTTTTTTTTTTGTGTTTTCTACTCCTACTAGTGATTAAACGTCCCTTTTTCCAGACAAATCATGCAAGCACAAGAGGAGTTAATTTGTAATCAAGGACAAGTTAGTTAGTCGGTATAGGGCCACTTGCACCTGTGACGCAAAAGGCAAATTAGCAAACTATTCACAGTTCACGGGTGCGACGTCCCGGCCCGGGTGTTGGGCCGTGACAGCGGGTAAGGTACGTACGCAAAACCTGCAAATAATAACACCATGCAGATCCATCATTCGGATCGAACGGCCAGACGTGGTCCATGCATGCATCAATGCATTTTGGCACCACTTATGAATGATACGTCCATGTGGAGCCTTTGACCCTCGAGCTAGGGCGCACGACAAAGTGTCATAACACGATTGATCGATCTCTTCACCGAACAAGCCCTGTCGTCGTGTGAGTTTAGAAAATTCATATAGTACGAACATATCTAGTGGTGAACCAAGGATGCGCATGTGCGTAACGTCTACGCGTATGTATGCTAGTACATTATATACATGCATACAAGATGCTTGACCGGAAAGGGAAAAAAGAGACAGACTACAGGATGCGTACAAGACGTACCGTATGATTGAGGCCGTTACGATGGACGGATGGACCATTGTATATACTACGTTGTATATAATACTACTAACATAATATTTTGATGTGATTAATGAGGCACCCATGACGCTAGCATTCCATCATGTTCGATGCAAAAATTAATTAAGGTCAGTCAATCATTAATCCAGAAATCTGTTTCCTTGATTGCCACTGATGAAGTTAGCCGTGTTTTTTCTGAAGTTCCGGTTATGGGTACCTGACAGTGGTGATTCACACTCCTTTGTTCAATGCATTATCTGGAGTGGTTGAAATTTTCATCTTGGATAAGAAGACATGATGTTGCCTTCTCGGATTGCTGTAGGCATTAATTCCTTCTTAGATTCAGGGGCGTAGCCAGGCCCCAGGCTACCAGGGCCATGGCCTAAGGCGTGGCAGCTAATCTGTTTGTTCTCTGTAGCAATTAGAACACTATTTGCACTATTAACTACTGTAGCTAGGCAGTTGGCCCCGAACGTGCTCCCAACCTGGCTACGGCTTTGCTTCGATTGTTGTAAGCATGAATTGCCATCCATTTGATCGGGATCTGATGTAAATCTGCCAGTTCTAATTAAAACCCAGGACCCCGCAAAAAGAAAAGGAAAAAACAGGCGACGAACGGGACCTGGGGGTGGTATCGTATCCACTAGTCTAACCACATCGTAGCCGTACAAAGGATTCACGTGGGACCCAAATCAATTGAAGAATGATTCGGCTATCCACTTGGCACGTACTCTCATGCACACACACATTACATCCTGCATGGCCCGTCTCGTTGTTAGGACAACGACGCCGACAGCGACGCTGTCTCCCTCGCGTCCTTGCCTTGCTTGTGACCTTGTCCATCTCGTCGTCCAGAAACAAAACAAAGCATGTGACCGACTCACTGTGCACTGTTGCATGGGAGTACTACTACTTTCTCTCTCTATCTCCCCGTCTTGACGGTGGGCCATGGATGTGAGAAGCTGCCAATGTCCATTCCGTTTCCATGGCATACGGGCAAGGCCACCATGAAACCTCTGCCGTGTTCACCATGCATCCACTAGAGGATCTTGCGCCAAATGATGTTATCTTCTTTTTGGCCCAGCACGCAGGAAGGATCGTGTTCGTCGCTGCATGTTGATATTACCACTCCATCGAAATATTCCAGTACGTTGCTGTGTTGCATGAGAGATCCTGCTTTAGTTTTGTCATCACGTATGCAGGTGCGTGCGTGGTGTTTGGCCAGTCACAAGCAGACTTCGTGTTTTCTGTTCACTAACTACACCTTGCTATAGTTAGTAATTCGTATTGGTACCATGATTGCCGAGTGAGTAGAGCGCAGCTGACACAAGCCTTTTGCCTTTTTTTTTCTCTTCTTCTTTTCTTGATATTGTTCCTTTATTTTGTTTTTCAGATTTTGCTTTGTCCTTTATTTGTGGAGAGCGATGGCGGACCTTCAGAGATGACATGTCACTTTGGCTTTGCTATATAGCTAGGTCGACGTACCTTGCACAAGTTAGTCAGGATACCAGAAGGAAGAGATGACAAACACGTTTATTTAATTTTGAATTTAAACTAACACGGATGCCCGTTAAAATTCTTGGCCGCCTATCAGACGTCTAATACTCCCTCCGTCCGAAAATACTTGTCATTAAAATGGATAAAAGGAGATGTATCTAGACGTATTTTAGTTTTAGATATACATCTTTCTATCCATTTTGATGACAAGTATTTTCGAACGGAGGGAATAATTAATAGTCATGCTGATTAAGCGAGCTTGCATGCATGAGCTGCATGCTGCAAGCACGTTTTAGTGCTTATCACGTGCATGAAGCGGTGGGGGTAAAAAATCAACTAACGCTAAATAGTTTTCGGGCGACTGAAGAGTAGCTAAAGCGAAAAGGAAACGGAGGGCAAGATGGATCAGATGAGCTGATTGTGGGCGTCATCATGGTAGTCACCACCATGCATGGTACTCCTACGTAAATGTACGTCCATTTCCTAATTAAATAATTATTAATCACAACTAATTTAGTTGTCAAGAACCCTAAGGCCCTAGCTTAGCTGATCTTTCCGCACAACTAGACGCATAAAACATACTACGAAGGGGATGTTTTGTTAATGGGAACAAAAGTTCCATACATGGGGGTGGCTAGCAGCAGCTGCCTGTGTCACATATATACTAGCTAGAGTTAGAAAGAGAAACCTAATTTTGCTCAACTAATACACGAAATCCTCATCAGTTCCATGATGAGGTGGCTTGGATAGGATCAGAGAGAGGGGAGGCATCTGTGGGATCATGATGATGGCGCAAACGACCCCTGTACGCCGACCTTCCCCGGTTCTCGCAGTGGCGACGTATCCATCCATCGGTCAGCAGTGGGCAATCAGTCCTCCCTCTCCCTACGGCTAAATTTCGTGTTTTGACTCTTTTGATATAGAATTTCAGGATCTGACCGCTGTTTGATTTTTTTTCGAGATTTGACCCTTTTGCTACCGCCAGGGCCTCTGGCGGTCGGGTTAGACAGCCTACCGCCAGAGGCCCTGGCGGTAGGGTGTGATGGAAGGGGACGGCGGCCGTCACCGCACGCTGACGTGGATAAGTACCTTACCGCCAGAGCCCCTGGCGGTACGCTGTCTAATCCTACTGCCAGGGGCTCTGGCGGCAAGGTGTGGCAGGTTTTGCCGTCTGTGCCTCTCAGAACTAAATATGCAAGTGCCACAGCGGTAAGGCTATGCAGCCCTACCGCCAGAGAGCTCAAGGTAGGGTCCCCTGTTTGTTTTCAAGTTCATTTGGTTGCTTGTTTTTAATTTCAATATGAAAGCAATATCACAACAAGTTTTACAAATATGACAGCAATATATGAGCTCACATATTAATAAAGGTTTCACATAGCAAATATTAAACAGTTTACATATAGATTCATAAGTAGGAAATAGCAAATAGCAAACTTGTCCACATAGTTTGACAACCCTTATTAAAACATAGATGCATATCCAATAGACATGTTTATAGGTTGGATATACCTCCCCCCCTCGTATGCTAGGCCCGGCCGTGGAGACAGATACGGCAGCGGATCCACCGGTTCAGGCGGAGGCGGAACACTGGTCGACATCCGCCCGTTCAAGCACTCCCACCTTGCCTTGCCAGCTGGAGTTTTCACCTCCGCCCTTCCCCAGTTGATGATATCGAACGCCGATTCACTTGGGAGCGGCATCCTGGCTCTCTCCTCCGCATTGCTCTCGAAGTAGATCCTTCGGCCCAAATTGCGCAGCTCCCAGTTGGAGTGCTGCTTGGCAACTTCAATGGTCCCTTCCCGGCGTTCACGGCAGATAGTTGGATCTCCCTCCATCTCTGCAGTCAGTCTCTTCCACTCCTTCACACTCTGCGACCAACACTTCACATCGTCGGCGATCCGTTCGCCCTCTCGTACATCAAGACTGCCTCCTCCTCAGAGGAACTCGTCTCAAAAAGCGGTCACCGGCAGCGAAGCTCGGGAAGGACTCGACACGCTGGAAGTGGCAAGGCGGAAGGGTCGTGTTGGAGATGAATGGGCGATGGTTGCGCCACTACTGTAGACCTGAACATATGGATCAAATAAATAAAATACATATATCAAGATGTGTCAAATGCAAAATCATACCATATCATACCAACCAAATCCAGTACTTGCATCATATTTTTTTTACTACAATATGCATCATATCATAAAGAAACAACATCATAAAACAACATCTTCATATCATATCAACATGCATCATAAAACTACTATCAAGTGCTCCCACATGCATTACATCATAACTTTTTTAACAAAAAATACTATGAACTAGGGTTCATCTTCACACTAACATATGAACTATTGATTAGAGTTCATATTCAATACCAGTACTTACTAAAGAACTAAGAACTACAACTATAATCAAGCTAAAACAATCTTAGGTGAAAAAATCCAATCTAAATTCAAAAACATGAGGGATTTCAAGCAAATAATGCGTCGAAACGAAAGCAAGTTTGCAAAAACTAATTGGAGGGATTGGAGGAGATTACGTTTCTCTTTTCGGGGCCATCTCGATCCGCAAATACGGTCAACAAACGGTGAAGATCCGAGGGGAAGATGAAGGAAATATGCCCTAGAGGCAATAATAAAGTTATTATTTATTTCCTTATATCATGATAAATGTTTATTATTCATGCTAGAATTGTATTAACCGGAAACATAATACATGTGTGAATACATAGACAAACAGAGTGTCACTAGTATGCCTCTACTTGACTAGCTCGTTAATCAAGATGGTTATGTTTCCTAACCATAGACATGAGTTGTCATTTGATTAACGGGATCACATCATTAGGAGAATGATCTGATTGACATGACCCATTCCGTTAGCCTAGCACTTGATCGCTTAGTATGTTGCTATTGCTTTCTTCATGACTTATACATGTTCCTGTAACTATGAGATTATGCAACTCCGTTTACGGAGGAACACTTTGGTACTACCAAACGCCACAACGAATCGGGTGATTATAAAGGAGTACTACAAGTGTCTCCAAAGGTACTTGTTGGGTTGGCGATTTGAGATTAGGTTTTGTCACTCCGATTGTCGGAGAGGTATCTCTGGCCTTCTCGGTAATACACATCACATAAGCCTTGCAAGCATTACAACTAATGAGTTAGTTGTGAGATGATGTATTACGGAACGAGTAAAGAGACTTACGGTAACAAGATTGAACTAGGTATTGGATACCGACGATCGAATCTCGGGTAAGTAACATACCGATGACAAAGGAACAACGTATGTCGTTATGCGGTTTGACCGATAAAGATCTTCGTAGAATATGTAGGAACCAATATGGGCATCCAGGTTCCGCTATTGGTTATTGACCGAGAATGGTTCTAGGTCATGTCTACATAGTTCTCGAACCCATAGGGTCCGCACGCTTAACGCTTCGATGATGGTTATATTATGAGTTTATGAGTTTTGATGTACTGAAGGAGTTCGAGTCCCGGATGAGATCGGGGACATGACGAGGAGTCTCGAAATGGTCGAGACGTAAAGATCGATATATTGACGACTATATTCGGAGTTCGGAAAGGTTCGAATGATTCGGTATTTTCGAGTACTGGGAGAGTTAGGGAATTCGCCGGGAGAAGTATTGGGCCTTATTGGGCCCTGCGGGAAAGAGAGAGGGCTGCCTAGGGCAGGCCGCACGCCCCATGGCCTAGTCCGAATTGGACTAGGGGGAGGGGCTGCACCCCTTCCTTCCCTCCTTCTCTCTTCCCTTACTTGTCTCCTACTCCCAATACATGGAAGGACTCCTAGTTGGACTAGGAAGGGGAATCCTACTCCGGTGGGAGTAGGACTCCCCATGGCGCGCCCTACTAGGGCCGGCCTCCTCCTCCCTCCCTCCTTTATATACGGGGCAGGGGCACCCCATGGACACACAAGTTGATCTACGGATCGTTCCTTAGCCGTGTGCGGTGCCCCTCCACCATATTCCACTTGGTCATATCGTCATGAGCTTAGCGAAGCCCTGCGCCGGAGAAGTCATATCGTCGCGGAGCTTAGGCGAAGCCCTGCGTCGGTGGAGCATCATCATCGCCACCACGCCATCGTCTTGTGGAACTCATCCCCGACACTTTGCTGGATCGAGTCCGGGATCGCCATCGAGCTGAACGTGTGCGAACTCGGAGGTACCGTGACGCTCGGAGCTTGGATCGGTCGGATCGTGAAGACGCACGACTACATCAACAGCGTTGTTATAACGCTTCGCTTTCGGTCTCACGAGGGTACGTGGGACGACACTCTCCCTCTCGTTGCTATGCCATCACCATGGTCTTGCGTTTGCGTAGGAATTTTTTGAAATTACTACGTTACCCAACAAATGGCATCCGAGCCTGGTTTTATGCGTTGATGTCATGTGCACGAGTAGAACACAAGTGAGTTGTGGGCGATATAAGTCATACTACTTACCAGCATGTCATACTTTGGTTCGGCGGTATTGTGAGATGAAGCGGCCGGACCGACATTACGCCAGACGCTTACGCGAGACTGGTTTCACCGCTCGAGCACTAGTTGCTTAAAGGTGACCGCGGTGTCGGTTTCTCTCACTTTAGTTGAACCGAGTGTGACTACGCCCGGTCCTTGCGAAGGTTAAAACAGCACCAACTTGACAAACTATCGCTGTGGTTTTGATGCGTAGGTAAGAACGGTTCTTGCTCAGCCCGTAGCAGCCACGTAAAACTTGCAACAACAAAGTAGAGGACGTCTAACTTGTTTTGCAGGGCATGTTGTGATGTGATGTGGTCAAGACGTGATGCTATATTTTATTGTATGAGATGATCATGTTTTGTAACCGAAGTTATCGGCAATCGGCAGGAGCCATATGGTTGTCGCTTATTGTATGAAATGCAACGCCATGTAATTGCTTTACTTTATCACTAAGCAGTAGCGATAGTCGAGAAGCAATAGTTGGCGAGACGACAACGATGCTACGATGGAGATCAAGGTGTCGCGCCGGTGGCGATGGTGATCATGACGGTGCTTGGCGATGGAGATCACAAGCACAAGATGATGATGACCATATCATATCACTTATATTGATTGCATGTGATGTTTATCCTTTATGCATCTTATCTTGCTTTGATTGACGGTAGCATTATAAGATGATCTCTCACTAAAATTATCAAGAAGTGTTCTCCGAGTATGCACCGTTGCCAAAGTTCGTAGTACCCGGACACCACGTGATGATCGGGTGTGATAAGTTCTACGTCCATCTACAACGGTGCAAAACAGTTGCACACGCGGAATACTCAAAGTTAAACTTGACGAGCCTAGCATATAACAGATATGGCCTCGAACACGGAGACCGAAAGGTCGGCGTGAATCATATAGTAGATATGATCAACATAGTGATGTTCACCATTGAAACTACTCCATCTCACGTGATGATCGGACATGGCTTAGTTGATTTGGATCACGTGATCACTTAGATGACTAGAGAGATGTCTGTCTAAGTGGGAGTTCTTAAGTAATATGATTAATTGAACTTTAATTTATCATGAACTTAGTCCTGGTAGTATTTTGCAAATTATGTTGTAGATCAATAAGCTCGCGTTGTTGCTTCCCTATGTTTTTATATGTGTTCCTAGAAAATTGTATTGAAAGATGTTAGTAGCAATGATGCGGATTGGATCCGTGATCTGAGGTTTATCCTCATTGCTGCAGAAGAATTATGTCCTTAATGCACCGCTAGGTGGCAGACCTATTGCAGGAGCAGATGCGACGTTATGAACGTTTGGCTAGCTCAATATGAGCAGATACAGACGTTATGAACGTTTGGCTAGCTCAATATGATGACTACTTGATAGTTTAGTGCACCATGCTTAACGGCTTAGAATCGGGACTTCAAAGACGTTTTGAACGTCATGGACCATATGAGATGTTCCAGGAATTGAAGTTAATATTTCAAGCAAATACCGAGTTGAGAGATATGAAGTCTCCAACAAGTTCTATAGCTAAAAGATGAAGGAGAATCGCTCAACTAGTGAGCATGTGCTCAGATTGTGCGAGTACTTCAATCACTTGAATCAAGTGGGAGTTAATCTTCCAGATAAGATAGTGATTGACAGAATTCTCTAGTCACCATCACTAAGTTAGTAGAACTTCGTGATGAACTATAGTATGCAAGGGATGACGAAAAAGATTCTCGAGCTCTTCGCGATGCTAAAATCGGCGAAGGTAGAAATCAAGAAAAACATCAAGTGTTGATGGTTGACAAGACCATTAGTCTCAAGGAAAATGGCAAAGGAAGAAGGGAACTTCAAAAGGAACGGCAAGCAAGTTGCTGCTCGAGTGAAGAAGCCCAAGTCTAGACCTAAGCACGAGACCGAGTACTTTTGCTGCAATGGAACTGGTCCTTTGAAGCGGAACTACCCCTGAATATTTGGTGGATAAGAAGGATGGCAAAGTGAACAAGGTTATATTTGATATACAGGTTATTGATGTGTGCCTTACTAGTGTTTATAGTAGCCCCTGAGTATTTGATACTGTTAGGTTGCTAAGATTAGTAACTCGAAACAGGAGTTACAGAATAAACAGAGACTAGTTGAAGGGGAAGTGACGATGAGTGTTGGAAGTAGTTCCAAGATTGATATGATCATCATCGCACACTCCCTATACTTTTGGGATTAGTGTTAAACCTAAATAAATGTTATTTGGTGTTTGCGTTGAGCATGAATATGATTTGATCATGTTTATTGCAAAACGGTTATTCATTTAAAGTCAAAGAATAATTGTTGTTCTGTTTAAATGAATAAAACCTTCGATGGTCATACACCCAATGAAAATAGTTTTCAGAACGGTTATTCATTTAAAGTCAAAGAATAATTGTTGTTCTGTTTAAATGAATAAAACCTTCAATGGTCATACACCCAATAAAAATAGTTTGTTGGATCTCGATCGTAGTAATACACATATTCATAATATTGATGCCAAAAGATGCAAAGTTAATAATGATAGTGCAACTTATTTGTGGTAATCGCCGTTTAGGTCATATTGGTGTAAAGCGCATGAAGAAACTCCACGCTGATGGGATTTTGGAATCACTTGATTATGAATCACTTGATGCTTGCGAACCATGCCTTATGGGCAAGATGACTAAAGACTCGTTCTCCGGAACAATGGAGCGAGCAAATGACTTATTGGAAATAATACATACTGATGTATGCGGTCCGATGAGTGTTAAAGCTCACGGCAAGTATCGTTATTTTCTGACCTTCACAGATGATTTGAGCAGATATGCGTATATCTTCTTGATGAAACATAAGTCTGAAATAGTTGAAAGGTTCAAAGAATTTCAGAGTGAAGTGGAAAATCATCGTAACAAGAAAATAAAGTTTCTGCGATCTGATCATGAGACGAATAATTGAGTTACGAGTTTGATCTTCAATTAAAATAATGTGGAATAGTTTCACAGCTCACGCCACCTGGAACACCACAATGTTATGGTGTGTCCGAACGTCGTAACCGCACTTTATTGGATATGGTGCGATCTATGATGTATCTTACCGATTTACCACTATCATTTTGGGGTTATACATTAGAGACAACTGCATTCACGTTTAATAGGGCACCATCTAAATCCGTTGAGATGACACCGTATGAACTATGGTTTAGCAGTAAACCTAAGCTGTCGTTTCTTAAAAGTTTGGAGTTGTGATGTGAAAAAGTTTTCACCTGATAAGCTCGAACCCAAATCGGAGAAGTGCGTCTTCATAGAATACCCAAAAGAAAATGTTGGGTACACCTCCTATCACAGATCCGAAGGCAAGTTTTTCGTTGCTAAGATGGATCCTTTCTAGAGAAGAAGTTTCTCTCGAAAGAAGTGAGTGGGAGGAAAGTAGAACTTGATGAGGTAATTGTACCTTCTCCCTTATTGGAAAGTAGTTCATCACAGAAATCAGTTCCAGTGATTCTTACACCAATTAGTGAGGAAGTTAATGATGATGATCATGAAACTTCAGATCAAAGTTGCTACCAAACCTCGAGGTCTTCCAGAGTAAGATCCGCACTGTGAGTGGTACGGTAATCATGTTCGGAAGTCATGTTACTAGACCATGATGAACCCACGAACTATGAGGAAGCGATGATGAGCCCAGATTCGCGAAATGGCTTGAGGCCATGAAATCTGAGATAGGATCCATGTATGAGAACAAAGTATGGACTTTGATTGACTTGCTCGATGATCAGCAAGCCATGTTAAATAAATGGATTTTCAAGAGGAAGACGGACGCTGATAGTAGTGTTACTATCTACAAAGCTCGACTTGTCGCAAAGAGGTTTTTCGACAAGTTCAAGGTGTTGACTACAAATGAGATTTTCTCAAATGTAGCGATGCTTAAGTCTGTCCGAATCATGTTAGCAATTGCCACATTTTATGAAATCTGGCAAATGGATGTCAAAACTACATTCTTTAATGGATTTATTAAAGAAGAGTTGTATATGATGCAACCAGAAGGTTTTGTCAATCCTAAAGGTGCTAACAAAATGTGCAAGCTCCAGCGATCCATCTATGGACTGGTGCAAGCATCTCGGAGTTGGAATACACGCTTTGATAAGTTGATCAAAGCATATAGTTTTATACAGACTTACGGTGAAGCCTGTATTTACAAGAAAGTGAGTGGGAGCACTACAAAGATTTCGATAAGTATATGTGAATGACATATTGTTGATCGGAAATAATGTAGAATTATTCGCAAAGCATAAAGGAGTATGTGAAAGGAGTTTTTCAAAGAAATACCTCGGTGAAGCTGCTTACATATTGAGCATCAAGATCTATAGAGATAGATCAAGACGCTTGATATGTTTTTCAATGAATACATACCTTGACAAGATTTTGAAGTAGTTCAAAATGGAACAGTCAAAGAAAGAGTTCTTGCCTGCGTTACAAGGTGTGAGATTGAGTAAGACTCAAAACCCGACCACGGCAGAAGATAGAAAGAGAATGAAAGTCATTCCCTATGCATCAGCCATTGGTTCTATAAAGTATGTCATGCTGTGTACCAGATCTATTGCATACCCTACCACTAAGCTTGGCAAGGGAGTGCAATAGTGATCTAGGAGTAGATCAATGGCCAGCGGTCAAAATTATCCTTAGTAGAATAAGGATATGTTTCTCGATTATGGAAGTGGAAAAGGTTCGTCAGTAAAGGGTTACGTCGATGCAAGTTTTAACACTAATCTAGATGACTCGAGTCTCAATCTGGATACATATTGAAAGTGGGAGCAATTAGCTAGAGTAGCTCCGTGCGAGCATTATAGACATAGAAATTTGCAAAATACTTACGGCTCTGAATGTGATGACCCGTTGACTAAAATTATCTCACAAGCAAAACATGATCACACCTTAGTACTCTTTGGGTGTTAATCACATAGCGATGTGAACTAGATTATCGACTCTAGTAACCCTTTGGGTGTTGGTCACATGTCGATGTGAACTATGGGTGTTAACCACATATAGATGTGAACTATTGATGTTAAATCACATGGCGATGTGAACTAGATTATTGACTCTAGTGCAAGTGGGAGACTGAAGGAAATATGCCCTAGAGGCAATAATAAAGTTATTATTTATTTCCTTATATCATGATAAATGTTTATTATTCATGCTAGAATTGTATTAACCGGAAACATAATACATGTGTGAATACATAGACAAACAGAGTGTCACTAGTATGCCTCTACTTGACTAGCTCGTTAATCGAAGATGGTTATGTTTCCTAACCATAGACATGAGTTGTCATTTGATTAACGGGATCACATCATTAGGAGAATGATCTGATTGACATGACCCATTCCGTTAGCCTAGCACTTGATCGCTTAGTATGTTGCTATTGCTTTCTTCATGACTTATACATGTTCCTGTAACTATGAGATTATGCAACTCCGTTTACGGAGGAACACTTTGGTACTACCAAACGTCACAACGAATCGGGTGATTATAAAGGAGTACTACAAGTGTCTCCAAAGGTACTTGTTGGGTTGGCGATTTGAGATTAGGTTTTGTCACTCCGATTGTCGGAGAGGTATCTCTGGGCCTTCTCGGTAATACACATCACATAAGCCTTGCAAGCATTACAACTAATGAGTTAGTTGTGAGATGATGTATTACGGAACGAGTAAAGAGACTTACGGTAACAAGATTGAACTAGGTATTGGATACCGACGATCGAATCTCGGGTAAGTAACATACCGATGACAAAGGAACAACGTATGTCGTTATGCGGTTTGACCGATAAAAATCTTCAGTAGAATATGTAGGAACCAATATGGGCATCCAGGTTCCGCTATTGGTTATTGACCGAGAATGGTTCTAGGTCATGTCTACATAGTTCTCGAACCCATAGGGTCCGCACGCTTAACGTTCGATGATGAGTTATATTATGAGTTTATGAGTTTTGATGTACCAAGGAGTTCGGAGTCCCGGATGAGATCGGGGACATGACGAGGAGTCTCGAAATGGTCGAGACGTAAAGATCGATATATTGGACGACTATATTCGGAGTTGAAAAGGTTCCAAATGATTCGGTATTTTTCGAGTGGGAGAGTTAGGGAATTCGCCGGGAGAAGTATTGGGCCTTATTGGGCCCCTGGAAAGAGAGAGGGCTGCCTAGGGCAGGCCGCACGCCCCATGGCCTAGTCCGAATTGGACTAGGGGAGGGCCGCACCCTTCCTTCCTCCTTCTCTCTTCCCTTACTTGTCTCCTACTCCCAATACATGGAAGGACTCCTAGTTGGACTAGGAAGGGGAATCCTACTCCGGTGGGAGTAGGACTCCCCATGCGCGCCCTACTATGGCCGGCCTCCTCCTCCCTCCCTCCTTTATATACGAGGCAGGGGCACCCCATGAACACACAAGTTGATCTACGGATCGTTCCTTAGCCGTGTGCGGTGCCCCTCCACCATATTCTACTTGGTCATATCGTCATGAGCTTAGGCGAAGCCTGCGCGGAGAAGTCATATAGTCGCGGAGCTTAGGCGAAGCCTGCGTCGGTGGAGCATCATCATCGCCACCACGCCGTCGTCGACGGAACTCATCCCCAACACTTTGCTTTGGATCGAGTCAGGGATCGTCATCGAGTGAACGTGTGCGAACTCGGAGGTACCGACGTTCGGTGCTTGGATCGGTCGGATCGTGAAGACGTCGACTACATCAACAGCGTTGTTATAACGCCCGCTTTCGGTCTCACGAGGGTGCGTGGGCGGACACTCTCCTCTCGTTGCTATGCCATCACCATGGTCTTGCGTGTGCGTAGGAATTTTTTTGAAATTACTACGTTACCCAACAGAAGAGTGGAGGAGATGAGAGAGGGGAGAGGGGTGACTTGGGGGAGAAAGAAGAACTGCCGACTGGGGGAGGGGGAAGGGTGGGGAGAAGGGAAGGGGCGGGGTCTCAAGAAATAATCGCCACGCACCCTACCGCTGGGGCTCCGTGATGAGTTTACTGACCTACCGCCAGGGCCCCTGGCGGTAGGGTGCGACGGAGGGGGGACGGCGCCGTCTCCACGCGCTGATGTGGATAAGTTTCCTACCGACAGTGTCCCTGACGATAGGCTGTGTAAACTTACCGTCGGAGGCCCTGACGGTAGGAAAAAGGGTCAAATCTCGAAAAAAATTCAAACAGGGGTTAGATCCTGAAATTCTTTGTCAAAAGGGTCAAAACACGAAATTTTGCCTCTCCCTGCTCCCAGATCCCAACTGCTCACCCCTTCCCTTTTTTCCTTGCGAGGACAAGAATATCTATCTCTTATTTTTTTGCGGGTGAATCCTCTCGCCGAGATTAAAATACTACTAAATCTCCTTGGATCGGTTCCTCATCGCCATGATTACACCAAGGGCTAGCTAATGCTATTTTGACTCGGATAGATATGGATAACGAAATTATTTTATTTTTTTGTCGGAAGGTATGATTATTCGTGCTATAAACTACTCCCTCCGTTTCAAAATAGATGATCCAACTTTGTATTAACTTTAATATAAAATTAGGTCATCTATTTTGAAACGGAGGGAGTAGCTAGCTAGCTCTGCCGCCTCAGGTGAGAGGAGAAGAATAGTTGGGTGCCAAGCCATGTGATTTACCTTATCCATTGCCGTTGATGCAGTGGTCGGGAAGTCACAAGTTGAAGCCAGAAGAAGCCGGTGACAATGAAACCAGATCGCCGTCTCAGGGAAGAAAACAACAAAAAGGTTTGTACTATCATCCTCGATCCGTTCACATGGTCTATCCTCACTTGCTTTGAGACGAGCCAATGGTTCCCACAAAATTTCTTTGCGATTAGTAGCTTCTTCTCTATCATGGCAAAGAAATGGTGCAGTTTTTGCAGAAAAATGGGTCAGATCCGAGAAAACTGAAGACGAAATTGCATTGTCAAGTTCAAAGGGTCCTGTCGCGTTTTCTCCCACTAGTATGCAGTAATGCAATGGTACTGAGCTACACGCCTACACTGATCAACGGCTTTGCGGGAGGAAAGTGGCCTGCAACTGCATCTCTGGATTAGGAAAAGTAACTTTGAGAGAGGGAGCAAAGGACCACTGCATATATACTGCGATGCTCTGTTTCACTGCACTGCGTGAAGACATGCATGTGCTCCACCACCACCACCACTGCATATTTGGCGCCACCTTCAAATTTGGAACAAATTGTATTTCGCTCTTTTAAGTAGTCCGTGCCTTTTAAAGTTAAAAACAACCTACAAATTAGTACCCCTCTGTCCGAAAAAGCTTGCAAATGATGCTAGATACATCCATTTGAGGGACAAATTTTTTCGGACGGAGGGAGTACTTAAAAGGAAGAGAGAGTGTTCCTTTTCTACGGAATTCCATACGTACGTAGGTGCTATATGCTAGTACTGCAATGGTAGCTGCCTAGAAACGAGGCCGACAGGAATTCACCGTGTGGAATTTAGCGTTTTTGTTCTACCATTCCATCCCATCCATCCAAAACATGCAAGCGTATCTCGTGGTAGTACTAGCTCTCTGTTTCGATGTTGCTCAAAGCGCCGGGTCGGGACAGGAGAGGCCCAGCCAGCAGCTGCTTTCGGAAAGCAGAAGTACCATGATGAGCAGTACGTATCGAACACGATATGCTTTGCCGTCGAGCAAGAGGGAGCACGAAATTTCCACTGAAATCTTCTTAGCTTTTGGACGCAAAAAATGCTTGGCCATCTGCCTGCCGCTGCTCGATCTCGAATTTCTCGATTGACTTCTGTTCAATGCATTTGTATGCCACTATGTATGCAGTTGCAATGCACACAGGGACAGGCAAGACGCCGGCCGGCCGGGTGGACAGGCATGAATGACACACAACAGTTTACAGGACCCCATTGCCGGACGGCCGTCCATCCATCCAAGAAGAAGGCTGCATCAACCTCGATTGCAGGCAAGGCAGCATGAATGTTGCCGCAGCGTCAGCGTGTGTCTCCCGTGCAAATGCGCGCCTTCAATTCTTTTCTTCCTTTGATCTTCCCTGCGCTGCGCCTGCGCTCCATCCAACGACGAACCCCCGTATAACCATATGCTCGCTGCAGTATGCGCTTGTCTCTTCCGCCGAGAATCTCTAGGGAGCCACCAAATGAATGGACAGTAATTCCAGGACAGCAGCAATTGGCATGCATGCAGCAGCTCCTCCATCGTGGCTCCGCTTCAATTCGTGCATTGGCATTGGGAGAAGAGAAGGCTTACACACCTCGCTCCTTTCTTGGGCTCGCTGCTAGCTTCCCCTCTGATTCATCAATTCATTTCATTCATTCATGGTGGTGGCCATGGCAGGATGGCTTATGATCCTTCTCCGGTAAATGCATCTCGCTGCGCGGCACATGATGCGTGCCGGCGGATCGCGAGCCCGAATCATGCGTCTTTCCTCACCTCCGCCTCAGCTGAATCGAGGTTGACAGTCTCTGGTTAATCTATATACAGTCTCACTTCCTTCTATGCGTGTCTTTATCTAGCTTAGTAGCCGAGAAGTACTACAAGTGGTTAGTTACGATTAGCATATGTTTTGGAGTACCCATGATAATGTCACTGTTTGGCAAAGTTGCTGAAAGCACTGGGGTTGGGATTAAGGGGGTAGTATCATTACAGAATCCATCTTGAAAGAAGAGAGACAGGAGTATATACACTAATTTACTGCGTGATCCAGATTCTGATTTTATAAGTACATTGAGCTCAACACTGTCAATGCTCATCTTGACTGCCCTAGCTAGCTAGCTAGCCCATTACCAGCACCAAATAAACACAACAAACGAATTCCATTTTCCCTTACTTTTTTGGAACACGAAAATATCCGGTTAGCCGTTCCATTCATGCATGCTAATGTGCTATCGAATCCACTAATGTGAGAGTAGGGTAATTGACAATTTCACATCACAAGGATCATCTTTCCTAGCTAGCCTGCCCACTCCACGCAGATGGACAGCTACGGTTCATGAAATGCATGCATGGCATCGTGCCCCAGAAGAACAGAATATATCCACTTCACTGCTTTCTCCTTTGTTTCTGCATGCATGTCCGGATAGACTGACGAGCAGATGAGATGGAAGCATGTGTGTATGTGTGTGTGCAATTTCTCTTGAGATCAAACACACGTCTCTTTCGTCTATCTACGTACTTACCGAGGGAAATGTGCATCTGTAAATTCACTGACGGGTCATCTAATCCATCCCTTTCAAAATGGATGTACCTTTTAGAGTTGGAGCCATAATTGGCAGCATGTGTCGGTGAAATGTCTATATTGCCCGTGGCTTTGGTTTTTCTCTGAGTCTTACGAGCACAGCGAGTAAATTAGCAGAAAAATCATGGCACTGATTAATGACATGATACCCAAAGAAAAAGGACAAAATCATAAAATAGAACAAACGTTGACTATTCCAAAGCATATAGTACTCCCTTCGTTTCAAATTAATCGTAGGATGAAGACGAAGGACTCCCGTTGGATTGTTGGATTTCAGTTCAACAGCTATGACAAAGTCGATCAATCAGGGAAATAAAAAAAAACATACGGCTAACGTATATGTTCGTCCTTCATGTAAAACACTCGATGATGCCCGGCGCGTGGCTGAAATAACCTTGGCAAAACATATGCTTAAATAGATGCATGAGAAAAACGAATTTAAGAATGCTCTCGGGATATATTTTAAAAACAATAAAGTATCTGAACTATCTCGAGACAGGCTTTCACCCTCCTATATAAATAAAAATGTTGTATAAAAAGAGAAATCTTTGGATTGAAGTAAAACGGTGTGCCAATTTTAACAACAATATGTAACATCACTTATATATACATGCTCCAAGCGTCCAACGTACAATGCTTGATTGCTGAGGTGGCATGGTCGCATGAATGAATTAGTGCATAAATTGTAATTTATAACCATAATGTGGCATAATTGCATGAAGAGTAAAAATAGATAGTGGATTGCAACTATTTAAGGATAGAGGATTAGGGTGGATAATAATCGGAATCGGGCCATTTGCACCTGTGACCTAAAGGGCAAACCGGCAACTGTTCAGAGTTCACGGGTGCGACGGTGCTTCCGGCGTCCCGGCCCGGCTGCTATGCCGTGACAGCGGGTTGGGGCACGCAACACCTGCGAACTACTCCCTCCTTTTTGGTTTATAGGGTTTATCTCAAAATTTTAGTTTTTCCATTTTATAAGGTTCAATTTGGTTGTTTTTTAGACTAGCCACAATAGAGAGTAACATACACTAGTAACATACACATATCCCTAGACTATGTTACTACCTCCATAGTAGGTATTATGGCTAGCATAAGTGTGGAAACATGCAAATTTGCTTATGTGGCAATGAGTTAATGCCGAAGTTACTCCCACTGTGGCTAGTCTTATCACATGTTCAGATTCCAAGGTGCATTAAATCACTGCATGCAAGTACTAAGAGAAAATTGACCAATGCATGTAATTTATGCATGCATGCATTGCAATTAATGCATTGGTAAACATACTTTTTTAAGGAAAACAAGAGCATTAATTGGGTGCTTTTGCAAACTACAAAAAATATTCCACCACTCACCATCTATCTTGGTTGGTGAGAATTTTGAATTGAGCCTTATAGGACTGGTCATAGTGAGAGTAACATAGGTAATAACTTAGATGCCACATAAGCAAAAATGATGAGGTGGCAAGTAGTTAATGTGGAGAGAGGCAGATAGAGTAACATAGTAATAAATGAGTACGAATCATCACATAACGTTTTCTAATGCAAAATGAGTCTACAAAGTAATAAATGAAGACATCTATATTATCACATAGACTAGTATATTAATGACGACCGCAGAGGGAGTATATGATACTACCCACTATAAAGGTAGTAACATAGACTAGTAACTATGCATGTGTTACTAGTCTAAGTTAGTCTCTACTATGACCAGCCTAAACCGGAAAGGAGGGAGTATAACACCATGCAGATCCATCGATCGATCAGAAATACGTGGTCCAATGCATGCATATGCATGAATGCGTTTTGGCGCCACTGATGAATGATCAAGCCATGTGTCGTCTTTGACCCTTGAGCAGAGAGATGTGTCGCACGGCAAAGGGTCATAAACACCATCGATTGATCTCAGCACCGAACAGGCCCAGTTGTACGTGTTCAGAAATTTGAGTACGAACATATCTAATGGTGAACGAACGATACACGTGCGCGTACCATAGACATGATTCTTTTTATCATGTTATCATGAGATGGTGTGAGTGAAATACTGAATCAGAGTCGACCCATTTCGTTCGCCAACATCTGTTTAGGTCGCTGCGAACAAAAATGTTGGCCCAACACGTCGACCCATTGCCAAACGAGTCCGCTTTGCGCCCACGCGTACCCATTTTCGGCTCAACTTTGGGCCTCAAATGCGTTGGCGTGGAATCGACGTGAACGCGCCGCGCGTCCGCTCGTTGTCCGTCGCGTCCCCACATGATGGCCGGTCAACTACCTCCTGCGTCTTTATTAATGACGACCGCAGACCGCAGGCCAACGCGTCAACAACGGCGATTGTCCTTTTTTAATCCAAGCGTCCTTTTTTAATCGTCAAACAGAGGCGCTCCCCTGCCTCCGTCGGTGCCTGCCCGCGCGGCGAGGCAGCAGATAAGCGACCCAGTGCACCAAGCGAGGTGGCACTGGGAGCACAGGATGCCCCTCCCGTACCCCGACGTTACCCTGCCACATGACTGGCATTTGGATCCAGATAGAATCCCAGTATCGGTGGTGCCGCGGACGGCGCAGGCGCACGCGGAGGATGTGCGTCGCCAGCGTCATCTGCTTACGTCGGAGCAGTGCCTCAACCCCGCCTACGCACCAGACTCTTCGATTGGGAGGTCTGGTTTGCCTTCCAGCACGAGGAGCAGCGCCAGTGCGGCATCCAGCACGTGCGGGCGCTCGCACCCCGTCGCCCTCCTTCGTGCACGACGAGGACCAGGAGGAGAAGGCCGCCTACCAGGCGGCTCGGGCGGCTGCCATGCAGGAAAGCGAAGAGGACGAGCGCCGCAAGGCGGAGGAGGAGGAGGCGGCGTAGCAGGCGTGCCCGTCGGAGGCCATCACACTCTCCGCTTCCAGCGACTGCGTCGTGTGTTGGGGAACGTAGTAATTTCAAAAAAATTCCTACGCACACGCAAGATCATGGTGATGCATAGCAACGAGAGGGGAAAGTGTGTCCACGTACCCTCATAGACCGAAAGCGGAAGCGTTAGAACAACGCGGTTGATGTAGTCGTACGTCTTCACGGCCCGACCGATCAAGCACTGAAACTACGGCACCTTCGAGTTGTAGCACACGTTCAGCTCGATGACGTCCCTCGAACTCCGATCCAGCCGAGTGTCGAGGGAGAGTTCCGTCAGCACGACGGCGTGGTGACGATCTTGATGTTCTACCGTCGCAGGGCTTCGCCTAAGCACCACTACAATATTATCGAGGAGGACTATGATGGAGGGGGGCACCGCACACGGCTAAGAGATCGAAGGGATCAATTGTTGTGTCTATGGGGTGCCCCCTGCCCCCGTATATAAAGGAGCTAGGGGGGAGACCGCAGACCAAGGAGGAGGGCGCGCCAAGGGGGGAGTCCTACTCCCACCGGGAGTAGGACTCCTCCTTTCCTAGTAGGAGTAGGAGAGAAGGAAGGGGAAGAGAGAAGGGAAGGAAGGAGGGGGCGCAGCCCCTCCCCCTACTCCAATTCAGACTAGGCCTTGGGGGCGTGCGGCCTGCCCTAGGCAGCCCATCTTTCTTTCCCGTATGGCCCAATAAGGCCCAATACTTCTCCCGGCGAATTCCCGTAACTCTCCCAGTACTCGATAAATACCAATCACTGAACCTTTCCAAGTCCGAAGATAGTCGTCCAATATATAGATCTTTACGTCTCGACCATTTCGAGACTCCTCGTCATGTCCCCGATCTCATCCGGTACTCAACTCCTTGGTACATCAAAACTCATAAACTCATAATATAACTGTCATCGAAACCTTAAGCGTACGGACCCTACGGGTTCGAGAACTATGTAGACATGACCGAGACACGTTTCCGGTCAATAACCAATAGCGGAACCTGGATTCTCATATTGGCTCCTACATATTCTACGAAGATCTTGATCGGTCAAACCGCATAACCACATACGTTGTTTCCTTTGTCATCGGTATGTTACTTGACCGAGATTCGATCGTCGGTATCTCAATACCTAGTTCAATCTCGTTACCGGCAAGTTTCTTTACTCGTTACGTAATGCATCATTCCGTAACTAACTCATTAGCCACATTGCTTGCAAGGCTTATAGCGATGTGCATTACCGAGAGGGCCCAGAGATACCTCCCCGACAATCGGAGTGAAAAATCCTAATATCGAAATACGCCAACTCAACAAGTACTTTCGGAGACACCTGTAGAGCTCCTTTATAATCACCCAGTTACGTTGTGACAGTTGGTAGCACACAAAGTGTTCCTCCGGTAAACGGGAGTTGCATAATCTCATAGTCATAGGAACATGTATAAGTCATGAAGAAAGCAATAGCAACATACTAAACGATCAAGTGCTAAGCTAACGGAATGGGTCAAGTCAATCACATCATTCTCCTAATGATGTGATCCCGTTAATCAAATGAGAACTCATGTCTATGGCTAGGAAACTTAACCATCTTTGATTCAACGAGCTAGTCAAGTAGATGCATAATAGTGACACTATGTTTGTCTCTGTATTCATACATGTATTATGTTTCCGGTTAATACAATTCTAGCATGAATAATAAACATTTATCATGAAATAAGGAAATAAATAATAACTTTATTATTGCCTCTAGGGCATATTCCTTCAGTCTCCCACTTGCACTAGAGTCAATAATCTAGTTCATATCATCATGTGATTTAACACCAATATTCATATATGTATATGATTAATACCCATAGTTCACATCGTCATGTGATCAACACCAAAAGGGTTTACTAGAGTCAATAATCTAGTTCACATCTCTATGTGATTAACACTCAAAGAGTACTAAGGTATGATCATGTTTTGCTCGTGAGAGAAGTTTAGTCAACGGTTCTGTCACATTCAGAGCCGTATGTATTTTGCAAATATTCTATGTCTACAATGCTCTGCACGGAGCTACTATAGCTAATTGCCCCACTTTCAATATGTATCCAGATTGAGACTTAGAGTCATCTGGATCGGTGTAAAAGGTTTCACCGATGTAACTCTTTACGACGGGCTCTTTTATCACCTCCATAATCGAGAAATATTTCCTTAGTCCTTACTAAGGATATTCTTGACCAATGTCCAGTGATCTACTCCTAGATCACTATTGTACTCCCTTGCCAAATTCAGAGCAAGGTATACAATAGGTCTTGTACATAGCATAGCATACTTTATATAACCTATGACTGAGGCATAGGGAATGACTTTCATTCTCTTTTCTATTTTCTGCCGCGGTCGGGATTTGAGTCTTACTCAATTTCACACCTTTGCAACACAGGCAAGAACTCTTTTTTTGATTGTTCCATTTTGAACTACTTCAAAATCTTGACAAGGTATGTACTTATTGAAAAACTTATCAAGCGTCTTGATCTATCTCAATAGATCTTGATGCTCAATATGTAAGTAGCTTTACTGAGGCCTTTCTTTTAAAGAACTCCTTTCAAATACTCCTTTATGCTTTCCAGAAAAATTCTACATCATTTTTGATCAACAATATGTTACTCACATATATTTATCAGAAAGGCGGTAGTGCTCCCACTCACTTTATTGTAAATACAGGCTTCATCGTAAGTCTATACAAAACTATATTCTTTGATCAACTTATCAAAGCGTATATTCCAACTCTGAGATGCTTGCACCAGTCCATAGATGGATCGCTGGAGCTTGCACATTTTGTTAGCACCTTTAGGATTGACAAAACCTTCTGGTTGCATCACATACAACTCTTCTTTAAGAAAACCATTAAGGAATGCAGTTTTGACATCCATTTGCCAGATTTCATAAAATGTGGCAATTGCTAACATGATTCAGACAGACTTAAGCATCGCTACAGTTGAGAAAATCTCATTATAGTCAACACCTTGAACTTGTCGAAAAACCTTTTGCGACAAGTCGAGCTTTGTAGATAGTAACACTACTATCAGCATCCATCTTCCTCTTGAAGATCCATTTATTCTTAATGACTCACCGATCATCGGGCAAGTCAATGAAAGTCCACACTTTGTTCTCATACATGGATCCCATCTCAGATTTCATGGCTTCAAGCCATTTCGTGGAATCTGGGCTCATCATCGCTTCCTCATAGTTCATAGGTTCATCATGGTCTAGTAACATGACTTCTAGAATAGAATGACCGTACCACTCTGGTGCGGACCGTACTCTGGAAGACCTAAGAGTTTCTGTAATAAATTGATCTGAAGTTTCATGATCATCATCATTAACTTCCTCACTAATTGGTGTAAGAATCACTTGAACTGATTTCTGTGACTTTCCAATTCGTGAGAAGGTACAATTACCTTATCAAGTTCTACTTTCCTCCCACTCACTTCTTTCGAGAGAAACTCCTTCTCTAGAAAGGATCTATCTTAGCAACGAATATCGTGCCTTCGGATCTGTGATAGAAGGTGTACCCAACAGTTTCCTTTTGGTATTCTATGAAGACACACTTTTCCGATTTGGGTTCGAGCTTATCAGGTTGAAACTTTTTAACATAAGCATCGCAACTCCAAACTTTAAGAAACGACAACTTAGGTTTATTGCTAAACCATAGTTCATATGGTGTCGTCTCAACGGATTTTGATGGTGCCCTATTTAAAGTGAATGCAGCTGTCTCTAATGCATAACCCCAAAATGATAGTGGTAAATCAGTAAGATACATCATAGATCGCACCATATCCAATAAAGTGCGGTTACGATGCTCGGACACACCATTACACTGTGGTGTTCCATGTGGAGTGAGCTGTGAAACTATTCCACATTGTTTTTAAATGAAGGCCAACTCGTAACTCAAATATTCATCTCCACGATCAGATCGTAGAAACTTTATTTTCTTGTTACGATGATTTTCCACTTCACTCTGAAATTCTTTGAACCTTTCAACTGTTTCAGACTTATGTTTCATCAAGTAGATATACTCATATCTTCTCAAGTCATCTGTGAAGGTCAGAAAATAACGATACCCGCCACGAGCCTTAATACTCATTGGTCTGCATACATTAGTATGTATTATTTCCAACAAGTCAGTAGCTCATTCCATTGTTCCGGAGAACGGAGTTTTAGTCATCTTTTCCAAAAGGCACGGCTCGCAAGCATCAAATGATTCATAACCAAGTGATTCCGAAAATCCATCTTTATGGAGTTTCTTCATGCGCTCTACACCGATATGACCCACACGGTAGTGCCACAAATAAGTTGCACTATCATTATTAACTTTGCATCTTTTGGCATCAACATTATGAATATGTGTATCACTATGATCAAGATTCAATAAACCATCACCATTGGGTGTATGACAATAGAAGGTTTTATTCATGTAAACAGAACAACAATTTATTCTCTATCTTAGATGAATAATCGTATCGCAATAAATATGATCTTATCATATTTATGCTCAACGCAAACACCAAATAACATTTATTTAGGTTTAACACTAATCTCGAAATATAGGGAGTGTGTGATGATGATCATATCAATCTTGGAACTACTTCCAACACTCATCGTCACTTCCCCTTCAACTAGTCTCTGTTTATTCTGTAACTCCTGTTTCGAGTTACTAATATTTAGCAACCGAACAAGTATCAAATACCCAGGGGCTACTATAAACACTAGTAATGTACACATCAATAACCTGTATATCAAATATACCCTTTGTTAACTTTGCCATCCTTCTTATCCACCAAATATTTAGGGCATTTCCGCTTCCAGTGCCAATTTCCTTTGCAGTGTAAACACTCAGTTTCAGGATTTGGTCCAGCTTTGGGCTTCTTCGCGGGAGTGACAACTTGCTTGTCATTCTACTTGAAGTTCCCTTTCTTTCCCTTTGCCCTTTTCTTGAAACTAGTGGTCTTGTCAATCATCAACACTTGATGCTCTTTCTTGATTTCTACCTTCGTCGATTTCAACATCACGAAGAGCTCAGGAATCGTTTTCGTCATCCCTTGCATACTATAGTTCATCACGAAGTTCTAGTAACTTGGTGATGGTGACTAGAGAACTCTGTCAATCACTATCTTATCTGGAAGATTAACTCCCACTTGATTCAAGCGATTCTAGTACCTAGACAATCTGAGCACATGCTCACTAGTTGAGCGATTCTCCTCCATCTTTTAGCTATAGAACTTGTTGGAGACTTCATATCTCTCAACTCGGGTATTTGCTTGAAATATTAACTTCAACTCTGGAACATCTCATATGGTCCATGACGCTCAAAACGCCTTTAAAGTCCCGATTCTAAGCCGTTAAGCATGGTGCACTAAACTATCAAGTAGTCATCATATTGAGCTAGCCAAACGCTCATAACGCCCGCATTTTCTCCCGCAATAGGCCTGTCACCTAGCGGTGCATTAAGGACATAATTCTTACGTGCAGCAATGAGGATAAACCTCGATCACGGATCCAATCCGCATCATTGCTACTAACATCTTTCAACACAATTTTCTAGGAACATATCAAAATAATCATATGAAAGCAACAACGCGAGCTATTGATCTACAACATAATTTGCAAAATACTACCAGGACTAAGTTCATGATAAATTTAAGTTCAATTAATCATATTACTTAAGAACTCCCACTTAGACAGACATCTCTCTAGTCATCTAAGTGATCACGTGATCCAAATCAACTAAACCATGTCCAATCATCACGTGAGATGGAGTAGTTTCCAATGGTGAACATCACTATGTTGATCATATCTACTATATGATTCACGCTCGACCTTTCGGTCTCCGTGTTCCGAGGCCATATCTGTATATGCTAGGCTCGTCAAGTTTAACCTGAGTATTCCGTGTGTGCAACTGTTTTGCACCTGTTGTATTTGAACGTAGAGCCTGATACGTCTCCGTCGTATCTACTTTTCCAAACACTTTTGCCCTTGTTTTGGACTCTAAATTGTATGATTTGAATGGAACTAACCCGGACTGACGCTGTTTTCAGAGAATTGCCATGATGTTGTTTTATGTGCGTAAAACAAAAGTTCGGAGTGACCTGAAACTCCACGGATGTCTTTAAAAATAATAAAAAATCCTCGCCAAAGATGAAGACCAGGGGCCCACACCCAGTCCACGAGGGTGGGGGCGCGCCACCCCTCTAGGGCGCGCCCCCCTACCTCGTGGGCCCCCTGGACACCTTCCGACGCCAACTCCAAGCCTATATATTGGCTTTCGGAGAGAAAAAAATCAGAGAGAAGAAATCATCGCGTTTTACGATACGGAGCCGCCGCCAAGCCCTAAAACCTCTCGGGTGGGCTGATCTGGAGTCCGTTCGGGGCTCCGGAGAGGGGGATTCGTCGCCGTCGTCATCATCAAGCATCCTCCATCACTAATTTCATGATGCTCACCATCGTGCATGAGTAATTCCATCGTAGGCTTGCTGGACGGTGATGGGTTGGATGAGATTTATCATGTAATCGAGTTAGTTTTGTTAGGGTTTGATCCCTAGTATCCACTATGTTCTGAGATTGATGTTGCTATGAGTTTGCTATGCTTAATGCTTGTCACTAGGGCCCGAGTGCCATGATTTCATATCTGAACCTATTATGTTTTGATGAATATATGTGAGTTCTTGATCCTATCTTGCAAGTCTATAGTCACCTACTATGCGTTATGATCCGGCAACCCCGAAGTGACAATAATCGGGACCACTCCCGGTGATGACCATAGTTTGAGGAGTTCATGTATTCAGTATGTGCTAATGCTTTGTTCTGGTTCTCTATTAAAAGGAGGCCTTAATATCCCTTAGTTTCCATTAGGACCCCGCTGCCACGGGAGGGTAGGACAAAAGATGTCATGCAAGTTCTTTTCCATAAGCACGTATGACTATATTCGGAATACATGCCTACATTACATTGATGAATTGGAGCTAGTTCTGTGTCACCCTATGTTATGACTGTTACATGACGAACCGTATCCGGCATAATTATCCATCATTGATCCGGTGCCTACGAGCTTTCCATATACTGGTTCTCGCTTATTTACTTTTCTGTTGCTATTGTTACAATCACTATAAAATACCAAAAACATTACTTTTGCTGTCTTTACTTTTGTTACCGTTACCACCACTATCATATTACTTTTCTACTAAACACTTTGCTGCAGATACTAAGTTTCCAGGTGTGGTTGAATTGACAACTCAGCTGCTAATACTTGAGAATATTCTTTGGCTCCCCTTGTGTCGAATCAATAAATTTGGGTTGAATACTCTACCTTCAAAAGCTGTTGCGATCTCCTATACTTGTGGGTTATCAAGACCAATTTCTGGTGCCGTTGCCGGGGAGCATAGCTCTATTCTTTGAGTCACTTGGGAGTTATATCTGTTGGACACTATGAAGAACTTGAAAGACGCTAAGACAAAAATTTATCCCTCAACTACGAGGGGAGGTAAGGAACTAACATCTAGCTCTGCACTTGATTCACCTTCTTTTATGAGTAAGCTAGCGACACCTAAACCTGCTTCTGCTATTCGTTTCGATATGTCGCATGTTATTGATGATGCCACTTCTGCTATGCATGATACTTATGATGAAACTACTTCTATGCTTGATACTACTGTGCCCCTTGGTGAATTTCTAGATGAACAAATGGCTAGGGCTGGAGAGAAAGAAATTATTGAATCTGAATACGATGATGAAAGTGATGATGAAAATATGCCTGTTATTCCTGAGGGTTATGTTTTTGATATGGAATCTTCTGCAGCTATTTTTGCTTGCAAAGATAGATATGAGCTCAAGAGGTTATTAGTTAAATGGAGTAAACAATCTCTTAGAGACAGAATGAAACCTGACCCTGCTTTTGCTACTTCACCTATTTGTGTTCCCGATAAGGATTATGAATTTTCTGTTGATCCAGATATAATTACTTTGGTCGAATCTGACCCTTTTTATGGCCATGAATCTGAAACTGTTGTGGCACATCTTACTAAGTTAAATGATATAGCCGCCCTGTTTACTAATGATGAGAGATCGCGCTACTTTTATATAATCAAAATATTTCCGTTCTCATTAAAGGGTGATGCTAAGATATGGTTTAATTCTCTTGATCCTGGTTGTGTGCGTAGTCCCCAGGATATGCTTTATTACTTCTCTGCTAAATATTTTCCTGCTCATAAGAAACAAGCTGCTTCGAGGGAAATATACAACTTTGTGCAAATTAAAGAAGAGAGTCTCCCACAAGCTTGGGGGAGGCTTCTCAAGTTACTTAATGCTTTGCCTGATCATCCTCTTAAGAAACCTGAAATACTTGATATCTTTTATAATGGACTAACCGATGCTTCCAGAGATTACCGGATAGTTGTGCTGGTTCTCTTTTCAGGAAAGAACACGGATGAAGCTGAAATTCTATTGAATAATATGTTGACAAATGAAAATAATTGGGCACCTCCTGAGCCAGATCCAGAGCCAATTACTGAGCCTATTCCTAAACCAACTCCGAAGAAGAGAGGTGTTTTATTTCTCAGTCCTGAAGATATGCAAGAGGCAAAGAAATCCATGAAAGAAAAAGATATTAAAGCTGAAGATGTTAAGAATTTACCTCCTATTGAAGAAATACATGGTCTTAATCTACCGCTTGTTGAAGAAACTTATGATATTGATCCATTACTTATTGAAGAACCTCCTGATCCCGATAACCCGACACAAGTAGTAAAGGTAAATTCTCTCTACAGATATGATAAAGCTGAAGTCCCTCCTAATAAAATTGATAGTCAGTGCTTGGACGAGTTTGATAACTTTATGTTTAAGCAAGATGACTTTAATGCTTATTTTGGTAGACAATTAAAACAAGATGCTTATATGATTAAACGCTTGGGGTGATTATATGGCTAATATTAGAGGTGAACTTAAACTTGTTAGCAAACATGCTTCTATGGTTACCACTCAAGTAGAACAAGTACTTAAAGCTCAGAAAGAAGTGCTTGATGAAATAAATAGTAAAAAAAATGATTATGCTATTAGAGTGGCTACTAGAACTGGTAGAATGACTCAGGAACCTTTGTATCCTGAAGGCCACCCTAAGAGAATCGAGCAAGATTATCAGAGAAATAATATTGATGTACCTAGTTCTTCTAAAAGGAAGAAAAAGAAAAATGATAGAACTTTGCAAACTTCTAGTGAACCTATTGCTGAATCACCTGAGAATCCAAATGATGTCTCTATGTGTGATGCTGAAACACAATCTAGTAATGAACATGAACCTAGTGAAAATGTTAATGATGATGTTCATGATGATGCTCAATCTAGTAATGATAATGATGTAGAAGTTGAACCTGCTGTTGATCTTGATAACCCACAATCAAAGAATCAATGTTATGATAAAAGAGACTTCGTTGTTAGGAAACATGGTAAAGAAAGGGAACCATGGGTTCAGAAACCCATGCCTTTTCCTCCGAAACTATCCAAGGAAAAGGATGATGAGGATTTTGAGCGCTTTGCTGAAATGATTAGACCCATCTTTTTGCGTATGCGATTGACTGATATGCTCAAAATGAATCCTTATGCTAAATATATGAAAGATATTGTTACAAATAAAAGAAAGATACCGGAAGCTGAAATTTCCACCATGCTTGCTAATTATACTTTTAAGGGTGGAATACCAAAGAAACTTGGAGATCCAGGAGTACCTACTATACCATGCTCCATTAAGAGAAATTATATTAAAACTGCTTTATGTGATCTTGGAGCCAGTGTTAGTGTTATGCCTCTCTCTTTATATCATAGACTTGACTTGAGTAAGTTGACACCTACTGAAATATCTTTGCAAATGGCTGATAAATCAACTGCTATACCTGTCGGTATTTGTGAGGATGTGCCTGTTGTGGTTGCAAACGTTACTATTTTAACGGACTTTGTTATTGTTGATATTCCCGAGGATGATAGTATGTCTATTATTCTTGGAAGACCTTTTCTGAATACTACAGGGTTGTTATTGATTGCAACAAAGGCAATGTCACTTTTCATGTTAATGGTAATGAGCACACGGTACTAGGGATGTAAACGGATCGGATCGGATCGGATAATGCTTGTACCATATCCTTTACCATATTTTTTGGCCGGATTCGGAGCAGAGCGGATAATGACCGGATGTGGATTCGAATGCGGATTATGTCGGACTACGGATTCGGAGCGGAGGCGGAGCAAATTCGGACCGGAAACGGACAAAAATTATCGGATGATACGTGCAAAGACATGGTTTATTTCTACTAAGCAAACAATATGAAAACATGTTTTCATCCAAGCGCATAACACTAGAGAGTGGCGTTTTAAAGTTATAAATCACCAGTATAGCAACTATATGCAGTACCAATAATATGCTTATAGCATTACACATAGTGTCCAAGACGAAGGTCGTGCTTAAGAAATATTTAACTCAATCAAAGTTTTTATTTATTATGAAAGGCAAGTATCCGATCAAGTACGTAGAAGCCGGTAATCATCCTTGATTTCTCTTCAACATGGTGTTCTTCCAATCCACTGGCATCACCCTGTGAGAATGATAAGAGATATTAGATCATTAGATGCTACACTTGACAGTAAGAGAAATAATTGATACTTGGTTGTGGACAATTAAGGTCTTGTATAAATGTTCAGGACTTTTTTGTACAGAAAAGGCATACTAAAAATTAAAGAAGAAAAGGGCATGTGTTGCGCGGAACCAAATACTACTGTCTCTGTCTATCTCCTCTGTTTTTCTCTGAAACTCTGAAGCAAACAATCTTTCTGAAACACACAGCATGTGTGTGTCCAAAGAAAACAGACAAAGACGAGAGAGACTGACGGCCTGACCATAGTTACATCAATTCAGCGAGACGTGTAAGAAAGCAGGTGAATTGATTTCTAGCTACTAGATTCGTTGCTTTCAATCAGGTGAGTTTAGAGGACTACGTGCGTACGTGCTAGTAGTCCCGTTCCTATCGGATTTTACGGCCGCGCCGACGCAAACCCACTTCAGATCCATGGCGGACCGCCGTCTCTACGTTCGTGCGTCGCATGGGCGGACAATGCCCATCGTCGTATCCGGGCTGCCGATCATGGCCGCCGTAAGAAGCGTCGGCCACGCCCGTCGAGGCTCTACGACATTGGTGTGTCTGGTGTCGTGGTGCAGGTGTGCGGCTGCTAATGACGTCCACCGACAGCCGGACATGATCACAGATCATCGATGCTCTCAACTTGCACAGGACTTTGTGCATCTACGAAATCACTTACCTCCGTTGTTGGGACGAACTGATTGGCCACGGGCATCTTTGACCATCGTCGAACCGCGAGACTATCAGAGAGAACAGAGATGCAAACCGGCGGCCGGGGAGAAGCAACAATGCAAGATGGCGATGGAGAGAAGGATATGTATGCACTATCACCGCTATGCTACCAATTTTGGATGCGGTGATTGCGTCGATTATGGTAGAGTATATTTGTATATGGACTGCAAATCAATAATCACTAGCCTAAATGGCATACATATGGACCGGACCTTTGGGCTTATTTTACCGGATATTATCCGGTTTACATACCTCGGATAATCCGCAAAAAATAGCGGATAATCCACATCCGCCGGATACTAGGGATACCATATCCGCTACCATATCCGTCGGATATTCGATCGATCAAAATCCGTATCCGCATCCATATCCGACGGATTCATGTAATTGCATACCATATCCTCAAAAACGGGTGCGAATACGGATTCGGAGCGGAAATTATCCGTACCATTTACATCCCTACACGGTACACTTTCCGAGGAAACAACCTCAAGTTCATAGTATCAACTCTATTGGAAAAATTCCATCGATTATATTTGGAGGTTTTGAATTTCCTCTCCCTACTGTCAAGAAGAAATATGATATACTTATTATTGGGGATGTCCATATCCCCGTTGAGGTAACCTAGTGTTATTCGAAATTTCTCCGGTTCTATGTTAGTCGGAATGAGTTTGTTAACAAGACTTGATCAACCTTGTTATTGGATTCCTTTTGATGAGCATGAGATGGATGAAACTAGAAGCACAACCTTCTGTACCCTCTTTATATTTTCTGTTATTTAGTAGAAATAAAGTAAAATAGTATTTTTCTGTATGTCTCCTGACTTATCCGTGCAATATAAAAATACCCCGAAAATAAAAGTCCTCAGAATGCCATGCCAATTTAATATGATTTTTTCGGGAATATTTGACAATTTATAGTGCAAAGATCACCGCGGGGGGAGCTGCCACCTGGCCACGAGGGTGGAGGGCGTGCCCTACCCCCCTGGGCGTGCCCCCTGCCTCGTGGGCCCACGGTAGCCCTCCTCCACTTATCCCTGCACCCATCTTCTTCCTCTGCCTCACACAAACCCGAAAAACCAACTCAAGCACGAGTTCCAGCCACTTTTGCTGTGATTTTCGATCTCCTTGCTCAAAGCACCTCTTGCAAAACTACTTGGGGAGATTGTTCCTTGGTATGTGACTCCTCCATTGGTCCAATTAGTTTTTGTTCTAGTGCTTTATTCTTTTCAAATTTGTGCTGCATAGGTGACCATTTTCTTGAGCTTGCATGTCAAATTTATATGGTTCCAAGTAGTTCTAATGCTTGATATAGGCTCTAGGCACTTGTAGGAGTAGTTGCTATCAATTTTATTGAAGTTGGTTCACTTTTGTTTGAAGTTACTAAAAATTTCAGATTATTTCAGAAAACAATGAAGAGACTTTTGAGGGGCTCGTCGAGCCGAAGCTCGAAGGAAAAACAAAAGGAAGAAGCACAAAAGACCAAATATAATTTGCCTCGCACCGCGGAGGTCCGGCCGTGTGAATGGCCGTCGGAAAATTTTATGGACCGTGCGGGAATTAAAGAAGAATTTAAAGCATATTTGCGCAATGCCGTTCTTGAGGATTTTGAAGCTGACAAATGCCCCCAGTACCATGATCTCACAAGTTCATTTGTAAGGAGGTTTGAGTATTCATCTTCGCGTAATTCTCCTTCAGTCATGTTTGACCTTTATGACAAATCTTATACCATGGACTTAGAGGATTTCACTTTGCTTGCAAACTTCCATCTTGGGGTAGTGTCAGGGATCCCCCTAAATCTGAATTTAGAGACTTTCTTGCTAGTACTCGCTTAGCTAATTTTCTTGAGATAGACATTCGTGAGGGTGATATGGAGTTACCCCCTACTTATTTAGATTTTGACTCTATGGTTTTTCACCAGTTTGTTGTGAGGACTGAACCACCTCTTCAGTATCGACTAATCTTTAACAAACGGCATGTCGTCCGTATTACTCTTCCTGCTCCTGCCTTCTTTGATTCTCAGACAAAAGGAAGATATGTTATTACCAGAGAGGAGGCAGATGAGTACGAGAGAAGAGCGGAGGCGGCTCGACGCCACGCTGCAGCTCAGGAGGCGATAGCCGCTGCATCGCAGTATGACCCCATCTACACCTACGGGTATCCGCCAGGCCATCCCTGGCAATAGACCAACTTAGGCCAAAAGCCTAGCTTGGGGGAGTACCCATTTCTCACCGACATTACATTTATGTTCACACACACTCATTGTTAAATGTCGGTGCTCATACTCTTTCACTGTAATATCCATGCTAGTTTATTTCCTTTTTCCTGCTTTCTTCTTGTGTGTCTATTATACCTTAAGAAAAAAACAAAAAAAATTAGTAGTAGTTTATTTTTCCTGCTGTAGTAGTAATAATTAAAAAGAAAACCCAAAAATATTTCCTGTTCTTCTTTTGCTTGTTGGGAGCTCTCCCGTGTAAATAGTTTTTATTCCTTTTCTTTTCTATGGGGGTCAGTAAGAGAAGACCATGATTAAACTTTTGAAGTGACTCTTATATGCATCATTGTTGATTTAACCAAGAGCCCATATTGCCTTGTCTTCTCCTGTTTATTGAATGCTCGCAGATTCCAGTTTAGTCCAATGCACGTGCACTCTTATTATTATTCACACCGTTCGGTCGTGCAAGTGAAAGGCAATTATGTTGATATATGATGGACCAACTAAGATGAGAAAAGATGGTATGAACTCGACCTCTTTTGTTTTTGTAAATATGATGAGTTCATCGTTCTTGATTAAGCTTATTATGAATAAACATGTTTTGCAATGACAATTAGAGATCATAGTTGCTCGTGCCATGCTTGATTAGCTATGAGTTATCATGGTTTACCTTGCGTCCAACATGCTATTAAAATGGTTGTGATGTGGTATGATGAGGTGGTATCCTCCTTTGAATGGTTTAAGTGACTTGACTTGGCACATGTTCACGCATGTAGTTGAAACAAATCAACATAGCCTTCACGATATTTATGTTCATGGTGGATTATATCCTACTCATGCTTGTATTCAATGTTTATTAATTTTAATGCATGTTCATGACTGTTGTCGCTCTCTAGTTGGTCGCTTCCCAGTCTTTTGCTAGCCTTCACTTGTACTAAGTGGGAATACTGCTTGTGCATCCAATCCCTTAAACCCCAAAGTTATTCCATATGAGTCCACTATACCTTCCTATATGCGGTATCTACCTGCCGTTCCAAGTAAATTTGTATGTGCCAAACTCTAAACCTTCAAATAAACATTCTGTTTTGCATGCTCGAATAGCTCATATATCAACTAGGGCTGCCCTTATCTTCCGTGTTAGGCGGGTTATTCTCAAGAGGAGTGGACTCCGCTCCTCACTCACGAGAAAATGGCTGGTCACCGGGATGCCTAGTCCCATGCTTTATGCAAACTAAATCAAAATAATTGCAAACAAAACTCCCCCGGGACCCGTTGAATGTTGGAGGCACTCGTTGTTTCGAGCAAGCCATGGATTGATGCTTATGGAGGAGGGAGAGTATAAACTTTACCATTCTGTTTGGGAACCGCCTATAATTTGTTTAGCATGGAAGATATCGTCATCTCTTAGTTGTTATGTTGACAATGAAAGTATGCCGCTGAAAATATAATTTATCTCTATTTCAAAACCGAGCTTTGGCACCTCTACAAATCCCTGCTTCCCTCTGCGAAGGGCCTATCTATTTACTTTTATGTTGAGTCATCACCTTCCTATTAAAAGCACTAGCTGGAGAGCACAGTTGTCATTTGCATTCATTACTGTTAATTTATATCGGGTATGACTATGATTGGATCTCTTTTACCATGAATTACAATGTCTAGTCAGTCCTTGATCTTTGAAGGTGCTCTGCATTTATGTTTTGCGGTCTCAGAAAGGGCTAGCGAGATACCATCTTGTTATGTCATATTATGATTATTTTGAGAAAGTGTTGTCATCCGAGATTTATTATTATGGCTTGCTAGCTGATTATGTTATTGATATGAGTAAACATGAGACCTAGGAGTTATTGCAAATGTGGTTAGTTATGATCTTTGCTGAAAACCTGAATGCTTGCTTGACATAGGTACAACAACAAGAGCAAACAGAGTTTGTAAAAGTTTTTATTTTTCTCTTTCAGTTTGTCAACTGAATTGCTTGAGGACAAGCAAGGGTTTAATCTTGGGGGAGTTGATACGTCTCCGTCGTATCTACTTTTCCAAACACTTTTTCCCTTGTTTTGGACTCTAACTTGTATGATTTGAATGGAACTAACCCGGACTGACGCTGTTTTCAACAGAATTGCCATGATGTTGTTTTATGTGCAGAAAACAAAAGTTCTCGGAATGACATGAAACTCCACGGGATGTCTTATAAAAAACAATAAAAATCCTCGCCAAAGATGAAGACCAGGGGGCCCATACCCTGTCCACGAGGGTGGGGGGCGCCCCCCCTCTAGGGCGCGCCCCCTACCTCGTGGGCCCCCTGGACACCTTCCGATGCCAACTCCAACTCTATATATTGGCTTTCGGAGAGAAGAAAATCAGAGAGAATAAATCATCACGTTTTACGATATGGAGCCGCCGCCAAGCCCTAAAACCTCTCGGGAGGGCTGATCTGGAGTCCGTTCGGGGCTCCGGAGAGGGGGATTCATCGCCGTCGTCATCATCAACCATCCTCCATCATCAATTTCATGATGCTCACCGCCGTGCATGAGTAATTCCATCGTAGGCTTGCTGGATGGTGATGGGTTGGATGAGATTTATCATGTAATCGAGTTAGTTTTGTTAGGGTTTGATCCCTAGTATCCACTATGTTCTGAGATTGACGTTGCTATGACTTTGCTATGCTTAATGCTTGTCACTAGGGCCCGAGTGCCATGATTTCATATCTGAACCTATTATGTTTTCATGAATATATGTGAGTTCTTGATCCTATCTTGCAAGTCTATAGTCACCTACTATGTGTTATGATCCGCAACCTCAAGTGACAATAATCGGGACCACTCCGGTGATGACCATAGTTTGAGGAGTTCATGTATTCACTATGTGCTAATACTTTGTTCCGGTTCTCTATTAAAAGGAGGCCTTAATATCTCTTAGTTTCCGTTAGGACCCCGCTGCCACGGGAGGGTAGGACAAAAGATGTCATGCAAGTTCTTTTCCATAAGCACGTATGACTATATTCGGAATACATGCCTACATTACATTGATGAATTGGAGCTAGTTCTGTGTCACCCTATGTTATGACTGTTACATGATGAACCGCATCCGGCATAATTATCCATCACTTATCCGGTGCCTACGAGCTTTCAATATACTGGTTCTCGCTTATTTACTTTTCTGCTGCTATTGTTACAATCACTACAAAATACCAAAAACATTACTTTTGCTGTCTTCACTTTTGTTACCGTTACCACCACTATCATATTACTTTGCTACTAAACACTTTGCTGCAGATACTAAGTTTTCAGGTGTGGTTGAATTGACAACTCAGCTGCTAATACTTGAGAATATTCTTTGGCTTCCCTTGTGTCGAATCAATAAATTTGGGTTGAATACTCTACCCTTGAAAGCTGTTGCGATCCCCTATACTTGTGGGTTATCAGAGCCTATCACACCCGATCATCACGTGGTGTCTCAGCACGAAGAACTTTCGCAACGGTGCATACTCAGGGAGAACACTTATACCTTGAAATTTAGTGAGAGATCATCTTATGATGCTACCGTCAATCAAAGCAAAAAAAGATGCATAAAGGATGAACATCACATGCAATCAATATAAGTGATATGATATGGCCATCATCATCTTGTGCTTGTGATCTCCATCAACGAAGCACCGTCGTGATCACCATCGTCACCGGCGTGACACCTTGATCTCCTTCGTAGCATCGTTGTCGTTTTGCCATCTATTGCTTCGACGACTATCGCTACCGCTTAGTGAGCAATTACAGGGCGCTTGCATTTCATACAATAAAGCGACAACCATATGGCTCCTGCCAATTGCCGATAACTCGGTTACAAAAGATGATCATCTCATACAATAAAATATAGCATCAAGTCTTGACCATATCACATCACAACATGCCCTGCAAAAACAAGTTAGACGTCCTCTACTTTGTTGTGGCAAATTTTACGTGGCTGCTACGGGCTGAGCAAGAACCGTTCTTACCTACGCATCAAAACCACAACGATAGTTCGTCAAGTTAGTGCTGTTTTAACCTTCGCAAGGACCGTACGTAGCCACACTCGATTCAACTAAAGTTGGAGAAACAGACACCTTTCAGCCACCTGTGTGCAAAGCACGTCGGTAGACCAGTCTCGCGTAAGCGTACGCGTAATGTCGGTCCGGGCCTCTTCATCCAACAATACCGTCGAACCAAAGTATGACATGCTGGTGAGCAGTATGACTTGTATCGCCCACAACTCACTTGTGTTCTACTCGTGTATATAACATCTACGCATAAAACCAGGCTCGGATGCCACTGTTGGGAAACGTAGTAATTTCAAAAAAAATTCTACGCACACGCAAGATCATGGTGATGCATAGTAACGAGAGGGAACAGTGTGTCCACGTACCCTCATAGACCGAAAGCGGAAGCGTCAGAACAACACGGTTGATGTAGTCGTACGTCTTCACGGCCCGACCGATCAAGCACCGAAACTACGACACCTCCGAGTTCTAGCACACGTTCAGCTCGATGACGTCCCTCGAACTCCGATCCAGCCGAGTGTCAAGGAGAGTTCCGTCAACACGACGGCGTGCAGGACGATCTTGATGTTCTATCGTCGCAGGCTTCGCCTAAGCACCGCTACAATATTATCGAGGAGGACTATGGTGGAGGGGGGCACCGCACACGGCTAAGAGATCCAAGGGATCAATTGTTGTGTCTATGGGGTGCCCCCTGCCCCCGTATAGAAAGGAGCTAGGGGGGAGGCGGCCGGCCAAGGAGGAGGGCGTGCCAAGGGGGAGTCCTAGTCCCACCGAAGTAGGACTCCTCCTTTCCTAGTAGGAGTAGGAGAGAAGGAAGGGAGAGAGAAGGAAGGAAGGAGGAGGCGCAGCCCTCCCCTAGTCCACCCGGACTAGGCCTTGGGGCGCGCGCCCTGCCCTAGGCAGCCCATCTTTCTTTCCCGTATGGCCCAATAAGGCCCAATACTTCTCCCGGCGAATTCCGTAACTCTCCGGTACTCGATAAATACCGAATCACTGAACCTTTCCAAGTCCGAATATTGTCGCCCAATATATCGATCTTTACGTCTCGACCATTTTGAGACTCCTCGTCATGTCCCCGATCTCATCCGGGACTCTGAACTCCTTCGGTACATCAAAACTCATAAACTCATAATATAACTGTCATCGAAACCTTAAGCGTGCGGACCCTATGGGTTCGAGAAGTATGTAGACATGACCGAGACACGTTTCCGGTCAATAACGAATAGCGGAACCTGGATGCTCATATTGGCTCCTACATATTCTACGAAGATCTTTATCGGTCAAACCGCATAACAACATACATTGTTCCCTTTGTCATCGGTATGTTACTTGCCCGAGATTCGATCGTCGGTATCTCAATACCTAGTTCAATCTCATTACCGGCAAGTCTCTTTATTCGTTACGTAATGCATCATTCCGTAACTAACTCATTAGCCACATTGCTTGCAAGGCTTATAGTGATGTGCATTACCGAAAGGGCCCAGAGATACCTCCCCGACAATCGGAGTGACAAATCCTAATATCGAAATACGCCAACTCAACAAGTACTTTCGGAGACACCTGTAGAGCTCCTTTATAATCACCCAGTTACATTGTGACGTTTGGTAGCACACAAAAGTGTTCCTCCGGTAAACGGGAGTTGCATAATCTCATAGTCATAGGAACATGTATAAGTCATGAAGAAAGCAACAGCAACATACTAAACGATCAAATGCTAAGCTAACGGAATGGGTCAAGTCAATCACATCATTCTCCTAATGATGTGATCCCGTTAATCAAATGACAACTCATGTTTATGGCTAGGAAACTTAACCATCTTTGATTCAACGAGCTAGTCAAGTAGAGGCATACTAGTGACACTATGTTTGTCTATGTATTCATACATGTATTATGTTTCCGGTTAATACAATTCTAGCATGAATAATAAACATTTATCATGAAATAAGGAAATAAATAATAACTTTATTATTGCCTCTAGGGCATATTTCCTTCATCGTGCCACCGCTGATGCCGCCCTCCCCGTCAAGCCCGAGCCGGAGCCGCCCCCGGATCTATTGATGCCCCATCGGTACACCTGGCAAGGAGGGGTGCGCGAGTGGGTCAGCGCGCCATCATCTCGCTTAGAGCGACGCCAACACAGGAGAAGTTGTACCTCGAGCATGGCTAAAGCGTTGGCTGGTGGAGGAGTGTCGCGAGGGCGAGAAGGACTGACGCGAGGCGGATGAAGAGGAGCATCGGGCCCGTCCAGTCCAGCCAACGGCTGTCACGCCGACATCTTAGGACGTTGACACTGCCAGGAAGACGGCGTTCCCCTGGGCTGGCCCGGCGCCGATGCTCATCGACCTCATTGGCCTCGACACTAACGAGGAGGACACCCAGGGTAGTGTGCCTGCTCCTCGTTTTTAGTTTTATTAAGTGTTTTTAATTAATGTAAAATTTGAACTCGTGCACTGTCGTCGACCTTTGTGGCCGGCGTTTATGTTTAATTAACGTTTTTAATCTCAAAATGTTTGCGTTATGTATTTTTTCCACCCGCGAACTCAAAAATTGATCGAGCCAGTGTTGGACACAAACGTCGACCCAAACACAAAAGCGCACATGCATGTTCGCTCTGCTGATCTAAACTAATAAAAAACAGACAAAGAACACATCCATTTGGGCCTTGGAGTTGCTGTTAGAGCGGTCATATTAGGATCCAGTGGCCAAACCACGAATCCTAGCCGAACAAGGGATACACGTGGGGCCGAGATCGATTGAAGCATGATTGGGCCCTCCACTTGGCACGTAGTCCATGCACACACAGGTTACTCTACCGCCTGCCTGCATGGCCCCGTCTCGTTGTTCCGACAGCGACGGCGACGGCCACGCTGTCCCTTGTGACCTTTCTTGTGATGCTCTCCATCTTGAGAAGCAACGCAAAGCATGTGACTGGCTACTGGGGACTGTAAGCAGCACTGTAGCAGCGTTGTTTGCTGCCTAATAGTGATAGGGTTGTAGTACTCCTCTCTCTTGCTGGTGGACCATGGATGACGGTGACGTCGTCACTTGTGAGAAGCTGCCAACCTTCATTCCGTTTCCATGGCCTACAGGCAAGGCCGCCATGAATGCTCCGCCGTGTTGACGATGCATCCTGCGCCAAAGGATTCTCTTCGTCTGGATCGCGTTCGCTGTACTACTAAAATTAGTTCACCCGCAACCGACACACACCAGGCCACACGTAGATACTACAGGCATTCCCTTCTAGTGCTTATTAGATATTCGAAAAAATATTTCTTTTAGGAAACATAAAAAGGGATACCTAATACACGTACTATGCAGGTGCGTGTTTGGCCAATCACCTGCGTTCTTCATGTCGTATGTTCACTAACCACACCTCCCACTATAGTTAATTCCTATTAGTACCATGATTGCCGGCGTAGGAGAGCAGCTGTCACAAGCCTTTTGCCTTTTTTCTCTTCTTCTTTGTTTGGATATTGTTCCTTCATTTTGTTTTTCAGATATTGCTTTGCCCTTTATTTATGGAGAGTGATGGCTGACCTTCTGCTGACATTTCCCTCTGGCATGGTCGACGTACCATGCATAAGTTAGGATAACAGAAGAAAGACGAAATGAAGACGTTTAATATCTTTTTTTTGCGATGAAAAAAGAGTTTTTTTTTCCAAATTGATAGAGTTACAGTCGTGAGGCAAAAAATCCTCGATACATGGTGGTCCTAGATGCATCTACACAGCCGTGGTACACTCTACGCAACTATAATTAGCCAAACGGTCAGTGACTCTATTTTGATCCCTATTTAATTTCTGGGGAATAAACTCTCTATCCCTCATCAACGCCTTAATTTCATCTACGAGATGTCCATAGGCAGAACGAATCAATCCATCTCCTGTCAAACTCGATAACGCCACACTAGAATCAGATTGAACAATCACCGGACAATTGGAGTGTTGTATAGCAAGTGCCATCCCTTGCATAAGTGCATGTATCTCCACTTCTAGTGCATCATTGCAATTGAAAATATACCTGTATGCTGCAAAAATAACTGATCCATCATGTCGCCGAAGAATCATCCCTATGGCTGCGGCGCCAGAATCAACTGAAAAAGATCAATCAACTGATAGAGCAACAGAGTCTGTAGTAGGAGGTGGCCAAGGCTTAGGAGCAGGATTAATTCTCACTTCGGCCAAAGCCCAATCAGCAACCGGCATTTTCCCTTTGAGTATTTCCTCAGTGCTCAACTTCTTGGCATCACAAATAGAATTCATATAGCTCACTAAAAAGTCAACAGTAATATCCACTGGAGGAACCTCTTTATCATGAGCAAGATCATTACGTAATTGCCATATACGCCAAATGAGCATTAGTACTCGATCCCTCTCTGCCTCCTTGCAGTTAAGCAATAAATTAAGCAACCATTCCTGCCCACTGCCCACTGTTAACGAAGAGATGATCATGGGGGAGAGACCAAACACGCCTCATGCCCTTCCAAATACTACGTGCATGGCTGCATGCAACTAGTGCATGATAGCTGTCCTCATCGGTTATACCACAGAGTGGATAAGTTCCACGCCGCGTCAAGTGCCTATATTGCATGCAAGTTGTAGTCGCTAATGCACCCGTCCCCGCACGCCAAGCCATGTGCTTCATACGTAGAGGAACATTTAAACGCCATATAATATTCTAAACAGGTCGATTTCCTTCAGGATTAGCATTGGAAGATCCACCAGAAAACTGACCATCATGCTCGGCCGTCGCTAAGTGATACGCACTTTTCACTGTAAACCGGCCATTCTTCTCTGGGTGCCAGGTGACGAAGTCCTGCCGTCGACTAGGTGAGGTTCGAATCTTTAATATCGATGCCATGGATTCTGTTTCTAGGCGGTCGATTGGTCTTGTTCCAATACAATAGAGCCGAGCAAGGGTTGCATGCAACATGGTTGTTAAGTGTTGAAGTTTGATTGCTTAATTATCAGGTTTTTTTAGGGCATTAATTATTGGTTGTTGAGTGTTGAGTATAAGGGTTATTTAGGAAATGTGGGCTAGCGTAGGATTTATTCTACCTGGATTTTTACCCACGAGGCTCAAGCAATACAATGAACTATTTCACCAAATCCCTCTCTCCCTTCTAACATGGTATCAGCCTTATCTCACTACTAGTGAAATGCTTATACACAAGAGCTCACCAGTAGCGCTTCTAAAAAGGAAGCGCTGCAGCTAAATAGCAGTAGCGCTTGGGCAGAACGAGCGCTGCTACTACGCACATAGCAGTAGCCCTGAAGCTAGAAAACACGGTATTTCTACAATTGCCAGACCGTTGCAGGTAGGATAGGTATACTAGTAGCTGTGATATGCTAAAAGCGCTACTGCTATTAAACTTAGCAATAGCGCTTTTCTCTAAGCAGCGCTACTGCTAAACTCAGTCCCCTCCTCATAAGACCAAAGTTTAATCCCACCTCGCTCCACGAACAGAATGTTTACCACCTTAAATATGGTGCTTCTCAAACCATCACAACCACTTGGTCTTTCATGAACTCTATGTGTAGTATCTGTGGCCGCTTAAACCGGTGAAGATTCCTATTGACAATTTAGATTCTACACAAAAAGATCAGTGATGACCAATGCTTTTTTTACATGCTAATGATCATAGGAGTAACGCTTTTTGGCCCAAAGCGCTGCTGTTACATGGGCCACTGGGCCCAGAACCGAAGCCCACTTAGCTGTAGTATGGACTGTCCACCAACGCTACAGCTAGTGGGCTTAGGAGTAGCGCTGGCCCGTACCCAACACTACTACTATACCAAAAGAAAACCCCGCACGCCCCCCCCCCCGGCAACGTACCCCTCACTTCGATCGACCCCCTCCGCCCGCGCCGCCGCCACGGTTAGGGTTCCGCCCGACGGCGCCACCGCGCGCCACCTCTCGTCGCCGTAGGTAATGCTCCTTCCCCCTTCGCTGCTCCTCCCCCCTCTTGCTGCCCCGATATGTCGCCGCCCGCCTACCCACTCCCCCTGCTGCCCCCAACTCCGCCGCCGCCCCACCTCCCCTGTTGCCCCCTCCCCCCCAACTCCGTTGCTGCCCCCACTCTGATGATGGGGCCGTGGAGGTGGATGCACTGGCCGGGGTAGGGGTGGAAAGTGGTAGCGGATAATCCGAAATATCCGATATTCATATTCGAGAAAATGCCTATTCGTATCCGAAACATCCGCATCCGAACCAAAATGGAAATGGAAATTATCCGTATCCGAATTTGTTAAACAAATAAAAAATAAAATATGGTAGGAGATTTTGACACAAATATGGATATGGAAGTGGATATATCCGTATCCGGATAAGATTATGGGAGGTAATTTTCAAAATTCTAGACCCAATATTCCAATTATCCAACATAAAAGCCAAATAAGTAGTCAAATTTTACTCTTTATATGATTAAACTTATAAATTATTATGCATTACAATTGTATTTATTCATAAACCTATTTATCATTAAATTATTGTATGTCACAAATTGATTATTTCAGGTCACATAGCTATCGACTAATTTACTTAAGCAATATGTTCATATTATTGGTATCCGTTCCGAATCAAGAAAATATCCGATACGTATCCGTATTCGAATAATATCCGAGCTGCATCCGTATCCGATAACATCCGTATTCGGATTCGGATTCGTTTTGAAAATATGAAAATGGAAGTGGTAAGAGCACTATCCGATCCGCATCCGATCCGTTTCCATCCCTAGGCCGGGGTGACTTCCACGTAGGGGTTGCTAACGCCGTTGTTGGCCGCCATGACGGCGGCGACCGTGGAGTGCGGTGACAAGAGAGACGTTGAGAGCCCCCTACTGCCCCCCAACCCCACATTGAGAGCCCCGCTCCTCAAACCCATGATGATCTTGTTTGGTTAGTACTAATGCTAGCTTTGTTGACCGATCCATGTTTTAGGGATTATAGCTAGCATACCGAAGCTCTGCTTTGGTTGAGGTTTTTGCGTTCCTCATAGTAGTTGTTTTTTATGCTATATTGAAGTTGGTGTACCACTGTTTTTGATTGGGTTAATTCCAGCATCTCTAGATCCTACTGTTAGTATCACGTATAAACCTGAATATATTCAGTTTGGCTTGTGTTGAGATATCTTGTGGTTCAGCTTAGGTTAGATGGCATAACACATTTGTGTGGTTTGGTCTGGTTTAGTATTCTTGTGGTTCAGTTTAGGTTAGATGGCATAACCTCATATCATCTTATATGTTACTAGATCTTAGGATTGAAAACAGTAGCATGGCAGTTCTTTTTATATGTAATGTATGTTGCTAACCTCGTACCATCTTATTGTTGGGGAACGTAGCAGAAATTCAAAATTTTCTTACGTGTCACCAAGATCTATCTATGGAGAAACTAGCAACGAGGGGTAGGAGAGTGCATCTACATACCCTTGTAGATCGCTAAGCGAAGCGCTCAAGAGAACGGGGTTGAAGGAGTCGATTGTCGTGATCCAAATCACCGGAGATCCTAGTGCCGAACGGACGGCACCTTCGCGTTCAACACACGTACAGCCCGGTGACGTCTCCCACGCCTTGATCCAGCAAGGAGAGAGGGAGAGGTTGAGGAAGACTCCATCCAGCAGCAGCACAACGGCATGGTGGTGATGGAGGAGCGTGGCAATCCCGCAGGGCTTCGCCAAGCACCAAGGGTGAGGAGGAGGAGGAGAGGCAGGGCTGCACCAAGAGGGAGAGAACTCATGTGTATGGCAGCCCCAAACCTCAACTATATATAGGGGGAAAGGGGGGCTGCGCCCCCTTTAGGGATTCCCACCCCCAAGGGGTGCGGCCAGCCCTAGATGGGACTTGGGGGGCGGCCAAGAGGAGGAGGAGTGCCTCCCAAGTCAAGTGGAGGCCCTCCCCTTTAGGGTTTCCCCCCTCCCATGCGCATGGGCCTTGGGGGGGCTGGTGCCCCTGGCCCATTAAGGCTAGGGCGCCCCCCTACAGCCCATGCTACTGTATTGGACGTGGTGGAACTATTTTCGACCTCCGGACCCTCCGAATCCTCCGAACCTTCCGAAGCTTCCGGTACAATACCGAAAAACCCGAACTTTTCCTAACCCAACAACAACTTTCCATATATAAATCTTTACCTCCGAACCATTCCGGAACTCCTCGTGACGTCCGGGATCTCATCCGGACTCAACAACATTCGTAACCACATACAAACTTCCTTTATAACCCTAGCGCCATCGAACCTTATGTGTAGACCCTACGGGTTCGGGAACCATGCGCACATGACCGAGACGTTCTCCGGTCAATAACCAATAGCGGATCTGGATACCCATGTTGGCTCCTACATGTTCCACGATGATCTCATCGGATGAACCACGATGTCAAGGACTCAATCGATCCCATATACAATTCCCTTTGTCTAGCGGTATTGTACTTGCCCGAGATTCGATCGTCGATATCCCGATACCTTGTTCAATCTCGTTACGGCAAGTCTCTTTACTCGTTCCGTAACACATCATCCCGTGATCAACTCCTTGATCACATTGTGCACATTATGATGATGTCCTACCGAGTGGGCCCAGAGATACCTCTCCGTCACACGGAGTGACAAATCCAGCCTCGATTCGTGCCAACCCAGCAGACACTTTCGGAGATACCGTAGTGCACCTTTATAGCCACCCGATTACGTTGTGACGTTTGGTACACCCAAAGCATTCCTACGGTATCCGGAGTTGCACAATCTCATGGTCTAAGGAAATGATACTTGACATTAGAAAAGCTTTAGCATACTGAACTACGATCTTTGTGCTAGGCTTAGGATTGGGTCTTGTCCATCACATCATTCTCCTAATGATGTGATCCCGTTATCAACGACATCCAATGTCCATGGTCAGAAACCGTAACCATCTATTGATCAACGAGCTAGTCAACTAGAGGCTTACTAGGGACATGGTGTTGTCTATGTACCCACACATGTATCTGAGTTTCCTATCAATACAATTATAGCATGGATAATAAACGATTATCATGAACAAGGAAATATAATAATAACTAATTTATTATTGCCTCTAGGGCATATTTCCAACAGTCTCCCACTTGCACTAGAGTCAATAATCTAGTTCACATCGTCATGTGATTAACACTGATAGGTCACATCGCCATGTGATCAACATCCAAAGAGTTTACTAGTGTCTGTAAACTAGTTCACATCATCATGTGATTAAGACTCAATGAGTTCTGAGGTTTGATCATGTTTTGCTTGTGAGAGAGGTTTTAGTCAACGGGTCTGAACCTTTCAGATCCGTGTGTGCTTTGCAAATTTCTAGGTCATATTGTAAATGCTGCTTCCTCGCTCCACTTGGAGCTATTCCAAATGGTTGTTCCACTATACGTATCCTGTTTGCTACTTAGAGTCATTCGGATAGGTGTTAAAGCTTGCATCGACGTAACCCTTTACGCCGAACTCTTTATCACCTCCATAATCGAGAAACATGTCCTTATTTACTCCAAGGACAATTTTGACCGCTGTCCAATGATCCATTCTGGATCATTCTTGTACCCTTGAGTGACTCATGGCAAGGCACACTTCCGTGCGGTACACAAGATAGCATACTATAGAGCCTACGTCTGAAGCATAGGGACGACCTTCGTCCTTTCTCTCTCTTCTGCCGTGGTCGAGCTTTAACTCTTAACTTCATACCTTACAACTCGTGCAAGAACTCCTTCTTTGATCGATCCATCTTGAACACTTTCAAGATTATGTCAAGGTATGTGCTCATTTGAAAGTATTATTAAACATTTTGATCTATCTTATAGATCTTGATGCTTATTGTTCAAGTAGCCTAATTCAGGTTTTCCATTGAAAAACACTTTTCAAACAACCCTATATGCTTTCTAGGAATTCTACATCATTTCTGATCATCAATATGTCAACAACATATACTCATCAGAAATTCTATAGTGCTCCCACTCACTTCTTTGGAAATACAAGTTTCTCATAAACTTTGTATAAACCCAAAATCTTTGATCATCTTATCAAAGAGTATATTCCAACTCCGAGATGCTTACTCCAGTCCATGGAAGGATCACTGGAGCTAGCATACCTTTCAGCATCCTTAGGATCGACAAAACCTTTCTGATTGTATCTCATACAACCTTTCCTTACGAAAACTGGTAAGGAAACTCGTTTTGACATCCATCTGCTAGATTTCATAAATGCAGCTAATGCTAACATGATTCCGACGGACTTAAGCATCGCTACGGATGAGAAAATCTCATCGTAGTCAACTTGTGAAAAACTCTTTGCCACAAGTCGAGCTTCATAGACGGTGACATTACCGTCCACGTCCGTCCTCTTCTTAAAAAATCCATTTATCTCAATAGCTTGCCGATCATCGGGCAAGTCCACCAAAGTCCATGCTTTGTTCTGATACATGGATCCTATCTCGGATTTCATGGCCTCTAACCATTTGTCGGAATATGGGCCCACCATCGCTTCTCCATAGCTCGTAGGTTCATTGTGTACCACTCTGAAGCAGTACGCATCCTTGTCACCCTACGAGGTACGGTAGTGACTTGATCCAAGTTTCATGATCACTATCATAAGCTTCTACTTCAATTGGTGTAGGTGCCACAGAACAACTTCCCGTGCCTCGCTACACACTAGTTGTAGTGACGGTTCAATAACCATATCAAGTCTCCACCATCCTCCCACTCAACTTTTCGAGACGAACTTTTCCTCGAGAAAGGACCCGATTCAAGAAACAATCCCTATTGCTTCCGGATCTGAATTAGGAGGTATACCCAACTGTTTTGGGTGTCCTATTAAGATGCATTTTGTCCGCTTTGGGTTTGAGCTTATCAACCTGAAACTTTTCCACATAAGCGTCGCAGCCCCAAACTTTTAAGAAACGACAACTTAGGTTTCTCCAAACGGTGTCGTCTCAACGGAATTACGTGGTGCCCCATTAAAGTGAGTGCGGTTGTCTCTAATGCCTAACCCATGAACGATAGTGGTAATTCGATAAGAGATATCATGGTACGCACCATATCCAATAGAGTGCAACTATGATGTTCGGACACACCATCACACTATGGTGTTCCAGCGGTATTAATTGTGAAACAATTTGCACAATGTCTTAATTGTGTGCCAAAACTCAGTAACTCAGATATTCATCTCTATGATCATATCATAGATATTCTATCCTCTTGTCACGAAGATCTTAAACTTCACTCTGAAATTACTTGAACCATTCAATAATTCAGACTTGTGTTTCATCAAGTAAATATACTCAACATCTACTCGAATCATCTCGTGAAGTAAGAACATAACGATATTCATGCATGCCTCAAGACTCATTGGACTGCACATATCAAAATGTGTTACTTCCAACAAGTTGCTATCTTGTTCCATCTTATTGAAACCGAGGCTTTTAGGTCATCTTGCCCATGTGGTATGTTTTGCATATCTCAAGTGATTCAAAATCAAGTGAGTCCAAACGATCCATCTGCATGGAGTTTCTTCATGCGTACACACCAATAGACATGGTTCGCATGTCTCAAATTTTCAAAACGAAGCGAGTCCAAAGATCCATCAACATGGAGCTTCTTCATGCTTTTACACCAATATGACTTACATGGCAGTGCCACAAGTAAGTGGTACTATCATTACTATCTTATACTTTTGGCATGAAAATGTGTATCACTACGATCGAGATTCAATAAACCATTTATTTAGGTGCAAGACCATGAAGGTATTATTCAAATAAATAGAGTAACCATTATTCTCCTTAAATGAATAACCGATTGCGATAGACATAATCCAATCATGTCTATGCTCAACGCAAACACCAAATGATAATTATTCTGGTTTAATACTAATCTTGATGGTAGAGGGAGCGTGCGATGTTTGATCACATCAAAATTGGAAACACTTCCAACACATATCGTCACTCTCCTTTAGCTAGTCTCCGCTTATTCCGTAGCCTTTTATTTCGAGTTACTAACACTTAGCAACCGAACGGTATCTAATACCCTGGTGCTACTAGGAGTACTAGTAAAATACACAATAACTTCATGTATATCCAATATACTTCTATCGACCTTGCCAGCCTTCTTATCTACCAAGTATCTAGGGTAATTCTGCTCCGTTGGCTGTTCCCCTTATTGCGAAGCACTTAGTCTCGGGTTTGGGTTCAACCTTGGGTTTCTTCACCGAGCAGCAACTGATTTGCCGTTTCATGAAGTGTCCCTTCTTGCCCTTGCCCTTCTTGAAACTAGTGGTTTCACCAACCATCAACAATTGATGCTCCTTCTTGATTTTACTTTGCAATGTCAAACAACGCGAATACCTCAAGGATCATCATCTCTATCCTTGATATGTTATAGTTCATCACGAAGCTCTAGAAGCTTGGTGGCAATGACTTTGGAGAAACATCACTATCTCATCTGGAAGATCAACTCCCACTCGATTCAAGTGATTGTTGTACTCAGACAATCTGAGCACCCGCTCAACAATTGAGCTTTTCTCCCTTAGTTTGTAGGCTAAGAAAATCGTCGGAGGTCTCATACCTCTTGACGTGGGCACGAGCCTGAAATCCTAATTTCAGCCCTTGAAACATCTCATATGTTCCGCAACATTTCGAAAACGTCTTTCGTGCCTCAACTCTAAACCGCTTAACCGAACTATCACGTAGTTATCAAAGCGTGTATGTCCGATGTTCGCAACATCCACAAACGACGTTTGGGGTTCAAAGCACACCGAGCGGTGCATTAAGGACATAAGCTTTCTCGTCCGCGTAATCGCTACTTTCAACTTTCAACTATATTTTCTCTAGGAACATATCTAAACAGTGGAACTAAAGCGAGAGCTTCGACATAATTTGCAAAAGGTCTTTTGACTATGTTCAAGATAATTAAGTTCATCTTATGAACTCCCACTCAGATAGACATCCCTCTGGTCATCTAAGTGATTACATGATCCGAGTCAACTAGGCCGTGTCCGATCATCACGTGAGACGGACTAGTCATCATCGGTGAACATCTTCATGTTGATCGTATCTACTATACGACTCATGCTCGACCTTTCGGTCTCTGTGTTCCGAGGCCATGTCTATACATGCTAGGCTCGTCAAGTTAACCCTAAGTGTTTCGCGTGTGTAAATCCGTCTTACACCCGTTGTATGTGAATGTAAGAATCCATCACACCCGATCATCACGTGGTGCTTAGAAGCGACTTAACTTTAGCAACGGTGCACGTTAGGGAGAACACTTCTTGAAATTGTTGTAAGGATCATCTTATTTACTACCGTCGTTCTAAGTAAACAAGATGCATAAACATAATAAACATCACATGCAATTATATAGTAGTGACATGATATGGCCAATATCATATAGCTCCATTGATCTCCATCTTCGGGGCTGCATGATCATCATCGTCACCGGCATGACACCATGATCTCCATCATCGTGTCTTCATGAAGTTGTCTCGCCAACTATTACTTCTACTACTATGGCTACCGGTTAGCAATAAAGTAAAGTAATTACATGGCGTTGTTTAATGACACGCAGGTCATCTCCTGCCGGTTGTCATACTCATCGACATGCAAGTCGTGAATCCTATTACAAGAACATGATCAATCTCATACATCACATATCATTCATCACATTCTTCTTGGCCATATCACATCACATAGCATACCCTGCAAAAACAAGTTAGACGTCCTCTAATTGTTGTTTGCATGTTTTACGTGGCTGCTATGGGTTTCTAGCAAGAACGTTTCTTACCTACGCAAAACCATAGTGTGATATGCCAATTGCTATTTACCCTTCATAAGGACCCTTTTCATCGAATCCGTTCCGACTAAAGTGGAGAGGCGGCACCCGCTAGCCACCTTATGCACCAAGTGCATGTCGGTCGGTGGAACCTGTCTCACGAAAGAGTGTAAGGTCGGTCCGGCCGCTTCATCCCACAATACCGTCAAAACAAGATTGGACTAGTAACGGTAAGCATATTGAACAACATCAACGCCCACAACTACTTTGTGTTCTACTCGTGCAAAGAATCTACGCAATAGACCTAGCTCATGATGCCACTGTTGGGGAACGTAGCAGAAATTCAAAATTTTCTTACGTGTCACCAAGATCTATCTATGGAGAAACTAGCAACGAGGGGTAGGAGAGTGCATCTACATACCCTTGTAGATCGCTAAGCGGAAGCGTTCAAGAGAACGGGGTTGAAGGAGTCGTACTCGTCGTGATCCAAATCACCGGAGATCCTAGTGCCGAACGGACGGCACCTCCGCGTTCAACACACGTACAGCCCGGCACCAAGGGTGAGGAGGAGGAGGAGAGGCAGGGCTGCACCAAGAGGGAGAGAACTCATGTGTATGGCAGCCCCAAACCTCAACTATATATAGGGGGAAAGGGGGGCTGCGCCCCCTTTAGGGTTTCCCACCCCAAGGGGTGCGGCCAGCCCTATATGGGACTTGGGGGGCGGCCAAGAGGGGGAGGAGTGCCTCCCAAGTCAAGTGGAGGCCCTCCCGTTTAGGGTTTCCCCCCTCCCATGCGCATGGGCCTTGGGGGGGCTGGTGCCCCTGGCCCATTAAGGCTAGGGCGCCCCCCTACAGCCCATGCTACTGTATTGGACGTGGTGGAACTATTTACGGACCTCCGGACCCTCCGAATCCTCCGAACCTTCGAAGCTTCCGGTACAATACCGAAAAAACCCGAACTTTTCCTAACCCGAACAACAACTTTCCATATATAAATCTTTACCTCCGGACCATTCCGAACTCCTCGTGATGTCCGGGATCTCATCCGGACTCCAAACAACATTCGGTAACCACATACAAACTTCTTTATAACCCTAGCGCCATCGAACCTTAGTGTGTAGACCCTACGGGTTCGGGAACCATGCGACATGACCGAGGCGTTCTCGGTCAATAACCAATAGCGGATCTGGATACCCATGTTGGCTCCCACATGTTCCACGATGATCTCATCGGATGAACCACGATGTCAAGGACTCAATCGATCCCGTATACAATTCCCTTTGTCTAGTGGTATTGTACTTGCCCGAGATTCGATCGTCGATATCCCGATACCTTGTTCAATCTCGTTACCGGCAAGTCTCTTTACTCGTTCCGTAACACATCATCCCGTGATCAACTCCTTGATCACATTGTGCACATTATGATGATGTCCTACCGAGTGGGCCCAGAGATACCTCTCCGTCACACGGAGTGACAAATCCCGATCTCGATTCGTACAACCCAATGACACTTTCGGAGATACCGTAGTGCACCTTTATAGCCACCCGATTGCGTTGTGACGTTTGGTACACCCAAAGCATTCCTACGGTATCCGGAGTTGCACAATCTCATGGTCTAAGGAAATGATACTTGACATTAGAAAAGCTTTAGCATACTGAACTACGATCTTTGTGCTAGGCTTAGGATTGTCTTGTCCATCACATCATTCTCCTAATGATGTGATCCCGTTATCAACGACATCCAATGTCCATGGTCAGGAAACCGTAACCATCTGTTGATCAACGAGCTAGTCAACTAGAGGCTTACTAGGGACATGGTGTTGTCTATGTACCCACACATGTATCTGAGTTTCCTATCAATACAATTATAGCATGGATAATAAAGATTATCATGAACAAGGAAATATAATAATAACTAATTTATTATTGCCTCTAGGGCATATTTCCAACACTTATATGTTAATTTTAGTTTCTAAGCCTGAATATTCTGTTTTCCTTGCTCATATTGCTTTAGGAAAAATGGCGCCACCACCATCACCACCATGCCAACTATGCAAGTCAAGGTGCGCCAGCAGCCTTGCAACTGGCACGCTGTTCGACATCTATTTCCAGCCGAGTTTTGTTCATGCGGCGGCAACAAATTATATGAAACTTGTAACAACTATTTTGTTTTTAGTGTTATTGGCATTAATGCATTGTGTCATTTTGATTTTTTTTTCAAAGATCGTCCTATGCAATGTGAGGTTGAAATTCAACAAGTTGACCGGAGACACTGTGGCCTTTGAGGCTCCTGGGGGCCCTACACCATGGAGGTCGAGAAAGGACGCAATATGTCGCAGATTGGAGGAGATGGATGGGTCTGTTTCTTCGCCCACATGGGTATCACTGGTTGTGAGTTGATCAACTTCTCCTTCAGAGCAAAAAGACCCAAGCTGGCTGTCATTTATGTCAACACGAAGGAAGATGATGAAGATGATGAGGGCCCACTTGATGAAGATGATGAGGACCCACTTGATGAAGCAATCTATGCTCAAAGAATGAGGCTGAGCAGGAGGAGGTGTGCAACCTATGGGACATAATTCCGCCATGTGCTGACTTTGTCGGGGTGCCATTCGTGACCCGCCTGACAAGTACCATGGTTGATCGGCTTGTCATGGTATGTTATACTTACTGTAGTAATTTGATGATATGCTTTATTGTTATACTTACAAATGCAAATTATCTGATGATATGCTTAGTGAATCCGATGATATGTTTAGTGTAGAGTTCGATGGCATGCTTATTAGTGTAGAATCCAAGGAACTGTTAATAGTGTAGATAATCCATACTTATTAGTAGAATTCATGCTTAGTAGAAATGTAGTACTGTGTCTTTTGATAGTGTAGAAATCTATACTTAGTACAAATATATTTGCAAGAGTATGTGCGAGGCTCCTTATTAATTGATATGTTTTTCTTATTCAAGAATTGCCAAATAGCCTATCTTTGAGTTGTGGTATCGAGCCTGATGAAGACGCTCAACTAGAATACGCCTTACCACAAGAGGCTCCGTCACCACCTGTGAGTACGACGTGGACACTGACGGTCGCACACACTTAAGCTCGGTTGGGTGGAAGAGCTTCCTCATTGGCAAAATTTTTCGTGTTGGACAAACCATCCTAATTACTATCAGGAACACCCACTGCCAAGGCTTGAGGATGATTATCGTCGTCGATATCATCTAGCACTATATTATGTGTGTGGCTATATGACTACCTAGTAGACTGCTATATATGTGTGGCTATATGACTACCTAGTGCTGATTATCATATATGATACTGCATGAACCATATATGTGTGTGAGGATGCATGTTGACTATATATGAGTACCTATAATGCTTAGTGATATTGTATGACTACTGTATGACTATATATGAGATCTAATATTATGGTTAATGATATCGAAACAGGTACTATTCTACATCAATAGAAAGCAGAAAAAAATGTTGAAAGATACAGCAGCAGCGCGGGACGGTAAAAGAGCTACAGCTACTTACTATTATCAGTAGTGCTTGTTTCATTCAGCGCTACTGATATGCCAGCGCTTGTTCTCCAGCGCTACTGACATGCCAACGCTACTACTACCAGTTAGCTGTAGCGCCTTAGTGGTAGCGCTCGCACGAGTGCTATTGATAGCTCTAATTCCAGCGCTACTACTATGAGCAAATAGAGTTTGTAAAAGTTTTTCTTTATCACTTTCAGTTTATCAACTGAATTGCTTGAGGACAAGCAAAGGTTTAATCTTGGGGGAGTTGATACGTCTCCAACTTATCTACTTTTCCAAACACTTTTGCCCTTGTTTTGGACTCTAACTTGCATGATTTGAATGAAACTAACCCGGACTGACGCTGTTTTCAGCAGAACTGCCATGGTGTTGTTTATTGTGTAGAAAACAAAAGTTCTCGGAATGACCTAAAAATCCACGGAGATAACTTTTGGAAAATATAAAAAATATTGGCAAAAGAATCAAGGCCAGGGGGCCCACACCATGTCCACGAGGGTGGGGGGCGCGCCCCTCCCCCTGGGCGCGCCCCCTGTCTCGTGGGCCCCCTGATGCTCCACCGACATCAACTCCAACTCTATATATTCTGTTTCACGGAGAAAAATTCAGAGAGAAAGTTTCATCGCGTTTTACGATACGGAGTCGCCGCCAAGCCCTAATCTCTCTCGGGAGGGCTGCTACGTCTTGAGTTTGCGTTGGTTTTCCTTGAAGAGGAAAGGGTGATGCAGCAATAGTAGCGTAAGTATTTCCCTCAGTTTTTGAGAACCAAGGTATCAATCCAGTAGGAGGCTCCTCAAAAGTCCCACGCACCTACACAAACAAACAAAGAACTCGCAACCAACACAATAAAGGGGTTGTCAATCCCTTCACGGCCACTTCATGTAAAGTGAGATCTGATAGAGATAGTATGATAAGATAAATATATTTTTGGTATTTTATAATATAGATTGGAAAAGTAAAGATGCAAATAAAAGTATATTGAAAGCTTATATGATAAAAGATAGACCAGGGGGCCATAGGTTTCACTAGTGGCTTCTCTCAAGATAGCATAAGTATTACAGTGGGTGAACAAATTACTGTCGAGCAATTGATAGAAAAGCAAATAATTATGAGATTATCTAGGAATGATCATGTATATAGGCATCACGTCCGTGACAAGTAGACCGACTCCTGCCTGCATCTACTACTATTACTCCACACATCGACCACTATCCAGCATGCATCTAGAGTATTAAGTTCATAAAGAACAGAGTAACACATTAAGCAAGATGACATGATGTAGAGGGATAAACTCATGCAATATGATATAAACACCATCTTTTTATCCTCGATGGCAACAATACAATACGTGCCTTGCTGCCCTGCATCCTTTGGAAAGGACACCGCAAGATTGAACCCAAAGCTAAGCACTTCTCCCATTGCAAGCAAGATCAATCTAGTAGGCCAAACCAAACTGATAATTCGAAGAGACTTGCAAAGATAACTTAATCACACATAAAAGAATTCGGAGGAGATTCAAATATTTCTCATAGATAAACTTGATCATAAACCCACAATTCGTCGGATCTCGACAAACACACCGCAAAAAGAGTTACATCGAATAGATCTCCAAGAAGATCAAGGAGAACATGGTATTGAGACCCAAAAAGAGAGAAGAAGCCATCTAGCTAATAACTATGGACTCGAAGGTCTGTGGTAAACTACTCACAACTCATCGGAGAGGCCTTGGAGATGATGTAGAGGCCCTCCATGATCGACTCCCCCTCCGGCGGAGCGCCGGCAAAGGCTCCAAGATGGGATCTCGCGGATACAAAAGGTTACGGTGGTGGAAATAGTTTTTCATAGTCGCCTTTGATGTTCTCGGGGTACGTGGGTATATATAGGAGGAAGAAGTAGGTCGGTGGATGCCCGAGGGGCCCACGAGATAGGGAGCGCGCCCTCCACCCTCGTGGACGCCTCGACTGCTTCTTGACTTGCACTCCAAGTCCTCTGGATCACGTTCATTCCAAAAATCACGCTCCCGAAGGTTTCATTCCGTTTGGACTCCGTTTGATATTCCTTTTCTTCGAAATACTGAAATAGGCAAAAAAAAAAAACAATACGGGCTGGGTCTCCGGTCAGTAGGTTAGTCCCAAAAATGATATAAATGTGTAAAGTAAAGCCCATAAACATCCAAAACGGGTAATATAATAGCATGGAACAATAAAAAAATATAGATACGTTGGAGGCGTATCGAGCATTGATAATCCCCAAGTGCAAGGAATCATCGTAGCACTTTCCAAAGGTGTAACTGCTAAGTATGGAGTGTCGAACCCACAAGGAGCTAAAGGTAAGATCAATATTCTCTCAAGCCCTATCGCCATCGACACGACTCTCACGCAATTGAACGTTTTACTTCCAACTAGCAACGGGGAATAAAACTACGTTGTGGGTATGAAGAGGATAACTTCGCATGAAATCGGAGAGCTAAAACATAAAAGTAGGTGCTGTTATCATAAAGTTCGAATATATTACTAAATATTATAAATAGCGAGTGTGGAATAATGGTGGATCGGTGTGCAGAATTGTCCTAGGCAATTGTTAACAAGACCTGTAATCACTATTGCAGTTTCATATGAGGGAGAGGCATAAGCTAACATACTTTCTCTACTTGGATCATATGCACTTATGATTGGAACTCTAGCAAGCATCCGCAACTACTAAAGATCATTAAGGTAAAACCCAACCATAGCATTAAAGCATCAAGTCCTCTTTATTCCCATACGCAACATTCCCTCTTACTCGGGTTTGTGTTTTAGTCACTCACCAACCCACTATAAGCTTAATCATGAACGATTGCAACACCCTACAGCGGAATCCCTCACGCTATGCTTGCGACACGGAGGGCACCATAGGACAGCACCAAAGTAAAACATACAACTCATACCAATCAAGATCATCAATCAACCCAAAGACAAAAGATATCTACTCAAAACATCATAGGATGGCAACACATCATTGGATCATAATATGTGGCATAAAGCACCATGTTCAAGTAGAGATTACAGCGGGGTGCGGGAGAGTGGACCGCGTAAAAGAGATGAGGATGGTGATGTTGATGAAGACGATCACTGTGGCGTTGATTCCCCTCCCGATGGCACTCCGGCGTGATGTCTACTACACAACCTTCTTCTTGTAGACGTTGTTGGGCCTCCAAGTGCAGAGGTTTGTAGGACAGTAGCAAATTTCCCTCAAGTGGATGACCAAAGGTTTATCAATCCGTGGGAGGCGTAGGATGAAGATGGTCTCTCTCAAACAACCCTGCAACCAAATGACAACGATTATCTTGTGTCCCCAACACACCCAATACAATAGTAAATTGTATAGGTGCACTAGTTCGGCGAAGAGATGGTGATACAAGTGCAATATGGATGGTAGATATAGGTTTTTGTAATCTGAAAATATAAAAACAGCAAGGTAACTAATGATAAAAGTGAGCGTAAATGGTATTGCAATGATAGGAAACAAGGCCTAGGGTTCATACTTTCACTAGTGCAAGTTCTCTCAACAATAATAATATAGATAGATCATATAACAATCCTTCAACATGCAATAAAGAGTCACTCCAAAGCCACTAATAGCGGAGAACAAACGTAGAGATTATGGTAGGGTACGCTGTCCTTGCCATGCGGGCGGCTCGGCGCCGCCCCATGCGAGGACCCGGCTCCGCCCGTATCGCCGCCTCCCCCGGCCAACACCGCTACACCAAGCAACCGGCGTCAGCATCGCCTTCACCACGACACGGGCAACAAATCAGGACAAAATGAAGAAGAGAAAGACTCGAAGCTTACCGGCTCGGCGCATAGCGCCGGGGTCGGACTCGGCCACCTCCTCGCCGCCTTGGGCCGCGGGCTCCTCTGGTGCCACCGGCGCCACCTGTAGCGGAGCCCGGGCGTAAGGATGCCGGCTCGCGTTCAGAAGAACCGCCCGTGACGCATCGGGACGAACAAGAAGATGCGCGGCGGCAAAGTAAGGAGACCAGATGCTCACTGCGGGCGCCGAGTTCGCTGGGCGCTTGTCGAATCGCCAATCCTCTCCAAGATTGGCCCTGGAGATGGCGTTGACGGCGCGCGCGGCCTGCTCCCCAGACAGCCACGTCGACCCCATTCGGTTGGGGTCCTACAGGCCGATCATCTCGCCGATGAGGCAGGAGCGCCTCTGAAGCGGGAGGATCCGGTAACGCGGCGAGAAGATCCATGCCGGTGAGCCCCTACTGTATCCTCATCACCATCACCCGCTCGCAGAGGCTGACGATCTCCTGCGACGGGCGCCGGGGCGAGTAGCCCCAGTTCTTCTTCGTCCGCGGCGGCGCCATGGCGAAAGGAGGGAGATTGATGTGGTCCGTGCCAAGATTGCGGACGTAGAAGAAGGAATTCTGCCACTTCTGGGAAGAATCCTCGAGCGGAATCTTGGGGAAATCTGCCCCCGACCGCTTGGAGATGACGGCGGCGCCGCAGTCGGCGAACTCCCCGGCCGACGGGCCCTGCTGCTTCAAGGAGAAGAAGCGCGCCCAGAGGTCGATCGCCGGCTCGACCCCCAGGTACCCCTCGCACAGGGTCATGAAGCCGGAGAGTTGGATGATGGCGCCGGCGCCAAGATGGTGCAGTTGAAGCCCGAAGAACTCCAGAAAGGCGCGGAAGAAGGTGCTCGCCGGCAGCCCGAGCCCGCGCACGAAGTGGGTAAGGAAGACGACGCACTCCTGCCCCTCAGGTCGGGGCCTTTGCTCACCGCGCGACAGGCGGACACCGACGTCCGTCTCCCGCGGCAAATGCCGAGAAGCTCGAAGCTGCGTGATGTCGTCGTTGGTGACGTTGGAACCCATCCAAGAGCCCGACGGTAGCGCCATGGATGGAAGCGGAAGGAAGAAGGACGACGGAGAAGAAGCTCTACCCGGGGCTGCGGGCGCATCTGTGCGTCAGTAGCAAGGAGCAGGGCAAAAGCAGGGGGACAGGAGAGCGCGAGCGAGAATAATGCCCGCCGCCCCCTTGCACCCCTCAATTTATAAGCCTCGGTTCAAACGTGGGGAAGTGGGATCGTCTGCATGCGCCCGTTCCACTACCCCGCAATAAGTGCGCATGTACACACGCACTAACTGCGCGGGGAAGTGCAACCGGCCCCCAGACGCCGCAATAAATCCGCGCACGAGGCCAAGGGCGCGCGGTGGCGGGCCCTAGTCCTGTCGCCCAGTCCCGTCATGCGCGTGGCCTGTTAGGCCCCTCCGGCTTCCGAGCACCACGTGGCGCCAGCGTGAAGCCCGAGGGATCACCTCAAGATTCGGAGGACTCCTTGGTTCCCGCCACGACCGGGACGCCGCGATCCAGTTTCCGAAAAAACCGACACACAGTGGGTGTTGCCGGACCCGGCGTTCGCAGATTCCGCCTTGCTCAAGGGGGAAGCTGCGAAGGCCCACTCATCCGAAGACGACGGACCTTCACAGCTTCGGGGACTACTGTCGGGGGATGAACCCCGGGCAGGCAACGGAACCCGGATCTATTTCAAAAACAGTGGGGCCCGCATCGCTTCGCAAACCGGCGTGCGCCAGGCCGGGTCGCTCGATCCGGCAAGGCGCGCAACCCGGCCAAGACCCTCGACTCGGCAAGGTACGTCAACCCGGCCGCAGCGGCTGACGCAAGGCAACTCAACCCGGCGCACCCTTGGCTTCCCCAGTAAGCCAACCCACCCGTGGCGTCCATGGCAACCCAGCCACGGGTCAGCTCCCGTCCCATCCAGGCCGTACGATGGGACGAGACCTCGACCATCGATGACCAAGACTATAGTGCCCCCGCCCATGCCCGTGGTCAGCCAGAGCGTGGCAACAGTGCCCCTTACCTACCCGCTGACCAGGGCTGGCACGACAACAGTAGCAAATTTCCCTCAAGTGGATGACCTAAGGTTTATCAATCCGTGGGAGGCATATGATGAAGATGGTCTCTCTCAAACAACCCTGCAACCAAATAACAAAGAGTCTCTTGTGTCCCCAACACACCCAATACAATGGTAAATTGTATAGGTGCACTAGTTCGGCGAAGAGATGGTGATACAAGTGCAATATGGATGGTAGATATAGGTTTTTGTAATCTGAAAATATAAAAACAACAAGGTAACTAATGATAAAAGTGAGCGTAAACGGTATTGCAATGATAGGAAACAAGGCCTAGGGTTCATACTTTCACTAGTGCAAGTTCTTTCAACAATAATAACATAGATAGATCATATAACAATCCTTCAATATTGCAGCAAAGAGTCACTCCAAAGCCACTAATAACGGAGAACAAACGTAGAGGTTATGGTAGGGTACGAAACCACCTCTAAGCTATTCTTTCGGATCAATCTATAAAAGAGTTCGTACTAGAATAACACCTTAAGACACAAATCAACCAAAACCATAATGTCACCTAGATACTCCATTGTCACCTCAAGTATCCGTGGGCATGATTATACGATATGCATCACACAATCTCAGATTCATCCAACCAACACAAAGTACTTCAAAGAGTGCCCCAAAGTTTCTACCGGAGAGTCAAGAACATGTGCCAAACCCTATGCATAGGTTCAAGGGCGGAACCCGCAAGTTGGTCACCAACACATACATCAAGTGGCACGTGAAATCCCATTGTCACCACAGGTAAACACCGCAAGACATACATCAAGTGTTCTCATAAAAGACTCAATCCGATAAGATACCTACAAAGGGGAAACTTAATTCATCACAAGAGAGTAGATGGGGAGAAACATCATAAGATCCAACTACAATAGCAAAGCTCGGGATACATCAAGATCGTGCCATAGAGGGAACACGAGAGAGAACACGAGAGAGAGAGAGAGAGAGAGAGAGAGAGAGAGAGAGAGAGAGAGAGAGAGAGAGAGAGAGAGATCAAACACATAGCTACTGGTACATACCTTCAGCCCCTAGGGTGAACTACTCTCTCCTCGTCATGGATAGCGCCGGGAGGATGAAGATGGCCACCGGTGATGGGTTCCCCCTCTGGCAGGGTGCCGGAATGGGCTCCCGAGAGGTTTTTGGTGGCTACAGAGGCTTGTGGCGGCGGGACTCCTGATCTATCTTCTATTCTGGAAGTTTTAGGGTACGTAGGTATATACGGGTGAAAGGAGTACGACGGTGGGGCGCGCCCCCCACCCTCGTGAGCACCACCCTTCTTTCCTGATGTGCACTCCAAGTCCATTGGGTGGCTTTCCTTCCAAAAATAACTTCTCCAGTTGATTTCTTTCCGTTTTGACTCCGTCTGATATTCCTTTTCCTCGAAATACTGAAATAGGCATAAAACAGCAAATCTGGGCTGGGCCTCCGGTTAATAGGTTAGTCCCAAAATTAATATAAACGTGGAAAATAAATCCCAATATTTCCCAAAAAAGTAGATAATATAGCATGGAGCAATAAAAAATTATAGATACGTTGGAGACGTATCAAGCATCCCCAAGCTTAATTCCTGCTCGTCCTCGAGTAGGTAGATGATAAAAAAGATAATTTTTGATGTGGAATGCTAGTTGGCATAATTTCAATGTAATTCTTCTTAATTGTGGTATGAATATTCAGATCTGAAAGATTCAAGACAAAAGTTCATATTGACATAAAAATAATAATACTTCAAGCATACTAACAACGCAATCATGTCTTCTCAAAATAACATGGCCAAAGAAAGTTATCCCTACAAAATCATATAGTCTGGCTATGCTCTATCTTCACCACACAAAGTATTTAAATCATGCACAACCCCGATGACAAGCCAAGCAATTGTTTCAAAATTTTGACATTCTCAAACTTTTTCAATCTTCACGTAATACATGAGCGTGAGCCATGGACATAGCACTATAGGTGGAATAGAATGGTGGTTGTAGAGAAGACAAAAAAGGGAGAAGATAGTCTCACATCAACTAGGCGTATCAATGGGCTATGGAGATGCCCATCAATAGATATCAATGTGAGTGAGTAGGGATTGCCATGCAACGAATGCACTAGAGCTATAAGTATATGAAAGCTCAACAAAAGAAACTAAGTGGGTGTGCATCCAACTCGCTTGCTCACGAAGACCTAGGGCATTTGAGGAAGCCCATCATTGGAATATACAAGCCAAGTTCTATAATGAAAAATTCCCACAAGTATATGAAAGTGACAAAATGAGAGACTCTCTATCATGAAGATCAAGGTGCTACTTTGAAGCACAAGTGTGGTAAAAGGATAGTAGCATTGTCCCTTCTCTCTTTTTCTCTCATTCTTTTATTTGGGCCTTTTCTCTTTTTTATGGCCTCTTTATTTTTATTTTTATTTTATTTTTCGTCCGGAGTCTCATCCCGACTTATGGGGGAATCATAGTCTCCATCATCCTTTCCTCACTTGGGACAATTCTCTAATAATGATGATCATCACACTTTTATTTTTCTTACAACTCAGCAATTACAACTTGATACTTGGAACAAAATATGACTCTATATGAATGCCTCCGGAGGTGTACCGGGATATGCAATGATTCATGAGTGACATGTATGAAAGAATTATGAACGGTGGCTTTGCCACAAATACAATGTCAACTACATGATCATGATAGCAATATGACAATGATGGAGCGTGTCATAATAACGGAACGGTGGAAAGTTGCATGGCAATATATCTCGGAATGGCTATGGTAATGCCATGATAGGTAGGTATGGTGGCTGTTTTGAGAAAGGTATATGGTGGGTGTATGATACAGGCGAAAAGTGCGCGGTATTAGGGAGGCTAGCAATGGTGGAAGGATGGGATAAAGTGCGTATGATCCATGGACTCAACATTAGGCATAAAGAACTCACATACTTATTGCAAAAATCTAGAAGTTATCAAAGCAAAGTATAACGCGCATGCTCCTAGGGGGATAGACTGGTAGGAAAAGACCATCGCTCGTCCCCGACCGCCACTCATAAGGAAGACAATCAATAAATAAATCATGCTCCGACTTCATCACATAATAGTTCACCATACGTGCATGCTACGGGAATCACAAACTTTAACACAAGTATTTCTCAAATTCACAACTACTCAACTAGCATGACTCTAATATCACCATCTTCATATCTCAAAACAATCATCAAGCATCAAACTTCTCTTAGTATTCAACACACTCATAAGAAAGTTTTTACTATTTTTGAATACCTAGCATATTAAGATTATTTAAGAAAATAACCATGCTATTTAAGACTCTCAAAATAATATAAGTGAAGCATGAGAGTTCATATATTTCTTCAAAATAATAAAACCACCACCATGCTCTAAAAGATATAAGTGAAGTACTAGAGCAAATGACAAACTACTTCGAAAGATATAAGTGAAGATCAATGAGTAGTCGAATAATTATACAACTATGTGAAGACTCTCCCATTTAAGAATTTTAGATCTTGGTATTTTATTCAAACAGCAAGAAAATCTAAAGAAAACTACATTTCAAGGATAGCACAACTCATGTGAAGAAGCAAAAACTTGGGCTCAACCGATACTAACCGATAGTTGTTGAAGAAGAAAGGTGGGATGCCTACCGGGGCATCCCCAAGCTTAGATCCTTGAGACTTCTTTAAATATTATCTTGGGGTGCCTTGGGCATCCCCAATCTTTAACTTTTGTGTCTCCTTAATTCCTCTCATATCATGGTTTCTCTTTTTATCAAAAGCTTCATTCACAACAAACTCAACAGGAACTCGTGAGATAGGTTAGTATAAACCAATGCAAAACCTTATCATTTTCTACTGTAACAAATCACTAACATTATTATTCAATATTTCATACTAAATTCCTATGCATATTTAATACTCCTATCCTTAAATAGAATCATTAAGCAAGCAAACATATGCAAACAATGCAACCATAACAGCAATCTGTCAAAACAGTACAGTCTGTAAAGAATGCAAGAGTATCAATACTTCCCTGACTCCAAAAATTATGAAATAAAATTCCCACTGTAATAAATTTATCAGAGCTCAATATGAAAAAAGATTCAACATTATAGCACTCTCTGATTTTTCTAGGGAATTTTTGCAACAGCGGTAAACTTTCTGTTTTCAAACAGCAACATGTATACTAGCAAAATGAGCATGGCAAAGGCTATCCTTGACATTTTTATTGGAACTAAAGATGCAAAACATTATTCTAAATAACAGAAAGCAAAAACTAACAAGAGAAAATGACGCTCCAAGCAAAACACATATCATGTGGTGAATAAAAATATAGCTCCAAGTAAAGTTACCGATGAACGAAGACGAAAGAGGGGATGCCTTCCGGGGCATCCCCAAGCTTAGGCTCTTGGTTGTCCTTGAATATTACCTTGGGGTGCCTTTGGAATCCCCAAGCTTAGGCTCTTTCCACTCCTTATTCCATAGTCCATCGAATCTTTACCCAAAACATGAAAACTTCACAACACAAAACTCAACAGAAAACTCGTAAGCTCCGTTAGCGAAAGAAAACAAAACACCACTTCAAGGTACTGTAATGAACTCATTCTTTATTTATATTGGTGTTAAACCTACTGTATTCCAACTTCTCTATGGTTTATAAACTATTTTACTAGCCATAGATTCATCAAAATAAGCAAACAATACAATGAAAAGAGAATCTGTCAAAAACAGAACAGTCTGTAGTAATCTGTAACTAACGCAAACTTCTGGAACTCCAAAAATTCTAAAATAAATTGGTAGACCTGAGGAATTTGTCTAGTAATCATCTTAAAAAACAGTCAACTAAATAGCACTCTCCAGTAAAAAGTTGAAGCTAATCTCGTGAGCGCTAAAGTTTCTGTTTTTTTACAGCATGATCATAAAGACTTCACCCAAGTCTTCCCAAAGGTTCTACTTGGCACAAACACTAACTAAAACATGAAAACACATCTAACCAGAGGCTAGATGGATTATTTATTACTAAACAGAAAAAAAAGCAATAAACTAAAATAAAATTGGGTTGCCTCCCAACAAGCGCTAACGTTTAACGCCCCTAGCTAGGCATGATGATTTCAATGATGCTCACATAAAAGATAAGAATTGAAACGTAAAGAGAGCATCATGAAGAATATGACTATCACATTTAAGCCTAACCCACTTCCTATGCATAGGGATTTTGTGAGCAAACAACTTATGGGAAAAATAATCAACAAGCATAGGAAGGCGAAACAAGCATAGCTTCAAGATCTTCAACACATAGAGAGGAAACTTGACATTATTGCAATTCCTACAAGCATATATTCCTCCCTCATAATAATTTTCAGTAGCATCATGAATGAATTCAACAATATAACCAGCACCTAAAGCATTCTTTTCATGATCTACTAGCATAGAAATTTTATTACTCTCCACATAAGCAAAATTCTTCTCATTCGGAATAGTAGTGGGAGCAAGCTCAACAAAATAACTATCATATGATTGAGAATTAAGATCAAGATGACAAGTTTCATGGTTATCATTATTATTTAAAGCATACGCGTCATCACAATAATCATCATAGATAGGAGGCATGCTTTCATCATAGTAAATTTGCTCATCAAAGCTTTGGGGACAAAAAATATCATCTTCATCAAACATAGCTTCCCCAAGCTTGTGGCTTGGCATATCATTAGCATCATGGATATTCAAGGAATTCATACTAACAACATTGCAATCATGGTCATCATTCAAAGATTTAGTGCCAAGAATTCTTCTTCTAGTACTTGAGCACAATTTTCCTTCCCATCATTGTCACGAAAGATATTAAAAAGATGAAGCGTATGAGACAAACTTAATTCCATTTTTTGGTAGTTTTCTTTTATAAACTAAACTAGTGATAAAACAAGAAACAAAAAGATTCGATTGCAAGATCTAAAGATATACCTTCACTTACCTAGCCTCCCCGGCAATGGCGCCAGAAAAGAGCTTGATGTCTACTACACAACCTTCTTCCTGTAGACGTTGTTGGGCCTCCAAGTGCAGAGGTTTGTAGGACAGTAGCAAATTTCCCTCAAGTGGATGACCTAAGGTTTATCAATCCGTGGGAGGCGTAGGATGAAGATGGTCTCTCTCAAACAACCCTGCAACCAAATAACAAATAGTCTCTTGTGTCCCCAACACACCCAATACAATGGTAAATTGTATAGGTGCACTACTTCGGCGAAGAGATGGTGATACAAGTGCAATATGGATGGTAGATATAGGTTTTTGTAATCTGAAAATATAAAAACAGCAAGGTAACTAATGATAAAAGTGAGCGTAAACGGTATTGCAATGATAGGAAACAAGGCCTAGGGTTCATACTTTCACTAGTGCAAGTTCTCTCAACAATAATAACATAGATAGATCATATAACAATCCCTCAACATGCAGTCACTCCAAAGCCACTAATAGCGGAGAACAAACGTAGAGATTATGGTAGGGTACGAAACCACCTCAAAGCTTTTCTTTCGGATCAATCTATAAAAGAGTTCGTACTAGAATAACACCTTAAGACACAAATCAACCAAAACCCTAATGTCACCTAGATACTCCATTGTCACCTCAAGTATCCGTGGGCATGATTATACGATATGCATCACACAATCTCAGATTCATCCAACCAACACAAAGTACTTCAAAGAGTGCCCTAAAGTTTCTACCGGAGAGTCAAGAACGTGTGCCAACCCCTATGCATAGGTTCAAGGGCGGAACCCGCAAGTTGGTCACCAAAACATACATCAAGTGGCACGTGAAATCCCATTGTCACCACAGATAAACACGACAAGACATACATCAAGTGTTCTCATAAAAGACTCAATCCGATAAGATAACTTCAAAGGGGAAACTCAATTCATCACAAGAGAGTAGAAGGGGAGAAACATCATAAGATCCAACTACAATAGCAAAGCTCGGGATACATCAAGATCGTGCCATAGAGGGAACACGAGAGAGAACACGAGAGAGAGAGAGAGAGAGAGATCAAACACATAGCTACTGGTACATATCCTCAGCCCCTAGGGTGAACTACTCCCTCCTCGTCAAGGATAGCGCCGGGATGATGAAGATGGCCACTGGTGATGGGTTCCCCCTCCGGAAGGGTGCCGGAACGGGCTCCCGAGAGGTTTTTGGTGGCTACAGAGGCTTGCGGCGGCGGAACTCCCGATCTATCTTCTGTTCTGGAAGTTTTAGGGTACGTAGGTATATATGGGTGAAAGGAGTAAGTCGGTGGACCGAAGGGGGGGGGGGCACGAGGCAGGGGGGCGCGCCCCAGGGGGGTGGGCGCGCCGCCCACCCTCGTGAGCGCCTCCCTTCTTTCCTGACGTGCACTCCAAGTCCGTCGGGTGGCTTTCCTTCCAAAAATAACTTCTCCAGTTGATTTCGTTCCGTTTTGACTCCGTCTGATATTCCTTTTCCTCGAAATACTGAAATAGGCATAAAACAACAAATCTGGGCTGGGCCTCCGGTTAATAGGTTAGTCCCAAAAGTAATATAAAAGTGGAAAATAAAGCCCAATATTGCCCAAAACAGTAGATAATATAGCATGGAGCAATCAAAAGTTATAGATACGTTGGAGACGTATCAAGCATCCCCAAGCTTAATTCCTGCTCGTCCTCGAGTAGGTAAATGATAAAAAAGATAATTTTTGATGTGGAATGCGACCCAGCATAATTCTCAATATAGCATGGAGCGGGGCGCCGGAGAGGGCCTAGATTGATTTCTCGTGGCTACAGAGGCTTGCGACGGCGGAACTTCTGATCTAATCTCTGTATGGGTGCAGGAGGTACGTCGGTGGACTTCCGGGCTGGCCATGAGGTATGAGGCGCGCCCAAGGGGTAGGCGCGCCTCACCTCGTGGGCAGCCAGGACTCCCCGTGAGCTTCCGGTACTCCATGGGCTTCTTCTCGGTCCAAAAATAGGTTCCGTGGAGTTTGGTCTTTTGGACTCCGCTTGATATTCCTTTTCTTCAAACATCAAATAGGCTAAAACAACAATTACAGGCTGGGCCTCCGGTTAATAGGTTAGTCCCAAAAATAATATAAAAGTGGAAAATAAAGCCCAATATTGCCCGAAACAGTAGATAATATAGCATGGAGCAATCAAAAAATTATAGATACGTTGGAGACGTATCAAGCATCCCCAAGCTTAATTCCTGCTCGTCCTCGAGTAGGTAAATGATAAAAACAGAATTTTTGATGTGGAATGCTACCCAGCATAATTCTCAATGTAATTTTCTTTATTGTGGCATGAATGTTCAGATCCAAATGATTCACAAGTTCATATTGACATAAGAAATAGTAATACTTCAAGCATACTAATCAAAGCAATCATGTCTTCTCAAGATAACATGGCTTAAGAAAGTTCATCCCTACAAAATCATATAGTTAGGCTATGCTTCATTTTCGTCACACAAAAATGCTCCCATCTTATACACCCCCGATGACAAGCCAAGCAATTGTTTCGTACTTAAATAATCTCAAACTTTTTCAACTTTCACGCAATACATGATCGTGAGCCATGGATATAGCACTATGGGTGGAATAGAATATGATGATGGGGATTGCGTGGAGAAGACAGAAAAGGAGAAAGTCTCACATTGACAAGGATAATTAACGGGCTATGGAGATGCCCATCAATTGATGTCAACATGAGGAGTAGGGATTGCCATGCAGTGGATGCACTAGAGCTATAAATGTATAAAAGCTCAACAAAAGAAACTAGTGGGTGTGCATCCAACTTGCTTGCTCATGAAGACCTAGGGCATTTTGGGGAAGCACATCATAGGAATATACAAGCCAAGTTCTATAATGAAAAATTCCGACTAGTATATGAAAGTGACAACATATGAGACTCGCTATATGAAGAACATGGTGCTACTTTGAAGCACAAGTGTGGAAAAGGAGATAGTAACATTGCCCCCTTTTATTTTTATTTTCCTTCCCTTTTTTATTTTGGCCTTTCTTTCTTTTTTTTCTTTTTTTTGGCCTTTCTTTTTTTCCTTTTTGGCCTTTTTGGGGGGGGGGGGACAATGCTCTAATAATGATGATCACTGAGGGAGTCCTGGATTAGGGGGTGTCTGGATAGCTGAACTATCACAGTTGGCCGGACTCCTGGACTCTGAAGATACAAGATTGAAGACTTCGTCCCGTGTCCGGATGGGACTTTCCTTGGCGTGGAAGGCAAGCTTGGCGATACGGATATGTAGATCTCCTACCATTGTAACCGACTCTGTGTAACCCTAACCCTATTCGGTGTCTATATAAACCGGAGGGTTTTAGTCCGTAGGACGAACAACAATCATACCAAAGGCTAGCTTCTAGGGTTTAGCCTCCTTGATCTCGTGGTAGATCTACTCTTGTACTACCCATATCATCAATATTAATCAAGCAGGAGTAGGGTTTTACCTCCATCGAGAGGGCCCGAACCTGGGTAAAAACACCGTGTCCCTTGTCTCCTGTTACCATCCGCCTAGACGCACAGTTCGGGACCCCCTACCCGAGATCCGCCAGTTTTGACACCGACATTGGTGCTTTCATTAAGAGTTCCTCTGTGACGTCGTCCTTAGGCCCGATGGCTCCTTCGATCATCAACAACGACACGGTCCAGGGTGAGACTTTTCTCCCCGGTCAGATCTTCGTGTTTGGCGGCTTTGCACTGCGGGCCAATTCACTTGGCCATCTGGAGAAGATCGAAAGCTACGCCCCTGGCCATCAGGTCAGATTTGGGAGTTTGAACTACACGGCCGACATCTGCGGAGACTTGATCTTCGACGGATTCGAGCCGCAACGAAGCGCGCCGCACTATCTTGATGGGCACGATCTTGCTCTGCCGCTGAACAGCGCCCTGGAGGCCGCACCTGTGTCCGCTCCGACCCTTAGTTCGGAGCCGACTCCCCCAATCGAGGATGAGTGGTTGGACACCTCCTCGGGGGCTACGATCTCAATGGCGATTGAGCCGAACTCCATCCCTGTCCTTTGCGAAGACCGTGACTCCAAGGTGCCGGACTCCTCTACGGACTCCGAATCCTCCGCGCCCCTGCCAATCGAATCCGATTGGGCGCCGGTCATGGAGTTCACTATCATGACATCTTTCAAAGACTCCCTTTGGCGACATCCTGAATTAACTAAAGTCTCTCTCTTTATCAGGAGAGCCCTGGCCGGACTACGGTCAGGAAGGTTGGGATGCGGACGACGAAGAAATTCAACGCCCACCCACCAACCACTTTGTAGCCACCGTCGATGATTTAACCGACATGCTTGATTTCGACCAAGACATCGACGGTATGGACGACGATCTTTGGAGACGACCAAGAACCAGCACCTACAGAGGCAATCGAAGGCCACCTCGTCATGCGACATATACATGGTGGACATCCCAAAAGATGGGAACGGCGATGGAACAGCGGAGGATGACCCCCAAGAAACAACCCAAGCGCCCCGGCGTCGTGGCGCCGCCTAAATCCCGCACAGCAAAAGCGGTGATTCCGACACGGAGATAATAACACCCGGACAGTGCGAAGACAACCCCTCCAAAGCAGGATTCAACACAGAGGAGGGAGAAGCCAGCCCTCATGATAGAGCGGCGATGGGGAGGTGGAGGACGATAATTATATGCCTCCCTCCGAAGATGAGGCAAGCCTCGACGACGACGAATTTGTCGTGCCTGAGGATCCCGCCGAACAGGAGCGTTTCAAACGCGGGCTTATAGCCACGACAAGCAGCCTCAAGAAAAAGCAGCAGCAGCAGCTTAGAGCTGACCAAGACCTGGTAGCTGACAGATGGACTAAAGTCCTTGCAGCCGAAGAGTATGAACTCAAACGCCCCTCCAAGAGATACCCCAAATGCAGGCTGCTACCCCAATCAGAGGAAGGAGCACCCAAACCTACATCACCAATGCATGATGCGGCCGACCGGCCACCCCATGGTCGTGACAGAGAGGCCTCTAGACCCTCCATTCAAGCCGCACTCCGGCGTCGCTCGAGAAGTACCAAGGCACGGAGAAACGCGCCAGACCTACGAGACATATTGGAGGACAAGGCAAGGCAAACAAGATCGATCTACGGATCGCGTGGGCGCCCCACGACATGTGACGATAACCATCACGCCAGATATAGCAACTCCGGCCGGGCCGAACACAGTAGACAAAGCTCATTTGAGCTGCATCGTGATATAGCTCAATACAGAGGCGCCACACACCCACTATGCTTCACAGACGAAGTGATGGATCATCAAATCCCCGAGGGTTTCAAACCCGTAAACATCGAATCATACGATGGCACAACAGATCTGGCGGTTTGGATCGAGGACTACCTCCTCCATATCCACATGGCCCGCGGCGATGATCTACACGCCATCAAATACCTCCCACTCAAGCTTAAAGGACCAGCTCGGCATTGGCTTAACAGCTTGCCGCCAGAATCAATTGGTTGTTGGGAGGACACGAAGCCGCATTCCTTGATAACTTCCATAGCACATATGTGCGACCACCGACGCCGATGACCTCAGCCACATAATTCAGCAGCCGGAAGAATCGCCGACAATTACTCGACACGGTTCCTAACCAAGAAAAATCAAATCGTTGACTGTCCGGATGCAGAGGCCCTTGCAGCCTTTAAACATAACATCCGCGACGAGTGGCTTGCCCGGCACCTAAGATAGGAAAAGCGAAATCCATGGTAGCCCTCTAACGCTCATGACCCGCTTATGCTGGAGAGTACAGCTGGCTAGCTCAGAGCAACAACTTGACCAAAAACCCGGTAGTTCGGATACCAAGGACAACAATGGCAGGTCGCGTCGCAACAAGCGAGGCGCCGCGTTAACGATTTATAATTTGAAGATACGACAATCAATGCCGGATTCAGAGGCTCTAAACCCGTCAGCGGAATAAGCCGCTCAAAAGAAATACTCAGGTCCGCCCAATCTGGACCGAATACTCGATCTCTCGTACAAATACATGGCACCCCAAAAAATAGCCAACCACACCAACAGGGATTGTTGGGTCTTTAAACAGCAGCAAGTTAAATGCGAACTCAATGACAAGGGGCTGCATAGCGATGACGAGGAGGAGCCCCGCCGCCGAACAATAGAGGATGAAGGGCTTCCCCCACAAGTGCGGACGGTGAACATGATATACGAAACCCACATACCCAAAAGGGAGCGGAAGTGCACTAAGGGACGATATGCGATGGAGCCGTCGCCCAAGTTCAACCCATGGTCCTCCCGCCCGATCACCTTTGATCGAAGGACCACCCCACTAGCATCCGTCACGGCGGATTCGCCGCATTGGTTCTTGACCCAATCATCGACGGATTTCACCTCACTAGAGTCCCGATGGACGGCGGTAGCAGCCTGAACCTGCTTTATCGTGATACAAGGCGCAAAATGGGCATAGACCCTCAAGGATTAAACCCACAAAGACGACCTTTAAAGGCGCCATACCAGTGTAGAGGCCAATTGTACAGGCTCGTTACACTCAAGTGGTCTTGGATCCCGGATTACTTCCGGCGAAGAGTTAATCTTCGACATAGTCCCGCTCGCAGTGGCTATCACGCACTTCTTGGACGAACCGCATTTGCAAAGTTCAATGCGGTGCCGCACTACGCATACCTCAAGCTCAAGATGCCAGGCCCTGGAGGAGTAATCACGGTCAATGAAAACACCGAACGCTCTCTCCGAACGGAGGAGCACACGACGGTCCTCGCGGCGGAGGTGCAAAGCACCCTCTCACAACAATTCTCGAGTCCGGCTATTAAACGTCCGGCCACCGTCAAGCGCACCCGGAGTAACCTACATCAAGACCGCCTGGCACGATCCGAGCACGGGTAGCAATCCGGCCTCAACCCCAGCCCTCGCGAAACTGCGAAGCCAGTACTAGCGTACATAACTACGCTCTGGAGATACCATGGGCATAAGGGGAGGGGCACGACCACGACACGCCTGCACGCGGCTCAACCGCACTGTGGGCCCCGATTGTGTCATTCTTTTTCTTTTCTTCTTTTTTCTTACTTTCAGGACTCCGTTTTCCAGAAGTCCTGTCCGGCACTAGAATTGCCGAACTCACGATGCAACAGCCAGGAAGCCATGTCAAGTGTCCAGGTGGTCTCTACTACGATCATTATACCTGTTTTACATACCATCCTGCAGCTTACCCCTGGAGGGGGACATGTTAAATAGTCCCATCCCTTGCTTATCGCACTATTTTGTATCGCTCTGCTTCCATTGCAGTACCTTTTTGAATAAACAATACATAGCTTTTTGCCTATTATTGCACTCCTTTCTTTATCTATATATATGTCCATTTCATGACATGTTGCACCCGTACACTTTGGTACGGCCAATACACCAGGGGCTTAAGTACCCCAAAAGTATGGTGTGATAAGTCCGAACACTTTCACAAGTGCGGCACCCCGAACTTATAGCATTATATGCATCGGCTCCGAATCATGTCTTGGGTTAATAGTTGGGTTTTCCCGGCTCCCTTGTTTTGGTACCTTACGTTTCGTTATATCGGCTAAGGTAGCGCTGGGAGAACCACTGCGATTGTGCCCGGTTGAGCTGGGTTGAGCACCTCGGGAGAAAGCTAAAACTGACCGTCATGATAGGGCGAGAGCCGTTGCTGTTCGAGAGGTTTTTCGGGTCCCTAAAGACTTATGCCGCTTAGAGCGAGGAGTCGGTATTGTCCGCCAAGGCGTGGATAGCGCCCGAACTCGGTCTTCGAATACTAGGGGCTTCACGAAATTTAAAATTATAGAATTCTATGGCTAAGTGAGAGTGTTCAAGCACTATAAGTCCGGTTGCCTTGTTCGTTGCGCTGAGCCTCCCTCGAAGGACCCAAGAATGGGAACAAGAGCGCTCAAGTTTCTCCCGAACACCCCAGCACTCGTGGCATGGGGGCTGAAGCCAATGACTTGCCATCTCTCAAATTTGATAAACGGCCGCACAGAAGGTAATATTTTAAATTAACAAGCGTTGCTTAGCGCATATGAACAAGTTTTCAGCATACAGGATTACAAATGTGAGTCTATTCAAAAATTACATCTTTGGAGCACTCATCCGCTATACGGCGGGCACCCTTCAGGACGCCCTCATAGTACATTTCGGGCTTGCGATGCTCCTTGCCCTTCGGTGGCCCGTCCGTCACAAGCTTCTCCGCATCCAGCTTGCCCCAGTGCACTTTAGCATGGGCAAGGGCCCGACGGGCACCTTCAATACAGACGGAGCGCTTGATGACTTCAATCCATGGACAGGCGTCCACCAGCCGCTGCAGTAGCCCGAAGTAGCTCCGAGGCATGGCTTCCAACGGCCACAACCGAACTATGAGGCCCTTCATGGCCTGTTCGGCGACCTTGTGGAGCTCGACCAGCTGCTTAAGCTGGTCGCTCAGGGGCACCGGATGTTCGGCCTCAGCATACTGAGACCACAACACCTTCTCCGTCGAGCTCCCCTCCTTGGCGCGGTAGAACGCGATAGCATCAGATACACTACGGGGCAGATCTGCGAATGCTCCTGGAGAGCTCCGGATTCGGGTAAGTAAAAGGTAATTCACTTTCACATGCTTGCTTTGCATAAAGAATGCCTTACCCGCCGCTATCTTCTTTAATGATTCAATTTCTTGGAGGGCTTTTTGGGCTTCGGCCTTAGCGGCTTTGGCACCTCTCAAGAGCCGAGGCGAGCTCGGACTCTCGAGTCTTTGAGTCACGCTCCAAACTCTTGTGTTTTTCCATGAGAGCCTAGAGCTCTTGCCGCACCTCCGCCACCCGCGCCTCCTGCCTCTCTCGCTCGGTGCGTTCCACGGCTGCTTTGCTTTCGGCAGCGGACACCGCTTCCTTCAGGGTCGCCACCTCGTTCGTGGCCCCTACAATACCCACGTTATTCCTCTCACTTTTTGCAACCAAATCCTTTCTATAAGGTATTTCTTTAATAAGGTATTACTTATCTTCCTTGTCCTCGAGCTGCTTCTTGGCAAGGCCGAGCTCGTTCTCGACCGCCAAGGCTCGCTTCAATGCATTGACCTCCATGATCGGTCGGCAAAGGTCAAGCGCAGCCTGCATTCGCATATTGACATACTTATATTAGACTCCTGCGATATCTTTTAGATCCTTAGTCCGGCTTTTCTTTCCGAACACGAACTAAGCATCAGGCTACTGTCTATGCGGTAATATTTTTACATATTATAAACTTACCTCAAAGCCTGTTAGAAGGCTGGTACAGGCTTCACCAGCCCGCTCTTGGCGAACTGAACTTTCGGATCACCACACTCATAACAAGGCAAGTGCTCCTCCTCGATGGAGGCGCCGTTAAGCGCCCCAAGAAGCTATCCGTGCCTCCGGATGGACGGAGGTCACCGGCGTCGCGGTCTTGCCCTTCTCATGAAGGAGCCGCTTGTCGGACTTCGAACCATCAAGGTTCCAAATCTGAGTTCGGCACAGGGCCGGACTTAGAGCCCTCTGGGGTTTCCCCCCTTTGCGCCCAGAGTCCGGGAGGTCGCCTTGCGGCGCCTCCAGGACCACCTCCTCCTGGCTGGGCCCTTTTTGGGACTCCACCGCGGTGTCGTCGACGACACTAGGAGAGGAGGCGGTCGGAAGTGAAGTGCTATTCACATCCGACGAACCCAGGGAGCCACTCGACGAAAAGGCGAGCTCGTCCTTGGGCAGGCTACATGGTCATATTCAGCATTAGAAGACACTATGCGACAAGTAAAAAGTATGACCTATTCCGGAGTCCGGACACTTACGATCTCGCCAGAGGCTTGGCCCTTGTTGGCCACTCCTCCTCGTCGTTGTCGGCGTGGGTGGAGAAGTCCGGAGGAAGGGTCCTTCCTTTCTTGGACCCTCCGGCCTCCCCAGTTGGGGCGGCCTTCCTTTTCTTCTCTCCCCCCGCTAGGGGAGAAGCTTCGTTTTCCTCCTCCTCTTCCTCAGAATTGTCGGACGATGAGTCCGACAAAACCTGGCGTCGGGTGCTCCTTCGTGTCCCCGTGGCCTCCTTCTTGGCCTTCTTCTCCGGCACCACGTGTCACAGCCCTAGATCTGATTGTAATTAGGTTCATCAGCATCCATGCATCATGTTTAAACTTATTTGAAAATTGAGATGGGGATTGCCTAAACCCTAGCATTAAAGGAATTCAAATAGGTTCAACCAAAAAATATTTTTCAGTGAATCCAAATGGCTTTAGAAAATGTTCATCATTTCTGGAAAAATGTTTTTAAACCAGAACCAGAGGTGCTGCACATTTTTCATGTCACATTTGGTCACTGGATTAATTCATAAAGTATTTGCATTTGGGCAATTTAAAACCTATAAATAATTTAAATGCCCAAATAATCTTGAAGGTATTTTTAGGCTGTTGAGAATATTTTAAAATGTGCCTCCGAATATTTTCAGGTTTTTCATAAATGGAATAGTATTTTTACTATTTCAAAACACAGAACAGAAACAAATAAAAACAATAACAGAGGGAACAGGAGAGAGGAGGAACTTACCGACGCCACCAGCAGCCCATCCGCCGCCCAGCCCACCAAGGCGGGAGGTCTTCTTCCTCCCGCCATCGGATGCAGGCGTGCCCGACGCCGCCCGCGCCACCTCCCGCCTGCCTAGCTGCCCCTCGTCGCCTCGACGCCTCCCGCAGCGCCACGCACTTCCCTGACCTCTCTCTCCCTCACCCGTGGCCTCTCCCCTCCTCTGCTCTCTCACTCGCACGCACCCGAGCGGCCCCGTCGCCGCCGCTCGTCGTTGCCGCGGCCACGGCCATCCCCGAGCCGCCCCGAGCTATCCTCGAGCTCCGCCACCTTGTTCCCTACCTCCTCACCCAGACGAAAGGCGCCGGAAGCCCCTGGATGCCGCTAGCTCCGCCGTTCCCCTTCTCGGGTCCCGGCGATCGCCGCCGTGATTCCACCGCCATCCGGCCTTCCCCGAGCCCGCTTCGACGCTGCTGCAACCGCCGTGAGCCATCGAACCTTTTCCCCTCTCCGTTTCACTCGTCGGCGCCAGAGCCGCCAGACCTTGTTTCGCCTGCAGCGCCGCCGCGCAGGATCGCCGCCGACGAGCCTCCAGCCACCTAGCGGTCCGGCCGTCGTGCTCAACTCCCTTCCGTGCCACGTAGAGCACATAGGTGCCCCTGCGACGAGCCTCCTCGCCATCAGAAGGCCGACGACCCGAGCTCACCCGAGCTCCGGCGACCGCCAAGGTCGACGCCCGGCGACAACTCCGCCACCCTGTGCCCAACCGCCACCACCACTCGACGAGCGCCAGCGAGAGCTCTCCAACGAGCCCAAGAACGGCCTCGTCTGTGCCACGTAAGGCGATTTCGAGCCAGCGCCGCCGTCTCGGGCCTCGGCCGGCGCCGAGTCGCAAGTAGTTTGACCTCATCGACCCTGTTTGACCACGGGTGGGGCCTGGCCACCCCCGGTCAATGATGTGGGTCCTAGCACTGCTAATTAATCTAGGATTAGTACTAATCTAATTAGTTAGACTAATGACACTGACACGCGGGACCCACTGCTCAGTTTGACCTGGGCCTCCCGTTGACTTGCTGACGTCACTAATACATCATGCTGACGCAGTAATTGTTTCTGGGATTTTTTAATAAATCAGAAATGATTTATTATTTTCAAAAAATGATCTAAACTTCTAAAATTCATAGAAATTCAACCGTAAGTCCAATGGAAATAAGTTATATATGAAAAATGATCAGAAAAATATGAAGAATCTGTTTATGCCATGATCATGCATGTTTGAACAAGTTAACCTCACTGAATATGACAAATGATGATTAGGGCAATTTATGAAATAACATTTGGAGTTGGAATTCGTTCTTGTTCGAGTTCCACTTCAATTAACTTGGCTAGATATTGCATTAGGTGAATTCAGTACCTTAACATGACATGTCATTCATGTGAATGTGCATTGCATTGATTGTGTTCTTTCTCAGTTGCCAGTGTTTATCCCCTCTCAGTAGACGACGTACCGACGATGAGTTTGATGACACCGATGAAGAACTATAATATCTTCAGAAGTGCCAGGCAAGCAAAACCCCCTTGTTCATTCCGAGATAATCCCACTCTCTCGCTCCTGATCTATTTTACTGCATTAGGACAACAACGACTCATGTGTTACTTGCTGCGGTAGCTGAACCCCTTTATCCTCTGCATGACCTGTCATTCCACAGTAAATAGATGAAACCCACTAGCATGAGTAGGAGTTGTTTGAGCCCTGATGTGCCTACTCATTCATGCTTGTTTGTCATGCCTGCTATTGCTTAGAGTTGTGTCAGTCCGATTCATCGGGAATGAATTGGAGAGTGGTGAACATGTCCCTCGTGTGTGAGCTAAGTGTGTGAACACGATTTGGTAAAGGTAGCGGTGAGAGGCCATGTAGGAGTACATGGTGGGTTGTCTCATTGCAGCCGTCCTCGAGAACTGAGTTCTGTGTTTGTGATCCATGAACAGTTACTACCACACATTGAATGCTTAAGTGCCCTCGCGACTTATTAATCCACTTGATCTCTGTCCGGGAGTTGCAACTAGTTTCGGTGTTTGTAGGTAGTGTTAGTAGTCTACCAAGTGGCACCCGTGCAGGTGGGCTTGGGATGATTAGGCACCGTGGCACGGTGTACCAAGCGTAGATCCACCCGTCGAGGTGGGCTTGGGAACCCTCGCGACATCGTTTGGGGCCGTGAGCGACACCCGCCGGATCTCCTTGCGGATGGAACCTGAATAGGCGATAAACCCGACGAGAGACTTGTGTGGTTAGTCGTAGTGGCCGACTCCTTGCCCGGCTTCCGCTTGAAGGTTGCCGAGGTACATGACGATGTCTAGGCGATAAGTGGCTAAAGCGTGTGAAGAAGTACATCCCAGCAGGGTTATCATTATCTATTCAATAGCCGGATTCCTCGGATATGGAAACTTGGACCCTTGCATAGTTCATAGACAAGTGAAAGTGGATACTCTAAAACTCGCAAGATAAGCGTGAGTGCTATGGATGGCGTTCTCGTGAGGTAGACAGGAGCGAATCCATAGTGGTGTATAGATATGGTGAATATGTGGACTCGTGCGCCACCTCAAAAGAGTTACTTGCAATGTAGTTTAGGATAGCCACCGAGTCAAAGCTGGCTTGCTGCGGTCAAACTCCACCACCCCTTTTGATAATAATGCATATGTAGTTAGTTACGATGTAAGTCTTGCTGAGTACGCTTGTACTCACGCTTGCTTATTTTATGTTTTGCGAGAGACGTCGGCCTCGCTAGTAGTTCCGCTTGGACTTTGACGCTTAGCTTGTTACCTCAGCCACGATCTTGTGCCCTCGGCAGATCTCGGTAGATAGTCGCTTCTCAGCCTTTTTCATTTGTAGATGTCGTACTCGGACATGTTAAGCTTCCGCTTGTGCTTTGACTTGTATGTTTCGAGTGTTGGGTCATGAGACCCATGTTTGTAATATCTCGCTCCTCGGAGCCTAATGAATAAATATTTGAGTCGAGAGTTATGTTGTGATGCCATGTTGTATTTACACATATTGAGCATATTGTGTGTATGTTTGAAATGCTTGGTATGTGTGGGATCCGACAATCTAGTTGTTTATCCTTGGCAGCCTCTCATATGGGGAAATGTAGTCTAGTGCTTCTGAGCGATAGTAGTCCGCTACTGCCCGGTTCACCGAGTCCCGCTAGCCCAACACTACTGCTTTGGACACTTGATGGCGGCATGTGTTTCACTTCGTTCCTATGTCTGTCTTCGGGAAATGTCACGCGGTGATATTCGAGTCTGCCTAGCTCTGCTACAGCCGGGATACCGGAGTCCTGTTAGCCAGTGCTACAGCCCAATTTACGTTGATGACCGACATGCTCGATGTGATTCATGTATGCCTGTCCCCATGGGTTAGTGCCGCTTTGGGTTCACGACTAGCCATGTCGGCCCGGTTCTCTGTCATATGGATGCTAGCGACACTATCATATACGTGAGCCAAAAGACATAAACGGTCCGGGCCATGGTAAGGCGACACCGTGGGAATACCGTGCGTGAGGCCGCAAAGTGATATGAGGTGTTACCGGCTAGATCGATGTGACTTGGAATCGGGTCCCGACAGCTTTGGTATCGAGCTTTGATTGCTCAGAGGATTACCAAGCCAAACTGGTCGAAGTTGTGTCTAGAAATGCTTTAGTTATGTAAGGGAATTGATTGTGGAAGGGAACGTAAGGCTCTATTTACTCCTTTACCTCCTGGCCTTCTGATCTGAGTCATCCTCTTCTCTTCTACGGGGTTTAAGAACTAGGCTTCTCATCTATCTATTAGGATGACGTGTTACTAATCCATAGACTTTTAGGATTGTTGGTTTCAAGCCTCAGTTCAGTTCCTACTATTTCTATATGTTAACTCTTGATCTCAGAATCTTGTTATGATGTTGTAGAGTGGTTATGCCACCATTTTGCATGATGTCTCAAATCTTTTGAGCATTTACAGCCGTTATCTGTCCGAGTCATCCTGTGTCTCTAAATAGTCTGATGCATTTGCAAATCCTTTCCTTCCGTTCCCGATGTCCTTTTTGGTTAGAATAAGCACACTAATCGGTAGGTTGAGGTACTTTGTTGCCTCGGCATATATGTTGGAGCTATTATTACGACCCTAGGTGTTTTAGGAAGTCACCTAGTAACTTAGCAATGCTTGTGTTCCCAGTGTGATGATCCTGGCCATTATTCTCGATAGCATCCTGTGATGCCATTTAGTAGCAGGTATTCTACTCCTGGGTTCTTGAACCCGAGATTCACCCTACCTACCTCCTGTTGATAGTATTGCTAGTTCCTTCAGGATATTAGTAACCTTTGCATTAGTCCTCGAGGTCCGTGGTATTTCCTTCTTCCAAATGCTATGAACCACTTATGGCAGAAGTTCCTTGCTGAACTAAAGGATCACAATCAGAGTACTCTTGAGGAGTTCTCCATTCATAATTGTGAATCTGCCAGTTCTACTTTCCTGCATGGGTTATCCGGAAGAAACCTATTGAACTTGATTCGACATACTAACCTATGCATCCACAACTCAGAAAGTTATATGCTCCTCGAGTTGTTCCTCCTTAGTTGTATTCTGACCCCCGTCTGTCAATTGATAGTCAGGAGTAATTGTGCATTCGTGTTCATCGATGCCTATTACTCATGTGGTCCGTCAAGCCATTCCATTCCGGAATGACTAGGAGAAAAAAACTCCAGTACCTCATCCATATCCAGGATTGGGCCAAAGCGGTTGTATTCCGTAGATCAAAATGTCAATTCAGCTTTTGACTCTATTCTACCCTGAAGTATTACCCACTTTATGTTAGGAACGTCATGAGAATTGCATCTTCTCTTATGGATTCTTGACGCAGTGATACTTCTCGCTATCATTATTCATTCCTCGGTCCCGTGTTGATGCAACCGGAATGCCGACAAGTAAATTGTGATGTGTGAAATCGATACTCCTAGCAACCTCGTTGCTTGGTAGTAAATGGACAATAATTTCATTCTTAGCGTGTTGGTTATTGAATCATCATCCTAAGATTGATCGTGCTACCTAGTCCATTTTCCTGGTGCACCCTTCGATCAATGAGTTAGGATTGTGTCAATCCCTCACTATCTTGATCATATCGTCTTGCCCTGAAAAGCAGGATTGTTCTCGAGCTTAATAACATATCGGTGGTTCGTGACTTTCCAAATATCTTCTTGGAAGTGTTACCGGGTTGTTTCCTGACTGTTATGTTGAGCTCGTGATCAAGTTGGTTTCTTGTGAACCACCCTTTCTCCAAGAATCTGTGTTGGATACCCCTGAGCTAGTTGGTTGAGCTAAAAAATAACTTGGAGAGTTGGAAGATAAAAGCTTGTCCAACTTAGTTCGTTCCAAAGGGATATTCCTGTGTAGTGTGTGTTGAAGAAAGATGATATCTTCATCGATTTGTCCCTGTGGTCAATTGTTGGATCTATTGCCTTGTCAAAAACTTTGACTTGAGTATGGGCTATTATTAAGTCAAATCAGAACCAACGATGTTCGTAATGTTGTCTTACTCGTGGTTGATCCCTCGAGCATACCCCATTACATCTTTTGGTCTGACCAATACTATCACCGTGTTCACATGATGGAGGAAGTCCAGTGATATGGAAATTCCGATGAGTTGTTGTTGAGCCCATCAGCAACATTTTGTCTCCCCCATGATTCATGTTGAACATCAACCTAGTGTTGGAAATTTTGTAAGCAATGCCTTCGTGCTCCGTTCATGAAGCCTATGCTTGGATGGAAGAAGTGACTTCCTCTAGTTCATGTGCATTTGAAGCAAGTTGCCACCATGAATTCAAGAAGGATTGTTTTTGCTTTCCAGGGTATCATCCCAAGTCAGTCATGCATGTGCGAAGTATGCTATGGTTTGACAGGCTCGCAACCTTCATGCCATATGTATCCCTAGCACACCAAGCCACTGATTGACTTGTTCAAGGAGAAGGAGTTCCTTCATAACAACTAGTCATGACTTATGTTAGGACTTCGTTATCCTCGATGATGGCTCCCCACCCGAACTCGGTAATGTTTTATTATAAGACTACTATGTGGTCATGCTTGTCTTGGACAGCGCGTTCATGGGTCTGTAGCAGAACCAGCTCATGTTTTGGAGCTTGCTATCATAGTTCATATCCCGAGAATCTCGCAACGTCATCTTGTCGATTTGTGTTGCAACCTTTCCTTTTCGGACATCTTTGAGTCCGGGTATCCTATTACCAATCGGATCTGAATCTCAGGCAGATATGATGGTTGGAACATTCCCAACATTTGCATTTTGTTCCCAGCTTGCACCCCATTGTGCCAATTTCCATGGGCTGCCCCTCTTAGTAATTGATGTCTAGGATCATCCTCAAAAGTGGACTTACCATGGGTCCCATCCATTTCCGATGATAAGCAAATCATCCATTGCGTTGTCTTTAACAAGGTAGTCCACATCATCCATTCTAGTCCGAGTATGTCATTCTTTCGAACTCCTTCAAACGATCGTTGTGAATTGCCTTAGGCTGGTATGAAGAGTTTCAATGATCTCTGAATCAAAAGTAATTCTTTTTGCCACTTAAGGGAATAGTTCCTCGCGTCACCTCCCCTGAGGTGCCCCGTTATTGAATCATGGCAATTATTTCCTCGCCACCTTGACACCATCCACCATCTCTCTAAGCGTGGAATTGTTGCCCACTAATCAAACCTCGTTGTTTGTTCTTCCATCCCTCTCGATGTGTTTTGTGCCTCAACTCGAGATGTTTCAACATCTCATTCCACGAGTTGATCTTGAGTGCTCGATCTTTGAGGAGATCGTCTCCTATAGAGTCTTTTTCTGTCGCCATCGTGTTGGATGAAGATCCCGAAAGCAAGGACGTCAAGATAAATTGGAACAATGAACCAACATCTTCGAGAAGGGCAATTGGATCTTGAAGATTGTGATAGTTTTGTGACTTCCCTTTTTCTCTTACCTCACGTCTTGAATCTCGGGGCGAGATTCTTGTTTAGTGGGGGTGAGTTGTCACAGCCCTAGATCTGATTGTAATTAGGTTCATCAAAGATCCATGCATCATGTTTAAACTTATTTGAAAATTGAGATGGGGATTGCCTAAACCCTAGCATTAAAGGAATTCAAATAGGTTCAACCAAAAAATATTTTTCAGTGAATCCAAATGGCTTTAGAAAATGTTCATCATTTCTTGAAAAATGTTTTTAGACCAGAACCAGAGGTGCTGCACATTTTTCATGTCACATTTGGTCACTGGATTAATTCATAAAGTATTTGCATTTGGGCAATTTAAAACCTATAAATAATTTAAATGCCCAAATAATCTTGAAGGTATTTTTAGGCTGTTGAGAATATTTTCAAACGTGCCTCCGAATATTTCAGGTTTTTCATAAATGGAATAGTATTTTTACTATTTCAAAACACAGAACAGAAACAAATAAAAACAAAAACAGAGGAAATAGGAGAGAGGAGGAACTTACCTGACGCTCACCTGGCAGCCCATCTGGCCGCCCAGCCCACCAGGGGCAGGGAGGTCTTCTTCCTCCTGCCAGTCGGATGCACAGTGCGTGCCCGACGCTCGCCGCGCCACCTGCCTAGCTGCCCCCCTCGTCGCCCTGGACGCCACCCGCAGCGCCACGCACCCCCCTGACCTCTCTCTCCCTCACCCGTGGCCTCTCCCCTCCTCTGCTCTCTCACTCGCACGCACCCGAGCGGCCCCGTCGCCGCCGCTCGTCGTTGCCGCGGCCACGGCCATCCCCGAGCCGCCCCGAGCTATCCTCGAGCTCCGCCACCTCGTTCCCTACCTCCTCACCCAGACGAAAGGCGCCGGAAGCCCCTGGATGCCGCTAGCTCCGCCGTTCCCCTCCTCGGGTCCCGGCGATCGCCGCCGTGATTCCACCGCCATCCGGCCTTCCCCGAGCCCGCTTCGACGTCTGCTGCAACCGCCGTGAGCCATCGAACCTTTTCCCCCTCTCCGTTCTCACTCTCGTGCGCCGTAGCCGCCGACCTGTTTCGCTTCAGACACGCCGCCGGCTGTGACCGCCGCCGACGAGCCTCCGGCCACCTAGCGGTCCGGCCGTCGTGCTCAACTCCCTTCCCGTGCCACGTAAAGCACATAGGTGCCCCGCACGAGCCTCCCCGGCCACCGTAGCGTCGACCCCGAGCTCACCCGAGCTCCGGCGACCGCCAAGGTCGACGCCGGCGACAACTCCGGCCACCCCAGGCCCAACCACCACCACCACTCGACGAGCGCCAGCGAGAGCTCTCCAACGAGCCCAAGAACGGCCTCGTCCGTGCCCTGTGGGCGATTTCCGAGCCGCGCCGCCGTCTCGGGCCTCGCCGGCGTCGAGTCGCCGGCGAGTTTTTTCATCGACCCTGTTTGACCACGGGTGGGGCCTGGCCACCCCGGTCAATGATGTGGGTCCTAGCATTGCTAATTAATCTAGGATTAGTACTAATCTAATTAGTTAGACTAATGACACTGACACGCGGGACCCACTGGTCAGTTTGACCTGGGCCGCCCGTTGACCTGCTGACGTCACTAATACGTCATGCTGACGCAGTAATTGTTTCTGGGATTTTTTAATAAATCAGAAATGATTTATTATTTTCAGAAAATGATCTAAACTTCTAAAATTCATAGAAATTCAACCGTAAGTCCAATGGAAATAAGTTATATATGAAAAATGATCAGAAAAATATGAGGAATCTGTTTATGCCATGATCATGCATGTTTGAACAAGTTAACCTCACTGAATATGACAAATGATGATTAGGGCAATTTATGAAATAACATTTGGAGTTGGAATTCGTTCTTGTTCGAGTTCCACTTCAATTAACTTGGCTAGATATTGCATTAGGTGAATTCAGTACCTTAACATGACATGTCATTCATGTGAATGTGCATTGCATTGATTTCGTTCTTTCTCAGTTGCCGGTGTTTATCCCCTCTCAGTAGACGACGTACCGACGATGAGTTCGATGACACCGATGAAGAACTATAATATCTTCAGAAGTGCCAGGCGAGCAAAACCCCCTTGTTCATTCCGAGATAATCCCACTCTCTCGCTCCTGCTCTATTTTACTGCATTAGGACAACAACGACTCATGTGTTACTTGCTGCGGTAGCTGAACCCCTTTATCCTCTGCATGACCTGTCATTCCACAGTAAATAGATGAAACCCACTAGCATGAGTAGGAGTTGTTTGAGCCCTGATGTGCCTACTCATTCATGCTTGTTTGTCATGCCTGCTATTGCTTAGAGTTGTGTCGTGTCCGATTCATCGGGAATGAATTGGAGAGTGGTGAACATGTCCCTACGTGTGTGAGCTAAGTGTGTGAACACGATTTGGTAAAGGTAGCGGTGAGAGGCCATGTAGGAGTACATGGTGGGTTGTCTCATTGCAGCCGTCCTCAGGAACTGAGTTCTGTGTTTGTGATCCATGAACAGTTACAACCACATTGGAATGCTTAAGTGCCCCTCTCGACTTATTAATCCACTTGATCTCTGTCCAGGAGTTGCAACTAGTTTCGGGTGTTTGTAGGTAGTGTTAGTAGTCTACCAAGTGGCACCCGGTACAGGTGGGCTTGGGACAGACTAGGCACCGTGGCACGGTGTACCAAGCGTAGATCCACCCGTTGAGGTGGGCTTGGGAACCCTGTGCACATCGTTTGGGGCCGTGAGCGACACCCCGGCCGGATCTCCTTGCGGATGGAACCCGAATAGGCGATAAACCTAGACGAGAGACTTGTGTGGTTAGTCAGGTAGTGGCCGACTCCCTCGCCCGGCTTTCGCTTGAAGGTTGCCGAGGTACATGACGTGTACACGGCGATAAGTGGCGAAAGCGTGTGTGAATAAGTACACCCCTGCAGGGTTATCATTATCTATTCGAATAGCCGGATTCCTTGGATATGGAAACTTGGACCCCTTGCATAGTTCATAGACAAGTGAAAGTGGATACTCTAAAACTCGCAAAATAAGCGTGAGCGCTATGGATGGCGTTCTCGTAGGTAGACGGGAGCGAATCCATAGTGGTGTATAGATATGGTGAATATGTGGACTCATGTGCGCCACCTCAAAAGAGTTACTTGCAGTCGTAGTTTAGGATAGCCACCGAGTCAAAGCTGGCTTGCTGCAGTCAAACTCCACCACCCCCTTTTGATAATAATGCATATGTAGTTAGTTCTGATGTAAGTCTTGCTGAGTACGTTTGTACTCACGTTTGCTTATTTTATGTTTTGCGAGAGACGCGTCGGTCTCGCTAGTAGTTCCGCTTGGACTTGACGCTTAGCTTGTTACCTCAGCTACGATCTTGTGCCCTCGGCAGATCTGGTAGATAGTCGCTTCTCAGCCTTTTTCATTTGTAGATGTCTGTACTCGGACATGTTAAGCTTCCGCTTGTGCTTTGACTTGTATGTTTCGAGTGTTGGGTCATGAGACCCATGTTTGTAATATCTCGCTCCTCGGAGCCTAATGAATAAATATTTGAGTCGAGAGTTATGTTGTGATGCCATGTTGTATTTACACATATTGAGCATATTGTGTGTATGTTTGAAATGCTTGGTATGTGTGGGATCCGACAATCTAGTTGTTTATCCTTGGCAGCCTCTCATATGGGGAAATGTAGTCTAGTGCTTCCTTAGTGATAGTAGTCCGCTACAGCCCGGTTCACGGAGTCCCGCTAGCCCAGACTACTGCTTTGGACACTTGACTGGCGGCATGTGTTTCACTTCGTTCCTATGTCATGTCCTTCGGGAAATGTCACGCGGTGATATTCGAGTCCTGCCTAGCCTGCTACAGCCGGGATACCGGAGTCCTGTTAGTGATGCTACAGCCCAATTCTTACGTTGATGACCGACATGCTCGATGTGATTCATGTATGCCTGTCCCCATGGGTTAGTGCCGCTTTGGGTTCACGACTAGCCATGTCGGCTCGGTTCTTGTCATATGGATGCTAGCGACACTATCATATACGTGAGCCAAAAGACGCAAACGGTCCCGGGCCATGGTAAGGCGACACCCGTGGGAATACCGTGCGTGAGGCCGCAAAGTGATATGAGATGTTACCGGCTAGATCGATGTGACTTGTAATCGGGGTCCTGACACCACGTGAGGTGCCGGAGCCAGCAGCCCCGTTAATCGGGCGTCCGCTGGGTTTTCTGGTAAGGGGGCCGGACAGTTAATCTGTCCGGACGTCTTCGGCCAGTCCTGTCAAAGGTTAGGGAGTTTTAGATCCTGCATAGAGTCAAACTATGAAAAAAGAGTCCCATAAAGGGTAAAATAACTTACCTCGCTGGCTTGATGCTGCGAGCTGAATCTGCGATCTTCGGTAGCGGATGTGGGAGCCTCGGCGCCCTTAAAGAGCACCTTCCATGCATCTTCGTACGTAGTGTCAAAGAGCCTTTTTAGAGTCTCGTGTTGTGCCGGATCGAACTCCCACAATTTGAAGGCCCGTTGCTGGCATGGGAGAATCCGGCGGATGAGCATCACCTGGATTACGTTGACAAGCTTGAGATTCTTGTCCACTAGGTTCCGGACGCAGGTTTGGAGTCCGGACAGCTCTTTCGAATCACCCCACATCAGGCTCGTCTCTTTCCATGACGTGAGCCGTGTGGGGGAGCCAGATCGGAATTCGGGGGCCGCCACCCATTGAGAGTTGCGCGGCTCGGTGATGTAGAACCACCCCGATTGCCACCCCTTTATGGTCTCCACAAAGGAGCCCTCGAGCCATAGGACTTTGGCCATCTTGCCAACCATGGCACCTCCGCACTCCGCTTGGCGGCCGCCCACTACCTTCGGCTTGACATTGAAGGTCTTCAGTCATAAGCCGAAGTGGGGCTGGATGCAGAGGAAGGCCTCGCACATGACGATAAATGCCGAGATGTTGAGGATGAAGTTCGGAGCCAGATCATGGAAATCCAGGCCGTAGTAAAACATGAGCCCCCGGACAAACGGGTGAAGAGGAAAACCTAGTCCGCGGAGGAAGTGGGTGAGGAACACCACCCTCTCATGGGGCCCGGGGGTGGGAATGAGCTGCCCCTCGTCGGGTAGCCGGTGTGCGATGTCGCTGGACAAGTATCCGGCCTTCCGCAGATTTTTGATGTGCCCCTCCGTGACGGAGGAGGCCATCCACTTGCCTCCCGCTTCGGACATAGTTGGAGAAGGTTGAGGTGGGATGCACGGACTTGGGCGCTGGAGCTCGAGTGCGCGGAAATGGATGAGCAAAGGAGGAAGAAGGCGTAGGTGAAAAGGTGGATCCTTATCCCCTTATATGGACGGACGAAGCTATGCGTCCCCCGCCAGCCTGGTAAAACTCGCTTATCTCCCAAGTGTCGTAATCAATGGCGCGGTTGGGTTACCCATGTCCGTATTGATGGGAATCCCGGAATAAGGGGGCACGATCTCCGCTTTGATAAGACGTGCCAAGGAAACCGCCTCGCTAAACGCTACCTGAGGTGGAACAAGAAAACGATTCGTATAAAGGCTTGGCCGTGGTGTGGTGTCACGCCGCGGAATACGTCAGCAGATCTGTGCAAAAGTTATTCTCTCTACGGTAGTATGTGGAACTTGTTTTGCAGAGCCGTACACTATCCTGGTGTTCAAAATCTTCTATGAAGTATTCGGAGGAGGAACCCGCCTTGCAATGCCGAAGACAATATGCGCGCCTGAGACTAAATCGTCATTGAAGCCCTGGTTAGGGGCTCTTGAGGAGTCTGGATTAGGGGTGTCCAGATAGCGAACTATCACCGCTGGCTGGACTCGGACTATGAAGATACAAGATCAAGACTTCGTCCGTGTCCGGATGGGACTTTCCTTGGCGTGGAAGGCAAGCTTGGTGATACGGATATGTAGATCTCCTACCATTGTAACCGACTCTGTGTAACCCTAACCCTATCCGTTGTCTATATAAACCGGAGGGTTTTAGTCCGTAGGACGAACAACAATCATACCATAGGCTAGCTTCTAGGGTTTAGCCTCCTTGATCTCGTGGTAGATCTACTCTTGTACTACCCATATCATCAAAATTAATCAAGCAGGAGTAGGGTTTTACCTCCATCGAGAGGGCCCGAACCTGGGTAAAAACATGGTGGCTGTTTTGAGGAAGATATAAGGAGGTTTATATGTGATGGAGCGTGTTATATCACGGGGTTCGGATGCACCGGCGAAGTTTGCACCAACTCTCAAGGTGAGAAAGGGCAATGCACGGTACTGAAGAGGCTAGCAATGATGGAAGGTTGAGAGTGCGTATAATCCATGGACTCAACATTACTCAAAAGAACTCATATACTTATTGCAAAAATCTACTAGTCATCAAAAACCAAGCACTACACGCATGCTCCTGGGGGGATAGATTGGTAGGAAAAGTCCATCGCTCGTCCCCGACCGCCACTCATAAGGATGCACAATCTAAGAACACCTCATGCTTCAAATTTGTTACACAACTTTAACCATGCGTGCATGCTACGGGACTTGCTAACTTCAACACAAGCATTCTTTAAAATCATATTCACCCAACTAGCTTGACTCTAATATCACTACCTCCATATCTCAAAACAATTATCAAGTATCAAATTGATCATAGCATCGAATTCACTTCATATGATAGTTTTTATTATACCCAACTTGGATGCCCACCATTCTAGGACCAATTTATAACCATAGCAAATACCATGCTGTTCTAAGAGACTCTCAAAATAATATAAGTGAAGCATGAGAGACTAACAATTTCTACAAAATTAAGCCACCGCCGTGCTCTAAAAGATATAAGTGAAGCACTAGAGCAAAAACTATCTAGCTCAAAAGATATAAGTGAAGCACATAGAGTATTCTAATAAATTCCAATCAAGTGGGCTTCTACCAAAGGTGTGTACAACAAGGATGATTGTGGTAAACTAAAAAGCAAATACTAATATCATACAAGGCGCTCAAAGCAAAACACATATCATGTGGCGAATAAAAATATAGCTCCAAGTAAAGGTACCGATAAACGAAGACAGAGGGGATGCCTTCCGGGGGCATCCACAAGCTTAGGCTTTTGGCTATTATTGAATATCTTAGGTCCCAAGGGCATCCCCAAGCTTAGGCTGTTGCTACTCCTTATTCCATCGTCCATCAAATCATTACCCAAAACTTGTAAACTTCACAACACAAAACTCAACAGGAAATCTCATAAGCTCCGTTAGTGAAAGAAAGCAAACCACCACATAAGGTACTGTAATGAACTCATTCTTTATTTATATTGGTGTCAAACCTACTGTATTTCAAGTTCTATATGGTTCATACCCTTACATACTAGCCATAGATGCATCAAAATAAGCAAACAACACACGAAAAACAGAATCTATAAAAAACAGAACAATCTGTAGCAATCTGTAACCCTCGAATACTTATGGAACTCTAAACATCCTTCCAAAATAGGAAGTACTGGGCAATTTGTCTATTGATCTACAGCAAAAAGAATCAACGCAAAATCACGTTTCTGTAAATTACTAAAATTATTTTCGTGCGCGCAAAGTTTCTGTTTTTCAGCAGAATCAAATTAACTAACACCATAGGTTATCCTATAGGTTCTACTTGGCACAAACACTAATAAAAACATAAAAACACATCTAAACAGAAGGAAGATGCAAAATTTATTACTAAACAGAAGCAAAAACAAAAAAACACAAATAAAATTGGGTTGCGTCCCAACTAGCGCTATCGTTTAACGCCCCTAGCTAGGCATAAAAGCGAGGATAGATCTAAGTAGTGCCATCTTTGGCACTCAATTCCTCAATAGTGCACTTATAATCTTTAGGGGTTTCTCCCTTTTTAGCAATGATTAAACCCTTAGGCAAGAATTCAAGAAATTCATTTGTAGCAAAAGGTTCCTTAATGATAGAGAGACAATTGGGATGAACTCTTATTGATTTGAGATCCGCATTTCCCTTACTAGAAGTTTCACCCTTATTTTTAGGAACATAGATAAATTTGGCAATTTTGGTAGGAGGATTTGCAGTGGTTTTCACGGAAGAAAACGCTGACCCTAAGTTGGTAATGATATCCTCAAGTTTGCCGATTCTCGTAGAATCTAGATCTATTCTTTCATTAATTATAGGTTCTTTCTCTTAAAAAAATTTCAAAGTAACTCCAACCCTAGATCCATATTGGGTAATTTGATTATGAATCTTTTTATCCAAATTTTCAATCAACTCAACAGTGGCAACTTTATTTTCAATAATTTCAAGCCTTTGCATCACATGTTCCAAAGTTAAAACAGTTCCATTAACCAAAAGAGGTGGTGGGCCAAACAAATCTAACATAGCATTATCAGCATCAAACGTATGGCTACAAAAGAAATCCCCTCCGGTAATGGTATCAAGAATGCATCTATTCCAAGGAGTAATGCCTACATAAAAATTGCGAAGAAGAACGGAAGTAGAAAGCTTCCTAGTAGATTTATTTTGAGCAATGCAAATTCTATGCCAAACATCTTTTAAATTCTCTCCCTCCCTTTGCTTAAAATTAAGAATTTCATGTTCGGGAGTAATAATGAGGATAGGAGGACTAGCCATGACAACGAGCAAACAAAGGACAAGAGAAAGAGAGAGGAGATTGGGAAACAGAGGGCGAATAAAACGGCAAGGGTGAAGTGGGGGAGAGGAAAACAAGAGGCAAATGGCAAATCATGTAAATGCGAGGAAGATGAGTTTCTGATGGGTACTTGGTAGTCTTGACTTGAGCGAAGACCTCCCCGGCAACGGCGCCAGAAATCCTTCTTGCTACGTCTTGAGCTTGCGTTGGTTTTCCTTGAAGAGGAAAGGGTGATGCAGCAATAGTAGCGTAAGTATTTCCCTCAGTTTTTGAGAACCAAGGTATCAATCTAGCAGGAGGCTCCTCAAAAGTCCCACGCACCTACACAAACAAACAAAGAACTCGCAACCAACGCAATAAAGGGTTTGTCAATCCCTTCACGGCCACTTGCGAAAGTGAGATCTGATAGAGATAGTATGATAAGATAAATATATTTTTGGTATTTTATAATATATATTGGAAAATTAAAGATGCAAATAAAAGTAGATTGAAAGCTTATATGATAAAAGATAGACCAGGGGGCCATAGGTTTCACTAGTGGCTTCTCTCAAGATAGCATAAGTATTACGGTGGGTGAACAAATTACTGTCGAGCAATTGATAGAAAAGCGAAAAATTATGAGATTATCTAGGCATGATCATGTATATAGGCATCACGTCTGTGACAAGTAGACCGACTCCTGCATGCATCTACAATATTACTCCACACATCGACCACTATCCAGCATGCATCTAGAGTATTAAGTTCATAAAGAACAGAGTAATGCATTAAGAAAGATGACATGATGTAGAGGGATAAACTCATGCAATATGATATAAAATCCATCTTCTTATTCTTGATGGCAACAATACAATACGTGCCTTGCTGCCCCTGCTGTCACTGGGAAAGGACACCGCAAGATTGAACCCAAAGCTAAGCACTCCTCTCATTGCAAGAAAGATCAATCTAGTAGGCCAAACCAAACTGATAATTCGAAGAGACTTGCAAAGATAACTTAATCACACATAAAAGAATTCAGAGGAGATTCAAATATTTCTCATAGATAAACCTGATCATAAACCCACAATTCATCGGATCTCGACAAACACACCACAAAAAGAGTTACATCGAATAGATCTCCAAGAAGATCAAGGAGAACATGGTATTGAGATCCAAAAAGAGAGAAGAAGCCATCTAGCTAATAACTATGGACCCGAAGGTCTATGGTAAACTACTCACAACTCACCAGAGAGGCATTGAAGATGATCTAGAGGCCCTCCGTGATTGATTCCCCCTCCGGCGGAGCACCGGCGAAGGCTCCAAGATGGGATCTCGCAGATACATAAAGTTACGATGGTGGAAATAGTTTTTCGTGGTCGCCTTTGATGTTCTCGAGGTACGCCAGTATATATAGGAGGAAGAAGTAGGGCGGTGGATGCCCGAGGGGCCCACAAGGTAGGGGGCGTGCCCTCAACCCTTGTGGCCGCCTCGACTGCTTCTTGACTTGCACCCCAAGTCCTTTGGATCACGTTCGTTCCAAAAATCACGCTCCCGAAGGTTTCATTCCGTTTGGACTCCGTTTGATATTACTTTTCTTCGAAATACTGAAATAGGCAAAAAAAGCAGCAATACGGGCTGGGCCCCCGGTTAGTAGTTTAGTCCCAAAAATGATATAAATGTGTAAAGGAAAGCCCATAAACATCCAAAATGGGTAATATAATAGCATGGGACAATAAAACATTATAGATACGTTGGAGACGTATCAAGGGCTGATCTGGAGTCCGTTCGGGGCTCCGGAGAGGGGGATTCGTCGTCGTCGTCATCATCAACCGTCCTCCATCACCAATTTCATGATGCTCACCGCCGTGCGTGAGTAATTCCATCGTAGGCTTGCTGGACGCTGATGGGTTGGGACAGATTTACCATGTAATCAAGTTAGTTTTGTTAGGGTTTGATCCCAAGTATCCACTATGTTCTGAGATTGATGCTTCTATGACTTTGCTATGCTTAATGCTTGTCACTAGGGCCCGAGTGCCATGATTTCAGATCTGAACCTATTATGTTTTCTTGAATATATGTGAGTTCTTGATCCTATCTTGCAAGTCTATAGTCACCTATTATGTGTTATGATCCGACAACCCCGGAGTGACAATAATCGGGATACTTCTCGGTGATGACCGTAATTTGAGGAGTTCATGTATTAACTATGTGTTAATGCTTTGGTCCGGTACTCTATTAAAATGAGGCCTTAATATCCCTTAGTTTCCACTAGGACCCTGCTGCCACGGGAGGGTAGGACAAAAGATGTCATCCAAGTTCTTTTCCATAAGCACGTATGACGATATTCGGAATACATGCATACATTACATTGATGAACTGGAGCTAGTTCTGTGTCATCCTATGTTATAACTATTACATGAGGAATCGCATCCGACGTAATTATCCATCACTGATCCAATGCCTACGAGCTTTTCACATATTGTGCTTCGCTTATTTACTTTTCCGTTGCTACTGTTGAGGGAGTCCTGGATTAGGTGGTATCCGGATAGCTGGACTGTATACAACGTCCGGACTATTGAAGCATGAAGATGCAAGACTCAAGATTTCGACCCGTGTCTGGATGGGACTTTCCTTGGCGTGGAAGGCAAACTTGGCGATCCGGATATTATATTTCCTTCCTTGTAACCGACTCCATGTAAACCCTAGCCCTCTCCGGTGCCTATATAAACCAGAGAGGTTGGTCCTTAGAAGGCCGATCACAATTACAACCATACCATCATAGGCTAGCTTCTAGGGTTTAGCCTCTACGATCTCGTGGTAGATCTACTCTTGTACTACCCATATCTTCAATATTAATCAAGCAGGAAGTAGGGTTTTACCTCCATCGAGAGGGCCCGAACCTGGGTAAACATCTGTGTCCCTTGCTTCCTGTTACCATCAGCCTAGACGCACAGATCAGGACCCCCTACCCGAGATCCATCGGTTTTGACACCGACATTGGTGCTTTCATTGAGAGTTCCTCTGTGTCGTCGCTACAGGGCTCGATGGCTCCTCCAGTCATCATTAACAACACGATCCTGGGTGAGACCTTCCTCCCCGGACAGATCTTCGTGTTCGGCGGTTTCGCCCTGCGGGCCAACTCGCTTGGCCATCTGGAGCAGATCGACAGCTATGCCCGTGGTCACCAGATCAGGTTCGGAAACCTGAACTATATGGCGGACATTCGCGAGACTTGATCTTCGATGGATTCGGGCCTATGCCAGGAGCACCGGACAGTCACGACGAGCACGACTTAGACCTGCTGTCGGATGAAGCTCGGGGTATCACCCCCGCAGTAGCCCCGGACCTAAATCCGGAGCAGGCTGCGCTGCCTAAGGACGGAGGGATGGACCCCTCCCCGCAAGTCGCACACTCATCGGCGGTGGAGCCGAACACTTGCCTTACCTTTGTGGTGGCCTGTGACTCCGGACCCCCGGATTTGTATTCGGATGCCGGTTCCAATCCGCGCACTCCCGAGCCAGTCGAGCCAGGTTGGGCTCCGGTAATGGTGTTCACCGCTGTGGATATCTTCCAGCACTCGCCCATTGGCGACAAGTTGGACTCATTAAAGTCTCTCTCTTTGTCAGGAGGCTCTCGGCCGAACTATGTCCGGCTCGAGTGGGAGGCAGGCGATGAAGGAATTCGTTGCCCACCCACCACCCACTTCATTGCCACGGTCGATGATTTAACCGAGGAACTGGAATTCGACTCCGAAGACATCGATGGTATGGACGGCGATGCAGGAGAAGAACATGAACCACCGCTCACTGGGCGGTGGACAGCCACTTCTTCCTATGATATATATATGGTGGACACTCCGAAGGAAACAAATGTCGATGAGGCCACGGAGGATAAAACCTCAGGGAAAAAAGCAAAGAACGGGCGTCGTCGGCGCCAATCCAAGCCCCGCCACAGCAATACCGGCCCAGGAGATGGAAACAATCCAAATGGTGCCGAAGAAGAATACAACCCTGATCAGCCTGCCTTCGAGAAGGCCGAACAGGAGGATGAGCAGGTCGGCCCAGAAGAATAGGCGACGGACGAATACCCTGAGGAGGACAGCTACATGCCCCCCTCCGAAGACGAGATTAGCCTCGGCGACGATGAGTTTGGCGTGCCTGAGGATCCCGTAGAGCAGGAGCGCTTTAAGCGTCGGCTTATAGCCACTGTGAGGAGCCTGAAAAAGAAGCAGCAACAACTCCAAGCTGCTCAAGACCTGCTCACAGATAGATGGACTGAAGTCCTAGCAGCCGAGGAATACGGACTCGAGTGCCATACGGCTGACCGGCCACCTCGTGGCCGGGATAAAACAGCATATCAGTCCGCATACCAGCCAATACCCCCACGCCAACATACTACGGCCCGAGGCAACAAAACAGGACAGCCAAGATCGATCTACGGATCGCGGGGGCGCGCCTCGGCACGCGACGACGATCGTCACGCTGGATACACCTTCAACAAGTCCGGCCGGGCCGAACATAGCCACCTAGAGCAATTCGACCTGCATAGTCACATAGCCCGGCACAGAGGCGCCGCGCACCCACTCTGCTTCACTGACGAAGTAATGGATCATGAATTCCCAGAAGGTTTCAACACCGTAAACATCGAATCATACGATGGCACAACAGACCCCGCAGTATGGATCGAAGATTTCCTTCTCCACATTCACATGGCCTGCGGAGACGATCTACATGCCATCAAGTATCTTCCCCTTAAGCTCAAAGGACCAGCCCGACACTGGCTAAACAGCCTGCCAGCAAATTCCATTGGCAGTTGGGAAAACCTGGAAGACGCATTCCTCGACAACTTCCAGGGCACATATGTGCGACCACCAGACGCCGATGACCTGAGCCAGACATTACTCAACAACCGGAGAGTCCGCCAGAAATTCGGACTCGGTTCCTAACTAAAAGAACCAAATAGTCGATTGTCCGGACGCCAAGAAGCCTGGCGGCTTTTAAGCATAATATCCGCGACGAATGGCTCGCTCGACACCTCGGCCAAGAAAAACCCAAGTCCATGGCAGCTCTCACAACACTAATGACCCACTTTTGCGCAGGCGAGGATAGCTGGTTGGCTCGCAGCAGCACTACGCCACATTCTGGCACTTCGGATGGCCGCGACAATAATGGCAAGCCACGGCGTAACAGACATAAGCGACGGAACAACAACGACAACACTGAAGACACGACAGTCAACGCCAGATTCAGCGGATCCAAGCCTGGTCAGCGGAAGAAGCCGTTCAAAAGAAATAATCAGGGACCGTGCAGTCTGGACGGCATACTGGAGCGCTCGTGCCAAATTCATGGCACCCCGGAAAAGCCAGCTAGCCACACCAATAGAGATTGCTAGGTATTCAAACAGGCCGGCAAAATAAACGCCGAAGACAAGGACAAGGGGCTGCACAACAACGATGACGAGGAGCCCCGACGTCCGAACACGGGGGGGACAGAAGAAACCCCCCCTCCCCCAGGTGAAAACAGTCAACATGATCTACGCCACGCACATCACCAAGCGGGAACGGAAGCGGGCACTACAGGACGTCTATGCGATGGAGCCAGTCGCCCCCAAATTCAACCCATGGTCAGCTAGTCCGATCACCTTTGATCGTAGGGATCACCCTACTAGCATCCGTCACAGCGGCTCAGCCGCATTGGTCCTAGACCCAATCATCGACGGATTCCACCTTACGCGCGTCCTTATGGACGGTGGCAGCAGCCTGAACCTGCTTTATCAAGACACAGTGTGCAAAATGGGCATTGACCCTTCAAGGATCAAGGCCACCAAAACCACCTTTAAAGGTGTGATTCCTGGAGTAGAGGCCCGTTGCACTGGCTCGATAACATTGGAAGTGGTCTTCGGATCTCCGGATAACATCCGAAGCGAAGAGTTAATCTTCGATATCGTCCCTTTCCGCAGTGGTTACCATGCACTGCTCGGACGAACCTCATTCGCTAGATTCAATGCGGTACCACACTACGCATACCACAAGCTCAAGATGCCAGGACCACACGGGGTCATAACAGTGAATGGAAATACAGACCGCTCTCTCCGAACAGAAGAACATACTGCAGCCCTCGCTGCGGAAGTACAATGCGGCCTCCTCCGACAAACCAATCCGGGCACCGTCAAGAGAGTCCGGAGCACCCCGCAACAAGATCATCAGGAACGCCAAGAGCGCGACTAGCAGTCTGGCCTCCGCTTAAGCCCCATCAAAGGAGCATTCGTGCCACCCGTACACAATTACGCACTCAAGATACCATGGGCGTAGGCGGAGGCGCAAGAATGACTCAGTCAACAGTGCGGGATAACCGCCACATACCTTCATAACCCGTCCTTCTTCTTTTTCAGGTCATTGCTATAGAGCAGCCTTGTCACGCCCAATATGCGACCCTATCCAAAAGGAACTCGAAGGTCCCACCAAGGATAGACCCGCATATTGAAACGCTTTTGCAAGGTGGATATCATTACATCAACATTACATAATACATAGGGATACAACCAAGACATACAAGATCACATGAATACAACAATGCAACATACAAGATCAACATCCGACTACGGATGAATCATAAACAGAAACTCAAACAATATCCACCCTGCTAGCCCAGGCTGCCGACCTGGAACCTATCCCTTGATCGAAGAAGAAGCAGAAGAACTCCAACACAAGCAAACATCGCTCTCACGTCATGATCATTGCAAACCTGTACCTGCAACTGGTGGTGTAGTAATCTGTGAGCCACGAGGACTCAGCAATCCCATTACCATGGGTATCAAGACTAGCAAAGCTTAATGGGAAAGGAAGGGGTAAAATGGTGAGGTTGCAGCAGCGGCTAAGCATATATGGTGGCTACCATACGCAAATGAGAGCGAGAAGAGAAACAAAGGAACGGTCGTCAACTAGTAATGATCAAGAAGTGATCCCGAACTCCTACTTACGCCGACATAACCCGAAACCATGTTCTCCTCTCGATCAACTCCGAAAAGAGACACTCACGATACACGCTTTACGGTTGGTGTATTTTAGAAGAGTTTGCTTCAAGTTTACTACAACCGGATATTAACAAATTCCATCTCGCCACATAACCGCTGGCACGACTCTCGAAAGTTTATACCTGCAGGGTGTCCCAACTTAGCCCATGATAAGCTCTCGCGATCAACGAAGGATATTCCTTCTCCCGGAAGACCCGATCAGTCTCGGAATCCGGCTACAAGACATTTCGACAAGAATAAAACAAGACCAGCAAAGCCGCCCGATGTGCCGACAAATCCCGATAGGAGTCGCACCTACCTCGTTCTCAGGGCACACCGGATAGGTCAGCCTACGAGTAAAACCAGCCCTCGAGTTGCCCCGTGGTGGCCCCTTGATCTGCCCGTTTGGACCAACACTCGAAGGAGCACCGCCCGGGGGCTAAAATAAAGATGACCCTTGGGCTCCGGAAACCCAAGGGAAAAAGGGGGTAGGTGAGGCAAATGGTAAAACCAATGTTGGGACTTGCTGGAGGAGTCTTATTCAAAGCGAACTGTCAAGGGGGTCCCATAAATCACCCGACCGCGTTAAGGACGCAAAATCCGGGAACATAATACCGATATGACGGAAACTAGGGCGGTAAGAGTGGAACGAAACACCAGGCATAAGGCCGAGCCTTCCACCCTTTACCAAGTATATAGATGCATTAATTAAATAAGATATATTGTGATATCCCAGCAAGTAAGCATGTTCCAACAAGAAACAACATCTCCATGTTCCAACAAGGAACAAACTTCATCTTCACCTGCAACTAACAACGCTATAAGAGGGGCTGAGCAAAGCGGTAACATAGCCAAACAACGGTTTGCTAGGAAGGGTGCAAAAGGTTAGAGGCTGACATGGCAATTTGGGAGGCTTGAGGAACAAGTGATAGGTAGCGCAGCATAGCGAAAGAACGAAGCAACGAGCATAGCAATGATAGTAGTGAGATCCAGGGTAGCGGTCATCTTGCCTGAAATCCCGCAAGGAAGAAGAACGAGTCCATGAAGAAGATGAACGGATGAAGCCGAACCAACCGGAGACGAACGAATCCTCACGATCGCAACGAAACAGGAACTAACAAGAAGAAGCACACAACATAGTAAACACACCACACAAGAACAAGGCATGATGCACAACAAGCATGATGCATGACAAATATAGATGAGGCTACTCATGGCAAGAGATGATGCAAACAAGAGCAACATATCAAGGCAAGTTTAAATGAGGCCGGAAACAACATATAACAATTCCGGTAAGTCCTCATATGCAAATTTCAAAATTGGTCCAGATCTGAATAAACCTTATATTCAAGTTGTTAAACAGCAAGTTAAGATGCACCACGATGATCTACACGAAATTCTAGTCAAGTTACATATAAAGTTCATTAGATTCGGAGCTACGGCCTAGAAGATATGAGCAAAACAAGTTAGACATGGCATTGATGCAAAATGCATACAAACATCAAGCGAACACCTGAAAACAAGGATGCAACATGATAATATGAAACTACATGCAAAATCAAGCAAGTTTCATATAGAGCACACTCAAAACGGAGCAACGGTGCAACACATACACACAATACCAGTTTAAAGGACAAGCTGTCCAAAACAGCAACTAGGCATATTGCAAGCATCAAAACACTATGCTACATCATCTCAACGTAAGAACAAAAGGCATGGGCATGATTTACAGGTAAAGCATGACAAAACATGAACAATGATCTATCTCCAGAAATCACTAGAACATGCTTAAAAGGACATGGCAAGATTGCAAATAATAACAGTTTCAGACTTTGCAGAAATTAACATCAGGTTGCAATGTTTAGAGCTATCAAACAACATGTTACAGGAACTTATCATGGCAAACAAAGGTATGGCATGAATCAACTCAAAGCATATAACAAAAGTCCTTTACTGACTATGAGCCAAAAAGGATCAGAAGAGATGATGGCACCCATGTAAACATGGCAAGTTATAATACAGATTCATACATGGCAGGAACAACAATAAGTAGGCATGTTGGTGAGCTTGAACCACTCACCACAGAGCAATACATGATAAACTAAGAATACATCCAGCAACTAGACATGGCATAGAAGCCAGACATGGCAAGAACAACAACATAGCATGCTTGGATAAACTACAACAACCTTGGCAAAATTGCATAACATGTAAACAATCTGCCAGGAAACATTTTATAGCAAAAGTAGATCTCGATTGACTCAAGCTATGGCACCCCATAATTGCAAACAAGGGCATGGATGGATAGAGCATAACCATATGTTCAAAATATCCTTACTGAAGTATCTCAAAATAAGCATGGATCTCTCGATAGCATCAAGTTAACATGACATAAAAATATCAGCAAAACAGGGGCTGAAATCATCAACATCATGAAGCCTAGTTTGCATGCTTATGCTAGTCACCACAGAGATCACAAAAATACATGGAATACACCCCTGTAAAGACGGCATGGCATATTACAAAACACATGTAGGGCTCAAGTTCATAGGGTGCACACATCAATCATCGCAAAAATTACAAAAGTGCATGTTCTGATAAAAATCTGAAACTAACATCACATAGCCCTCTTCCAACAGCATTTCGGGCATCAAGATGAGCTCAAATGAAAATGATGCAATGAGATGAAATGATGTACTCGTCGAGGCGAACAATTTGACATATTATACGCACAAAACGGAGCTACGGATGCAGAGTTATGGCATGATGTGTAGCGACCCGACCTCAGACGGTCAAGCCTCTGTGTATCTGTGCCATCCCTGGATCAGTATGCTGGCACACACAGTACATCAATGCATATATCAAAGTGCAATCACATGTATAAATAACGTAAAACTGATATATACCTCATAAGTCACAGCGGAAACAAATAGTCGGGTGTGGAGTCCCATCAACGCCATCGGCAAGTTGAGTGTAGACCGTAACCCTGTATCGTAACTCTTACTCGTCGAAGAAAATCCTGCAACATGATACGTTGCAGCCGTGTAGGTCAGTACATTGAATGTACCGGCAAGATCACAACATGAATAAACAGGTGGTAAAACTATACTATATGCAATTTGGCTTTGTGGCTCTGTATCTGAGTTTTGTTTGCGTAAAAGCTGATTTTATTTTCCCTACATCAAAGGAATAAATGAAGTCTGTACTATGGAGTTTTCTATCATGACATGGTTCCGCCAACCGATGTCTCATAGCCCAAAATCATCATATGTTGCCCACAATTAAGTTATCAATCCGGTGTTGAGAGTTCCAAGATAGATCCAAGTCCAGATGCTCAAATTGTCCGTAATCGGGACACGGCTAATCGATTAGGTTATAACCCTCTGCAGAGGTTTGTACACTTTACCCGCAAGATTCGATCCTCTCTTTACGTTCTCGCACTTCAGTGGTGTTTGAGAACAAGATGACCAAACATGGTCTTCCAAAGAGTTCCTCGACCACCGTCCGGTACCCATCCAATCCTACCGTAGTTCTACATCTGCTAGCACCGCCCCAGCCAGAGTCACAACTAAGGTCAACCAAGCCGAGCCCATAATGACTTGCGGTTGCACGGGTAAGCTTCCGGCGTGAAGTATTCTTCCGTCCCTTTGAGTCTGGGTGAAGCTCGCAAGATGTCATGGCGCTTCTCCATGCATCCCGCCAACCACTGGTTTCTCCAGGTGCCCGTCAACAAATCCTTCACCCAGTGAGTGTGTATTGAATTCTTGTCTTGAGTCTTGAAGTCTTGAGGCCTTGAAAAATGCAGTCCTTGCAGCTTTCCATCATGGAGTTGTCGTCATTGACGTAGAACCTCCATTCTCACACCACTCCCGAGCACTCATACCAAATCCCGTCTACTATAGCGTAGCATTAAAATAATTAACGTCCCGGGCTTGGTAACAGGGTGATGGGTTCCTACCTCATGCATAATACTCAACTACAAGGATTCAATAACACTACTGAGGGGTGGTTGCAAAGGTGCCACTAAATGCAATAAAACATAGGTAAGAAAAGCATGGTCAAAGTGAACTTGCCTGGTGATGTTGACCAAGAAGAATTATCGTTCTCAAGAAATAACTTGATAGACTACTCGTCACTCTCTGATGAAATCTATATAACAAACATATCATTCACATAAGCACTCACACTAACAATCAAAACAAAAGAGAGAGCGAATAAGAATCCGAAGGAACTTCAAATAAAACTAGGGAGTCTTCTTCTACAACATTCACAAAAATAGTTTTGTCTAACGGAAAATAAAACACTAAAATAACAGAGAATAAAATATAAATTTAGTTAAGACAAAAAAAAATAAAGTATTTTTTCATAAAGCTATTTTGAAAGTATTTTCAATTGGGAGTTAAAACAGTAGAGAAATCCATTGCAAGTTATTAGCTTAACTTGAATTGATTTCACGATAACAAAATAAAAATAAATATAAAACTTGTTGAACACCTACTGTTTAACTAATAGAAACCAAACATAAACTTTCTGAAATATAAAATAAAATAATTTAAAAACAACTATAGAAAAGAAGTAGCTATAATTCAATAGAACTAAAACAGAATTTGTTTTACATGAAACAATAAGCTAAAATACTCAAACAATTTTTAGGTTTTTACCACTGGTAAATATGATCACTGGTGATCAGTAGAAAAAAGAATCAAATAAAAATCTATTTTTAAACTCCCGGAATAAGCAAAACAAGCTTTAATTCAAATCTGATCTAACTCAATTTTTATAAATCCATACATAGACAAATTATATATTTTTGTAAACTACAAGAAAATTGTGATCTAACGCAAAAAGAATCAGCATCATTGGACTTCTAGATCAAAAGTTATAAGCTAAACAAGAACGGAACTAAATCTGTTACGGGAATAAATCTGAAAACGAAAACGGAGTTACCTGTACGTGAGGCAGAGATGGCAGGAAGGAGACGGCGATGTGGAGGGCTGCTCCGGCGAGGGGGCGAGGTCGCCGGCGAGGGTGGGGGTGGCGGAGGAGGGGTCGGCGCTTGGGGAGGTGGCGCTGGGCGATGTGGAGGTTCCAGGAGAGCTCCTTGTGAGCGTTTCTAGGCAGGAAAAGGAGGACGGTGGCGAGAAGGCTACGGGCAGGGAGGGGGCGTGGTGATGGGAAAAATGGAACGAGGAGAGGAGGGTTTTATAGGCGGTCTCGGGAGGCGCTGGGATGGAAAGACGAGGGAGATCGGGAAGGTGGAGATTTCTGTCTCCATGGACATGGAAAGCTTCAGTAACGTGAGAGGAAACAGAGGAAGGAGATGATCTTTGTTGGGCTAGAATAGGAAAGTGCTTAATGGGCCAGCAGGTTTTTCCTAATAAAAACGATTCCATTCCTATTTTTAAAATTAGGAAACTAAAACAATAAAAAGGAAATCAAATCAATTCGGAATAAAGAGTTTTTATATACTAAAATTATCAGAAAAATAAAATGTAGATGATGAGCATTATTCCATGGCCAAAATAAAACTTAAAAAATATGTTTTTCAGAAAATCCCTAAAGGCTTTATTTCTTTTGCAAATAATTTTAAATAAAACTTTGGTTTTTCTTGGCTCAATATTTTCAAAATGCCCTGATTTTGGAGGGTCATTTTCCTCCGCTCTTTCATGCTTGCAAGAATTTATTTTTCGGGTATTTCTCGGGAAGAAAAATAGAGAAGCAAGTGCAAATATTTGAAAGAATTAAATTGCAAAACTCCATTCAAATTCTTTATAGTTGAAGAAGTCATGTCATCTTCTCTCATTGATTTTAATAGGATGAATTTGAATTTACGGAGAAGGGAAAGTCATTTTATTCCTCTCTTTCAAAAGTTTTTGAAAAGGTTCAAATTTCACTCAAGTTTAATTCACTCAAGCAAACAAACAAACAAGTCAATTAATTATATTAACATTCCAAAATTTGGGATGTTACAAACCTACTACACTTAAAATGAATCTCGTCCTCTAGATTCAAGAGGCTAGCAAGAAAAGGTTAGGGTTGGGGTCTTCTAGCAAATGTCTTGGTCGAAGGTCGTGGGTGCTACCACACTTAAAAACAAGGTCATGGTTCCAATAAACTCAGATATTTCCTCTGGAGGGCTGACAATGTATGTCTCTTCACATATCTTACAATAGCTCCTTCATTAAAGCTCTTCTGTCAGAAGCATAGAGTTTTCCTCAAAAGCTTGGGTCGGTTCGTCAAAGTTGTGGTTCGTCCGAGACTGGATCTTCTTAGCTGATAGGCCCGTGTCCATTCTAGACAACTATCGAAATACTCATGGTGGTCTACAATTTATGGTTTCTCCTGCAGAAAACGGGTGGGTTGAACCTCACCGTATAACCCACGCTTGGCAACGGTTTCGTAACGGGTTCCATCGTCCTACCATTTTATGGTTTTAGGGCTTATAGCGCCGACACTCTTCTAAGTTTTTCAAGGCTCTCGATTTTCCATCTACATATGATAGTTCATGATAGAAGTCTCCGTATGGGGCCAATCCATCCCGCATTTGAATCATTACCACATATGTAAATATCGAATCACGATTTTAACACTTGGGCATACTCACAAGCATTGCAGAATTTCTCTTGTTCTCGAACTGAGTTCAGATAAATCCATGGTTTCTGCATGCCATACAAAACATCTATCGTTACTTCACCACTCTCAGGTTTTTATGTAACCTCCTACGTAAACGTAGGCTGATTGGATCATGATTCTTCCAAATTTATTCCTTTCTCAAGGTTACAACGGTTCCTTCTCAAAATCTCGGCCCGTGGGTTATGGCCCACTTCAACACTAGTGCAGCTTTAACTCATCCTTGAGTAACCCTCTTGTTACACCTCCTTTAAATCCAGTAGTACTCTGTTTCTTCATACCATCATATCAAAACAAAACTCCAACTTATTTTGTCCAGCTTCCTTCTATGGCCGCCATGAATAACACGTTTTTTCTTCATTGATCCTGTGGCTTTATAGAGTACTATGACCAAAAGAAGTGCACAAGTTTATCCATAACATCTCATTATTCTCATATCAATCTTTCATTACATCCTTAATCATTTTTCGTGAATCCCAATTCCAAAAAGTTTATTACAAATGCTGCCACCCACATGGTTTGGTATGGTCGACATTACTTCCAACTTTATTCGCTTTTCCTCCTTGAGGATTCTTCATCCCACTCGAATTGTGCGACATGTGCCTTGAAATCTTCAATCTTCTGTTTCATCGTGGTGGCCTTGAGCTTCACCTCCATCATCTCCGTATGTACTTCGCTTAGGTATTCCTGAGTATAATGGAGTCTTGCTTCAAGTATTTCTCCGATCTGGCGTATGGCTTCCATGGCTGCTTCACAAACAGCATCGAAGAAAGTTGCTTGAGGCACCCGTGAAATGAAAAAGTACTGCCCCTCATCTTTGGGCAAACTCCTTTCAAATGGTGGAGGTGTACTCCACATACCAAAGTTCCACTCCCTTTTGCATGAAGGGTAGCCTTTGTAGACTGCATCTCCTTCAAGGTGAATATGCTTCATCATGTCCTTCAGATCTTGGGTAATCATGATCACTTGTCGTGGTCATGATCGTTTCAGGCCCTTAAGGAAAGACTCAGAAGGGTTGTCATCTGCAGCCAGAAACAGAAATGATGCTCGTAATAAGGTACTTATCTCCTGGGGCACACATTCCTATCATCCAAACAGAACTTCAAACTCAATTTCCAATTTCCTGTTTATGCATCACAACTCACTTTCTCCCATGTTCATCCAGAATATTAATTTCCAAGATAAAATATGACAACTCCTTAAAGCTTTTCAGCATGTGACATTACAACTTTATTGAGTCATGAACTATTACAAACTCTGAGAAATCTATTACATAACTCAACTCATTGAGCTCATGGAAAGGAAATTGCTTTCTACTACTCTTATTATCCATATCAAAATTCCAACTACTCAACTCCATCTTTCATCTTGCCGGGACATTTAATAGCATAATGTCCTGCCTCCTTGCAGCGAAAAACAAATGACTTCGACATGTCTCGGGCTTCTTTGTGATTATGCGGGCTCCTTGGATTCTTGGCTTCTTTTCTGGGCCTTTACTAGCGTAATGACCTAAATCCTTGCACCTGTAACAGGTGATATGACTCAAGTCCTTCTCTGCAAAAATTGTGTTGCTCTCGGGTTGCCTTCCTTTTCTCTTCCTGGATTTCTCTGTAATGATCAGAGTTTCTATCTTCCGGGGGTCAAACTTCACTTCTGCTGTCGGAAATATCCTGGATACTCCTTTCTTTCCTTGGTGCAACATTGTGAAAATGTCCTTCTTCTCCACATGAATAGCAGGCATTGAGTAAAATCTGTTGAGACCTTCTCCATCCAGGTCTTCAACACTTTCATCACATCTGGTTCTTCTAGATCTTCCTTGAGGGCTTCTTTCATTCCATCTTCCCGCTTCGAATAGTTTGTTGCAGTGGAGTAAATGTGACCTGCACCGGTAGTGGGTGGTTCCTTCACACAGAAGCAAGTCACCGCTAGTTGGGCATTCCTCACTGGGTGTTTCTCCTCACAATGAGGGCATCCACCTTTGTGTTCCTCCCGGTGTGTCCTATTTCTCCATAAATCTTGCAGGCACAAGGTTTACATCTTGGTGCATCATTGTGTTTCCGGATAAGACGTGATTTCAACAGGTCTTCTTGAATTCCTCCCAAGTTCTTGCTCCATTAAATCCTGTATGGCTTGATGCATGTTCCACCAGGTTGCAGCACTTTCTGAAAGTATTGAAGAGCATATTGAACCTCATACTTCCTTGAAACCAAATTGCTCTCAAGTGATTTTCCATGTTCTCGCATCCATAGCTCGCCTCGGCTGAGTCTTGTCCAGAGAATATCAATCCAACTTCATTCATCATCTATGGAGTTCAAGGGTTTTAGGGTGAGATGAGAGAGGTGGGGAGGATATACACACAATGCGCATAATAGTTTTTTTGAGGAATAAGTTTTACTTTGTGGCTGTCGGAAAACATCAAACAAATGACAGCTCACAAATCATCGATCTAACGTAAGTGTGTAACAGGGTTTGGTCTTCTAAAGGTCAAATAATTCTTCAGAACTTCAAATTCTTCAAGTCTTCGAGTCTTCAATTGTTGCAGCTGTAATTCTTCCAACGCATGGAGAAATCCTCTTTACTCAAGTATTCATCGGCCTCCGATATCTAATCCTTCTTGAGAGTCTTCATTGATCCTCCGGTGATCAAAGGATAAGGGTATATTCTAACTATTTGAGGTGAGAGGGTCTATTTGATAAAATCAGAAAAGATGAGAAGCAAGAGTCTTTTGAAAATAAAGTTTTGATATATCCTGTCCAAGGGCTTTTCCGTTTTCTAGGGTCACGCCCCTACAGTCAACATGTGCTCGATACCATCTCAGAGCGACCCGACCTCAGACGGTCAAGCCTCGTATCTCGTGCCATCCTCGGATCAAGTATCTTTGGCACACACAAGACATCAATGCATATATCAAAGTGCAATCACATGTATAAATAACGAAACTGATATATACCTCATAAGTCACAATGAAACAAATAGTCGGGTGTGGAGTCCCATCAACGCCATCGGCACGTTGAGTGTAGACCGTAACCTGTATCGTAACTCTTACTCGTCGAAGAAAATCCTGCAACATGATACGTTGCAGCCGTGTAGGTCAAGACATTGAATGTACCGCAAGATCACAACATGAATAAACAGGTGGTAAAACTATACTATATGCAATTTGGCTTTGTGGCTCAGATTCGAGTTTTGTTTGCGTAAAAGCTGATTTTATTTTCCCTACATCAAAGGAATAAATGAAGTCTGTACTATGGAGTTTTCTATCATGACATGGTTCCGCCAACCGATGTCTCATAGCCCAAAATCATCATATGTTGCCCACAATTAAGTTATCAATCCGTGTTGAGAGTTCCAAGATAGATCCAAGTCCAGATGCTCAAATTGTCCGTGAATCGGGACACGGCTAATCGATTAGGTTATAACCTCTGCAGAGGTTTGTACACTTTACCCGCAAGATTCGATCCTCTCTTTACGTTCTCGCACTTCGTGGTGTTTGAGAACAAGATGACCAAACATGGTCTTCCAAAGAGTTCCTCCGACCACCGTCGGCACCCATCCAATCCTACCGTAGTTCTACATCTGCTAGCACCGCCCCAGCCAGAGTCACAACTAAGGTCAACCAAGCCAGAGCCCATAATGACTTGCGGTTGCATGTAAGCTTCCGGGCGTGAAGTATTCTTCCGCCCTTTGAGTCTGGGTGAAGCTTTCCGCAAGATGTCATGGCGCTTCTCCATGCATCCCGCCAACCACTGGTTTCTCCAGGTGCCCGTCAACAAATCCTTCACCCAAAGAGTGTGTATTGAATTCTTGTCTTGAGTCTTGAAGTCTTGAGGCCTTGAAAATGCAGTCCTTGCAGCTTTCCATCATGGAGTTGTCGCCATTGACGAGAACCTCCATTCTCACACCACTCCCGAGCACTCATACCAAATCCCGCCTACTATAGCGTAGCATTAAAATAATTAACGCCCCGGCTTGGTAACAGGGTGATGGGTTCCTACCTCATGCATAATACTCAACTACAAGGATTCAATAACACTCTCGAGGGGTGGTTGCAAAGGTGCCACTAAATGCAATAAAACATAGGTAAGAAAAGCATGGTCAAAGTGAACTTGCTCGGTGATGTTGACCAAGAAGAATTATCGTTCTCAAGAAATAACTTGATAGACTACTCGTCACTCTCTGATGAAATCTATATAACAAACATATCATTCACATAAGCACTCACACTAACAATCAAAACAAAAGAGAGAGCTTAATAAGAATCCAAGGAACTTCAAATAAAACTAGGAGTCTTCTTCACAACATTCACAAAAATAGTTTTGTCTAACGGAAAATAAAACACTAAAATAACAGAGAATAAAATATAAATTTAGTTAAGACAAAAAAATAAAGTATTTTTTCATAAAGCTATTTTGAAAGTATTTTCAATTGGGAGTTAAAATAGTAGAGAAATCCATTGCAAGTTATTAGCTAACTTGAATTGATTTCACGATAACAAAAATAAAAATAAATATAAAACTTGTTGAACACCTACTGTTTAACTAATAGAAACCAAACATAAACTTTCTGAAATATAAAATAAAATAATTTAAAAACAACTATAGAAAAGAAGTAGCTATAATTGAATAGAACTAAAACAGAATTTGTTTTACATGAAACAATAAGCTAAAATACTCAAACAATTTTGAAGTTTTTACCACTGGTAAATATGATCACTAGTGATCAGTAGAAAAAAGAATCAAATAAAAATCTATTTTTAAACTCCCGAATAAGCAAAACAAGCTTTAATTCAAATCTGATCTAACTCAATTTTTATAAATCCATACATAGACAAATTATATATTTTTGAAACTACAAGAAAATTGTGATCTAACGCAAAAAGAATCAGCATCATTGGACTTCTAGATCAAAAGTTATAAGCTAAACAAGAACGGAACTAAATCTGTTACGGGAATAAATCTGAAAACGAAAACGGAGTTACCTGTACGTGAGGCAGAGATGGCAGGAAGGAGACGGCGATGTGGAGGGCTGCTCGGCGAGGGGGCGAGGTCGCCAAGCGAGGTGGGGGTGGCGGAGGAGGGGTCAGCGCTGGGGAGGTGGCGCTGGGCAATGGGAGGTTCCAGGAGAGCTCTGGTGAGCGTTCTAGGCAGGAAAAGGAGGACGGTGGCGAGAAGGCTACGGGCAGGGGAGGCGTGGTGATGGGAAAATGGAACGAGGAGAGGGAGGGGTTTTATAGGCGGTCTCGGAGGCGCTGGGATGGAAAGACGAGGGAGATCGGGAAGGTGGAGATTTCTGTCTCCATGGACATGGAAAGCTTATGTAACGTGAGAGGAAACAGAGGAAGGAGATGATCTCTTGTTGGGCTAGAATAGGAAAGTGCTTAATGGGCCAGCAGGTTTTCCTAATAAAAACGATTCCATTCCTATTTTTAAAATTAGGAAACTAAAACAATAAAAAGGAAATCAAATCAATTCGAATAAAGAGTTTTATATACTAAAATTATCAGAAAAATAAAATGTAGATGATGAGCATTATTCCACGGCCAAAATAAAAACTTAAAAAATATGTTTTTCAGAAAATCCCTAAAGGCTTTATTTCTTTTTGCAAATAATTTTAAATAAAACTTTGGTTTTTCTTGGCTCAATATTTTCAAAAATGCCCTGATTTTGAGGGTCATTTTCCCGCTCTTTCATGCTTGCAAGAATTTATTTTTCAGGGTATTTCTCGGGAAGAAAAATAGAGAAGCAAGTGCAAATATTTGAAAGAATTAAATTGCAAAACTCCATTCAAATTCTTTATAGTTGAAGAAGTCATGTCATCTTCTCTCATTGATTTTAATAGGATGAATTTGAATTTACCGGAGAAGGGGAAAGTCATTTTATTCCCTCTCTTTCAAAAGTTTTTGAAAAGGTTCAAATTTCACTCAAGTTTAATTCACTCAAGCAAACAAACAAACAAGTCAATTAATTATATTAACATTCCAAAATTTGGGATGTTACATGATGAGAATGCAACAAAATAATCACAGATAAAGGACTTAGGGGATTTTCGGGGGTCAACCCAAGGGTCTCCAGATCCAGATCCGGGGCACGGGTGACGAGGTTCGCCGGAGATGGGGTAGACGGCGGCCGGAGAAGAAGAGGAAGGAGCCGGCGAGGTCGGGCGCCGGATCCGTCCGCTCGACCGACTCAGCGGGCGCAGGCAATGGACGGGAGGCGGGTGAGGCCGAGGCGGCGCTGGCGCCATGGCGCGAGGCGGCGGAGTGGCCATGGGCTCGGCCGGGGGCGCGGTGGAGGTCCCCGGCGGCGGGCGGGACCCGGCGGCGGGCGGCGGAGGCGCGGGCCCGGGACGGCGGCGAGGCGCTGGACGCGCTGGCCGCGGGCGGCGGGCGGCGGTGATGGGAGGCGGCGAGGCGCTCGGGCTTGTCATGCCCGGGCGGCGGTGGCCGTGGGCGGCGGGCGCGCGGTGGGAGAGAGAGAGGAGGCTCTGGGTGACGTGGCGGCGCCGGATTCGTCCGTGGCGGCTGGACATGTCCGGCCGTCGGCGGACGCGTCCGGCGACGCAGGGAGAGGCTAGTCTAGGGTTAGGGGAAGAATCATCCGTGAATTTTCGGAGGGGGGACTTATTTATAGGTAGAGGGAGCTAGGAGAGTCCAAATGAAGCACGGTTTTCGGCCAGCGATCGTGATCGAACGACCGAGAGCATGGAGAGGAGTTTGCTGGGTTTTGGGCCACTTTGGAGGGGTGTTGGGCTGCAAAGAGAAGGGGGCTTTTATGGTTACGCGGTTAACCGTTGGAGCATCAAACGACCTCCAAATGGCACGAAACTTGACAGGCGGTCTACCGGTTGGATACCAAGGCCGCTTGACAAACCTCGGTCCATTCCGAGACCGTTTAACACCCGCACACGAAAAGAGGTAAAAGAGGGCGCCGGGAGACATAGGAGTGCCGGATTGCAAAACGGACAACGGGGAAAATGCTCGAATGCAAGAGATGAACACGTATGCAAAATGAAATGCACATGATGACATGATATGAAATGCAGATGATGACATGGCAAAATGCAACACGCAAGCAAATGACATGGCAACGACGGCGAATAACTGGAAGACACCTGGCGCATCGAATCCGAGGTTTTACAACACTCCTCCACTAACAAGAGATCTCGTCCCGAGATCTTAGGACTGAGACGGAAGGGAAAAAAGGGATGAGGTGAAACAAGAACTCAAGAGAAGAAGCAAAGAATCGAGAGCACTCGAGAATAAGACAGGAACGACGAGAATGACGAGAATCGAAAGCTCACGGAATCAGATAGATTAAGAAACCACTCGTTCTAACCGGAGTGGTTAGAATGAGAAAAGAAACGAATGAGACTGAATGGATTTAGGCAGCACTCCTGCTGAAAATGGAAAGATTAGAAAATGAACTTCAGAGGATGGAATGATGCTTGATGAATACATGACACAAAACCTCCGGAAAGAGTTGAAAGAGTTGAATGAAAAGAAGGGAGTAGAAAATGACAACTTGTGCCACGAATGAAATAGAAAGCATCCTTAGAAGGAAGCATTGAACGTAGTTGTTGTAAATTCAACAACAAAAGAATAAGCTTGTTGTGGACTTATGGATTACATCTCAAAATTATGAGGTGATAGCCAACCACAAGCGGAAATATTGAATATCCGAGAGGAACGAAGAAATGCAAAACTCCACTTCAAAAGAATACGGAGAATTGCACTTCGAGATGCAAGAATAAAACTTGGGCTCCTCCAACAAGAATCTTGGTGAACTCTTGAAGAATGAATTAAATCATGAAGAACCACCATGAAGAACTCCGGTAACAAAAGGATGATGAGATTGAAATGAAGGATGAAAGAATAAGATGAGCCTTGCGATTATTTAGATGGAGGTTCCGAAGAAATGTCCAAGGAAAAATTGAACTCCGGAAAAGAAAAGATGGAAAGACTTGGAACTAGAATTTATTCATCAAGAACAAACTCCGAAGGAAGGGATTAATCAACTTGAGAAAATAAGAATACGATTTATTGTATGCTTATCAAATTAAATTGATGACCACCAATGGATTTTGCATATTACTTATTCTTCTTGAAAAATAATTGAGAAGTGACATAACGCAAACTTGAGAAGGTCTTCATGAACCACCGGTAGGATTCGAAAGAACGAATGAATTGAAATGATAGTCAAGGAAAAAGAATGTTGAACGAACCACCGTTAGAATTTGAAGATGACTGACGAAAGAGGATGAATCACCGGAAGAATTAGAAACCACGAAGATACTTGAGGGAAAATTAGAGACAAGAGAACGAACAGATCGCGAACTGATTGACGAATGCTTGAACGAAGCACCGGAAGAATATTGAGACGAACGAAAAGGCACAGATATAGAATAATTGGAGAATGAATTTGAAAGATTGGAACGAAGCAATATTCTGAAAAGATGGCCTCCAGATGATCGAGACGGCAAAAACAACTCCTGAAATACTCCGGATGGATGAAAAGAATTGCATGACTGGAAACAATTAGATAGGATAACATCGAGCTAGCACCATGAATCTCCGGGAGAACGGACAAGATTTAAGAGAAACTCTACTTCGGTCTTCAAATGATGATGAGAAACACCACCAAAATTACTAAGATACTCCGGGAGAATGAAAAGCAAAGAGGTTGAGCCCACAATGAAATGATTCAAAATCGATCTTGGAAAAGGCAAGTGACTGATGATATTCATTCTTACGTCACACTTGAAAAGAATTGGGAATAACTCCGGGAAAATTAAAAGAGTCAGGTAAGATCCTGGGAAAAGGCCTGTGGGTTAGGGCCCACTAAAAGAAAACACCGTTGGAAAGGATTCTTGAACAGATAGATGATGCACCGGAACAAATGAAATATTTGAATGAAGTGACAACCTCGAATTAATTGGAACACAGACGAATCTCCTGAGGTGACTTGAGCCTTCCGGAAGGATAAACTGGCGAGAGACGAACGAGCAGGGGAAACACTTGAGCCGAGGGAAAACAATATAAACACTACCGAGAATTGGAATTGAATCCACCGGAAAAAGAAAAAGGGATGAAGAATGACGAACGAGACGAGAATTCACCGGTTGAAATAATTGATGAAAACCTGAAGAGGCTCCGTACGAATGAAATTGATGGTCGAAACAGACTCAGGCTCCGGGAAGAAAAAGGGTGGGAGGGCGGGAAAACCAAAGGCAACTTGGACGGGGAAACTGACGAATGAGTTCAAGAGGAAACACCGGTTGAAATCATTGAGGAAAGAGAGCAAAAACTTCGCACGAGTAGGATGGATACTCAATTACGGACTCCGGTTCCGAGACGAAGAAGGGTGGGGGGGGGAAGAAAACAACCGAGGATAGAGAAACAACTTCGTTGAGAGCAAACTGAGGATTGGACTTGCAAAACAAAGAGGGTCGAATCGCCATGACAAGAAATGCACCGGATGCAAAGAGCTGAGGAACAACGATCGGAAAACCAACTGCGTGATCCTAAAGAAAGTTTGAAAGGGAAGAGGAGTAATTCAAAACACCTACGTCAAGATTCCTCACCAGAGCGACGAAGAGGCTGAGGAGTAAAAAGAATTCCTAGTCTCCGATATAACTAGACTCCGAAAACAGTTTTATTCAAGACTCAACAACGGCCAAACTACACGATCAATCAAGGGGGCTCCTAGGGTCGGTCGAGGCTCTGATACCAACTTGTCACGCTCAATATGCGACCCTATCCAAAAGGAACTCGAAGGTCCCACCAAGGATAGACCCGCATATTGAAACACTTTTGCAAGGTGGATATCATTACATCAACATTACATAATACATAGGGATACAACCAAGACATACAAGATCACATGAATAAAACAATGCAACATACAAGATCAACATCCGACTACGGATGAATCATAAACAGAAACTCAAACAATATCCACCCTGCTAGCCCAGCTGCCGACCGAACCTATCCCTTGATCAAGAAGAAGCGGAAGAACTCCAACACAAGCAAACATCGCTCTCACGCCATGATCATCGCAAACCTGTACTGCAATCGGTGGTGTAGTAATCTGTGATCCACGAGGACTCAAAGAATCCCATTACCATGGGTATCAAGACTAGCAAAGCTTAATGGGAAAGGAAGGTAAAATGGTGAGGTTGCAGCAGCGGCTAAGCATATATGGTGGCTACCATACGCAAATGAGAGCGAGAAGAGAAACAAAGGAACGGTCGTCAACTAGTAATGATCAAGAAGTGATCCTGAACTCCTACTTACGTCCAGCATAACCCGTAAACCGTGTTCTCCTCTCGATCAACCCGAAAAGAGACACTCACGGTTACGCATTACGGTTGGTGTATTTTAGAAGAGTTTGCTTCAAGTTTACTACAACCGGATATTAACAAATTCCCATCTGCCACATAACCGCGGGCACGGCTCTCGAAAGTTTATACCCTGCAGGGGTGTCCCAACTTAGCCCATGATAAGCTCTCGCGATCAACGGAGGATATTCCTTCTCCCCGGGAAGACCCGATCAGTCTCGGAATCCCAGCTACAAGACATTTCGACAGTAATAAAACAAGACCAGCAAAGCCGCCCGATGTGCCGACAAATCCCGATAGGATTCGCACATACCTCGTTCTCAGGGCACACCAGATAGGTCAGCCTACGAGTAAAACCAGCCCTCGAGTTGCCCCGTGGTGGCCCCGCAGTCTGCCCGTTTCGGACCAACACTCGAAGGAGCACTGGCCCGGGGGGGGGGGGGGGCTAAAATAAAGATGACCCTTGGGCTCCGGAAACCCAAGGGAAAAAGGGGTAGGTGAGGCAAATGGTAAAACCAATGTTGGGCCTTGCTGGAGGAGTCTTATTCAAAGCGAACTGTCAAGGGGGTCCCATAAATCACCCGACCGCGTTAGGGACGCAAAATCCGGGAACATAATACCGATTTGACGGAAACTAGGGCGACAAGAGTGGAACAAAACACCAGGCATAAGGCCGAGCCTTCCACCCTTTACCAAGTATATAGATGCATTAATGAAATAAGATATATTGTGATATCCCAACAAGTAAACATGTTCCAACAAGGAACAACATCTCCATGTTCCAACAAGGAACAAACTTCATCTTCACCTCCAACTAACAACGCTATAAGAGGGGCTGAGCAAAGCGGTAACATAGCCAAAAAATGGTTTGCTAGGAAGGGTGCAAAAGGTTAGAGGCTGACATGGCAATTTGGGAGGCTTGAGGAACAAGTGATAGGTAGCGCAGCATAGCGAAAGAACGAAGCAACGAGCATAGCAATGATTGTAGTGAGATCCAGGGTAGCGGTCATCTTGCCTGAAATCCCGCAAGGAAGAAGAACGAGTCCATGAAGAAGACGAACGGATGAAGCCGAACCAACCGGAGACGAACGAATCCTCACGATCGCAACGAAACAGGAACTAACAAGAAGAAGCACACAACATAGTAAACACACCACACAAGAACAAGGCATGATGCACAACAAGCATGATGCATGACAAATCTAGATGAGTCTACTCATGGCAAGAGATGATGCAAACAAGAGCAACACATCAAGGCAAGTTTAAATGAGGCCGGAAACAACATATAACAATTCCGGTAAGTCCTCATATGCAAATTTCAAAATTGGTCCAGATCTGAATAAACCTTCTGTTCAAGTTGTTAAACAGCAAGTTAAGATGCACCACGATGATCTACACGAAATTCTAGTCAAGTTACATATAAAGTTCATTAGATTCGGAGCTACGGCCTAGAAGATATGAGCAAAACAAGTTAGACATGGCATTGATGCAAAATGCATACAAACATCAAGCGAACACCTGAAAACAAGGATGCAACATGATAATATGAAACTACATGCAAAATCAAGCAAGTTTCATATAGAGCACACTCAAAACGGAGCAACGGTGCAACACATACACACAATACCAGTTTAAAGGACAAGCTGTCCAAAACAGCAACTAGGCATATTGCAAGCATCAAAACACTATGCTACATCATCTCAACGTAAGAACAAAAGGCATGGGCATGATTTACAGGTAAAGCATGACAAAACATGAACACTGATATATCTCCAGAAATCACTAGAACATGCTTAAAAGGACATGGCAAGATTGCAAATAATAACAGTTTCAGACTTTGCAGAAATTAACATCAGGTTGCAATGTTTAGAGCTATCAAACAACATGTTACAAGAACTTATCATGGCAAACAAAGGCATGGCATGAATCTACTCAAAGCATATAACAAAATTCCTTTACTGACCATGAGCCAAAAAGGATCAGAAGATATGATGGCACCCATGTAAACATGGCAAGTTATAATACAGATTCATACATGGCAGGAACAACAATAAGTAGGCATGTTGGTGAGCTTGAACCACTCACCACAGAGCAATACGTGATAAACTAAGTATACAACCAGCAACTAGACATGGAATAGAAGCCAGAAATGGCAATAACAACAACATAGCATGCTTGGATCAACTACAACCACGTTGGCAAAATTGCATAACATGTAAACAATCTGCCAGGAATCATTTTATAGCAAAAGTAGAGCTCGATTGACTCAAGCTATGGCACTCCATAATTGCAAACAAGGGCATGGATGGATAGAGCATAACCATATGTTCAAAACATCCTTACTGAAGTATCTCAAAGTAAGCATGAATCTCTCGGTAGCATCAAGTTAACATGGCATAAAAATATCAGCAAAACAGGGGCTGAAATTAGCAACATCATGAAGCCTAGTTTGCATGCTTGTGCTAGTCACCACAGAGATCACAAAAATACATGGAATACACCCCTGTAAATATGGCATGAAATATTACAAAACACATGTAGGGCTCAAGTTCATAGGGTGCACACATCAATCATGGCAAAAATGACAAAAGTGCATGTTCTGATAAAAATCTGAAACTAACATCACATAGCCCTCTTCAAACAGCATTTCGGGCATCAAGATTAGCTCAAATGAAAATGATGCAATGAGATGAAATGATGTACTCGTCGAGACGAACAATTTGACATACTATACGCACAAAACGGAGCTACAGATACAGAGTTATGGCATGATGAGAATGCAACAAAATAATCACAGATAAAGGACTTAGGGGATTTTCGGGGGTCAACCCTAGGGTCTCCAGATCCAGATCCAGGGCACGGGTAACGAGGTTCGCCGGAGATGGGGTAGACGGCGGCCGGAGAAGAAGAGGAAGGAGCCGGCGAGGGTCGGGCGCGGATCCGTCCGCCGACCGGATCCGCGGGCGAGGCAATGGACGGGAGGCGGGCGAGGCTGGCGGGCGCTGGGCGCCTATGGCGCGAGGCGGCGGAGTTGGTTGCGCTCCGCCGGGCGGCGCGTGGAGGTCCCCGCGGCGGGCGGGACCCGGGCGGCGGGCGACGGAGGCGCGCGGGGCCCGGGACGGCGGCGGAGGCGCGGACGCGCTGGCGGGCGGCGGGCGGCGGCGAGGCGCTGGGGCCGCCGCGGCCGGGCGGGGCTGGCCGTGGGCCGGGCGGACCGCGGCGGTGGGAGGAGAGAGAGGAGGCCTGCGGGGTGACGTGGCTGCGTCGGGTTCGTCCGGTGCGGCGGCTGGACATGTCCGACCGTCGGCGGACGCGTCCGGTGGCGCAGGGAGAGGCTAGGCTAGGGTTAGGGGAAGAATCATCCGCGAATTTTCGGAGGGGGGAGTTATTTATAGCTAGAGGGAGCTAGGAGAGTCCAAATGAAGCACGGTTTTCGGCCACGCGATCGTGATCGAACGACCGAGAGCCTGGAGAGGAGTTTGCTGGGTTTTGGGCCACTTTGGAGGGGTGTTGGGCTGCAAAGAGAAGGGGGCTTTTACGGTTACGCGGTTAACCGTTGGAGCATCAAACGACCTCGAAATGGCAGGAAACTTGACAGGCGGTCTACCGGTGGTATACCAAGGCCGCTTGACAAACCTCGGTCCATTCCGAGACCGTTTAACACCCGCACACGAAAAGAGGTAAAAGCGGGCGCCGGGAGACATAGGAGTGCCGGATCGCAAAACGGACAACGGGGAAAATGCTCGAATGCAAGAGATGAACACGTATGCAAAATGAAATACACATGATGACATGATATGAAATGCATATGATGACATGGCAAAATTCAACACGCAAGCAAATGACATGGCAACGACGGCGAATAACTGGAAGACACCTGGCGCATCGAATCTGGGGCGTTACAAGCCTCTTCAGAAGAGCCGAATTGCCGGACTTACATAGGAGAGAAAACCAAGGAGGCAACAGGCTTCACGCACAGAAGGAAACACCCAGGTGGAATCTATTTACGATCGTTATACCTGTTTTATATATCCATACGCGGCCTGCCCCTGGATTGGACATGTTAAATAGTCCTATTTATCTCCGCTTAATGCATTCATTGTAAACATACACTTAAATGTATTTTCATCAATGGGAGATATATATAGCGTCAGCTCATTATTCTTATTTGAACATTTTTCTAACAAATGTTTCTGTGATATTGCATCTGTACACTTTGGTATGGTCCGTTTGCCAGGGGCTTCCTATGGTGCCCCGTTCTACGGCAAATAAAGTCAAAACACTTTGAACAGTGCGGCACCCCGAACTTATAGCACTATATGCATCTGCTCCGAATCATGTCTTGGGTCTACAGTTGGGTTAGCCCGGCTCCCTTGTTTTGGCACCTTACGTTCCGTTATATCGGCTAAGGTAGCGCAGGGAGAATTACTGTGATTGTGTCCCGGTTCTTCCGGACGAGCACCTCAGTAGAGAAAGCTGAAAACTGACAGGCATGATGAGGCGAGAGCTGGTCGCTGTTCGAGAGGTCTTAAAATCCTTAAAGATTTTTTCCGCTTTAGGCGATGAGTCGGCCTTGTCCGATTTAGGCGTATATAGCGCCCCGATTCTGCCCTCCGAATTCTAGGGGCTTCGCCGAAATTTAAAATTATAGACTTCTATGGCTAAGTGAAAGTTATCAAGCCACATAGTCTGATTGCCTTGTTCGCTGCACCGGATACCTCCTTAAGGGACCAAACATTTGGATAAAGAGTATCCGGGTTTTTCCAGGAACACCCATGTACTAGGTACGTGGGGGCGGAAGCCGACGACTGGCCTACTTTCAGAATTTGATAAACAGCCGCACATATGGTAATATTTTAAATCAAAACAGTGCTACATAGCAAAGGCAACTCCGTCCTTAAATTACAATAGTGGAAGAGGTACATTTAGTCAAAGATCTTGTCTTTAGTACATTCGTCGGCCACGAGATGAGCGCCCTTCATAACGCCTTCATAGTACTTCTCGGGATGGTGATGATCCTTGCCCTCCAGCGGACCATCCTTCACCAGCTTCTCCGCATCCAGCTTGCCCCAATGCACCTTCGCGCGGGCAAAGGCCCGGCGGGCACCCTCGATGCAAACGGATCGCTTGATTACTTCAAGCCGCGGACAGGCATTCACCATCCGCTTGATCGGGCCAAGTAGCTAGTGGGCAGGGGCACACCAGCCACATCCGGACTATGAAATCTTTCATAGCCACTTCGCCGCCTTTAGGAGTTCGACCAACTGCTTCAGTTGGTCACTCGAGGCGTTATGTTCGCCCCAAAGATACCGGGACCAGAATAGCTTCCCGCTGAGCTCCCTCTTGGGCACGGTTGAACTTCGCGCATCGACACGCTGCGTGGCAGATCTCGCGAATGCCCCTGGAGAGCTCCGAATTCGAGTAAGTAAAAGAAACACCTCCTCCACATGTTTGCTTTGCAAAAAGAATTTCTTACCCGCTGCTATCCTTTTGGCCTCCTGGATCTCTTGCTGTGCCTTCCCGACTTCGGCCTTGGCGTCTTTCATACTCACAAGGGCCTTCGCAAGCTCGGCCTCTTTCATCTACAGATCATGCTCCACGGACTCGAACTTCCCGCCGACGCCCCGAGCTCTTGCTGTACTCGCCCACTCTAGCACTTTGCTTCGGCTTGCATTCCAAGGCCGCTTTGTCTTCGGCCTCGGATAGCGCTTTCTTGAGGACGCCACTTCTGCGGTGGGCCTGTCACACTGACCATGACGCTTCATCGCCGACTAAACAATTTTATCCATCTTTACATACATAAGAGCGCGAATCACTCACCTTTGCTCTTCGAGCCGCTTCTTCGTGAGGTCGAGCTCTCCTCGCACCTGCTCCAGTCCCGCTTTAGTTCGGTAACCTCGGCTGTGCGGGCAGCAAAGACGGCCTCGCTTATTCACATAAACGCTTATTAGACTCTGCGGATTATAATTGACCTCCGCTTGGCTTTTCTTTCCAACACCAAATAGAGTATCAGGGCTACTACCTATCGGGTGGTAATTTCACACATTTTGTCACTTACCTCAAGCCCGTCAGAGGTTTGTGTAAGCTTTTGTTAGTCCGCTTACGGACATAACCTTTTGAATCACCACACTCATAAGAGTACGGTGCTCTTCATCCATGGAAGCGCCTCGAAGCGCTTCCACCAGACTATCCGGCGCCGCTGGCGCGACGGAAGTCCTCGGCACAGACGGCCCGCCCTCCCTAACGAGGGGCTGCCCGCCTGAATCGGGAACCGCCAAGGGTTCCGGAACAGTGTTTGGTAGAGAGTCCGCCTTGCCCCGGCTCTCATTGACGCAATCCGCGGGGATCTTGAACCCCGCGTGTCCGACATCTGGAACTCCGCCTTGGGGCGTCTCTAGGGTAACCTCCCCCTGCTCGGGGAACCTTCGGGACAACACCTCCGTGTCATCCGCAGGCTGAGGAGTGGTCGCCGTCGGGAGCGAGTTCATCTCTGAAGCGCTCAGAGATCCATCCGAAGACGACACCTCCGGATGAGCGCTGGCCGGACTGCATATATGTTCGGCGTCATTAAACAACTACGAAGTAAAATCAAGATAGAGTGCGGACACTTACGATCGCGCTAGGGGCTTCCCCATGGGCAGCCATTCTCCCTCGCTATGAACGGCGTGGTGGAGTAGTCCGGAAGGGATGTCTTTCCCTTGTTGGCCGTCCCAGCCTCCCCCTTCGGGGCGGCTTTCCTCTTTTTCTCCTCCCAAGTGCGGGGAGGTAGAGTTTCTTCTTGCGTCCCCACGCCTTCGCGGGAGGAATCCGTTTCGTCATCATCAGACGACGTGGGTATGACGGCCTTGCGTCGAGGGCCTCTCCCGGCCCTATAGCCTGCTCTCTCGTGCCCTCATCCTTTTCGGATGGGCGGCTTCTTCTTCTTCCTCCTCTTTGGGAGGAGTGCACTCGTCATCTTCGGACGAGGCTTCCAAGCACATCCACGCCGAGACCCTTCCCGGTCCCCGGGCCTTCTTTTCGCCTTCTTCGCTTCGGTGCCTTGTAGGGCGCCGGATTAGCATCTCGCCGAGAGCATCACCGATCTTTCGGCAACGGAGCCGACAGTCAATCTGCTCGCTGTCTCCACATAGTCCTGATCAAATATACATAAATACTTAAGACTCCCCATGAATGTATTGGGAAAACCGAATCCGTGGTAGTCCCAAACTCACGGACGCTGGGGCCGCGCTACATGAAGTCCGCGGTCCTCGGATGTGGGAGGAGGTACTTCGGAGGCCTTGAACAACGCCTTCCATGCGTCTTTGTGCTTCATGCCATAGAGCCTCTGAAGCGTCTGGTGTTCGGCCGGGACGAACTCCCATAGATTGAATGCCCGCCTTTGGCACGGCAGAATCCGGCGAACGAGCATGACCTGGATCACGTTGACAAGCTTGATGTTCCTGTCCTTCATGCTCTTGATGCAGGTTTGGAGTCCGGTCAGCTTTGTAGGTTCGCCCCAAGTCAGGCCCTTCTTCTCCCAGGAGGTGAGCCGCATGGGGGCTACGGATCAGAACTCTGGGGCCGCTGCCCAGTTGGCGCCGTGCGACTCAGTGATGTAGAACCACCTCGATTGCCACCCTTTATAGTCTCCGCAAAGGAGCCGTCCAGCCAGGTGACGTTGGGCATCTTGCCCACCATGGCCCCTCCGCACTCTGCTTGCTGACCGCTCACAATCTTCGGCTTCACGCAGAAGATTTGCAGCCACAGGCCGAAGTGAGGCAAGATGCGGAGGAAGGCCTCGCATACGACGATGAATGCCGAGATGTTGAGGACGAAATTCGGGGCTTGATCATGGAAATCTAGCCCGTAGTAGAACATGAGCCCGCGAACGAAGGGGTGAAGTGGAAACCCCAATCCACGGACGAAGTGGGCGACGAACACGACCCTCTCGTGGGGTCCCGGAGTCAGAATGACCTTCCCAACGCCCGGTAGCCGGTGCGCTATGTCTGCGGCCAAGTATCCGGCCGCCCGAAGATTTGCGATATGCTTCTCCTTGACGGTGGAAGCCACCCGCTTGCCTCCTGCTCCGACATGTTTAGCTGTGCGGAGAAGATTTGGGCTTGGGCGCTGGAGCTCGAGGAGGCAAGAGGGCAAAGGAGGAAGAAGGCGGTAAAATGGGGAAATCTTATCCCTTTATAGAGGCGACAAAAGCGTGCGCTTCCCCACTTGCTGTTGGGAATCGCTGCTTCCCAAGCGCCACGATTGATGATGTGGCGGGATTACCTGCACCGTATTGATGAGAATCCCGTGATAAGGGACACGATCTCGCTTTGACAAGACTCGTCAAGGAAACCGCCGCAATATGCGCTATGCTGGTTGTGGGAAAACGGTTCGAATAATGACCCGACCATAATGACACGTCGTGTTGCCTAAAAAGTTGTCAGCAGATTGCATTTGTGAAAATACCATTCTCTCTACGGTGGAATGTGAAGATCATTTTGTGGATCCGGACACGGTTCAAGTGTTCGATAACTACCTTGGAGTATTCAGAGGAGGAACCTGCCCTGCAATGCCGAAGACAAGACTGCGCGCCGGACTTATCGTCATTGAAGCCTGGTTCAGGGGCTACTGAGGGAGTCGTGGATTAGGGGATATCCGGACAACCGGACTGTATACAACGTCCAGACTATTGAAGGGTGAAGATGCAAGACTCAAGATTTCGACCCGTGTCCGGATGGGACTTTCCTTGGCGTGGAAGGCAAGCTTGGTGATCCGGATATTATATTTCCTTTCTTGTAACCGACTCCATGTAAACCCTAGCCCTCTCCGGTGCCTATATAAATCGGAGAGGTTGGTCCTTAGAAGGCCGATCACAATTACAATCATACCATCATAGGCTAGCTTCTAGGGTTTAGCCTCTACGATCTCGTGGTAGATCTACTCTTGTACTACCCATATCTTCAATATTAATCAAGCAGGAAGTAGGGCTTTACCTCCATCGAGAGGGCCCAAACCTGGGTAAATATCTATGTCCCTTGCTTCCTTTTACCATCAGCCTAGACGCGCAGATCGGGACCGCCTACCCGAGATCCGCCGGTTTTGACACCGACAACAGTTACCATTACTATCATACTACTTTGCTACTAAACACTTTGCTGCAGATACTAAGTTATCCAGGTATGGTTGAATTGACAACTCAACTGCTCATACTTGAGAATATTCTTTGGCTCCCCTTGTGTCGAATCAATAAATTTGGGTTGAATACTCTACCCTCGAAAGCTGTTGCGATCCCCTACACTTACGGGTTATCAAGACTAATTTCTGGCGCTGTTGCCGGGGAGCATAGCTCTATTCTTTGAGTAACATGGGATTTATATCTGTTTATCACTATGAGGAACTTGAAAGACGAAAGAACTAAGATTTTTCCCTCAACTACGAAGGGAGGTAAGGAACTGCCATCTAGCTCTGCACTAGATTCTCCTTCTGTTTTGAGTAAGCTTGCGACACCTAAACCTGCTACTGCTGTGAATTCTGATATGTCGCATGTTATTGATGTTGCCACTTTTGCTTTGCATGATACTTATGATGAAACTACTTCTATGCGTGATACTACTTTGCCATTGGGTGCATTTCTTGATGAACAACTTGCTAGGGTTAGAGAGAATGAAATTATTGGTGATAGTGATGATGAAGGTTCTCCCCCTGATTATGAATTGCCTGTTGTTCCTGAGGGTTATGTTATGGATGAAAAAGCTGCTAGAGCTATTTTTGCTTGCAATGATAGATATGATCTTAAGAAGTTATTAGCTAAATGGAAGAAGCAATCTCCTAATGCTAGAATGAAACCTGACCCTGCTTTTGCCACTTCACCTATCTGTGTTACCGATAAAGATTATGAATTCTCTGTTGATCCTGAGATTATTACTTTGGTTGAATCTGATCCTTTTTATGGCTATGAATCTGAAACTGTTGTGGCGCATCTTACCTAGTTAAATGATATAGCCACCCTGTTCACTAATGATGAGAAATCCCGCTTGTCGGTGTCAAAACCGGCGGATCTCGGGTAGGGGGTCCCGAACTGTGCGCCTAGGCGGATGGTAACAGGAGACAAGGGACACGATGTTTTACCTGTGTTCGGCCCTCTCGACGGAGGTAAAACCCTACTCTTGCTTGATTAATATGGATGATATGGGTAGTACAAGAGTGGATCTACCACGAGATCGAGAGGCTGAACCCTAGAAGCTAGCCTATGGTATGATTGTTGTTCGCCCCACGGACTAAAACCCTCCGTTTATAAAGACACCGGATAGGGTTAGGGTTACAGTAGTCGGTTACAATGGTAGGAGATCTACATATCAGACGCCAAGCTTGCCTTCCACGCCAAGGAAAGTCCCATCCGCACACGGACGCAGTCTTCAATCTTGTATCTTCATAGTCCAGAGTCCGCCAACGGTGATAATTCGCTATCCGACACCCCTAATCCAGACTCCTCAAGAGCTCCCTGAACCAGGCTTCAATGACGATGAGTCCGGCGCCGTAGTTTGTCTTCGCATTGCGAGGCGGGTTCTTCTCCAAATTCCATATACTTGTCGAATAGTGTCCGGCTTCTGATAAATGCTGCGCTCCTTGGCTTCCACACCCAATAATGGCCATCTTCCACGTGTTTGAATGAATGCGAAAAGACAGTGTATTTTTACACTTATCCCCCTAGCTGCGCAAGTGAGCCGCCTATAAAAGGGACGAGGACCCAGATCTGAGTCACACCATCCCCCCTCCGCGAGCTTTCATTGGAACATCTCTGAAAAAATCCATTCCATCATGGATAGTCGACGCGGCTCCTCCTCTCGCGCTCCCAGCCCTTAGCCTGGAAATTGGGAGAGATGCTCAGTCCCGCATAGCGAGCTAGTGACACTCCAAACCAAGGGATTTCTTCCCCCGACCTTCATGGCTCTGGTTCGAACCAGACTCGCCACCTATAAGGGCGGAAAGCAAGCGGAGAGTGTCCCCGATCCCTCCAAAGGAGAGCAGGTATGCTTTGTCTCTTATCTAGTAAGAGGACTCGGATTTCCAATTCATCCGTTTCTCCGGGGGCTCTTGGAGTTCTACGGTCTCCGGTTGCACGACCTTACGCCTGCCTCCATTTTGCACATCGCGGGCTTCGTGGCCCTTTGCGAACTGTTCTTGGGCATCGAGGCTCATTTTGCGCTGTGGAAGAGATTATTCTGCCTTGTACCCCGTTCTCATGAGGGGTCAATATATCAAGTGGGCGGAGCCGAGCTGTGGCGCATCACCGGGACCGGATATCCAGAACCCCGAAGAAGGCGTCCAAAGACTGGCCTTCGAAATGGTTTTATATAGAAGACGTCCTGCTGCCGGATCCTGTGTGGATCGGCCTCCCGGAGTTCAGCAATGCTCCTTTGAAGAAACGCCTGAGATGGCGCCCGCGGAGCCCCCAGAGGGAAGACGACAGGGACGTCCTTTACTTGATGAGCCGAATAAGATTATTGGCTCATTCCGGACTGACCATGATCGGTGTCATGGCCACATGTATTATGCGGGGGTGCAGCCGCTCCAGTATAGGGGCCACCCCATGTGGGATTTCAGCGGGGAGGACGATGCCACCCGTCATGGCCGTAAGGGGCCTGGATCGGTCGCCGATCTGGTGAAGATCTTGTCTGCGATGTACAAGGGAGAAGAGGAAGATTTTCTCCGCGTCAGTCCATTGAACGGATTTTCTATGAACAGTCCTCGAAGCTGCGTAAGTGGACATTTCTTTTTTGCACATCCGATCCGTATTCCCATGGTTAGGTATCTCATTTTGGGATTTTGACGCAGGAACTGCGCCAGGCCATAAAAGACATAAACAGCCCACCTCCACAACCCAAGGATCCGGAAAGGCTCCTCGATCCGGCCTCCCAAGAGGATCCGGACATATTGGTGGAGCTGATTGATGGGGTATTTCACCAATTGAGCATCGATAATGCCTTGGTTGCCATTACACCGATTACCCCGAATACTTCCAGCCTCACAGTAATCGAGACCGAGGTCCCAATACTCGATAATGACCCATCCGTGCTTATTTTTGATCACCGATACCAATGGTGTTTCGCAGAGGGTGCCTTCGAGGCAGGAGGCCGAGCTCATGTGGCTAGCCAACAAGGCAGACGCCCCGCAGCTAAAAAGAAGTGCGGTCCGGATCAAACGCCGCCGCAAAGGTATGGCGCGTCACCATATTCCTGTGGTTGATTCTCGAAGGCGATAACGCTGGTGCTCTTTTTAGGAAAAGAGCGCCACGGACTGTGTCCGAAGAGGTTGCCAATCGAGCCTCCGCCACCGTGCTCCAAAGCCGGGTCCATAAGCGGCGAAGCACGAGGCGCAGGCCGGACGCCTCCGACAGAGGATGCCGACAGATTGTCCGCCACCAACTCCGAGGTGGAGAGCGCCATGAATCACAGGCGCCACGGACAGTTCTTCAGGACGCATGTTTCTCCCAAGAGGCATTGAATGCCTTCAATTCGGAGATGCGCACTCCGTGCCGCCAAGATGGTCTAGCCAGAGCTACGGAGCAAAGATGTAATGGACATACGGGTGAGGAAATTTGACAGTTATATATGCCAAGAGCCCCAAGACTTAAAATAGTTAGAATAACTGATTTAAGGATCATTTTATGCTGGATCTTACAAAAAGAATACCCGACTGTCCCAGAGCTTGAAGAATGCAAGGCCCAACTTGAGGCCGACAAGCCGCCATGAGGGGAGCTACAGAGACCCCTCCGTAATATATGCTTCAAAAGATAAGTAGTTTGTGAAGTGCGGCGTGTGTGTAAATCTGACAATAATATTGCTGATGGCGCCGGACTAGATCCGGACAAGCAACAGCTCTTGCGCCTGTTGAAGGCTGGCGAGAATGTGCTTACAAGGGTGAGGCAAGAGAAAAATAATCTCTAGGATGCCAACACCCAGCTGGGTGAGGAACTAAAGGATGTTCGTGCTCACCGCCGGACTCCGTGAAGGAGAATCAGCGACTTCGCCGCGGCATTTATAGTAAGTGCTTGAGCGAACTTTGAAAAGAGTTCGGCGAGGAATTCAACTAAAAGAGTTATGTCTCAGAGGTATGCTCACGGGTCGCCCTGCAGAGGAAATGCCCGGCCCTACGGGTGACCTTCTTCCCGAAGTTATTGCAATCGCATCTAACGAAGTTCGGCAGTGATGAAAGGCGCCGCCAGTGCCTTGTGGCCATCTATCTCCCCTGCTCAAGGCCTTGGAGAGCTTGCGATAAGCTTCAGTGGAGCACGGCGGCGCTTCCGACTATGGAAGATATCGGCCTGTCGTCAAGGCGCCAGGGAGGCCTGGGCCATGGTGAAGACGCAGTACACGAAGGCGGACCCAAACCACATGGCCGTGGATGGACCCATGGGGCCCGACGGGAAGGAGATCCCTGTGAGCTTAGTGTACGGCCAAGTAGAGTTGGCCGCAAAGTATTCCCAACAGGACTGTAAACTAGACAACCTATTAGATGGCATTGAAGAGGAATACAATCAGTCAATTTGACTATGTAATTTAAAATGACATGTAAAATGCCTTCTAGCCGGATTGTAGATCGTTTGTCATAGCGGACCTTTTCGCTTCAACCTCGGGACCCAATAGTCCGGAGTGTGTCCGAATACTCTCGCGGCTATGTAAAAACCGGGCATGCGTGGAGACTAGGCGAGGGGTCATGAGTGCTTTATCGCATAAGTGCCCAACTAGTTATGTTATATTACATGGTTAGTAAGAAACATCTTCCAGGAGAATAGTTCCGTTAGGGGTTCTTTCCTCAGGAGGCATGCCCTAAAGTGCATGTCCACACCATGAAAAAGCGTAAAAGCATCCGGGGCAGATAAATGAAAATAAAAATCGCCTTTTAGTTCACCGACCGAATATTCCCTTAAGAACGCTTAGCTTTGGCTTCACCTACCGAGGTACACGTCCGCTGACCCGGCGGTAATAATCATGAGGTGCTCCTTTACCACATAGCCGAACAATCGGGAACATAGGGGTAAGCACAGAGCCGAGCAACCCAGCTTGGCCAAAACTTAAGTCATATCGATGCATATAATGGTGAATAAAAGGTACATGCGGAAGTGTGACACATGTGTTGGGCATAAAGCCCAGATAAATAAGCTTTTGTTAAAGAAGCCCCTGTAAAATGAGAGCGGATAGCGCGTCAAGTGTGTGCTAACATGCGCAAACGAGCCTTTAACGGCTTCGGAAAAAGGGAGGGAGAAGGAGAGAAATAAAAGACAGCTTAAAGTATAAAATATAGACGGGGGAAGGAGACGAACTCAGAATCCGGCGCTAGGCGTAGAATCTTCGGAGACGGGCTGCGTTCCATGGGTTCGGCTCGAGTCGGTTATCCGATGTGTTTCGCAGACGGTACGCTCCGTCGTTTAGGACTTGGTCGACGATGAAGGGACCCTCCCATTTGGGCTTGAGTTTGTCCTTTTTCTTGTCCGGCAGGCGTAGAACTAGTTCGCCAACATTGTAAGCTTTGGCCCTGCATTTCCTCGCTTTGATATCTTCGAGCCTGCTGTTGATAGAATGCGGAACGAGCTTTTGCCACGCCACGCTCCTCCTCCAAGGCGCCCAGCTGTCCCGCCGATCGAGCTCGGCTTCTCTTTCTTCGTACATGCGCAAGCGAGGTGAGTCATGAATTATGTCGCAGGCAAACTGCCTCGCGCGCCAGATACCATGAAAATGGTGTGAATCCGTAGTGCTATTCGGCATGGTCCGCAGCCCCGTGAGTACGGAGTCGAGCTCCTCTACCCAAAGGTGTGTTAGATTCCTTGAGGGACCGCACTAGTCTGGGTTTAATGCCGCCATGATTAGACCGCTTGCTCGCCGACTTGACCGTTAGTTTGGGGTGATAGATCAAGCGCGAGCCGAGCTTGATGCCCATGTTTTTGCACCGAGTTTGACCTCGTCGTCCGTGAAGTTCGTGCCGTTATCAGTGATGATGCTATGGGGGACGCCGTAACAGTGTACTACCCCTGATATGAAGTCTATCACCGGTCCGGATTCGACAGTCTTTACAGGCTTGGCCTCTATCCATTTGGTGAATTTATCCACCATGACCAATAGGTATTTTTGCTTGTGGGTTCCTCCTTTAAGGGGTCCAACCATGTCAAGCCCCCAGACCACGAAGGGCCAGGTGATGGGTATAGTTTTGAGGGCGGTGGGTGGCATGTGGCTTTGATTAGCAAAGAGCTAGCAACCGACGCATCGTTGGACTAAGTCCTGAGCATCTGCCCGGGCTGTCGGCCAATAAAATCCTGTACGGAAGGCCTTGCCTACAAGGACCCGGGCTGCGGCATGGTTCCTGTTGGAAATATGCCCTAGAGGCAATAATAAATTAGTTATTATTATATTTCCTTGTTGATGATAATCGTTTATTATCCATGCTATAATTGTATTGATAGGAAACTCAAATACATGTGTGGATGCATAGACAACACCATGTCCCTAGAAAGCCTCTATTGGCTAGCTCGTTGATCAATAGATGGTTACGGTTTCCTGACCATGGACATTGGATGTCATTGATAACAGGATCACATCATTAGGAGAATGATATGATGGACAAGACCCAATCCTAAGCCTAGCACAAAGATCGTAGTTCGTATGCTAAAGCTTTTTCTAATGTCAAGTATCATTTCCTTAGACCATGAGATTGTGCAACTCCGGATGCCGAGGAATGCTTTGGTGTACCAAACGTCACAACGAATCGGGTGGCTATAAAGGTGCATTACAGGTATCTCCGAAAGTGTCTGGGTTGGCACGAATCGAGACTGGATTTGTCACTCGCTGACGGAGAGGTATCTCTGGGCCCACTCGGTAGGACATCATCATAATGTGCACAATGTGACCAAGGGGTTGATCACGGATGATGTGTTACGGAACGAGTAAAGAGACTTGACGGTAACGAGATTGAACAAGGTATCGGATACCGACGATCGAATCTCGGCAAGTGCAATACCGCTAGAGAAAGGGAATTGTATACGGGATCGATTGAGTCCTTGACATCGTGGTTCATCCGATGAGATCATCGTGGAACATGTGGGAGCCAACATGGGTATCCAGATCCCGCTGTTGGTTATTGACCGAGAACGCCTCGGCCATGTCTACATGTCTCCCAACCCGTAGGGTCTACACACTTAAGGTTCGATGACGCTAGGGTTATAAAGGAAGTTTGTATGTGGTTACCGAATGTTGTTCGGAGTCCCGGATGAGATCCCGGACGTCATGAGGAGTTCCGGAATGGTCCGGAGGTAAAGATTTATATATGGAAAGTTGTTGTTCGGGTTCCGGAAAAAGTTCGGGTTTTTTCGGTATTGTACCGGGAAGCTTCCAGAAGGTTCCGGAGGATTCCGGAGGGGTCCGGAGGTCCGGAGGTCCGGAAATTGTTCCACCACGTCCAATACAGTAGCATGGGCTGTAGGGGGGCGCCCTAGCCTTAATGGGCCAGGGGCACCAGCCCCCCAAGGCCCATGCGCATGGGAGGGGGGAAACCCTAAGGGGGAGGGCCTCCACTTGACTTGGGAGGCACTCCTCCCCCTCTTGGCCGCCCCCCAAGTCCCATCTAGGGCAGGCCGCACCCCTTGGGGTGGGAAACCCTAAAGGGGGCGCAGCCCCCTTCCCCTATATATACTTGAGGTTTTGGGCTGCCCACACACATGAGAACTTCCCCTCTTGGTGCAGCCCTGCCTCTCCTCCTCCTCCTCTCCTTGGTACTTGGCGAAGCCCTCATGGATTGCCACGCCTCCATCACCACCATGCCGTTGTGCTGCTGCTGGATGGAGTCTTCTCAACCTCTCCTCTCTCCTTGCTGGATCAAGGCGTGGGAGACGCCACCGGCTGTACGTGTTGAACGCGGATGTGCCGTCTGCTCGCACTAGGATCTCCGGTGATTTGGATCACGCCGATGTAACGCCCCCGATGCGGCTATATCTCCCACGTGTCGAGGCACGACTTAGAGGCATAACCGCATTGAAAGCAATGTCGCAAGTGAGGTAATCTTCACACAACCCATGTAATAATTAAAGGAAAGATACATAGTTGGCTTACAATCGCCACTTCACACAAGACATAAATAAACATCCATCATTGAGTACACTCAAGGTCCGACTACGGAACCAAAATAAAGAAGATACCCCAAATGCTACACAGATCCCCGAATCGTCCCCAACTGGGCACCACTCTCGATCATCTGGGAAAGACACATAGTAACGACCACGTTCCTCGTCGAACTCCCACTTGAGCTCGGTGGAATCACCTGACCGCCTCATCGGAACCTGCAACTATTTTGAAGTATCCGTGAGCCACGGGACTCAGAATCTCACACCCGCGAGATCAAGACTATTTAAGCTTATAGGAAGGACATAGTAGTAAAGTGGAGCTGCAGCAGCGACTAGCATATATGGTGGCTACATCGCAAAAGAGAGCGAGAAGAGAAGCAAAGCACGGTCGTGAAACTAGTAGTGATCAAGAAGTGATCCTGAACTACTTACGCCGACATAACTCCAACACCGTGTTCACTTCCCTGACTCCACCGAGAAGAGACCATCACGGTTACACACGCGTTGATGTGTATTTTAATTGAGGTCATCTTTAGGTTTTCTACAACCGACATTAACAAATTCCCATCTGCCTCATAACCGCGGGCACGGCTTTCAAAGATATTACCCCGCAGGGTGTCCCAACTTAGCCCATTATAAGCTCTCACGGTCAACGAAGGATATTCTTCTACCGGAAGACCCGATCAATCTCGAATCCCGGACTACAAGACATTTCGACAGAATAAAACAAGACCAGCAAAGCCACCCGACAGCCGACAAACCCGATAGGAGCTGCACATATCTCGCTCGTGGCACACCGGATGAGCCAGACGTCGGGTTGGCATAAACCCTGGTTGCCCAAGGGCGCCGGACATCGCTCAAGTTGGGCCAGCAATCAAGGAGAACTGGCCGGGGTTAAAATAAAGATGACCCTCGGGCTCGCGAAAACCCGGGGGAAAAGGCTTAGGTGGCAAATGGTAAAACCAATGTTGGGCCTTGCTGGACGAGTCTTATTCAAAGCGAACTGTCAAGGGGGTCCCATAAATCACCCAACCGTGTAAGGAACGCAAAATCAAGGAACATAACACCGTATGACGGAAACTAGGGAGGCAAGAGGAACAAAACACTGCATAAGGCCGAGCCTTCCACCCTTTACCAAGTATATAGATGTATTAATTATAGCAGATATATATTGTGATATCCCCAACAAGTAAACATGTTCCAACAAGGAACAACATCTCCATGTTCCAACAAGGAACAAACTTCAGCTTCACCTGCAACTAGCAACGCTATAAGAGGGCTGAGCAAAGCGGTAACATAGCCAATCAACGGTTTGCTAGGAAAGGATGGTTAGGGCTGACATGGCAATATGGGTGGCATGATATAGCAAGTGGTAGGCATCGCAGCATAGGCATAGCAAAAGAGCGAGCAACTAGCATAGCAAAGATAGAAGTGATTTCGAGGGTATGGTCATCTTGCCGCAATGTCCTCGAGTTGTCGAAAGCTTGATCCTCTAAAACGTTCTCAACAGGTTCCTCGCTCACGCACTCGCCTCCGGCTCTACCCAAAGCAACAACACAAACAAAGGAACCACAATAAATCACGTGCAATGCACAATCAACATGATGCAAAACATGACATGATATGCGGAAGTGATATGCAATGCGATAAAGGCCCGAAGGTAATGAAAAACCTGGCATCATCTTGGCAAACCAAGCATGCCATCGAAAGATGAGATGATTTCGTAGAAATCGATATAGAGATCACCGAATCGGATGCACGGGTTGGATATGGCGAGCAAAACAAGAATGGTGAGAAACCTACATAACAGCATGATGTACAAAGCCATGCACGTGTGCAAACTACTTCATAGCATAAAGCAAATAAATATGCCCATGAAAAACAACACATAAACATGATGCAAAAAGGCATGATCATAAACTTGCTCAAATGCAGAAACTAATGCCACCACTGAGTTGGTGGGATTTTTCTACCCCAAAAACATATATAATATGTTAGGGTTGCAGTAGAGAAATCATCACAAATGCACTAAGACAAAACCTGCTAAAAATGGAAGTTAACAGAAATGGCAAATTCCAGATTTGGAAATGTCCAGAATTGGACTTGCCTAAAACAGAAAAGGAAACAATCCAGAAATGGAAACGCGGGGGTAAAGGAAAAAAATATGCATATGGAGGAGGGCGCTGAGAGGCTGACATGGTGGCCCTACTGTCATAGAGACAGTGGCAGAGTAGGTTTAAAAAAGGGGGGAAGAAAAACCAGCCTCTGGGAATCGAACCCGGTCTCCCCGGTGAGACTCGCCTCTGCTACCACTGAGCTAGGTGGCGGCAACTGACAGAGAAGGGACTCGGCCCCTTAACTGCTGCCACTGCTGAAGGGTCGAACCGAAGAACAGAAAGAAAACAGAGATTAAAAAGGGGCGCTACCGATTCGAACCTGTGTCGCCGCAGTGAGAGCGCGGGGGTCAAACCAGCTTGGCTAGGCTAGGGGTTCGGTAAGGTAAGGGACTCGGCTCTACTAGACCAAACTACCAGGCCCTGACTCGAGGCAGAGAAACAAACGGCGACGCCGGCGAGGCAACGTCGTTTACAGCGGCTCTGCGGCCTCGTTCACATTGGGTGCGCGCGGGAAGACACCACGGAAGCATGAAGGGACGAACCCGAGCGGGAATCGCGGCATCCACGCACGCCAAACTACGCTGAACCCAAAAACTACAGACACGCCGGAGCACTACGGGCGCGGCAAGGACACGGACCAGAACGAGACCTGCGGGTGCCAAAATGCCAAGGGGAAGGATGGGAGAGGGAGGAGCGTTACCCAGCTCACCCTAGGACGCGACGGGTTCGACGGAGACGGCCGACGGCGAGGCCACGAGCTCGAACTTCGCCGTGAACCCGACCGAGAGGAAGACGGAGCAGGGCGCCGAGGAACTTGACGATCCGGCATCAGAGTCGACGCCGTGGACGAAGTCGACGACGAGGAAGAGGAAGGACACGGACCGCAGGGTTGGGGTGGCCGGAGAGCACGCCGCGACGAGGCGCTCTCGATGCGCCGGACGGAGCGGAGCGGCGAATCTGGTGGTTACTCACCTGGCGGCGGCGGCGAGAGGGAGAGGGAAACCCTAGGGGTCGCGTGGACACGGAGAGGGATAAAGGAGGCTAGGGCGACGGGTCGAGCTCACGCCCTCGTGCTCGGGGTCCCCAGGCGACGGCGAGAGGAGAGGGAAAGGTGGGTGAGGTGAACAGCTGTCGCTGCCAAAGGGACCGCGCGGCCCACGTGGACTGAACTAGCGGGGTATCTGCGACTGGTGCGCCAAGGCAGGAGAGAGAAGCGAGCGGGCTGGCGCGCTTCTCCGGGCTGCGGGCTGAGGGTGCGGGGCGGCTCGGAGGACCGGAGCCTGTGGAGAGGACTCACTGGCTGCCATCGCTGCTGCTGCCTTCTTTTCTTTTTCCTTTTAAAATCAAAAGAAGAGAAAAGAAAGCAGAGAGAGAAATGAGAAGAGTTGGAGTGAAAGGAAAATATCCCCAAACTCCTGGAATTCTCCACAATTTTAATAAATTGTAATGGGCATTTTAGAGGTAGAAAATAAGACAAGTTTGGAAATATTTCAAACTTGTGTCATTTTTGAACCTGACCATAACAACTTCAAATGAGGAGATATTTGGCAGAGAGGTTTAGTGCAAAGAGCAAGATTTGCAGGGAGAAGATGAACATTAATTGAGAAAGGAAATTATAGCACTTGATAAGGAAAGAAGTAGAGGGAAGGAGGAGATGGTAATGCAAAATGAGAATGGCACATGCAACAACATAACATGTGAGAGATCACCACAAACACATGATAAGAATGGAATGCAAGATGACAAGAGACACAAATGCAATATGGTAAAAGAGCAAAACAAAGAAAAGAGAAAACCCACATAACCAAACAACATGAGGCCAAGCATGACAAAAACCCACAAGAATTGGATGAGGTCAAGTTGATATATTGCCCAAAAAGGGGAGTTTACATCCAGGGTGTTACAACACTCCACCACTACAAGAGGATCTCGTCCCGAGATCTAGGACTGAAAGAACTCCGGATATTCGGAACGGAGGTGATCCTCGCGCTCCCAGGTAGCTTCTCGGTCGGAATGGTGTGACCACTTCACTTTCAGGAATTTGATTGACTTGTTGCGCAGTCTTGCGCCGGTTTCTTCAAGAATAGCAACGGGTGCTCATGATAAGAGAGATCTTCTTGAAGGTCAATCTCTTGAAGTTGATAGTGCATTCAGGAGTCTTGAAGCACTTGCGAAGCTGTGACACGTGAAACACATCGCACGCTTGCAAAGTTGGATGGAAGCTCGTTGATAGGCTAGATCGCCTCTTTTACAATGATCTTGAAAGGACCCACGATCTAGGGGCAAGCTTCCTTTGATACCGGGCGACGAGTGCCTTTCATTGGAGAGACGCGGAGGTAGACATGGTCTCCGATTTCGAAAGTCACATCACGGTGCTTATCATCATAATAACTCTTCTGACGCGATTGCGCGGCTTTGAGATTCTCATGAATGACTTGGCACATTTCTTCTGCTTCTGTGATCAAGTCATTGCCAAGAAGTTGGCGTTCACCTGTCTCAGACCAATTGAGAGGAGTACGGCACTTTCTGCCATAAAGAATTTCGAATGGGGCCTTGCCCGAACTCGCTTGGAAGCTGTTGTTGTAAGAGAACTCAGCATATGGAAGACAATCTTCCCACTTCATACCAAAGGAAATGACACAAGCCCCGAGCATATCTTCAAGAATTTGATTTACTCGCCGACTTGGCCACTTGTTTGAGGATGGAAAGCTGTCTGAAACGAATGTTGGTGCCCATGGCCTTCTCAAAAGAATCCCAAAACTTGGAGGTAAAGATGCTGCCACGGTCCAAGAGATCACTTGTGGAATGCCGCAAGGAGACAATCTCGAGGTGTATAGCTCGCCAACCGAGCTGCTGTGATGGATTCTTTGATAGGAAGAAAATGAGCCACTTTAGTAAGCTTGTCAATGACAACGAAGATAGCATCATTTCCACGCTTGGACTTTGGAAAGCCATCCACGAAGTCCATTTCAATATGATCAAACTTCCATTCAGGAATAGCAAGAGGTTGGAGGAGACCAGCTGGTCTTTGGTGTTCCTTTCACTCTTCCGCAGACATCACATTCATTCACGAATTGAGCAATTTCTCGCTTCATTCGAGTCCACCAATATGACTGCTTGAGGTCATGGTACATCTTCGTACTTCCGGGATGAATGGATAAGCGAATTGTGAGCCTCGCTCATAATGACTTTTCGCAGATCACCCTTAGGAACCACAATCCGTCCTCAAAGAACAGAGTGTCTTTGTCATCAACGCGAAGCACTTGTACTTGGAAATGCCCTTGTCAATACCACGCTTCACCTTCTTCACCATGGTATCCAGAAGTTGAGCCTCACGAATCTGATCTTCCAAAGTAGGAGAGACTATGAGGTTGGCAAGAAAGCCTTGAGGAACAACTTGAAGATTCAGCTTATGGAAAGATTCACAGAGATCCGGTGAAAGGGCTTGAGGATTAGACTGTTGCGATAAGCTTTCCTGCTCAAAGCATCTGCAATGACATTGGCCTTGCCCGAGTATATTCAATACTTGGGTTGTACTCTTGAATCATCTCACCCATCGAGTCCGCTCGAGGTTGAGGTTGGGTTGAGTGAATATGTACTTGAGACTCTTGTGATCGGTGAAAATGTCCACTTTCCTTCCCAACAAGAGATGTCTCCAAGTTATTAATGCATGGACAACTGCCGCCAACTCAAGATCGTGAGTGGGGTAGTTCTTCTCGTTGGGCTTCAATCTGGCGAGAGGTATAAGCCACAACTCTCTTCTCTTGCATTAACACAGCACCGAGACCTTGAAGAGAAGCATCACGAAAACTTCATATGGCTTGGATTCATCAGAGGAGTCGAACAGAGCTGTGACGAGTTTCTCTTTGAGGGTATTGAAAGCAACGCCACACTCGGGAGACCGACATACTTCACATGCTTACGAGAAGGTTGGAAAGAGGCTTTGCAATCTTGGAGAAGTTCTCAACGAATCTTCGCAATAGCTTGCAAGACCAAGAAAATCATGGAGCTGCTTGACATTCTGAGGAGGTTCCCAATTCACAATTGCGGACACCTTCTCGGGATCAACAGCGATGCCCTTGGCGGAGATGATATGACCAAGATAAAGCACTTCATCAAGACAAAATTCACATTTGGAGAACTTAGCATAGAATTGGTACTCTCTGAGCTTGTCTAGCACCAATCGCAAATGTTTGGCATGATCCTTCTTATTCTTGGAGAAGACCAAAATATCATCAAGATAGACCAAGACGAATTCGTTGGTGTAAGGATTGAATATGAAGTTCATCATCCGCGAGAATGTTGGAGGAGCATTGACGAGGCCGAAAGACATGACAGTATATTCATAAGAACCAAAGCTTGTTCGAATGTTGTCTTGGGAATATCTTGTTCACGAATGCGAATCTGATGATACCCCATACGAAGGTCAAGCTTAGAGAACACAGTAGCACCTTTGAGTTGCTCGAAAAGCTCATTGATGTTGGGAAGTGGATACTTGTTCTTGATTGTCTTCTTATTCAATGGACGGTAATCGACGCAAAGTCGGTCCGCGCCATCCTTCTTCCGGACAAAAGAACACCACAACCCCAAGGAGATGAACTCGGTCCGATCAAACCAGACGCTCTTGTTCATCGAGCTGCTTCTTCAATTCCTCAGCTCATCAGGTCCAAGCTTGTATGGACGCTTGCAAGCGGGTTCGATGCGTGCTCAAGATCGATAACGAACTCAATCTGGCCGATGAGGAGGCATACCCGAAGCTCTTCCGAAAGACATCTTGGTACTCACAAAAGACTGGAATCGAGAGATGGCATTCAGTTCGCCCTTCTCATTGAGAGAAAACAACCGAATGGTTTCATCACGAGAGGCATAAATGATCACATCATTAGAAGAGTGAGTCAATTGAATTTCCCTGGCAGCACAATCAATTTGAGCTTTGTGCTGATAAAGCCAGTCCATTCCGAGAATAAGATCAATATCCGAGTCACCAAGGACAACTGGTTTAGCCAAAAACCTATAATCGCCCATCTTGATAGAAACATCCGGAACCATGGAGCTTGCATGCATGAATTTACCCGGAGAGACAACCGATAATGGTTTAGGCAAATCTTGAAAAACCAACTCATGCTTAGATGCAAAAGGTCTTGAAATGAAAGAATGCGATGCACCAAAGATCAAACAAGACTTTTGCAGAATATCATTAATCGAAGATTACCCATGATCACATCAAGATTCCTCCGCTTGAGCTGCATTCATCATGTTCACCTTGCAGACTTGGGATTATGCTTGACCTTTGCATTGCTGGAAGATTTCACAGAGGAGGAGGCGGAAGACGCCTCTGGTTGAAGCACTTGTTAGATAGTGACCCTTCTCACGACACTTGTTGCAAGTGACCTCGTGAGAGCGGACGGTGGTAAGGAGCACTTGACCTTGGAGCTTGAGAATTAGACTTGTTCGAAGCTTGGGTTGGGTGGGTGGGAAGATCCACGGCCACCTGAGTTCTTCTTTGGTAAGGCCGACGGAACGGAGGAGGGGCAGGTAAAACTTCGCTGCTTGGCTGCCACTTGAGAGGACGAGGAGGACTGAACTGCATCCTGATTCTCTTCTTAGAAGCCTCGCATTTGAGTTGGGCCGCTTGCTTCTTGAGCCATGTTGTAGAAATCATCATACTTATCTCGCTCAAACAAGACAAGAGGTAATTGCAGATCTTCCTCGCACCACCTCCGAACCGATAGATCATACTCTTTTCATCAGAACGCCTTGCTTAGCAAAACGAAGCGAGCTCGAACTGGATATTGTATTGATAGACAGACATGGTGCCCTGCTTGAGATTGCGGAACTCCTCACGCTTGCTCTCAACAACACTTTTCGAATGTGATGAGCTCAAATCACGGCGGAACTCATCCTGTAATGACACGACCTCCTCTCGAATCTTTGTATTGCTGGTACCACTCAGCAGCTTGATCCTTGAGTTGAAACGATGCAAACTTGACAAAGTCCTCGTGTCCGACATTGCTACACCAAAGTGCTTGCAGATATCCACTAACCAATCGTCGGCGTCGTGGCCTCGGCTACGTAAACCGAAAGACTTCGCTGATTAGCGAGGAACTGACTGAGAGTAGCAAAGTGTGGCTGATTGTTGCCTTGACCTTGATTGCCTTGATTGCCTTGATTGCCTTGCCCCTGAGTACGTTCTTGCAAGAGCTGCAAAATCATCTGAGCATTGGCATTGGTGGCTGCCATGATAGCTTGCCGTGCCTCTCAAGGCGGAGGTGGAGGTGGAGGTTGACCGATCCCCATCATTGCGATCCGGATTCAGACGCGTTGGCGGAGCCATCCTGAAGAGGGTGACATCCGTTAGTCCTTTGATAGACAAATTGATAAGTAGAATCAACGGATAGAAATTGCAACATATAGTCTTCACAATAAACATTCGAACAAGAATGAACGAATGAATTCCAAAGTTAATCATCACACGTCCATTAAGGTGAGAAGCCACTTAGATAAGGATATGGAAACAACATCGACTTAGAAACAAATCGAATATCACAACTGAAAACAAAAGGTTGGCTTCTAGAATGAGCCGAACAAACACATGATAGAGATTTTGCCCAAAGTGTTCGTGGTGGGGCCCACACGACACGACGATAGCGGACGTCACGAATGACTAACAAGACGCCCCGAATCAGCATAGCCAAGGATTCTTTAAGACGCCTCGCGACCACCATCAGAATCGACCGTGAATGGGCGGACCACTAGACGTTGAACCCCAATCTCAAATCATACATCCATCGGAAAGAATATCCTATAAGCTACTAGAATTCCCACCTATAAACTCCGAAACTTTCGGTTATGCAATCTGGTGTTGGGGATACAGGGACACAAAATATATCACCCAAACTAACAATACCTAGATCCACCAGTATCCATCCGTCAACACATAACCAAGAAATCCTCGAAATCGTGTACCTCGAACTTCTAAAAACATCCGTTATGCAAGTCATGGCAATACTCCCGACTCGCCACAAAGATTGGGCTATCAGGTTATCTCACCAACAACTGCACAAAAGAGATTTCGATGTCGGTAAAACTCAGGTATTCGAGAATCGCAACGATAAAATTGTGATGACAACACCTCGGAGCTCAACTCCCCGGACACCGCCACAACCCCTAAATGTCGAGGCACCAAGAACAATGTTCTCGCCACAAAACCATCGGAACGATTCCAAGATACCCACGTGATCCTAAAAAAAATTTTAGTGAAATTTGAGAAGAGAAGAGTCAAAACTCACGTCGGGATACCTCACCAGAGCGACGAAGGACTGGGAAGTAAAAGAATCCTACTCTCCGATATATATAATCCTAAGACTCAAAACATTTTTCCATTCTAGACTCAACAACGCCAAACAAACAATCAAGTAGGGGCTCCTAAGTCGGGAAGGCTCGATACCAACTTGTAGCGCCCGATGCGGCTATATCTCCCACGTGTCGAGGCACGACTTAGAGGCATAACCGCATTGAAAGCAATGTCGCAAGTGAGGTAATCTTCACACAACCCATGTAATAATTAAAGGGAAAGATACATAGTTGGCTTACAGTCGCCACTTCACACAGTACATAAATATACATCCATCATTCAGAGTGCACTCAAGGTCCGACTACGGAACCAAAATAAAGAAGATACCCCAAATGCTACACAGATCCCCGAATCGTCCCAACTGGGCACCACTACTGATCATCTGGGAAAGACACATAGTAACGACCACGTTCCTCGTCGAACTCCCACTTGAGCTCGGTGGAATCACCTGCACCGCCTCATCGGAACTCGCAACTGTTTTGAAGTATCTGTGAGCCACGGGACTCAAAGAATCTCACACCCGCGAGATCAAGACTATTTAAGCTTATAGGAAGGACATAGTAGTAAAGTGGAGCTGCAGCAAGTTTACTAGCATATATGGTGGCTACATCGCAAAAGAGAGCGAGAAGAGAAGCAAAGCACGGTCGTGAAACTAGTAGTGATCAAGAAGTGATCCTGAACTACTTACGCCGACATAACTCCAACATCGTGTTCACTTCCGGACTCCCGAGAAGAGACCATCACGTTACACACGCGTTGATGTGTATTTTAATTGAGGTCATCTTTAGGTTTTCTACAACCGACATTAACAAATTCCCATCTGCCTCATAACCATGGGCACGGCTTTGAAAGATATTACCCGCGGGGTGTCCCAACTTAGCCCATTATAAGCTCTCACGGTCAACGAAGGATATTCTTCTACCGAAGACCCGATCAATCTCGAATCCCGGACTACAAGACATTTCGACAACAATAAAACAAGACCAGCAAAGCCACCCGATTGTGCCGACAAATCCCGATAGGAGCTGCACATATCTCGTTCTCAGGGCACACCGGATGAGCCAGACGTCGGGTTGGCATAAACCCTGGTTGCCCAAGGGGCGCCGGACATCGCTCAAGTTGGGCTAGCAATCGAAGGAGAACTGGCCCGGGGGTTAAAATAAAGATGACCCTCGGGCTCGCGAAAACCCGGGTGAAAAGGCTTAGGTGGCAAATGGTAAAACCAATGTTGGGCCTTCTTTGGACGAGTCTTATTCAAAGCGAACGTCAAGGGGTCCCATAAATCACCCAACCGTAAGGAACGCAAAATCAAGGAACATAACACCGGTATGACGGAAACTAGGAGGCAAGTGGAACAAAACACTGTGCATAAGGCCGAGCCTTCCACCCTTTACCAAGTATATAGATGTATTAATTATAGCAGATATATATTGTGATATCCCCAACAAGTAAACATGTTCCAACAAGGAACAACATCTCCATGTTCCAACAAGGAACAAACTTCAGCTTCACCTGCAACTAGCAACGCTATAAGAGGGCTGAGCATAGCGGTAACATAGCCAATCAACGGTTTGCTAGGAAAGGATGGTTAGGGGCTGACATGGCAATATGGGTGGCATGATATTGCAAGTGGTAGCCATCGCAGCATAGGCATAGCAAAAGAGCGAGCAACTAGCATAGCAAAGATAGAAGTGATTTCGAGGGTATGGTCATCTTGCCTGCAATGTCCTCGAGTTGTCGAAAGCTTGATCCTCGAAAATGTTCTCAACAGGTTCCTCGCTCACGCACTCGCCTCCGGCTCTACCCAAAGCAACAACACAAACAAAGGAACCACAATAAATCACGGTGCAATGCACAATCAACATGATGCAAAACATGACATGATATGCGGAAGTGATATGCAATGCGATATGCGCCCGAAGGTAAATGAAAACCCGGCATCATCTTGGCAAACCAAGCATGCCATCGAAAGATGAGATGATTTGGTAGAAATCGATATAGAGATCACCGAATCGGATGCACGGGTTGGATATGGCGAGCAAAACAAGAATGGTGAGAAACCTACATAACAGCATGATGTACAAAGCCATGCACGTGTGCAAACTACCTCATAGCATAAAGCAAATAAATATGCCCATGAAAAACAACACATAAACATGATGCAAAAGGCATGATCATAAACTTGCTCAAATGCAGAAACTAATGCCACCACTGAGTTGGTGGGATTTTTCTACCCCAAAAACATATATAATATGTTAGGGTTGCAGGAGAGAAATCATCACAAATGCACTAAGACAAAACCTGCTAAAAATGGAAGTTAACAGAAATGGCAAATTCCAGATTTGGAAATGTCCAGAATTGGACTTGCCTAAAACAGAAAAGGAAACAATCCAGAAATGGAAACGCGGGGGTAAAGGAAAAAAATATGCATATGGAGGAGGGCGCTGAGAGGCTGACATGGTGGTCCCTACTGTCATAGAGACAGTGGCAGAGTAGGTTTAAAAAAGGGGGGAAGAAAAACCAGCCTCGGGGGGAATCGAACCCGGGTCTCCCCGGTGAGACTCTGCCTCTGCTACCACTGAGCTAGGTGGCGGCGACTGACAGAGAAGGGACTCGGCCCCTTAACTGCTGCCACTGCTGAAGGGTCGAACCGAAGAACAGAAAGAAAACAGAGATTAAAAAGGGGGGCTGGGATTCGAACCCAGGTCGCCGCAGTGAGAGCGCGGGGGTCAAACCAGCTTGGCTAGGCTAGGGGTTCGGTAAGGTAAGGGACTCGGGTCTACTAGACCAAACTACCAGGCCCTGACTCGAGGCAGAGAAACAAACGGCGACGCCGGCGAGGCAACGGCGTTTACAGCGGCTCTGCGGCCTCGTTCACATTGGGTGTGCAAGGAAGACACCACGGAAGCACGAAGGGACGAACCCGAGCGGGAATCGTGGCATCCACGCACGCCAAACTACGCTGAACCCAAAAACTACAGACACGCCGGAGCACTACGGGCGCGGCAAGGACACGGACCAGAACGAGACCTGCGGGTGCCAAAATGCCAAGGGGAAGGATGGGAGAGGGAGGAGCGTTACCCAGCTCACCCTAGGACGCGACGGGTTCGACGGAGACGGGCTGACGGCGAGGCCACGGAGCTCTGAACTTCGCCGTGAACCTGACCGAGAGGAAGACGGGAGCAGGGGCGTCGAGGAACTTGACGATCCGGGCACCGTAGTCGACGTCGTGGACGAAGTCGACGACGAGGAAGAGGAAGGACACGGACCGCAGGGTTGGGGTGGCCGGAGAGCACGCCGGCGGCAAGGCGCGCTCTCAGATGCGCTCGGGACGGAGCGGGAGCGGCGAATCTGGTGGTTACTCACCTGGCGGCGGCGGCGAGAGGGAGAGGGAAACCCTAGGGGGTCGCGTGGACACGGAGAGGGGATAAAAGGAGGCTAGGGCGACGGGGTCGAGCTCACGCTCCCTCGTGCTCGGGGTCCCCATGGCGACGGCGAGAGGAGAGGGAAAGGTGGGTGAGGTGAACAGGCTGTCGCTGCCAGGCGGGACCGGCGCGTCCACGTGGACTGGAACTAGCGGGGTATCTTGCGCGCTGGGGTGCGTGAAGGCGGGGAGAGAAGCGAGCGGGCTGGCGCGCTCTCTCTGGGCTGCGGGGCTGAGGGTGCTGGGCCGGCTCGGAGTGACCGGAGCCCAGGTGGAGAGGACTCGCTGGGCTGCCACTGCTGCTGCTGCCTTCTTTTCTTTTTCCTTTTTAAAAATCAAAAAGAAGAGAAAAGAAAGCACAGAGAGAAATGAGAAGAGTTGGAGTGAAAGGAAAATATCCCCAAACTCCTGGAATTCTCCACAATTTTAATAAATTGTAATGGGCATTTTTAGAGGTAGAAAAATAAGACAAGTTTGGAAATATATCAAACTTGTGTCATTTTTTAACCTGACCATAACAACTTCAAATGAGGAGATATTTGGCAGAGAGGTTTAGTGCAAAGAGCAAGATTTGCAGGGAGAAGATGAACATTAATTGAGAAAGGAAATTATAGCACTTGATAAGGAAAGAAGTAGAGGGAAGGAGGAGATGGTAATGCAAAATGAGAATGGCACATGCAACAACATAACATGTGAGAGATCACCACAAACACATGATAAGAATGGAATGCAAGATGACAAGAGACACAAATGCAATATGGTAAAAGAGCAAAACAAAGAAAAGAGAAAACCCACATAACCAAACAACATGAGGCCAAGCATGACAAAAACCCACAAGAATTGGATGAGGTCAAGTTGATATATTGCCCAAAAAGGGGAGTTTACATCCAGGGTGTTACAGCCGAGTACGACTCCTTCAACCCCGTTCTCACGAACGCTTCCGCTTAGCGATCTACAAGGGTATGTAGATGCACTCTCCTTCCCTCGTTGCTAGTTTCTCCATAGATAGATCTTGGTGACACGTAGGAAAATTTTGAATTTCTGCTACGTTCCCCAACAGTTCCCACCGAGTCCGGCATGAATTTCAGCCAGGAGATTCCGCCCTTCCTCTTCGGAGACACACCTTTGAAGGACTCTGGTTGTGCTTTTCTTATAAAGCTCTCCCTCATGGACCTTATAGGCTTTAGACCGCCGCACTATGCAGCGGGCCTCGTTTTGGTCCTCGGGAAGTTCCTGCCTAGTTAGGAAGCTAGGAATGGTTCTGTCCACGGGGCAATGACTTCCATTATTGCGTGGGCTGACGGTGTTATTTCATTGGCGGGACCACCAACTATGTCTGAATGTTCGGTGTGGGGCAGTGTAGTTAGGTCCGGGATGTTATTTCCGGAGTCTCCCTCCCATAGTTTGGATGGCTTGAAAAGCCTCTCTAGGAAGATGTTGGGGGGACGGCATCGCGCTTTGCGCCAATGCGTTCCAACACGTCTGCTGTCTGGTTGTTATCCCGGGCTATATGGTGAAATTCGAGCCCCTCAAACCGAGCTGACATTTTTAGGACGGCGTTGTGATTAGCTGCCATTTTTGGATCCTTGGCATCAAAGTCCCCATTTATTTGGGATATCGCGAGGTTCGAATCCCCGCGCACCTCTAGGCGTTGAATTCCCATGGAGACTGCCATCCGGAGACCGTGTAGAAGGGCCTCGTATTCGGCTACGTTGTTGGAGTCCGTGTACATTATTTGAAGTACTTATTGGACTGTATCTCCAGTTGGGGACGTCAGAACGACGCCAGCCCCCAGGCCGGCCAACATTTTGGAGCCGTCAAAGTGCATGATCCAGTTGGAATATGCGCCGTACTATTTAGGGAGTTCGGCTTCAGTCCATTCGGCGATGAAGTCAGCCAAAACTTGCGACTTAATAGCTCGCCGTGGCTTGTAGGTTATGTCGAACGGGAGGAGCTCAATGGCCCATTTAGCAATCCGCCCGTTCGCGTCGCATGTTGTTTATAATGTCATTAAGAGGTACTTGGGAGGCTACTGTTATCGGACACTCTTGGAAGTAGTGTCGCAGCTTCCGGGATGCCATGAACACTACGTATGCTATCTTTTGATAATGCGGGTACCGTGACTTGCATGGAGTTAGGACAGTGGACACATAGTAAACTGGTTTTTGGAAAGGGAACTTGCCTCCGGCCGTTTCTCGTTCGACAACGAGCACCGCGCTTACAACTTGATGGGTTGCTGCGATGTATAATAGCATTGGTTCGCCCATGATGGGCGCGGCCAGGACCGGATTTGTTGCCAATATGGCTTTGATTTCTTCGAGTCCGGCTGTGGCAGCATCCTTCCACTCGAAGTGTTCGGTGCGCTGGAGGAGGCGATAAAGGGGTAATGCCTTTTCTCCTAAGTGGGAGATAAAACGGCTTAGAGCCGCCACGCATCCAAATAATTTTGTATTTGTTTGAGGTCTTTGGGGATATCCAATTGTACAGAGCTCGGATCTTGGCTGGGTTTGCTTCAATTCCTCTACCGGATCTGTGAAGCCCAAGAGCTTTCCGCTGGCACGCCGAAAACGCATTTTTCCGGGTTGAGCTTGATGTCATATGTTCGGAGATTATCGAATGTGAGCCTCAAGTCGTCGAATAGGGTTTCGACATGCTTGGATTTGACGACCACATCGTCTACGTATGCCTCCACTGTTTTGCCGATCTGGTTTGCGAGACATGTCTGAATCATTCGCTGATATGTTGCGCCGGCGTTTTTGAGCCCAAAGGGCATTGTGTTGAAGCAGAACGGGCCGTATGGAGTGATGAATGCCGTTGCGGCTTGGTCTGGCTCTGCCATCTTAATTTTGTGCTAGCCGGAGTATGCGTCGAGGAAACACAATGAATCATGTCCTGCGGTAGCGTCGATAATTTGATCGATGCGGGGGAGGGGGAAGGGATCCTTTGGGCAAGCCTTGTTAAGGTCCTTAAAACCGACACATAGGCGCCAGGATTTGGCCTTCTTTGGTACCATTACCAGGTTTGCTAGCCACTCCGGATGTTTAATATCTCTGATGAATCCAGCCTCCAATAGTTTAGCTAGCTCCTCTCCCATGGCCTGTCTCTTGGGTTAGGAGAAACGCCGAAGAGCTTGTTTGACTGGCTTGAATCCTTTTAGGATATTTAGGTTGTGCTCGCCACCATGTGGGATTCTGGCATGTCTCAAGGGTGCTAGGAAAAATGTCCCAATTTTAGCAGAGGAATTCTCGTGAGAAAGCGGCATCCACATCAGGGTTTAATTGTGCCCGATGGAGGCCGTTTTGTAGGGTCCGTTGGATGGACTTGGAATTTGACTATTTAAATCGCGGTTTAAAGAGGTGGACTTGGATCTCTTATCGAGTATCACATCGTCCCTGTTAACCGTGGAGCGCAGCGCAGTGAGTTCCTCTGCCGCTGGGGCTTCGGATAGTGACTCAAGGGCAAGTGCGGCTGTTTTATTTTTGGCGCGGAGCACTATGTCCGGGTCGCTAGCAAGAGTGATAATTCTGTTGGGTCCGGGCATTTTGAGCTTCATGTACCCGTACAGGGGTATAGCTTGAAAAATTATGAATGCCTCTCGCCCTAATAGAGCGTGGTATCCGCTGCTGAACGGGGCCACTTGGAATGTGTCCTCCTTGGACCTATAATTGTTCGGCATGCCGAACACCACATCTAGTGTGATCTTTCCTGTACAACATGCTTCCCAACTGGGGATTATTCCTCTAAAGGTTGTGCTGCTTTGCTCAATGCGGCTCCAGTCTATTTCCATTTTTCGAAGGGTTTCCTCGTAGATGAGGTTTAATCCGCTGCCGCCATCCATGAGTACCTTGGTAAGGCTAAAGCCGCCCACTATTGGACCGAGGACCAATGCGGCTGGTGCTCGGGCTGTTCGGAATTTAGGTTAAATCCGGTGTTAAAGGTAATAGTCGTGTCACTCGATGGATTTATTGTTGCTATCCGTAGACTTCGCAAGGCTGTGGAGTGTTCGTTTCAGATATTATTTGATGCAAAAGTCTCAAGATCTGTTAATACCATACCGGTATTGCTGGGCTGGTGCTCGAGCTAAAAGCTCTTCGCCACTTTTGGCCACCGCCGTAGTATCCAACATGCTCTAAGGCTATGAGTTGGACCGGCACCCTCTGTGCTATGAATTTTGCAGGTCCATTGAGCCATCCCTCCAAAGACGGTTCCATGCCCTTTGGGGGTTTTTGCTTTTGGTATGTAACCTGGTGCTCGGTGATAATGCACCCTTTTATTTCGGACTAGGGTCGATTCGGGGCGGATTATCCCAAAATTTGATTTCGGTTTTCCAGGCGCTCTCCATCGCGCAGTATTTCGTACTATGGACGCCAAGTCAGCGAAGCATGTAATTTCACGACGATTTATGGCGTTTAGGATTCCCTTGTCCGTGCAATTATTGCAGAAGAATGAAATTGCGTCCTCCTCGCGGCAATCCTTTATCCTGTCCATAACCAAGAGGAATCTGGCCCAGTAATGAAGTACTGTTTCCCCGGGCTCTTGCCGGATTTGGGATAGATCGCTTATGTTTGGGTGGGCGGGTGGAATTAAATTCTGAACCCCGTCCGATCTAAGATTCAGGGGCCAAGAAGTTTCCGAACTTGGAAGCTTGGGTTCTTGGAGGTTGTCCAATGAATCTAGCCCGCTGCCTAACTTTAAGTTCAGGGCTTGAGTGGTGTCCTCCCCTCCGCGGGAATCCGGCATGGAGGGGTCAGGAATCCGGACATAGCTGGTACTTAAGGTAGGAGAAAATTCGCCGTATTGTTCCTCTAGCACATCAACGTGGTGGGTAACCTGGGGAGAGTTGATCTCTCTCAGAGCAGTTTTAGGCCCAATCTGATCATAGTCTGTAGCGACTCCCAGGGCAGCGATGCAATCCAAGAGCTCGTTCAAGGAAGAGAGCTCCATCGGATCTAACTGCTCGGCGAGTTCCGAGTTAATGTGAAGATTGTTTCGATGACCCGAGAAGTCATCATCGGCGCGGCGGCCGAACAGGCGGTCATAAGAAAACCGCCTAGCCGGAGAGTTTGGCCGGTGGCCAAAGCTCCTTTAGCAGCGGGGCCGTCTTTAAAGACGGGATGAGGCATCCTTCCTGACAGCCATGACACAGAGGAACTCTCAATGAAAGCACCAATGTCGGTGTCAAAACCGGCGGATCTCGGTTAGGGGTTCCGAACTGTGCGTCTAGGCGGATGGTAACAGGAGACAAGGGACACGATGTTTTTACCCAGGTTCGGGCCCTCTCGATGGAGGTAAAACCCTACTCCTGCTTGATTAATATGGATGATATGGGTAGTACAAGAGTGCACCTACCACGAGATCAGAGAGGCTCAACCCTAGAAGCTAGCCTATGGTATGATTGTTGTTCGTCCTGAGGACTAAAACCCTCCGGTTTATATAGACACCGGATAGGGTTAGGGTTACACAGAGTCGGTTACAATGGTAGGAGATCTACATATCCGTATCGCCAAGCTTGCCTTCCACGCCAAGGAAGTCCCATCCGGACACGGGACGAAGTCTTCAGTCTTGTATCTCCATAGTCCAGGAGTCCGGCCAACGGTGATAGTTCGGCTATCCGGACACCCCCTAATCCAGGACTCCCTCACCGCTATTATTATATCCTTAAGATATTTCCGTTCTCATTAAAGGATGATGCTAAAACTTGGTTTAATTCTCTTGATCCTGGTTGTGTGCGTAGTCCCCAGGATATGATTTATTACTTCTCTGCTAAATATTTACCTGCTCATAAGAAACAAGCTGCCTTGCGAGAAATATTCAATTTTGTGCAAATCAAAGAAGAGAGTCTCCCACAAGCTTGGGGGATCCTTCTCCGATTACTTAATGCTTTGCCTGATCATCCTCTTAAGAAAAATGAAATATTTGATATCTTTTATAATGGACTAACCGATGCTTCCAAGGACTACTTGGATAGTTGTGCTGGTTGTGTTTTCAGGGAAAGAACAGTCAACCAAGTTGAACTGTTATTGAATAATATGTTGACTAAAGAAAATAATTGGACTCTTCTTGAGCCAACTCCTGAGCCTATTCCTAAACCAACTCCGAGGAACAGGGGTGTTCTATTTCTCAGTCCTGAAGATATGCCAGAGGCAAAGAAATCAATGAAAGAAAAAGGTATTAAAGCTGAAGATGTTAAGAATTTACCTCCTATTGAAGAAATACATCGTCTTAATATACTGCCTGTTGAAGAAACACATTGTCTCGATAACCCGACACAGGTAGTAAAGGTAAATTCTCTCTATAGTATGATAAAGTTGAAATCCCGTCTACTAAATTTTATAGCCAATGCTTAGATGAATTTGATGACTTTATGGCTAGACAAGAAAGTTTTAATGCTTATGTTGGTAGGGAATTAAAGAATAATGCTTTCGAGATAGGACGCTTGAGTGATTATATGGCTAGAGTTAAAGGTGAACTTAAACTCATTAGCAAATATGCTTCTATGGTTACCACTCAAGCTGAGCAAGTACTTAAAGCTCAAAGTGAATTGCTCGATGAATTAAATAGTAAACATGATTTTTCTATTAGAGTGGCTACTAGAACTGGTAGAATGACTCAGGAACCTTTGTATCCTGAAGGCCGCCCTAAGAGAATCAAGCAGGATTCTCAGAGAAATAATTTAGAGGCACCTAGTTCTTCTAAAAAGAAGAAAAATAAAAATGATAGGACTTTGCATGCTTCTAGTGAACCTGTTATAGACACACCTGAGAATCCCAATGATACTTCTATTTCTGATGCTGAAACACAATCAGGTGATGAACATGAACCTAGTGATAATGTTAATAATAATGTTCATGTTGATGATCAACCTAGCAATTGTAATAATGTAGAGATTGAACCTGCTATTGATCTTGATAACTCACAATCAAAGAATCAGCGTTATGATAAAAGAGATTTTGTTGCTAGGAAGCACGGTAAAGAAAGAGAACAATGGGTTCAGAAACCCATGCCCTTCCTCGTAAACCATCCAAGACAAAGGATGATGAGGATTTTGAGCGCTTTGCTGAAATGATTAGACCTATCTTCTTACGTATGCGCTTAACCGATATGCTTAAATTAAATCCTTATGCTAAATATATGAAGGATGTCATTACAAATAAAATAAAGATACCGGAAGCTGAAATTTCCACAATGCTTGCTAATTATACTTTTAAGGGTGGAATACCAAAGAAACTTGGAGATCCAGACGTACCAACGATACCATGCTCCATTAAAAGAAATTATGTTAAAACTGCTTTATGTTATCTTGGAGCCGGTGTTAGTGCTATGCCTCTCTCTTTATATCGTAGACTTGAATTGAATAAGTTGACACCTACTGAAATATCTTTGCAAATGGCTAATAAATCAACTGCTATACCTGTCGGTATTTGTGAGGATGTGCCTGTTGTGGTTGCAAATGTCACTATCTTAACGGACTTTGTTATTCTTGATATTCCCGAGGACGATAGTATGCCGACCATCCTTAGTAGACCCTTTTTGAATACTGCAGGGGCTGTTATTGATTGCAACAAAGGCAATGCCACTTTTCATGTTAATGGTAATGAGCATACGGTACACTTTCCGAGGAAACAATCTCAAGTTCATAGCATCAATTCTATTGGAAAAGTTCCAACTATTATTATTGGAGGTTTTGAATTTCCTCTTCCTACTGTCAAGAAAAAGTATGATATTCTTATTGTTGGGGATGTGCATATCCCCGTTGAGGTAACCTAGTGTTATTCGAAATTTCTCCGATTCCATGTTATTCGGAATGAGCTTGTTAACAAGACTTGATCAACCTTGTTAGTGGATTCATTTTCATGATCATGAGATGGATGAAACTAGAAGGCACAACCTTCTGTACCCTCTTTTTACTTTCTGTTATTTAGAATAAATAAAGCAAAAATAGTATTATCTATCAGCTTTCTGAATTATCCGTGCAATAAAAAATATGCCGAAAATAAAATTGCTCCAAATGCCCTGCAATTTTAGTATGATTTTTTATGGAATATTTGAGGATTTTAGGCACTGAGAACACTGCAGGGGGTCAAGCACCTGGCCACGAGGGTGGAAGGCGCGCCTCCTCCCCCTGGGTGCGTCCCCCTGTCTCGTGGGCCCACCGTGGCCCCCTCCACTTATTCCTGCACCCACACTCTCCATCTTCCTCCCAAAAAAATCCCCATCCAGCTCAAGCACGAGTTCTAGCTCATTTTGCTGTGATTTTCGATCTCCTTGCTCAAAGCTCCATTGAAAAAACTGCTTTGGGAGATTGTTGCTCGGTATGTGACTCCTCCAATGGTCCAATTAGTTTTTGTTCTAGTGCTTTATTCATTGCCAATTTTTGCTGCATAGGTGACCCTGTTCTTGAGCTTGCATGTCAAATTTATGAGGTCCCAAGTAATTCTAATGCATGATATAGGCTCTAGGCACTTGTGGGAGTAGTTGCTACCAATCTTGTTTAGTTTTATTCACTTTTATTTTGAAGTTACTAAAAATTGCAGAAACTTTTCAGAAAAAGAAATATGTCCAGCAGAATGTACCAAGGTGGTTCCTCAACTAAGATATGACGTAGGCGTGCTATGCGTGAGCAAGACGATGAACCACCAAGAGGAGCCAAAGTGCGGGCTTGCGAGTGGCTATCAGAAGAGTTTATAGTCAATGTAGGCATTAAGGATGAATTTGACGCTTATGTGTGTAATGCCGAGCTTGAGGACTTCATACAAGATAAGTGTCCTTAGTACTACCAATTGACTGATTCATTCGTGAGAAGGTTTAAATATACATCTTCGCGTAATTCTCAGAATGTCCTGTTTGATATTTATGATCAATCTTATACCATGGACCTAGAAGATTTTACTACTGCTTGCAAACTCCCGCAGTGGGGCAATGTTCATGAACCCCACAGATCTGAATATAAAGACTTTCTCGCTAGTATTACTGTGGGAGAATCTAGGGATATAGCACAAGCTACCATAGGGAGCATTCACTTTCCTGCTATATATTATTTTGCTCTCTTCTTTGGTAGATGCATTAACGGTAAAGATGAAGCATGTCACATGTGTGTCCCTGATCTGTGTGTCCTGAAGAGTGTTGTATTAGGTAATAAAGATTACAACTTGGGGGCAATAGTTGCATGTAGGTTGCATAATAATGGTATATCCGGAGATTTGTTTGGAGGAATTTATGCGACCCGTGTTGCTAACTATCTTGGTATTGTTGGGGAACGTTGCAGAAAATTAAAATTCTTCCTACGGTTTCACCAAGATCCATCTATGAGTTCATCTAAGCAACGAGTCATGGGAGGGAGATTGCATCTACATACCACTTGTAGATCGGGTGCGGAAGCGTTCACTAGAACGTGGATGATGGAGTCGTACTCGCCGTGATCCAAATCACCGATGACCGAGTGCCGAACGGACGGCACCTCCGCGTTCAACACACGTACGGAGCGGATGACGTCTCCTCCTTCTTGATCCAGCAAGGGGGAAGGAGAGGTTGAGGAAGATGGCTCCAGCAGCAGCACGACGGCGTGGTGTTGGTGGAGAAGCAGCACTCCGGAAGGGCTTCGGCAAGCTCGTGACGGAGGAGGAAGAGGTGTAGCAGGGGGAGGGAGGCGCCAGAACTTTAGGGTGCGGCTGCCCCCTCCCCCCTCCCTTTATATAGGCCCCTAGGGGGGGCGCCGGCCCTTGGAGATCTAATCTCCCAAGGGGGGCGGCGGCCAATGGTTGGAGTGCCCCCCAAGGCAAGTGGGGCGCCCCCCCCCCCCCACCCTAGGGTTTCAACCCTAGGCGCAGGGGGTGGGCCAAGGGGGGCGCACCAGCCCACTATGGGCTGGTTCCCCTCCCCACTTCAGCCCATGGGCCCTCCGGATGGTGGCCCCACCCGTGGACCCCGGGACCCTTCCGGTGGTCCCGGTACAATACCGGGTGACCCCGAAATTTTCCCGATGGCCGAAACAACGCTTCCTATATATAATTCTTTACCTCCGGACCATTTCGGAACTCCTTGTGATGTCTGGGATCTCATCCGGGACTCCGAACAACATTCGGTTTACTGCATACTCATATTCATACAACCCTAGCGTCACCGAACCTTAAGTGTGTAGACCCTACGGGTTCGGGAGACACATAGACATGACCGAGACGGCTCTCGGGCAATAACCAACAGCGGGATCTGGATACCCATGTTGGCTCCCACATGCTCCTCGATGATCTCATCGGATGAACCACGATGTCGAGGATTCAAACAACCCGTATACAATTCCCTTTGTCAATCGGTATGTTACTTGCCCGACATTCGATCGTCGGTATCCCAATACCTCGCTCAATCTCGTTACCGCAAGTCACTTTACTCGCATCAGTAATGCATGATCCCGTCACGGACACTTGGTCACTTTGAGCTCATTATGATGATGCACTACCGAGTGGGCCCAGTGATACCTCTCCGTAACACGGAGTGACAAATCGATCTCGATCCGTGTCAACCCAAGACACTTTCGAAGATACCGTAGTGTACCTTTATAGTCACCCAGTTACGTTGTGACGTTTGGTACACCCAAAACACTCCTACGGTATCCGGGAGTTACACGATCTCATGGTCTAAGGAAGATATACTTGACATTGGAAAAGCTCTAGCAAAACGAACTATACGATCTTGTGCTATGCTTAGGATTGGGTCTTGTCCATCACATCATTCTCCTAATGATGTGATCCCATTATCATTGACATCCAATGTCCATAGTCAGGAAAACCATGAATATCTATTGATCAACGAGCTAGTCAAGTAGAGGCTCACTAGGGACATATTGTGGTCTATGTATTCACACGTGTACGATTTCCGGATAATATAATTATAGCATGAATAAAAGACAATTATCATGAACAAGGAAATTTAATAATAATCCTTTTATTATTGCCTCTAGGGCATATTTCCAACAGTGTCCCACTTGCACTAGAGTCAATAATCTAGTTACATTGTGATGAATCGAACACCCATAGAGTTCTGGTGTTGATCATGTTTTGCCCGCGGAAGAGGTTTAGTCAACGGATCTGCGACATTCAGATCCGTATGCACTTTGCAAATTTCTATGTCTCCATCTTGAACATTTTGACGGATGGAGTTGATGCGTCGCTTGATGTGCCTGGTCTTCTTGTGAAACCTGGGCTCCTTGGCAAGTGCAATAGCTCCAGTGTTGTCCCAGAAGAGTTTGATTGGCCCCGACGCATTGGGTATGACTCCTAGGTCGGTGATGAACTCCTTCACCCATATTGCTTCATGTGCTGCCTCCGAGGCTGCCATGTACTCCGCTTCACATGTAGATCCCGCCACGATGCTCTGCTTGCAGCTGCACCAGCTTACTGCTCCACCACTCAACATATACACGTATCCGGTTTGTGACTTAGAGTCATCCAGATCTGTGTCGAAGCTAGCGTCGACGTAACCCTTTACGACGAGCTCTTCGTCACCTCCATATACGAGAAACATGTCCTTTGTCCTTTTCACGTAGTTCAGGATATTCTTGACCGCTGTCCAGTGTTCCTTGCCGGGATTACTTTGGTACCTTCCTACCAAACTTACGGCAAGGTTTACATCAGGTCTGGTACACAGCATTAAATACATAATAGAACCTATGGCCGAGGCATAGGGGATGACGCTCATCTCTTCTTTATCTTTTGCCGTGGTCGGGCATTGAGCTGAGCTCAATCTCACACCTTGTAGTACAGGCAAGAACCCTTTCTTGGACTGATCCATTTTGAACTTCTTCAAAATCTTATCAAGGTATGTGCTTTGTGAAAGACCTATGAGGCGTCTTGATCTATCTCTATAGATCTTGATGCCTAATATATAAGCAGCTTCTCCAAGGTCCTTCATTGAAATTTTTTTATTCAAGTAGGCCTTAATGCTGTCCAAGAGTTCTATATCATTTCCCATCAAAAGTATGTCATCTACATATAATATGAGAAATGCCACAGAGCTCCCACTCACTTTCTTGTAAATGCAGGCTTCTCCATAAGTCTGCATAAACCCAAACGCTTTGATCATCTCATCAAAGCGAATGTTCCAACTCCGAGATGCTTGCACCAACCCATAAATGGATCGCTGGAGCTTGCATACTTTGTCAGCATTCTTAGGATCGACAAAACCTTCCGGCTGCATCATATACAGCTCTTCCTTAAGATAACCGTTAAGGAATGCTGTTTTGACGTCCATCTGCCATATCTCATAATCATAGTATGCGGCAATTGCTAACATGATTGGACGGACTTAAGCTTCGCCACGGAGAGAAAGTCTCATCGTAGTCAATCCCTTGAACTTGCCGATAACCCTTAGCGACAAGTCGAGCTTTATAGATGGTGATATTACCATCCGCGTCCGTCTTCTTTTAAAGATCCATTTATTTTCTATCGCTCGCCGATCATCGGGCAAGTTTGTCAAAGTCCATACTTTGTTTTCATACATGGATCCTATCTCGGATAGCATGGCTTCAAGCCATTTGTTGGAATCAGGGCCCGCCATCACTTCTTCATAGTTCGAAGGTTCACCGTTGTCTAACAACATGATTTCTAGGACAGGGTTGCCATACCACTCTGGTGTGGAACGTGTCCTTGTGGACCAACGAAGTTCAGTAGCAACTTGATCCGAAGTACCTTGATCATCATCATTAATTTCCTCTCCAAGAGGTGTAGGCACCACAGAACATTTTCCGAGCTGCACTACTTTCCGCTTCAAGAGGTAGTACTTCATCGAGTTCTACTTTCCTCCCACTTACTCCTTTCGAGAGAAACTCTTTTTCAAGAAAGGATCCGTTCTTGGCAACAAAGATCTTGCCTTTGGATCTAAGGTAGAAGGTATACCCAATGGTATCCTTAGGGTATCCTATGAAGACGCATTTTTCCGACTTGGGTTCGAGCTTTTCAGGTTGAAGTTTCTTGACATAAGCATCGCATCCCCAAACTTTCAGAAACGACAGCTTAGGTTCCTTCCCAAACCATAATTCATACGGTGTCGTCTCAACGGATTTAGACGGTGCCCTATTTAAAGTGAATGTAGCTGTTTCTAGAGCGTATCCCCAAAATGATAGCGGTAAATCGATAAGAGACATCATAGATCGCACCATATCCAATAGAGTGCGACACGACGTTCGGACACACCGTTCGTTGAGGTGTTCCAGCGGCGTGAGTTGTGAAACGATTCCACATTTCCTTAAGTGTGTACCAAATTCTGACTTAAATATTCTCCTCCACGATCCGATCGTAAGAATTTTATCTTTCGGTCACGTTGATTCTCTACCTCATTCTGAAATTCCTTGAACTTTTCAAAGGTCTCAGACTTGTGTTTCATCAAGTAGACATACCCATATCTACTCAAGTCATCAGTGAGAGTGAGAACATAACGATATCCTCCGCGAGCCTCAATGCTCATTGGACCACACACATCGATATGTATGATTTCCAATAAGTTGGTTGCTCGCTCCATTGTCCCGGAGAATGGAGTCTTGGTCATTTTGCCCATGAGGCATGGTTCGCATGTGTCAAATGATTCATAATCGAGAGACTCTAAAAGTCCATCAGAATGGAGCTTCTTCATGCGCTTGACACCAATGTGACCAAGGCGGCAGTGCCACAAGTATGTGGGACTATCGTTATCAACTTTACATCTTTTGGTATTCACACTATGAATATGTGTAATATTACGTTCGAGATTCATTAAGAATAAACCATTGACCATCGGAGCATGACCATAAAACATATCTCTCATATAAATAGAACAACCATTATTCTCGGATTTAAATGAGTATCCATCTCGCATTAAACGAGATCCTGATACAATGTTCATGCTCAAACTTGGCACTAAATAACAATTATTGAGATTTAAAACTAATCCCGTAGGTAAATGTAGAGGTAGCGTGCCGACGGCGATCACATCGACCTTGGAACCATTCCCGACGCGCATCGTCACTTCGTCCTTTGCCAGTCTCTGTTTATTCCGCAGCTCCTGCTGTGATTTACAAATATGAGCAACGACACCGGTATCAAATACCCAGGAGTTACTACGAGTACTGGTAAGGTACACATCAATTACATGTATATCAAATATACCTTTAGTGTTGCCGGCCTTCTTGTCCGCTAAGTATTTGGGGCAGTTCCGCTTCAAAGGGGCCTTCCTTTGCAATAAAAGCACTCTGTCTCGGGCTTGGGTCCATTCTTTGACTTCTTCCGGCAACTTTCTTTGGCGGCGGCAACATCCTTGCCGTCCTTCTTGAAGTTCTTCTTACCCTTGCCCTTTTTGAACTTAGTGGTTTTATTGACCATCAACACTTGATGTTCTTTCTTGATTTCAACCTCACGACTTCAGCATTGAAAATACTTCGGAATGGTCTTCACCATCCCCTGCATATTGTAGTTCATCACAAAGCTCTTGTAGCTTGGTGGGAGCGATCAAGGATTCTGTCAATGACCGCCTCGTCCAGGAGGTTAATGTCCAGGTAGGCAAAGGCGGTTGTGCAACCTGGACATTTTGAGTATGTGCTCACCGTGAACTGTTTTCCTCCATCTTACAACTATAGAACTTGTCGGAGACTTCATATCTCTCGACCCGTGCATGAGCTTGGAAAACCATTTTCAGCTCCTCGAACATCTCATATGCTCGCGTTGCTCAAAACGCTTTTGGAGCCCGGTTCTAAGCTGTAAAGCATGCCGCCTTTGAACGAGGGAGTAATCATCAAGACGAGACTGCCAAGCATTCATAATGTCTTGGTTCTCTGGGATGGGAGCATCACCTAGCGGTGCTTCTAGGACATATTGTTTCTTGGCTGCTATGAGGATGATCCTCAGGTTCCGGACCCAGTCCGAATAGTTGCTGCCATCGTCTTTCAGCTTGGTTTTCTCTAGGAACATGTTGAAGTTCATGGTGACATGAGCGTTGGCCATTTAATCTACTAGACATTTTGCAAAGATTTTAGACTAATGTTCATGATAATTAAGTTCATCTAATCAAATTATTTAATGAACTCCCACTCAGATTTGACATCCTCTAGTCATCTAAGTGTTACATGATCCGAGTCGACTAGGCCGTGTCGGATCATCACGTGAGACGGACTAGTCATCATTGGTGAACATCTCCATGTTGATCGTATCTTCCATATGACTCATGTTCGACCTTTCGGTCTCTTGTGTTCCGAGGCCATGTCTGTACATGCTAGGCTCGTCAAGTTAACCCTAAGTGTTTATGCATGTGTAAAACTGTCTTACACCCGTTGTATGTGAACGTAAGGATCTATCACACCCGATCATCACGTGGTGCTTCGAAACGACGAACTTTAGCAACGGTGCACAGTTAGGGCGAACACTTTCTTGAAATTATCATAAGGGATCATCTTATTCACTACCGTCGTTCTAAGTAAACAAGATGCATAAAACATAATAAACATCACATGCAATTATATAAAGTAGTGACATGATATGGCCAATATCATATAGCTCCTTTGATCTTCATCTTCGGGGCTACATGATCGTCTTGTCACCGGCATGACACCATGATCTCCATCATCGTGTCTCCATGAAGTTGCTCACCAACTATTACTTCTACTACTATGGCTAACACGTTTAGCAATAAACTAAAGTAATTTACATGGCGTTGAATCAATGACTCGTAGGTCATACAATAATTAAGACAACTCCTATGGCTCCTGCCGGTTGTCATACTCATCGACATGCAAGTCGTGATTCCTATTACAAGAACATGATCTCATACATCACAATATATCATTCATCAGTTATCACAACTTCTGGCCATATCACATCACATGACAATTGCTGCAAAAACAAGTTAGACGTCCTCTAATAGTTGTTGCATCTTTTACGTGGCTGCAATTGGGTTCTAGCAAGAACGTTTTCTTACCTACGAATAACCACAACGTGATTTTGTCAACTTCTATTTACCCTTCATAAGGACCCTTTTCATCTAATCCGCTCCAACTAAAGTAGGAGAGACAGACACCGCTAGCCACCTTATGCAACTAGTGCATGTCACCGGTGGAACCTGTCTCACGAAGCGCACGTGTAAGGTCGGTCCGGGCCGCTTCATCCCACAATACCGCTGAAGCAAGAAAAGACTAGTAGTGGCAAGCAAGTTGACAAGATCTCGCCCACAACAAAATTGTGTTCTACTCGTGCAATAGAGAACTACGATAGACCTAGCTCATGATGCCTTTGTTGGGGAATGTTGCAGAAAATTAAAAAAATTCCTACGGTTTCACCAAGATCCATCTATGAGTTCATCTAAGCAACGAGTCATGGGAGAGAGATTGCATCTACATACCACTTGTAGATCGCGTGCGGAAGCGTTCACTAGAACATGGATGATGGAGTCGTACTGGCCGTGATCCAAATCACCGATGACCGAGTGCCGAACGGACGACACCAACACGTTCAACACACTTATGGAGCGGTTGACGTCTCCTACTTCTTGATCCAGCAAGGAGGAAGTAGAGGTTGAGGAAGATGGCTCCAGCAGCAGCACGACGGCGTGGTGTTGGTGGAGAAGCAGCACTCCGGCAGGGCTTCGCCAAGCTCGTGACGGAGGAGGAAGAGGTGTAGCAGGAGGAGGGAGGCGCCAGAACTTCAGGGTGCGGCTGCCCCCTCCCCCCTCCCTTTATATAGGCCCTGGGGGCGCCGCCCTGGAGATCTAATCTCCCAAGGGGCGGCGGCCAAGGGGTTGAGTGCCCCCAAGGCAGTGGGCGCCCCCCCCTAGGGTTTCAACCCTAGGCGCGGGGGTGGGCCAAGAGGCGCACCAGCCCACTATGGGCTGGTTCCTTCCCACTTCAGCCCATGGGGACCTCCGGGATGGGTGGCCCCACCCGGTGGACCCCCGGGACCCTTCCGGTGGTCCCGGTACAATACCGGGTGACCCCGAAATTTTCCCGATGGCCGAAACAACACTTCCTATATATAATTCTTTACCTCCGGACCATTCCGTAACTCCTCGTGACGTCCGGGATATCATCCGGGACTCCGAACAACATTCGGTTTACTACATACTCATACTCATACAACCCTAGCGTCACCGAACCTTAAGTGTGTAGACCCTACGGGTTCGCGAGACACGTAGACATGACCGAGACGGCTCTCGGGCAATAACCAACAGTGGGATCTGGATACCCATGTTGGCTCCCACATGCTCCTCGATGATCTCATCGGATGAACCACGATGTTGAGGATTCAAACAACCCCGTATACAATTCCCTTTGTCAATCGGTATGTTACTTGCCCGAGATTCGATCGTCGGTATCCCAATACTTCGTTCAATCTCGTTACCGGCAAGTCACTTTAGTCGTACCGTAATGCATGATCCCGTGACCAGACACTTGGTCACTTTGAGCTCATTATGATGATGCACTACCGAGTGGGCCCAGTGATACCTCTCCGTAACACGGAGTGACAAATCCCAGTCTCGATCCGTGTCAACCCAACAGACACTTTCGGAGATACCTGTAGTGTAGCTTTATAGTCACCCAGTTACGTTGTGATGTTTGGTAAACCCAAAGCACTCCTACGATATCCGGGAGTTACACGATCTTATGGTCTAAGGAAGAGATACTTGACATTGGAAAAGCTCTAGCAAAACGAACTACATGATCTTGTGCTATGCTTAGGATTGGGTCTTGTCCATCACATCATTCTCCTAATGATGTGATCTCGTTATCATTGACATCCAATGTCCATAGTCAGGAAACCATGACTATCTATTGATCAACGAGCTAGTCAACTAGAGCCTCACTAGGGACATATTGTGGTCTATGTATTCACACGTGTATTACGATTTCCGGATAATATAATTATAGCATGAATAAAAGACAATTATCATGAACAAGGAAATATAATAATAATCCTTTTATTATTTCCTCTAGGGCATATTTCCAACAGGTATATCCTCACGAGAGGAGGATATAGAGTTGCCTCCTGCTTATTTAGATTATGACGCGATGGTCAAACATCATTTTCCATTGAGGAATGAACAATTCCTCCAGTATCGACTAATCTTTGACAGACGTCGCGCTGTCCATGTTACTCTCCCTGATCCTTCCCTTTTTGATTACCAAGCAAAACGAAGATATGTTGTTACCAGGAAGGAGGCAGCCGAACACGAGGGGAGAGCGGAGGCGGCTCGTCAAGATGCCGCAGCTCAGGATGCATTGGCTGCTGCATCTCAGTACGACCCCAGTTATAACTTTGGATATCAGCCAGGCTATCCTTGGCATTAGACCAACTTAGCCCAAAAGCCTAAGCTTGGGGGAGTACGTATTTCTCACCGACTTTACATTCATGTTCACACACTATTCTAGTTGTCGGTGCTCATACTCTTTCATTGTATTATCCATGCTAGTTTAATTTTCTTTTTCTAGCTTTCTTCTTGTGTGTTTGATAAACCTGAAGAAAAACAAAAAAAATTAGTTAGTTTAATTTCCATGCTTGTAGTAGTAATTAAATTGAAAAGAAAAAAATATTTCTCGTTCTTCTTTTGCTTGTTGGGAGCTTTCCCGTGTAAATAGTTTTATTTCCTTTTTCTTTTGGGGGTCAGAGTAGAAGACCATAATGAAAATGCTTAGTGGCTCTCATATGCATGATCGTTGATTTAACTTAGAGCCCATATTACTTTGTCTTCTCTCTTCAGTTGAATTCTTGCAGATTCCAGCTTAGTCCAATGCACGAGCACTATTATTATTATACACATCGTTCGGTCGTGCAAAAGTGAAAGGCAATAATGATGATATATGATGAAATGATTGAGATGAGAGAAGCTGGTATGAACTCGACCTCTTTTGTTTTTGTAAATATGATGAGTTCATCGTTCCTGATTCAGCCTATTATGAGTAAACATATTTGCAATGACATTTAGAGATTATAGTTGCTTGTGCCATGCTTAATTAGATATGAGTTTATAATGGTTTACCTTGCGTGCCAACATGCTATTAAAATGATTGTGATGTGGTATGATGGGATGGTATCCTCCTTTGAGTGACTCGACTTGGCACATGTTCACACATGTAGTTGAAAACAAATCAACATAGCCTTCACGATATTTATGTTCATGGTGGATTATATCCTACTCATGTTTGTACTTGGTGTAAATTAATTTTAATGTATGTTCATGACTGTTGTCGCTCTCTCAGTTGGTCGCTTCCCAGTCTTTTGCTAGCCTTCACCTGTACTAAGCGGGAATACTGCTTGTGCATCCAAACTCAATAAACCCCAAAGTTATTCCATATGAGTCCACCATACCTTCCTATATGCGGTATCTACGTGTCGTTCCAAGTAAATTTGTATGTGCCAAACTCCAAACCTTCAAATGAAATTCTGTTTTGTATGCTTGAGCAGCTCGTGTTTCAACTAGGGCTGTCTGTATCTTCCATGCTAGGTGGGTTATTCTCAAGAGGAGTGGACTCCGCTCCTCACTCACGAGAAAATGGCTGGTAATCGGGATGCCCAGTCCCATGATCAAAAAGATCAAAGCAAATCAAAATAATTAAACAAAACTCCCCCAGGACTGTTGTTAGTTGGAGGCATTCGTTGTTTCGAGCAAGCCATGGATTGATGCTTGTTGGTGGTGGGGGACTATAAACTTTTACCATTCTGTTTGGGAACCGCCTATAATGTATGTAGCATGGAAGATATCGCCATCTCATAGTTGTTGCGTTGAGAATGAAAGTATGCCGCTCAAAACGTTATTCATCTCTATTTTAAAATCGAGCTCTGGCACCTCTACAAATCCCTGCTTCCCTCTGTGAAGGGCCTATCTATTTACTTTTATGTTGAGTCATCACCCTCTTATTAAAAAGCACCCACTTGAGAGAACACTATCATTTGCATTCATTACTATTACTTTATATTGGGTATGACTTGACTGGATCTCTTTTACCATGAATTACAATGTTTAGTCAGTCCTTGATCTTTAAAGGTGCTCTGCATTTATGTTTTGCGATCTCAGAAAGGGCTAGCGAGATACCATCTTATTATATCATATTATGACAGTTTTGAGAAAGTGATGTCATCCGAGTTTTATTATTATTGCTCGCTAGCTGAATATGCCATTGATATGAGTAAGTATGAGACCTAAGTGTTATTGTGAATATGGTTAGTTTATAATCTTTGCTGAAAACTTGAATGCTGGATTTACATATTTACAACAACAAGAGCAAATAGAGTTTGTAAAAGTTTTTCTTTATCACTTTCAGTTTATCAACTGAATTGCTTGAGGACAAGCAAAGGTTTAAGCTTGGGGGAGTTGATACGTCTCCAACGTATCTACTTTTCCAAACACTTTTGCCCTTGTTTTGGACTCTAACTTGCATGATATGAATGGAACTAACCCGGACTGATGTTGTTTTCAGCAGAATTGCCATGGTGTTATTTATGTGTAGAAAACAAAAGTTCTCCGAATGACCTGAAAAGCCATGGAGATAACTTTTGGAATCAAGGCCACGGGGCCCACACCCTGTCCACGAGGGTGGGGACGCGCCACCTCCCCCTGGGCGTGCCCCCCTATCTCGTGGGCCCCCTGATGCTCCACCGACCTCAACTCCAACTCTATATATTCCGTTTCGCAGAGAAAAAAATCAGAGAGAAAGTTCCATCGCGTTTTACGATACGGAGTCGCCACCAAGCTCTAATCTCTCTCGGGAGGGCTGATCTGGAGTCCGTTCGGTCTTCGGAGAGGGGGATTCGTCTCTGTCGTCATCATCAACCATCCTCCATCACCAATTTCATGATGCTCACCGCCGTGCGTGAGTAATTCCATCGTAGGCTTGCTGGACGGTGACGGGTTAGATGAGATTTACCATGTAATCAAGTTAGTTTTGTTAGGGTTTGATCCCTAGTATCCACTATGTTCTAAGATTGATGTTGCTATGACTTTGCTATGCTTAATGCTTGTCACTAGGGCCCGAGTGCCATGATTTCAGATCTGAACCTATTATGTTTTCATGAATATATGCGAGTTCTTGATCCTATCTTGCAAGTCTATAGTCACCTATTATGTGTTATGATCCGACAACCCCGAAGTGATAATAATCGGGATACTTCTAGGTGATGACCGTAGTTTGAGGAGTTCATGTATTCACTATGTGTTAATGCTTTGGTCCAGTACTCTATTAAAAGGAGGCCTTAATATCCCTTAGTTTCCACTAGGACCCCGCTGCCACAGGAGGGTAGGACAAAAGATGGCATGCAAGTTCTTTTCCATAAGCACGTATGACTATATTCAGAATACATGCCTACATTACATTGATGAACTGGAGCTAGTTCTGTGTCACCCTATGTTATAGCTATTACATGAGAAATCGCATCCGACATAACTATCCATCACTGATCCAATGCCTACGAGCTTTACACATATTGTGCTTCGCTTATTTACTTTTCCGTTGCTACTGCTACCATTACTATCATACTACTTTGCTACTAAACACTTTGTTGCAGATACTAAGTTATCCAGGTGTGCTTGAATTGACAACTCAACCGCTAATACTTGAAAATATTCTTTGGCTCCCTTTGTGTCGAATCAATAAATTTGGGTTGAATACTCTACCCTCGAAAGCTGTTGCGATCCCCTACACTTGTGGGTTATCATATGTCTCCAACGTATCTATAATTTTTGATGTATCCATGCCATGTTTATAATATTTTTACATGCTTTTGGTATGATTTGGTTAGAACTAACCCGGACTGACGCTGTTTTCAGCAGAACTACCGTGGTGTTGTTTTTGTGCAGAAATAAAATTCTCGGAATGCGCTGAAAATCAATGGAGATTCTTTCTGGAAAATACAAAAAAATCGGAATAAAGAGTTACCGGAGAGGAGGCTCGTGGGGCCCACGAGGATGGAGGGCACGTCCCCTGCCTCGTGGACACCCCGTGGGTCCCCCTGACTTGTTCTCGACGCCAGACCCTCCTATAAATACCCAAACCTCCAGAAAGAAACCTAGATCGAGAGTTTCGCTGCCGCAAGCCTCTGTAGCCACCAAAAACCAATCGGGACCCTATTCCGGCACCCTGCCGGAGGGGGGATCCATCACCGGTGGCCATCTTCATCATCCTGGTGCTCTCCATGACAAGGAGGGAGTAGTTCACCCTCGGGGCTGAGGGTATGTACCAGTAGCTATGTGTTTGATCTCTCTCTCTCTCTCTCTCTCTCTCTCTCTCTCTCTCTCTCTCTCTCGTGTTCTTGAGTCGGCACAATCTTGATGTATCGCGAGCTTTGCTATTATAGTTGGATCTTACGATGTTTCTCCCCCTCTACTCTCTTGTAATGGATTAAGTTTTCCCTTTGAAATTATTTTAACTGATTGAGTCTTTAAGGATTTGAGAACACTTGATGTAGTATTGCATGTGCTTTTCTGTGGTGACAATAGGATATTCACGAGATCTACTTGATGTATGTTTTGGTGATCAACTTGCGGGTTCAGTGACCTTGTAAACTTATGCATAGGGGTTGGCACACGTTTTAGTATTGACTATCCGGTAGAAACTTTGGGGCACTCTTTGAAGTTCTATATGTTGGTTGAATAGATGAATCTGAGATTGTGTGATGCATATCGTATAATCATGCCCACGGATACTTGAGGTGATATTGGAGTATCTAGGTGACATTAGGGTTTTGGTTGATTTGTGTCTTAAGGTGTTATTCTAGTATGAACTCTATGATAGATCGAATGGAAAGAATAGTTTCGTGTTATTTTACTACAGACTCTTGAATAGATCGATCAGAAAGGATAACTTTGAGGTGGTTTTGTACCCTACAATAATCTCTTCGTTTGTTCTCTACTATTAGTGACTTTGGAGTGACTCTTTGTTGCATGTTGAGGGATTGTTATATGATCTATCTATGTTATTATTGTTGAGAGAACTTGCACTAGTGAAAGTATGAACCCTAGGCCTTGTTTCCTATCATTGCAATACCGTTTACGCTCACTTTTATCATTAGTTACCTTGCTGTTTTTATTATTTCAGATTACAAATACCTTTATCTATCATCCATATTGCACTTGTATCACCATCTCTTCGCCGAACTAGTGCACCTATACAATTTACCATTGTATTGGGTGTGTTGGGGACACAAGAGACTCTTTGTTATTTGGTTGCAGGGTTGTTTGAGTGAGACCATCTTCATCCTACGCCTCACACGGATTGATAAACCTTAGGTCATCCACTTGAGGGAAATTTGCTACTGTCCTACAGACCTCTGCACTTGGAGGCCCAACAACGTCTACAAGAAGAAGGTTGCCTAGTAGACATCATGCTCTTTTCTGGCGCCATTGCCGGGGAAGTTAGTGCTTGAAGGTATATCTTTAGATCTTGCAATATAATCTTTTAGTTTCTTGTTTTATCACTAGTTTAATCTATAAAAGAAAACTACAAAAAATGGAATTGAGGGTGCCTCATGTGCTTCATCTTTTTAATGCCTTCCGTGAAAATAAGGATTCCGATAATTGTGCTCAATTGCTAGAGGAAGAATGCATTAAAATGTTTGGCACTAAATCTTTAAATGATGAGCATGATTGCAATGTTGTTAGTATGAGTTCTTTGAATACCCATGATGCTAATGATATGCAAAGCTACAAGCTTGGGGAAGCTATGTTTGATAAAGATGATATTTTTTGTCCCGCAAGTTTTGATGAGCAAATTTATTATGATGAAAGCATGCCTCCTATTTATGATGATTATTGTGATGACACGTATGCTATAAAGAAAAAAGATAACCATGAAATTTTCATCTTGATTTTAATTTTCAATTGGATTATGCTTCACATGATAGTTATTTGGTTGAGTTTGCTCCCACTACTATTGATGAGAATAAATTTTCTTATGTGGAGAGTAGTAAAATTTCTATGCAAGTAGATCATGAAAAGAATGCTTCATGTTCTGGTTATATTGTTGAATTAATTCATGATGCTACTAAAAATTATTATGTGGGAGGAATATATGCTTGTAGGAGTTGCAATGATATCAAGTTTCCTTTCTATATGCTTAAAGTCTTAAAGTTATGCTTGTTTTGCCTTCCTATGCTAGTTGATTACTATTCCCATAAGTTTTTTGCTCATAAAATCCCTACGCATAGGAAGTGGGTTAGACTTAAATGTGTTATTAATATTCTTCATGATGCTCTCTTTATGTTTCAATTTTTCTTTTATGCGAGCATCATTGAAATTATCATGCCTAGCTAAAAGGCATTAAAGAAAAGTGCTTGTTGGGAGACACCCAATATTTAGCTTTACTGTTTTTGTGTGTTCACATTATTATTCTACTGTATTAATCATGTTTTATAGCTTTTGTTTCAATAAAGTGCCAAATAAGACCTTTAGGATAGCTTATGGTGATAGTTGTGTTGATCCTGCTGAAAATCAGAAACTTTTGCGCACAGTAAATTAGTTTTGATCTTATTCTTTTTTATATGGATTGGTACACCAATTGTTCAGGTTTTCATAATTTGGTAGGATTTTTGGAGTTACATAAGTAATCGAGAGTTACAGATTACTACAGACTGTTCTGTTTTTGACAGATTATGTTTTCTATGTGTTGTTTGCTTATTTTGATGAATCTATGAGTAATACCGGAGGGTATGAACCATAGAGAAGTTGGAATACAGTAGATATTACACCAATATCAATTTAAAATGAGTTCATAACAGTACCTAAGTGGTGATTTATTTTCTTATACTAACGGAGCTTACGAGTTTTCTGTTGAGTTTTGTGTTTTGAAGTTTTCAAGTTTTGGGTAAAGATTCGATGGACTATGGAATAAGGATTTGCAAGAGCCCAAGCTTGGGGATTACCAAGGCACCCCCAAGGTAATATTCAAGGACAACCAAGAGCCTAAGCTTGGGGATGCCCCGGATGCATCCCCTCTTTCGTCTTCGTTCATCGGTAACTTTACTTGGAGCTATATTTTTATTCACCACATGATATGTGTTTTTCTTGGAGTGTCATTTTCTTTTGTTAGTATTTGCTTGCTGTTATTTAGAATAATGTTTTGCATCTATATTTTCAATAAAAATGTCAAGGATAGGCTTTACCATGCTTATTTTGCAAGTATACATGTTGCTGTTTCAAAACAGAAAGTTTACCACTGTTGCAAACATTCACTAGAAAAGTCAAAAATGATATAAATTTTAAACTTGTTGCATATTGAGCTCTGATAAATCTTCTACAGTGTGGTAGACTTTCATAACTTTTGGAGTTAGGGAAGTATGATGAATCTTGCATTCTTTACAGATTGTACTGTTTTGGCAGATTGCTGTTATGTTTGCGTTGTTTGCATATGTTTGCTTGTTTAATGATTCTATTTGAGAATAGGACTATTAAATATGCAGAGACATTTAGTATGCAATGTTGAATAATATTTTTTTTTGATTTGTTACAGTAGAAAATGATAAGGTTTTTGCATTGGTTTATACTTACTTATCTCACGAGTTCTTGTTGAGTTTGGTGTGGATGAATCTTTCGAGATTTAGGAAACCGAGATATAAAAGGAATTAAGGAGACATAAAAGCTCAAGCTTGGGTATGCCCAAGTCACCCCAATATAATATTTCAAGAAGTCTCAAGCATCCAAGCTTGGGGATGCCCCGGTAGGCATCCCACCTTTCTTCTTCAACAATTGTCGGTTAGTATCGATTGAACCTAAGTTTTTGATTCTTCACATGATGTGGGCTATACTTGAAATGTCATTTTGTTTTGTTTTACTTGCGGTTTGAATAAAATACCAAGATCTGAAATTCTTAAATGTTAGAGAATCTTCACATAGTTGCACAATTATTTGACTACTCATTGATCTTCACTTATATCTTTTGGAGTAGTTTGTGTTTTGCTCTAGTGCTTCACTTATACCTTTTTACAGAACGGTGGTGGTTTTATTTTGTAGAAATTATTGATCTCTCATGCTTCACTTATATTATTTTGAGAGTCTTTTAGAACAGCATCGTAATTTTCTTTGGTTATAAAATTAGTCCTAATATGATGGGCATCCAAGTTGGGTAAATAAAAACTATCATATGAACTGCATTAAACACTATGATAAATTTGATACTTGATAATTGTTTTGAGATATAAAGGTGGTAATGTTAGAGTCATGCAAGTTGGGTAATTATGAAATTGAGAAATACTTGTGTTAAAGTTGGCAACTCCCGTATCATGCACGTATTGTGAACGTTGTGTGACAAATTTGAAGCATGGGGTGTTCTTCGATTGCCTTCCTTATGAGTGGAGGTCGGGATCGCGCGATGGTTAACTCCTACCAACCCTTCCCCTAGGAGCATGCGTAGTAGTTCTTTGCTTCGAGGGCTAATAAACTTTTGCAATAAGTATATGAGTTCTTTATGACAAATGTGAGTCCATGGATTATACACACTCTTACCCTTCCACAATTTGCTAGCCTCTACGGTACCATTCATTTCCCTTTCTCACCTTGAGAGTTGGTGCAAACTTAGCCGGTGCATCCAAACCCCGTGATATGATATGCACTATCACACATAAACCTCCTTATATCTTCCTCAAAAGAGCCACCATACCTACCTATTATGGCATTTCCATAGCCATTCCGAGATCTATTGCCATGCAACTTTCCACCGTTCTATTTATTATGACACGCTCCATCATTTTCATATTGCTTTGCATGATCATGTAGTTGACATCGTATTTGTGACAAAGCGACCTTTATATTTATTTCATACATGTCGCTCTTGATTCATTACATATCCTGGTACACCGTCGGAGGCATTCACATAGAGTCATATTTTGTCCTAAGTATTGAGTTGTAATTCTTGAGTTGTAAATAAACAGAAGTGTGATGATTTCCATTATTAGAGCATTGTCCCATGTGAGGAAAGGATGAAATAAAAAAAGAGGGAAAAAAGAAAACAAATAGAGGCCAAAGAATCCCAAATAAAAAAATGAGAGAAAAAGAGAGAAGGGACAATGTTACTATCCTTTTACCACACTTGTGCTTCAAAGTAGCACCATGATCTTCATGATAGAGAGTCTCCTATGTTATCACTTTCATATACTAGTGGAAATTTTTCATTATAGAACTTGGCTTGTATATTCCAATGATGGGCTTCCTCAAATTGCCCTTGGTCTTCGTGAGCAAGCAAGTTGGATGCACACCCACTTAGTTTCTTTTTTATGAGCGTTCATACATTTATAGCTCTAGTGCATCCGTTGCATGGCATTCCCTAGTCCTCGTATTGACATCAATTGATGGGCATCTCCATAGCCCGTTGATTAGCCGCGTCAATGTGAGACTTTTTTTTTCTCACATAATCCCTATCATCATACTCTACTCCACCCATAGTGCTATGTCCATGGTTTATGCTCATGTATTGCATGAGGGTTGAAAAGGCTGAAGTGCGTTAAAAAGTATGAACCAATTGCTAGGTTGAAACCGGGGTTGTGCATGATGGGAGCATTTTGTGTGATGAAAATGAAGCATGGCCAAAATATATGATTTTGTAGGGATAAGCTTTCTTTGGCTATATTATTTTGATAAGACATAAACTGCTTGGTTAGCATGCTTGAAGTATTACTATTTTTATGTCAATATTAAACTTTTATCTTGAATCTTATGGATCTGAACATTCATGCCACAATAAGGAAAATTACATTGATAATTATATTAGGTAGCATTCCACATCAAAAATTCTGTCTTTATCATCTACCTACTCGAGGACGAGCAGGAATTAAGCTTGGGGAAGCTTGATATGTCTCCAACGTATCTATAATTTTTGATGTATTCATGCCATGTTTATAATATTTTTACATGCTTTTGGTATGATTTGGTTAGAACTAACCCGGACTGACGCTGTTTTCAGCAAAACTACTGTGGTGTTGTTTTTGTGCCGAAATAAAAGTTCTCAGAATGCGCTGAAAATCAACAGAGATTTTTTCTGGAAAATTTTAAAAAACTAGAATAAAGAGTAACCGGAGAGGAGGCTCGTGGGGCCCACGAGGGTGGAGGGCGCGCCCACCCCCCAGGGCGCGAACCCTGCCTTTGTGGATACCCGTGGGACCCCCTGACTTGTTCTCGACGCCAAACCCTCCTATAAATACCCAAACCTCCAGAAAGAAACCTAGATCGAGAGTTCTGCCACTGCAAGCCTCTATAGCCACCAAAAACCAATCGGGACCCTGTTCCGGCACCCTGCCGAAAGGGGGATCCATCACCGGTGGCCATCTTCATCATCCCAGCGCTCTCCATGACGAGGAGGGAGTAGTTCACCCTCGGGGCTGAGGGTATGTACCAGTAGCTATGTGTTTGATCTCTCTCTCTCTCTCTCTCTCTCTCTCTCTCTCTCTCTCTCTCTCTCTCGTGTTCTTGATTCGGCACGATCTTGATGTATCGTGAGCTTTGCTATTATAGTTGGATCTTATGATGTTTCTCCCCCTCTACTCTCTTGTAAGGGATTGAGTTTTCCGTTTGAAGTTATCTTATCGGATCGAGTCTTTAAGGATTTGAGAACACTTGATGTATGTCTTGCATGCGCTTATCTGTGGTGACAATGGGATATTCACGTGATCTACTTAATGTATGTTTTGGGGATCAACTTGCGGGTTTAGTGACCTTGTGAACTTATGCATAGGGGTTGTCACATGTTTTCGTCTTCACTCTCCGGTACAAACTTTGGGGAACTCTTTGAAGTTCTTTTTGTTGGTTGAATAGATGAATCTGAGATTATGTGATGCATATCGTATAATCATGCCCAGACATACTTGAGGTGACATTGGAGTATCTAGGTGACATTAGGGTTTTGGATGATCTGTGTCTTAAGGTGTTATTCTAGTACGAACTCTATGATAGATCGAATGGAAAGAATAGCTTCGTGTTATTTTACTACGGACTCTTGAATAGATCGATCAAAAAGGATAACTTTGAGGTGGTTTCGTACCCTACAATAATCTCTTCGTTTGTTCTCCGCTATTACTAACTTTGGAGTGACTCTTTGCTGCATGTTTAGGGATAGTTATATGGTCCAGTTATGTTATTATTGTTGAGAGGACTTGCACTAGTGAAAGTATGAACCCTAGGCCTTCTTTCCTACCATTGCAATACCGTTTTTGCTCACTTTTATCATTTGTTACCTTACTGTTTTTAAAATTTCAGATTACAAAAACCTATATCTACCATCCGTATTGCACTTGTATCACCATCTCTTTGCCGAACTAGTGCACCTATACAATTTACCATTATATTGGGTGTGTTGGGGACACAAGAGACTCTTTGTTATTTGGTTGCAGGGTTGTTTGAGAGAGACCATCTTCATACTACACCTCCCACAGATTTATAAAGCTTAGGTCATCCACTTGAGGGAATTTGCTACTGTCCTACAAACCGCTGCACTTGGAGGCCAACAACATCTACAAAAAGGTTGCGCAGTAGACATCAGCCGCCCATACCTAGGGTTCGTCCACTGCTCCTGTTGACTGGCTGCCTTAGAGAGTCTTTTTTTCCGAGCCCTTGCTCCGGATTTTCTCTCTCTCTTGCCGGTCGTTTTGATCGGCGTTTTGCTTTTTGGTTTCCGATCTATACTTGATCGGTTTGCGTCCCCCGCTGCCAGCGTCAACACCCGAGCGCCTCTACTCCGACACCAGTGCGACCGGCCGGCTTCTTCATGGACCCAGTGGCCTCGTGCGACAGGCGACCCCTCATGGTCGTCGTCCGCGCACCGGCCCGCCCGTCGATCTACGCCGGCCCTCACCGCCCTGCTCCAACGAGGACACCTGCATCGTCCCGACCCGGCGGCCTCGCGCAATGCGGCAGCCCATCACAGCCATTGTTTGCGCACCGGCCTGCCGTCGATCTACGCCGCGCGCTAGTACGGCCGCCCTGCCGACCGTTGTCGCCGTCTTCATCTCGGACTCTGCCGCCACCCCGCCACCACCGAGCGGCGTCGTTGACCTCGCGCGCGGTTGGATTGATCACCCGCCCGCCGCCGTGATCCGCCTCATGTACGTCGTGCGACCAACCTGGCCCGTCGATTGCGCGCTACTCACAGGTCCTCTAAAGACTCTATCGAGTTCAGCGTGTCCCTCCACCGATCGAGCAACAGGCTGCCGCTGTGTCGCCCCGTCGGGCCGCAGCGTCGCTACCGCGTGGTTCTTCTCCAGGCTGCACCAACTCGCATCACCGATGTGTCACCCCTTTGGGCCGTAGTGTCAAGGCCCGCGGTCCACCACCGCCCCGAGGCCGTCCACCCCAGGCCATCCCCATGGATACACGCACCCTTGCACCGCCGCTGCGTCGCCTCATCGGGCTGTAGTGAGTGTGGCACGCGGTCCTCGCCGTCATCCCGAGACCGTTCCCGCGGTTGCACTGACCAGGCTTCCGCCGCCGCGCCGCCCCGTCGAGCCATAGCACCGCGTCCCGTGGTCCCCGCTGTCGCCCTGACTTGCCCGCCGCTGCTGCGTTGCTCCTTCGGGCCGTAGCGCCACAGCCCGCGGTCCACTCCGCCGTCACCGCGCGTCGACCTCCCATGGTATGCGCCGCGCCATATCCCTCGGTGCGGGAACGCCACCGTCCGCGTCGCTCTTCGTCACGCTGTCGGGTTCCTCGCCTACTTTGAGCATCGCTGCGGCGCTCCAAACCTAGATGCCACATACGCTCTTCTTCGGCCGCCGCCACCGCTACCCTCGTAGCCGCTGCCGCCTGTCCACCTCCTTCGTCATCGTCCAGCACCAGCCCGTCGACAGTGTTTCTGTTGTCTACCCTGACCACTTCATCTACTCCGGCAACCGCGAGCAATATTGGTCCCGCGCGGCGCTGCAACCGTCGTTGAGTCCTTCTCTGCTGGCCCTCTCCGACTTCTCCGACATGGCATACAGCTCGTGCAGGTCCCTCATCTATGCATGCCCGGTGCTGGCAACATTGATGTGTGCCTTTGTCCACGACGTGTCCCCGGACCCAGCAAGCCTGGTGTGGCACTTCGTCAACTTTTTCTTCGTCTGTCCACGCATGCCCGATGCTGGCAACACAGGTGCGTGCCTTCATCTACGATGTGTCACCGGGCTTGGCAATCCCGGCGCGACGCGTCGTCAATAACGTCTTCTCCCCGGCGCACCACTACTTCGACACCACTGCGCCCATGACTAACTCGGCGCCTCCTTGCGCCCGCGGCTCCACGGCGACATCCTTGACACCGGCTCCCCAACTCGACATCGACCACGACGTTATTCGCACGACACAAAGGGCTACTGCCTTGTTTGAGCAGCCTCGTCGGATTTCCACTCCAGCCATGACTTCCGTGATGCATCGACAGTTACGACTGTGGGGGGGTGTCCGCCGGCTTGCCTTCGGATTCTTCTCCGGTCTCACCGTCTGAGTCGCTACTGTTGTGACTGCCGGGGGATGTTGAGTACAAGGGTTATTTAGGAAACATATGATAGCGTAGGATTTATTTTACCTTGACTTGTACTCCAAGATGACCATGTATTCCTATATATATGCCCACGAGGCTCAAGCAATAGAACAAACTATTCCATCAAATCCCTCTCTCCATTCTAACATTGAGTACTGCATTTTCATTCCTTAATTAGTAGGGAGCTTCACAGGTTCATTCCCCATGATGTTATCTTAATTAATATCACCCCACTTATCTCACCCACGCAAAAAAACACTCGACTTGTATATCTAAGCTGCCTGATATTTTTGTTACGTCCAAACGGATTTTTAGAAAAGTGTTGGTTGGATTGATCTCAAGTGTTAAGCCTTTTCAAAAGTGAATTAGTTAAACATGAAAAACAATCACCGACAAAGTAGGATTAGCAAAGTGCATTGTGACTACAAAGTCACACCCCCCTCCTAGTTATATAGTGTCTCTGTTGTGGTATTGCAAGGCCACCTCCTATTTTATCTCTAATTTGACCATCAGCGCAACCAACAAAATATGACCTACAAGATACACAAAAGATATACCATTAGAAACTTTTATTTGGATGTAGATCCAATGGTAATTTTTAGTGGCAGAACGGAGGTTAAGATGGTCAAGTTAATAGCCAAAGTCACCTCCCCAAGCTCAACTTCGCGCTTGTACGCCGTCTAAATAAATGGGCTTTATATTCGATATCACTCTTCACAAGTCTATTGTTTTGGAGACTGATTTGTGGTTTTGTGGTTTCTTTCCTTTCGAATGAGAACCTTGACAGGTCTCCTCTCGTTGATCTGGAGAAGTAGGCATTTAGTATCTCTAGGCTGCTCGAGAAATTTAATTTTTCTCAAATTAATCGACATGCAATTGGGGTGACACACGAGATTGCGAAGTATAGTTTCGATAGTAGGTGTGTTGGTGATCTTATTATTAGCTTTCCGCCCTGGAAACGAATGATTGTTATAACCTTTTAATTAATTTATATATTTTTTTAAATAGAGGAGGTAAAGAAGACTATTTACGGTAACTCCATTCTGAAAGGATCGATATAGTTGACTATAGGGGGGTGAATACGCAACTAACAATTTTTAGCTTTTCTTTACCAAAATAAACCTTGCATCAAAGTAGGTTCTCTAGATATGAAACTAGGTGAGCAACCTATATGATGCAACAACAACAAGCACACAAGCAAGCAAGGGATACAACCCAAATAAGCTTGCACAAGTAAAGGCACGGGATAACCAAGAGTGGAGCCGGTGAAGACGAGGACGTGTTACCGAAGTTCCTTCCTTTTGAGGGAAGTACGTCTCCGTTGGAGCGGTGTGGAGGCACAATGCTCCCCAAGAAGCCACTAGGGCCACCATATTCTCCTCACGCCCTCACACAATGTGAGATGCCGTGATTCCACTATTGGTGCCCTTGAAGGCGGCGATCGAACCTTTACAAACAAGGTTGGGAAATCTACACAACTTAATTGGAGGCTCCCAACGACACCACGAAGCTTCACCACAAAGGACTATGGCTCCGCGGTGACCTCAACCGTCTAGGGTGCTCAAACACCCAAGAGTAACAAAATCTGCTAGGGATTAGTGGGCGGAATCAAATTTCTCTTGGTGGAAGTGTAGATCGGGGCCTTCTCAACCAATCCCGAGCAAATCAACAAGTTTGATTGGCTAGGGAGATAGATCGGGCGAAAATGGAGCTTAGAGCAACAATGGAGCTTAGGGGTGGAAGAGGTAGTCAACTACAGGAAGAAGACACCCCTTATATAGTGGAGAGACAAATCCAATCGTTATTCACTTAACCAGCCCGCGACCTGCGCTACTACCGCCCCACACAAGCGGTACTACAGCAAGGGCTCGCTGTACTACCGCGGCGGACCGCGGAACTACCGCTACTACGGCAGGAGCTAGCCCAGGCCTGAAGCGCAAAGGTTGAGGGTGGTGCTACCGCAAGGAAGGATTGGACTAGCCTGGGAAGGGCGCGGATGAATAAAAATACATCCGTGCCAACTTCCGCTGAAAATCAATCAGTGCAAATATCCGACATGGTACTACCGCACATGGCATGCGGTACTACCGTGCAAGGAGCGGATGTAAAAAATTACATCCGCCCCTACTTCCGCTCATGTTGATGTGCCCGACCAGCACTCACGGTACTACCGCGCGCATGGGGCGGTACTACCGCGTAGGGCGCGGATGTAAAAAATTACATCCGCCCCTACAACCGCACGAGCGGCTGAGTCTGGTCTGAGGCCACGGTACTACAGCTCCTTAGGAGCGGTACTACCGTGGGCATCTACAGTACTACCGCAAGGGCGTGCGGTAATACCACGGGGGCCTGCAGTACTACCGCTCCTAAGAGCAGTACTACCGCATGCCTTAGAACAGCAACACTAGGAATCCTTCTCTTTGCATATATATGAAGAAAATGGGGGATGCTCCAAAGCACAAAGGGAAAGGCGGTGCAGAGGGAGAAAACATGTATGTGATGATTCCACCCGAACCTTTCCAACACGGACCCCCTCTTAATAGTACGGCTTTCCTATGACTCAAATCCACCGAAAAGATACGTAGAAAAACACCATCTTCAATAGTCTTCGAGGGGCACCAAACCGTCTTGTGCCTAGTGACGAAACGTCTGAAATACTCAAGGCACACGATTAGTCTGCAAAAGCATTGTCATCAATCACCAAAACACCTTAGGGATAAATATACCCTTACAATCTCCCCCTTTTTGGTGGATTGATGACAATACGGGATTTGCACAAGGGGAAATAATATAGAACATAAGAAAACCCCACATCTCTAAAATATAGAAGAGCTCCCCCAAGATGCGTGCTATCTAGATAAGTGCTTTGGACTGCACAATACGTATATTAGGATCATCACTCCCCCTATATTTTATAGACAATGCATATCTTGCAAAATAAAGGCTAACACTAAACAAGATAGTAAATATGAGCATAACATAAACAGCATAATATAACATAAGCTCAATAAGGTACGATAGAGTGCATATGTCTTACACCATATGATAGAGCAAGTCTCACGAGCAAATTAAGCCAAAGCAAGCAAGGTTCAACGGAACAAACGCAAGCAAAGCAAACACAAGCACGACACAAGACCTCGCAAATCCCTACACTCTCTCCCCTTTGGCATCGAGACGCCAAAAAGGCAGAGAGGACACCTACAACACAAGTGGTGGCTCAAGCGGAGTAATCAGTCGCACGCTCCTCGTCAGACTCGGCAGCGGGAACGGTCTCCTCGTTGTCCTCTCAGAATCAGTCCACTTGAAGCCTTGTTTTGCCATCCACTCAACCTCTGGAGTGATGCGCTCCTCAGAACCGCCAGAAACATCCTCTCCAAAAAGCCACATAATCTTCTTGTCACGGCGGCGACTCTCCTTGGAGACAACGTGAGTCCAATATTGCCCCTTTGCTTGCATACAGAACAATGCCTTCATCTTGTTCTTCAGCCTCTTAGCCCAAGATGGCTCAGAGGTGGGGGGATGTAACCCTCAGAGCTGTCCTCCTCCGCTGCCTCCTCCTCATCCTCATCCGCAACCACATCCATGGCAGCGACGGCCTCAGCACGAGAATTGGTGTTAGCCCACTGAGTCTTGACACGGAGCCTGATGGAATCATGTCGAATCCAACCAGGGGCCTCAAACTCATCCTGAGGGTAGAGCTTCTCCCAAGTGGCCGAGATCAAATGAAACAGATAAGGTCCATAGATGGGGACCTTGCGGTTGTATACCGCAAACCAAAGCTCACACCACATGATATGTGAGACATCAAGTGGTAGCGTCTGAGATTTGCGCGCTTCCTCACACAGGAGCATCATGTCCACATGGTAAGCATGCACCTTGTCCATGTCACCAATGCGTGGAAAGAGAGTGTTGCGGAAGATCCGGTACATGATGTCAAGGAAGGAGTTGAGCACCCAAGATGACTTGCCACTGGAGAGCTTCTTATCAACATAGAAGGGCTGAATCTTGTTCTTGTTGGCTGACTCGGGATTGGCATGAGGACGAATACCTTGGGGTGTGGCGAGCCCCTCATCCTGAACACCAAGCAAAGTCATGAACTCCTTCCACGTAGCAGTCAGCTGCTGACCATTGGTCATCCAAGTCATAGTCCGTTCCTCATTAGGATGAAAGTGCACCGAGGCAAAGAACTGAGCTACAATCTCAGGATCAAAGTCTTTGTGAAAAGAGATGATGTGCTCAATGCCAAATTGCTCCACTAGATCCAAAGCCTCACCAAAGTATTTATCCCGGTGCTTCTCTTTCCTCATATGATGAATGTCGATCCAGTGCACATCCACATAGATGTCTTGCTTGGCCTTGATCACATCCCGATAAATGAGATTCTGCTGCTTGGTCCAGAACAGGTCATTCCCTCGGAAGTTGGCACGGGGATGCACATAGGGATTGATCTTCCTTCGAGAGATGAACTCAGCAAGTGGCATCTCATCCATGCCCATGGTGGGTTCCTTGTCCTTGGTGGCGGTGGTCTTCGTCCTGCATTGGGGGGCACTGGAGCCCTCTGGAGCTTCATCTTGATTTCGCAGACGCTTGGAGTCCGTGTCACGACTGGGATTGGAACGACGAGCAGGGGCACCGGAGCCACCACCTAACACACAAAACATAAAACACACACAAAAAACAAGAAGGATCAATGCAAAGAACACAACAAAGCAGGTGAAACAAGTAGAAGTAGCACGTGATAATTGCCACATGAGGGATTTGAGACAACAGTAGTATAGCAATGTGTGCGGTACTAAAATTTTAGTGCTGCTCCTAGCCACGGTAGTACCGCGCCAGGGAGGCACGGTAGTACCATGTCCAGGGGCGGTAGTAAAATTTTAGTGTCGTGCCTCGCGTGGTAGTCAGGAGAGGTAGTACCGCACCAGAGATGTGGTAGTACCGCACGGTTGCAGATCCGAAACAACAACTTGATCTGTGCACAGCCGTGACAACAAGGCGGTACTACGATTGATCAAATCCATCACAGGGCAACGTAGCAGGTACCATCTCTATGCATTACTACTCTCGTACATCCTACTCTTGCAAAGATTTAGCCTAAAATCTCAAGAATAGCATGCATCTCTGATAATCCCCAAGTGCAGGGAATCATCGTAGCAATTCCCAAAGGTGGAAGTGATAAGTATGGAGGGTATAACCCACAAGGAGCTAAAGGTAAGATCAATATTCTCTCAAGCCCTATCTACCACTGATACGACTCTACGTGCACCGAACGTTTGCTTCCAACTAGAAACAAGAAATAAAACTGTGTTGTGGGTATAAAGAGGATAACTTTGCATGATATCGGAAAGCTAAAATATGAAAGTAGGTGTTGTTATCATAAAGTTAGCTTATATTACTAAATATTATAAATAGCGAGTGTGGAATAATGGTGGATCGTTGTGCGGAATTGTCCTAGGCAATTGTTAACAAGACCGGTGATCACTATTGCAGTTTCATATGAAGGAGAGGCATAAGCTAACATACTTTCTCTACATGGATCATATGCGCTTACGATTGGAACTCTAGCAATCATCCGCAACTACTAAAGATCATTAAGGTAAAACCCAACCATAGCATTAAAGCATCAATTCCTCTTTATTCCCATACGCAACAATCCCTCTTACTCGGGTTTGTGTTTCAGTCACTCACCAACCCACTATAAGTGAATCATGAACTTATTGCAACACCCTACAGTGGGAATCCCTCACGCTTGCGCGACACGGAGGGCACCATAAGACAACATCAAAGTAAAACATACAACTCATACCAATCTAGATCATCAATCAACCCAAAGACAAAAGATATCTACTCAAAACATCATAGGATGGCAACATCATTGGATCATAATATGTGGCATAAAGCACCATGTTCAAGTAGGGATTACAGCGGGGTGCGGGAGAGTGGACCACGTAAAAGAGATGAGGATGGTGATGATGATGGTGATGTTGATGAAGACGATTGATTCTACTACACAACCTTCTTCTTGTAGACGTTGTTGGGCCTGCAAGTGCACAGGTTTGTAGGACAGTAGCAAATTTCCCTCAAGTGGATGACCTAAGGTTTATCAATCCGTAGGAGGCGTAGGATGAAGATGATCTCTCTAAAACAACCCTGCAACCAAATAACAAAGAGTCTCTTGTGTCCCCAGCACACCCAATACAATGGTAAATTGTATAGGTGCACTAGTTCGGCGAAGAGATGGTGATACAAGTGCAATATGGATGATAGATAAAGGTATTTATAATCTGAAATAATAAAAACAGCAAGGTAACTAATGATAAAAGTGAGCGTAAACGGTATTGCAATGGTAGGAAACAAGGCCTAGGGTTCATACTTTCACTAGTGCAAGTCCTCTCAACAATAATAACATAGATAGATCATATATCAATCCCTCAACATGCAACAAAGAGTCACTCCAAAGCCACTAATAGCGGAGAACAAACGTAGAGATTATGGTAGGGTACGAAACCACCTCAAAGTTATTCTTTCGGATCGATCTATTAAAGAGTTCGTACTAGAATAACACCTTAAGACACAAATTAACCAAAACCCTAATGTCACCTAGATACTCCATTGTCACCTCAAGTATCCGTGGGCAAGATTATACAATATGCATCACATAATCACAGATTCATCCAACCAACACAAAGTACTTCAAAGAGTACCCCAAAGTTTCTACCGGAGAGTCAAGAACGTGTGCCAACCCCTATACATAGGTTCATGGGCGGAACCCGCAAGTTGGTCACCAAAACATACATCATGAGGCACATGATATCCCATTGTCACCACAGATAAGCACAACAAGACATACATCAAGTGTTCTCATAAAAGACTCAATCCGATAAGATAAATTCAAAGGGGAAACTCAATTCATCACAAGAGAGTAGAGGGGGAGAAACATCATAAGATCCAACTACAATAGCAAAGCTCGGGATACATCAAGATCGTGCCATAGAGGGAACACGAGAGAGAACACGAGAGAGAGAGAGAGAGAGAGAGAGAGAGAGAGAGAGATCAAACACATAGCTACTGGTACATACCCTCAGCCCCGAGGGTGAACTACTCCCTCCTCGTCATGGAGAGCGCCGGGATGATGAAGATGGCCACCGGTGAGGGTTCCCCCCTCCGGCAGGGTGCCGGAACAGGGTCCCGATTGGTTTTTCGTGGCTCTGGTGGCTTGCGGCGACGGAACTCCCGATCTATCTTCTGTTCTGGAAGTTTTACGATACGTAGGTATATATGGGTGCAGGGGATACGTCGGTGGACCGAAGGGGGGGCCACGAGGCAGGAGGCGCGCCCCCCACCCTCGTGAGCACCTCCCTTCTTTCCTGACGTGCACTCCAAGTCCATCGGTTTGCTTTCCTTCCAAAAATAACTTCTCCAGTTGATTTCGTTCCGTTTTGACTCCGTCTGATATTCCTTTTTCTCGAAACACTGAAATAGGCATAAAACAACAAATCTGGGCTGGGCGTCCGGTTAATAGGTTAGTCCCAAAAGTAATATAAAAGTGGAAAATAAAGCCCAATATTGCCTAAAATAGTAGATAATATAGCATGGAGCAATCAGAAATTATAGATGCCTTGGAGACGTATCAGGCATCCCCAAGCTTAATTCCTGCTCGTCCTCGAGTAGGTAAATGATAAAAAAGATAATTTTTGATGTGGAATGCTAGTTGGCATAATTTCAATGTAATTCTTCTTAATTGTGGTATGAATATTCAGATCCGAAAGATTCAAGAGAAAAGTTCAATATTGACATAAAAATAATAATACTTCAAGCATACTAACAAAGCAATCATGTCTTCTCAAAATAACATGGCCAAAGAAGGTTATCCCTACAAAATCATATAGTCTGGCTATGCTCTATCTTCACCACACAAAATATTTAAATCATGCACAACCCCGATGACAAGCCAAGCAATTGTTTCATACTTTTGACATTCTCAAAACTTTTTCAATCTTCACGCAATACATGAGCGTGAACCATGGATATAGCAGTATATGTGGATAGAATGGTGGTTTTGGAGAATACAAAAAGGGAGGAAGATAGTCTCACATCAACTAGGCGTATTAACGGGCTATGGAGATGCCCATCAATAGATATCAATGTGAGTGAGTAGGGATTGCCATGCAATGGATGCACTAGAGCTATAAGTATATGAAAGCTCAACAAAAGAAACTAAGTGAGTGTGCATCCAACTCGCTTGCTCACGAAGACCTAGGGCATTTGAGGAAGCCCATCATTGGAATATAGAAGCCAAGTTCTATAATGACAAATTCCCACTAGTATATGAAAGTGACAAAATGAGAGACTCTCTATCATGAAGATCTTGGTGCTACTTTGAAGCACAAGTGTGGTAAAAGGATAGTAGCATTGTCCCTTCTCTCTTTTTCTCTCATTTTTTGTTCTTTTTTATTTGGGCCTTTTTTCGCCTCTTTTTTTCTCTTTTTTTTCGTCCGGAGTCTCATCCCGACTTGTGGGGGAATCATAGTCTCCATCATCCTTTCCTCACTGGGACAATGCTCTAAAAATGATGATCATCACACTTTTATTTACTTACAACTCATGAATTACAACTCGATACTTAGAACACAATATGACTCTATATGAATGCCTCCGGCGGTGTACCGGGATGTGCAATGACTCATGAGCGACATGTATGAAAGAATTATGAACAGTGGCTTTGCCACAAATACAATGTCAACTACATGATCATGCTAGCAATATGACAATGATGGAGCGTGTCATAATAAACGGAACGGTGGAAAGTTGCATGGCAATATATCTCGGAATGGCTATGGAAATGCCATGATAGGTAGGTATGGTGGCTGTTTTGAGGAAGGTATATGGTGGGTGTATGATACCGGCGAAAAGTGTGTGGTATTAGAGAGGCTAGCAATGGTGGAAGGATGGGAAAAGTGCGTATAATCCGTGGACTCAACATTAGTCATGAAGAACTCATATACTTATTGCAAAAATCTAGAAGTTATCAAAGAAAAGTATGACGCGCAAGCTCCTAGGGAGATAGATTGGTAGGAAAAGACCATCGCTCGTCCCCGACCGCCACTCATAAGGAAGACAATCAATAAATAAATCATGCACCGACTTCATCACATAACGGTTCACCATACGTGCATGCTACGGGAATCACAAACTTTAACACAAGTATTTCTCAAATTCACAACTACTCAACTAGCATGACTCTAATATCACCATCTTCGTATCTCAAAACAATTATCGAGCATCAAACTTCTCATAGTATTCAACACACTCATAAGAATTCTTACAAAAAATCTATGCGTAGCACATTATGATTATTTAAGCAAATTACCATGCTATTTAAGACTCTCAAAAATAATATAATTGAAGAATGAGAGTTCATATATTTCTTCAAAATAAAACCACCATTGTGCTCTAAAAGATATAAGTGAAGCACTAGAGCAAATGACAAACTACTCCGAAAGATATAAGTGAAGATCAATGAGTAGTCGAATAATTATGTAATAATGTGAAGATTCTCCCATTTAATAATTTCAGATCTTGGTATTGTATTCAAACAGAAAGCAAAGCTAAATAAAACTACATTTCAAGGATAGCACAACTCATGTGAAGAAGCAAAAACTTAGGCTCAACCGAAACTAACCGATAGTTGTTGAAGAAGAAAGGTGGGATGCCTACCGGGGCATCCCCAAGCTTAGATGCTTGAGACTTATTGAAATATTATCTTGGGGTGCCTTGGGCATCCCCAAGCTTGAACTTTTGTGTCTCCTTAATTCCTTTAATATCATGGTTTCTCTTTTTATCAAAAGCTTCATTCACAACAAACTCAACAAGAACTCGTGAGATAGGTTAGTATAAACCGATGCAAAACCTTATCATTTTCTACTGTAACAAATCACTAACATTATTATTCAACATTGAATAATAAATGTCTCTGCATATTTAATACTCCTATCCTCAAATAGAATCATTAAACAAGCAAACATATGCAAACAATGCAAACATAACAGCAATCTCCAAAAACAGTATAGTCTGTGAAGAATGCAAGAGTATCAATACTTCCCTAACTCCAAAAATTATGATAAAATTCCCACTGTAGTAAATTTATCAGAGCCCAATATGCAAAAAGATTCAACATTATACCGCTCTCTGACTTTTCTAGGTAATTTTTGCAACAGCGGTAAACTTTCTGTTTTCAAACAGCAACATGTATACTTGCAAAATAAGCATGGCAAAGGCTATCCTTGAATTTTTTATTGGAAATAAAGATGCAAAACATTATTATAAATAACAGAAAGCAAATACTAACAAGATAAAATGATGCTCCAAGCAAAACACATATCATGTGGTGAATAAAAATATAGCTCCAAGTAAAGTTACCGATGAACGAAGACGAAAGAGGGGATGCCTTCCGGGGCATCTCCAAGCTTGGGCTTTTGGCTACTCTTGAATATTACCTTGGGGTGAATTGGGCATCCCAAGATTAGGATCTTGCCACTCCTTATTCCATAGTCCAACAAATCTTTACACAAAACTTGAAAACTTCACAACACAAAACTTAGCAGAAAACTCGTAAGCTCCGTTAGCGAAAGAAAACAAAACACCAGTTCAAGGTACTGTAATGAACTCATTCTTTATTTATATTGGTGTTAAACCTAATGTATTCCAACTTCTCTATGGTTTGTAAACTATTTTACTAGCCATAGAGTCATCAAAATAAGCAAACAACACAATGAAAACAGAATCTATCAAAAACAGAACAGTCTGTAGTAATATGTAACAAACGCAAACTTATGGAACTCCAAAAATTCTAAAATAAATTTGTGGAACTGAGGAATTTTTCTAGTAATAATCTGAAAAAATAATCAACTAAATAGCCCTCTCCAGTAAAAATTTGAAGCTAATCTCGTGAGCGCTAAAGTTTCTGTTTTTTACAGCATGATCATAAAGACTTCACCCAATTCTTCCCAAAGGTTCTACTTGGCACAAACACTAATTAAAACACAAAATCACATCTAAACAGAAGGTAGATGGATTGTTTATTACTAAACAGAATCAAAAAGCAAGAAACTAAAATAAAATTGGGTTGCCTCCCAACAAGCGCTAACGTTTAACGCCCCTAGCTAGGCATGATGATTTCAATGATGCTCACATAAAAGATAAGAATTGAAACATAAAGAGAGCATCATGAAGAATATGACTAGGACATTTAAGTCTAAACCACTTCCTATGAATAGGGATTTTGTGAGCAAACAACTTATGGGAACAATAATCAACTAGCATAGGAAGGCAAAACAAGCATAACTTCAAAACTTTAAGCACATAGAGAGGAAACTTGATATTATTGCAATTCCTACAAGCATATGTTCCTCCCTCATAATAATTTTCAGTAGCATCATGAATGAATTCAACAATATAACCAGCACCTAAAGCATTCTTTTCATGATCTACAAGCATAGAGAATTTACAACTCTCCATAAAAGCAAATTTATTCTCATCAACAATAGTGGGAGCAAACTCAACAAAATAACTATCATGTGATTGAAAATTAAGATCAAGATTACAATTATAGCTAAGCATCTATGCATTCTGTTTGAATTTGAGTGGCATTTGAAGTTTCAGAAGTTTTGATGTTGTTGGAATTTGAATTCAAATTTTGGCAGTGGAAATCATTTCAAAAACTATGCCTGATAAATACTTGAGAAAAAGTATGAGAGGAGTAAACATGACACTCCAAAAATATCAGAGGAAAAACATTGCCAAAAAGTTTGAATTCAAATTTGAATTTTATTTAGAATTTTTAGAAAAATGATTTTTTATAAAGTTTGGATTTTGCCCCTGGAAAAATGTTCAAATGATAGGGAATATTCCCCTGATCATTTTGATATATATATATGTCTTATATAAAATATTTATATTTATATATTTTTCTCTCTCTCAAAGTTATTCAAAAAAATGGAAAGGGAAAGCCCCGGGCGCCAGCCAGGCCGACTGGCCCAGCCAGCGCCGAGGCGACCCAGCCAGCTAGGCGGCCCAGCCGGCCCAGCGGCACCCGAGCCGGCCCAACCGCGCCAACCGACCGAGCGCCCTCGCCCGAATCGGCTAGCCACCGGTCGCCCGACCCATCCCCCGCTCCCCTCTCTCACCGACGGGTGGTCCCCACCCCGTCGTCTTCCCCTCGCGCACGCAAACCGCGCCGCCGCTCGCCGGAAACCCCGCGATCCCCGGGATCCTCCCCGATCCCCTCGCCGGATCTTTCCCCTCCTCCAAGTCGCCCCCCCTATTTATACCCCCCTCGACCCGTTCCCCTCCCCCCCTCACCCGACGCTCTCCTCCTCCGCAATACCTCGCCGAGAGCCGAGAGAGCCGCCGCCATTAGCTCCGTCCCGACCCACCCCGGCCACCCCGAGCTCGCCCGACTCCACCAAACCAACCCCCTCGCCACGCCGCACCCGCCGGAGACCTTCGCCGACTTCCCCGACCACCGGAGCCACCGCAGCGTCGTCGCCCGAGCCGCCCGAGCCGCCGTCGCCGGCAACCGCCGCGGTGAGTCACCGGAACGCCTCCCCACCGTTAGATCTAAGGCCGACGCTTTAGATTAGATCGAGCGAAGCGGTAGGTTTATTTAAATAAAAACCGGTTTTGTCCCGGTTAGTTCCGGTTTATTTTAGTTAGGGTTTTTAGTTGAACCGGTCAACTCGGTTTAAACCATAGGGCCCGATTTAGTTATATTACGCCGAAGCGTTATATAGGCCCATTAGCCCGTTTTTATTTATTTTTTTGTTTTCTGTTTTAACAGAATAGTTTCAGATTTGAAAAATTCATATCTTTTAATCTACTTAATATTTTTAAGTGATTCTTTTTTTTGGTTTGCAAATTTCTTATAGTTTCTGTAGAAAATATAATTAGCCATGTTAAAATTATTTAAAATTGCTTTATTTTAGATTTAGACAGAATAGTAATTCTGCTATAAAATGAGTTAGGAGTATTATTTTTAATGACTCTTTTGTCACAACTTTGTTTTGACATTACCTAACCGTAGGAATTTATTTGGGCATTTTAGGATTAATAAAAAATAGTTTTAACCAGAATCATGTTATTCTTAATTACTTAACTAGCTACTGTTTTCCTATTGTTTTACTTAGTAAATAAATTTATTTTTCATGAGAGATAGTTTATTCTAGGTTAGTTTCTGTAACTTTAGAGCATGAAATTTTATTTATAATAAATAAAACCTTTATTTTATTTTTTTCTTCTAGAATTTGCTTTAGGCCTAATAGGAGTTCTATAATAGATTTTAAGGTGGTTCTTTTTGCTCCTAGTTGCTTGATGAATTCTTTTCTGTTAAGTTAACAAAAACCCATGCTTAGGTTCTGTTAAGAAAATTTTTGATATGTAAAACTACTCTTAGTTGTTGCTTGATGTAGGAAAGCTTTGATTTGGTTTTTCTTCGAGTTTTCATTTGGGTTTTGATTCGTTTGTTTGGTGTGTTATGTTAGCATGGTATTATGTTAAGTGATCATATGCTATATGCTTATTATGATTGTTGTTTGCCTCGGTAGAATTTCCGGAGTGCGAAGCTTGCTACCACGAGTCCCTAGCTTACGAAGATCGTCAGCAAGGCAAGTCATTGATCATGTTTCTTTACAATACCTATGATTTTTATTGCATTAGAGTTATACCTCCCCACCATGCATGCAGTAGGTGAAATTTTGAAGTTATGTTCTTGAGTAGTATCATGTGGTAGGATGAACCAATTCCCCTTGCTACCATGACCCGGGACGAAGTAGTTTACTTTTGCTATGCTCGTAGACGGGGTTGGTTGAGTGAATTCATAAGGGAGATGTGAGAGTCAAGATGATGACAACCCCATGAACTTCACGCTCAAGATGGACTTCGGAATTCACTACTGGGTGGACGACGGTTGACGGGCACCCTGGAGAACCCAGTGGTTGGCCGGGATGCATGGAGAAGTGCCATGACATCTTGCGGAAAGCTTCACCCAGCCACGAAGAGACGGATGTATACCCCATTGACCGGAAGCTTACCTGTGCAGCCGCAAGCCATTATGGGCTCTCGCTTGGTCAACCCTAGTTGTGATTCTGGCCGGACGGTACTACGAGATGTAGAAGAACGGTAGGATTGGATGGGTACCGGCAGTGGCCAGAAGAACTCTTCGGAAGACCCTGTTTCGTCCGTCCCGTCTTCAAACACCATGAAGTGAGAAGACATAAAAGGAGGGAACGATTCTTGCGGGTAAAGTGCACAAACCTCTGCAGAGTTAAAGATCTAATCGATTAGCCGTGTCCCCGGTTACGGACAATTTGAGCCTCTGGAACTTGGAAGTATTCGGAAATCTCAACATTGAAATTAATAAATTAATTGAGGGGATTATGACTTAATAATTGGGAATGAGACATTGGTTGGTAGAACCATCTCAATAATTACCAACAATTTTGTAGTATTTGCAAGCAAGTCCACTGTAGTAGGGAAAAACTGGCTTTTCGCAAAATGATGAAACTTAGAGCCCCACAGCCAAATTGCATATAGTGGTAGAAATTTTATTATTGTATTCTCTCTTTCATGACTTGCCAGCATATTCAAAATGCTGACCTACACGGCTGCAACGTCTTATGTTGCAGAGGAGTATTCCGATCAGGAGTGAGGCTACGCTCGCGCTTGGCGATTGCCCTTTGAGTCGGATGGACTCTCTATTCTTCACGCTTCGCAGCTTTACTTAGTTTATTTCTCATGAGCTGGCCTTCGCGAATTTATTCTATTGTAATAAAGACTCGATATGAGAATCGTGTAATAAATTCAGGTGTGATTGAACTTTGATTATTTCATCAATGTCTTGTGAATGCCGGCATGATCTTGGGATGGTACAGATACGTAGACTTGACCGATTTTGGGTCAGTCGCTCTGAGATGGTATTGAGCACACGCTGACCGTGAGGGCGTAACCCCTAGGATCGGAAAGCCATAGGAAGAGACTATTTATTTTATATCCTTATCATTCCGTTATTCTCCCTGTTCATTTCGACTTCTCTCCGATTTTCAACATTCTAGATGGCCGAGTTCACCCTAGTTTTGCTACGGAGTTTTGCCGGCCAGATGAGGCGATGCCCTTCGCGGGAAGCTGGTCCAGATCGTGAAGAAGCTGAAGATTGCTCTGCCTCGATCACCGGAAGCCTACCAATGCACTTTGACGGATACCCGCTCTGGATCGAGGTGCACATTCGAGGAGAACCTTCGGAGGACATCTGAGCCTATTGACTTTGAGTTTACCGATTTCAACTGGATCCTCGGAAGAGACATGGCGATTTATCGTGCACTTGTACATCTCCGAGAAGAGTACAGGGCGAGCTCGATCCATCGAGACCTCGCCATGGTTTCTCGCAGAGCAAGGAATGGAGATATCATCCGTACCGTAGAGGACGACTCCATTCTCTCGTATGTCCAAGACTTGGAGTGTCTCCTCAGGAAACGGGAGATCGAGACTCGCCGTAACTCGAAGGTACACAGGAGGCTATTGTTCCGTGGCTGGAACCGGAGGAGAAGGCACACAGACTTCCTTGACCATGAGGAAGAAATCGCGGACTTCATGGAGAGAGTCGACAACCGAAGATGAATGTTGCGCATTAGAGGAAAAGATGGACTTGGGAGGGACCTTTTCCGAGTGGAGATGACGGACTCTCGTGAGCAATGATCAGGATTATGAAGGGAGTTCCACTGGAGAAAGCCGCAAGAGGAGGCGCCGCAACAGAGGACGCCACACCGGAGGACATCGCACCAGAGGACGCAAGGATTAGTGATGAAGACATTTAGTCGGCTGCCATTGTTATTTTACTTTTTCCTTCGATCAGTTAGGCCGTTATTTTCGATTAGTCGTGAGCATTTTGTAATCGAGATTGAACCACGTTTGAGTGGATTGAATAAATGATTGGTGTGATTATGATTGTGCATTCATATGGGTAGTGTTATTTCTCATTAGACCATTGTTCTATTCTAATTTTCTCATCCACTCCAAAACACCAGATGCCTCCGAGACGTGACCCCGGTCTCAACTTTCTGCCGGAGCTCACCCAGCTGATCCAGCAGCAGAATGCTCTCATGCAGATGCTCATTCAGAATCAGAACAACAACAACAACAATCCACCACCACCACCACCCCCTGTTGACAACTTGACTCGATTCCTAAGGCTGAATCCGCCAGTGTTCTCTAGCAGCACTGAGCCGATTGTGGCCGACGATTGGCTCCGCAAGGTCGGAAGAGAGTTAGTCACTGTTGGATGCACTAATGCAGAGAAGGTGCGCTTTGCCGCACACCAACTTGATGGACCTGCAGCTTCTTGGTGGGAGAACTACACCGCCACTTATCCCATCGGCACCATCACGTGGGATCAGTTCCAGCAGGCCTTCCGCACCGCTCGTGTTTCAGCTGGAGCCATGAGTCTGAAGAAGCATGAGTTCCGCAACTTACGCCAGGGGAACCGTACTGTGGGGCAGTACGTGGATGAGTTCAGCAAGTTAGCTCGCTATGCCCCGGATGATGTGGCCACAGATGCCGCAAAGCAGGAAAAGTTTCTCGAGGGACTCAATGATGAGCTGGGTATGCAGCTTATGGTGGCTACCTTCACCAACTACCAGGAGCTGGTAGACAAGGCCACCATACTTGAAGGCAAGCAGCAGCAGATTGATAGCCGCAAGCGGAAGTATGGTCAGGGGAAGTACAACTCGGAGCTCGGCGAAGCCCGTTATGCCCCATACTCAGGAGGGCATACCCATCACAACCATGGAGGACATAACCATGGAGGAAATGGGAACAACCGCAACCACGACAACAAGTCAGGCAATGGGAATGGCAATGGAAACGGCAATGGCAACCAGCATCGTCCTGCCCCGGCTCGAAGGATCTGAGTCACATCACTGTTTCAAGTGCCGAAAACAGGGCACTATGCCACCGATTGCGGAGGCCAAGCAGAGGAATGGAAACGGCAATGGAAGCTCAGCGAAGAAGCCCAACCATTTTCCTCGTGCTCAGGTGAACCACATTGACGTGGAGGACGTCTATGATCAGCCAGACACTGTGGTTGGTAAGTTTTTATTGAATTCACGTTTAGTATTGGTACTCTTTGATTCTGGTGCAACGCATTCATTCATATCAAGGGTAGTTGTGGAAAAGTATGGGTTGCCCACTAAAACCCTTAGAAGCCCCCTTCGCGTCAGTTCCGCAGGAGGAGAAATGATGGCAGGCTTAGGCTGTCATGCAACCCTCAACATCGGGAACCATAATTTTCCCGCAGACCTCATAGTATTGGAAACACAGACCCTGGATGTAAGCCTAGGCATGGATTGGTTGACGAAGTTTGAAGGAAACATAGGCTGTGCTCAGAAGTCTATTCTGCTCACCACCCCGGAGCGAAGAGGATCAAGTATGTATCCGGCATAGCGGATGAAGAATCAGTGAATTCCCTCACGGGAGTTTTTCAGAGGAAGTGCCGATGGTGCAAGATTTTCCGATGTGTTCCGGAGGAATTACCAGAATGCCACCGGACAGGGACATTGAATTTCTGATTGAGTTATTGCCGGCACAGCCCCGATATCCAAGAGACCCTATCGGATGCCACCGAACGATTTGAAAGAGATCAAGAATCAAATTAATGAGTTATTGGAGAAGGGATATATTCGGCCAAGCTCATCACCTTGGGGAGCCCCAGTTCTTTTGGTAGAGAAGAAGGATGGAACCCTGAGAATGGTTGTGGATTATCGTTCGTTGAACGACGTGATCATCAAGAACAAGTACCCTCTGCCGATGATTAATGATCTATTTGATCAGCTAGTTGGAGCCAAGGTATTCTCCAAGATCGATCTTCGATCAGGGTATCATCAGTTGAAGATCCGTGAAAAGGATATACCCAAAACAGCATTCACTACGGTATGGTTCATATGAGTATACCGTCATGTCATTTGGATTGACTAATGCCCTGCATACTTCATGAATTTGATGAACAAGGTATTTATGGAATATCTGGACAAGTTTGTCGTGGTGTTCATCGATGATATACTGATTTTCTCCAAGAGCGAGGAAGAGCACAAGGAACATTTGCGTCTAGTTCTGGAGAAACTTGAGAACATCAGTTGTATGCCAAGTTCAGCAAATGTGAATTTTGGCTGAAGGAAGTCGGATTCCTCGGACATGTTATTTCAGGAGAAGGAATAGCAGTTGACCCGCCAAGGTTGAATCAGTCACCGATTGGCGATCGCCCACCTCGATCAAGGAGATCCGCAGATTTTCTTGGACTCGCAGGATATTATCGGAGGTTCATTGAGAACTTCTCGAAGATTGCCAAGCCCATGAGTGAGCTGTTAAAGAAGGAAGCCAAGTACATTTGGACCGAGGATTGTGAAGCCAGCTTCGAGGAATTGAAGAAACGTTTGGTTACAGCCCCAAAGATTGATTTTGCGGACATACACAAGGATTACTGTATATTGTGACGCTTATCGTCAGGGACTCGGAGGAGTACTCATGCAGGAAGGAAAAGTTGTAGCTTATACCTCCAGACAGCTACGACCTCACGAGATGAATTATGCCACACATGATTTGGAGTTAGCAGCCGTAGTGCATGCACTCAAGACCTGGAGACATTTCCTCATCGGAAACCGTTGTGATGTTTACACAGATCACAAGAGCTTGAAATATATTTTCACGCAGAAAGAGTTGAACCTCAGGCAGAGGAGATGGCTAGAGTTAATCAAGGACTATGACATGAGATTGCATTACCACCCAGGTAAGGCTAATGTTGTAGCAGATGCTTTGAGCCGTAAGAGTTATGTGAATACTCTTATAGCAGGAGGATTACCCCAGGAGTTAGTCGATGACCTCAGAGATCTCCGACTGGAGATAGTTCCGAGAGAATATGTTGCAACTCTGGAAGTTCAGTCCACTTTGGCCGAAAGAATTCGTGAAGCCCAGAAGTCGGACAAGGAAATTGATGAGATAAACAAAAAGATGAATGAAGGAAAAGCTAAAGGGTTTTGTAAGGAGGAATACGGAGCTATATGGTTCGAGGATCGTATTTATGTGCCCAATGATCCCGAACTCAGGAAGCTAATTCTTCAGGAGGCTCATGATTCACCGTACTCGATTCACCCGGTAACACCAAGATGTATCTGGATTTGAAGGAAAGTTTCGTAGACGGTATGAAGAAGGATATTGCGAGCACGTAGCAAGATGTCGATGTTTGCCAACGAGTAAAGGCAGAACATCGAAGCCAGCAGGTTACTTCAACCTTTGCCGATTCCGATTGGAAATGGGAAAACTTGGAATGGATTTTATCACAGGATTACCCAGACCCGCTCAGGTTATGATTCTATCTGGGTAGTGGTGGATCGATTGACCAAGGTAGCTCACTTCATTCCCGTGAAGACTACCTATACCAGTGCTAAGTTAGCCAAGATATACATGACCAGGATCGTATGTATGCATGGAGTTCCGAGGAGTATCGTGTCAGATAGGGGAACACAATTTACCTCAAAGTTTTGGAATCAGTTGCATGAAACTTTGGGTACGAGGCTGGAGTTCAGTACAGCTTTTCATCCGCAGACAGATGGACAGACCGAGAGAGTCAACCAGATTCTGGAGGACATGTTGAGAGCTTGTGTGCTAGACTATGGGTCTAGCTGGGATGATAATTTTCCATACGCAGAGTTCTCATACAACAACAGTTATCAGACCAGTCTGAAGATGGCCCCTTTCGAAGCTCTATACGGAAGGAGGTGCAGAACACCATTGTTGTGGGATGGTGTTGGAGATCGAACACTTTTCGGTTCTGATCTTATCAGAGATTCCGAAGATAAAGTCAAGCTGATTCGAGACAGACTCAAGATAGCACAGTCGAGACAGAAGAGTTATGCCGACAGTAAACGCAAGGAAGTAACTTACGAAGCGGGAGACCGAGCATATCTTCGTGTGTCCCCACTTCGTGGAATCAAGAGGTTTGGTGTCAAAGGAAAGTTAGCACCCCGATTCATTGGCCCCTACAAAATCCTTGAACGTCGTGGAGAAGTTGCTTACAAATTGGAATTGCCGGGAGGATTGTCCGGAGTTCATGATGTCTTTCATGTTTCTCAGCTGAAGAAATGTCATGCCGACATGGCCGATATTCCGTTGAGAGACACAGTGCCCCTAGAGGCCATACAGCTTGACAGTGATCTGACTTATAAGGAGAAACCCGTCCGAATTCTTGAGACTGCGAACAGAGTCACCCGCAGCAAGATCATCAAGTTTTGTAAGGTGCTGTGGAGTCACCACACCGAAGAGGAAGCCACCTGGGAGCGAGAAGAAGACCTTCTTCGAGACCACCCGCACCTATTTGCTAGCCAACCCGAATCTCGAGTGCGAGATTCATCTTAAGGTGGGTAGGTTTGTAACATCCCAAATTTCCTATTTGGAATGTTTTACAATTATAGCTAAGCATCTATGCATTCTGTTTGAATTTGAGTGGCATTTGAAGTTTCAGAAGTTTTGAAGTTGTTGGAATTTGAATTCAAATTTTGGCAGTGGAAATCATTTCAAAAACTATGCCTGATAAATACTTGAGAAAAAGTATGAGAGGAGTAAACATGACACTCCAAAAATATCAGAGGAAAAACATTGCCAAAAAGTTTGAATTCAAATTTATATTTTATTTGGAATTTTTAGAAAAATGATTTTTTATAAAGTTTGGATTTTGCCCCTGGAAAAATGTTCAAATGATAGGGAATATTCCCCTGATCATTTTGATATACATATGTCTTATATAAAATATTTATATTTATATATTTTTCTCTCTCTCAAAGTTATTCAAAAAAAAATGGAAAGGGAAAGCCTCGGGCGCCAGCCAGCCCATTGCCTGCCCAGCCGAGGCGACCCACCAACTAGGCGGCCCAAATTGCCCAGTGCACCGAGCCGCCCAACCGCGCCAACCGACCGAGCGCCCTCGCCGAATCGGCTAGCCACCGGTCGCCCGACCCATCCCCGCTCCCTCTCTCACCGACGGTGGTCCCCACCCGTCGTCTTCCTCACAAGACGCCAACCACGCCGCCGCTCACGGAAACCCGTGATCCCGGGATCCTCCCGATCCTCGCGGATCTTTCCCTCCTCCAAGTCGCCCCCCTATTTATACCCCCCTCGACCCGTTCCCCCCCTCGCCCCCCTCACCCGACGCTCTCCTCCCTCCGCAATACCTCGCCGGAGCCCGAGAGAGCCGCCGCCGCCATTAGCTCCGTCCCGACCCACCCCGAGCTCGCCCTACTCCACCAAACCAACCCCCTCGCCACGCCGCACCCGCCGGAGACCTTCGCCGACTTCCCCGACCACCGGAGCCACCGCACCATCGTCGCCCGAGCCGCCCGAGCCGCCGTCGCCGGCAACCGCCGCGGTGAGTCACCGGAACGCCTCCCCACCATTAGATCTAAGGCCGACGCTTTAGATTAGATCGAGCGAAGCGGTAGGTTTATTTAAATAAAAACCGATTTTGTCCCGGTTAGTTCCGGTTTATTTTAGTTAGGGTTTTTAGTTGAACCGGCCGACTCGGTTTAAACCATAGGGCCCGATTTAGTTATATTACGCCGAAGCGTTATATAGGCCCATTAGCCCGTTTTTCTTTATTTTTTTGTTTTCTGTTTTAACAGAATAGTTTCAGATTTGAAAAATTCATATCTTTTAATCTACTTAATATTTTTAAGTGATTCTTTTTTTGTTGGTTTGCAAATTTCTTATAGTTTCTGCAGAAAATATAATTAGCCATGTTAAAATTATTTAAAATTACTTTATTTTAGATTTAGACAGAATAGTAATTCTGCTATAAAATGAGTTAGGAGTATTATTTTTAATGATTCTTTTTGTCACAACTTTGTTTTGACATTACCTAACCGTAGGAATTTATTGGGCATTTTAGGATGAATAAAAAATAGTTTTAACCAGAATCATGTTATTCTTAATTACTTAACTAGCTACTGTTTTCCTATTTTTTACTTAGTAAATAAATTTATTTTTCATGAGAGATAGTTTACTCTAGGTTAGTTTCTGTAACTTTAGAGCATGAACTTTTATTTATAATAAATAAAACCTTTATTTTATTGTTTCTTCTAGAATTTGCTTTAGGCCTAATAGGAGTTTTATAATAGATTTTAAGGTGATTCTTTTTGCTCCTAGTTGCTTGATGAATTCTTTTCTGTTAAGTTAACAAAAACCCATGCTTAGGTTCTGTTAAGAAAAATTTTGATATGTAAAACTACTCTTAGTTGTTGCTTGATGTAGGAAAGCTTTGATTTGGTTTTTCTTCGAGTTTTCATTTGGGTTTTGATTCGTTTGTTTGGTGTGTTATGTTAGCATGGTATTATGTTAAGTGATAATATGCTATATGCTTATTATGATTGTTGTTTGCCTCGGTAGAATTTCCGGAGTGCGAAGCTTGCTACCACGAGTCCCTAGCTTACGAAGATCGTCAGCAAGGCAAGTCATTGATCATGTTTCTTTACAATACCTATGATTTTTATTGCATTAGAGTTATACCTCCCCACCATGCATGCAGTAGGTGAAATTTTGAAGTTATGTTCTTGAGTAGTATCATGTGGTAGGATGAACCAATTCCCCTTGCTACCATGACCGGGACGAAGTAGTTTACTTTTGCTATGCTTGTAGACGGGTTGGTTGAGTGAATTCATAAGGAGATGTGAGAGTCAAGATGATGACAACCCCATGAACTTCACGCTCAAGATGGACTTGAATTCACTCTTTGGGTGGACGACGGTTGACGGGCACCTGGAGAACCCAGTGGTTGGCGGGATGCATGGAGAAGTGCCATGACATCTTTGGAAAGCTTCACCCAGCCACGAAGAGACGGATGTATACCCCATTGACCGGAAGCTTACTGTGCAGCCGCAAGCCATTATGGGCTCGGCTTGGTCAACCCTAGTTGTGATTCTGGCGGACGGTACTACGAGATGTAGAAGAACGGTAGGATTGGATGGGTACGGCGGTGGCGGAAGAACTCTTGGAAGACCCTGTTTCGTCCGTCCGTCTTCAAACACCATGAAGTGAGAAGACTTAAAAGGAGGAACGATTCTTATGGTAAAGTGCACAAACCTCTGCAGAGTTAAAGATCTAATCGATTAGCCGTGTCCCGATTCACGGACAATTTGAGCCTCTGGAACTTGGAAGTATTCGAAATCTCAACATTGAAATTAATAAATTAATTGAGGGGATTATGACTTAATAATTGGGAATGAGACATTGGTTGGTAGAACCATCTCAATAATTACCAACAATTTTGTAGTATTTGCAAGCAAGTCCACTGTAGTCGGGAAAAACTGGCTTTTCGCAAAATGATGAAACTTAGAGCCCCACAGCCAAATTGCATATAGTGGTAGAAATTTTATTATTGTATTCTCTCTTCATGACTTGCCAGCATATTCAAAATGCTGACCTACACGGCTGCAACGTCTTATGTTGCAGAGGAGTATTCCGATCAGGAGTGAGGCTACGCTCCGCGCTTGACGATTGCCCTTTGGAGTCGGATGGACTAGCTATTCTTCTACGCTTCCGCAGCTTTACTTAGTTTATTTCTCATGAGTTGGCCTTCGGCCGAATTTATTTTATTGTAATAAAGACTCGATATGAGAATCGTGTAATAAATTCAGGTGTGATTGAACTTTGATTATTTCATCAATGTACTGTGAGTGCCAGCATGATCTTGGGATGGTACAGACACAGAGACTTGACTGATTTTGGGTCAGGTCGCTACAGCCTCCCCAAGCTTGTGGCTTTGCATATCATTAGCATCATGGATATTCAAGGAATTCATACTAACAACATTGCAATCATGCTCATCATTCACATATTTTATGCCAAGAATTCTATGTAATTCCTCTTCTAGTACTTGAGCATAATTTTCCTTCCCATCATTTGCACGAAAGACATTAAAAAGATGAAGCATATGAGGCACTCTCAATTCCAATTTTTTTGTAGTTTTCTTTTAGACACTAGACTAGTGCTAAAACAAGAAACAAAAAGATTCGATTGCAAGATCTAAATATATACCTTCACTTACCTAGCCTCCCCGGCAACAGCGCTAGAAAAGAGCTTGATGTCTACTACACAACCTTCTTCTTGTAGACGTTGTTGGGCCTACAAGTGCACAGGTTTGTAGGACAGTAGCAAATTTCCCTCAAGTGGATGACCTAAGGTTTATCAATCCGTAGGAGGCGTAGGATGAAGATGGTCTCTCTCAAACAACCCTGCAACCAAATAACAAAGAGTCTCTTGTGTCCCCAACACACCCGATACAATGGTAAATTGTATAGATGCACTAGTTCGGCGAAGAGATGGTGATACAAGTGCAATATGGATGATAGATAAAGGTATTTGTAATCTGAAATAATAAAACAGCAAGGTAACTAATGATTAAAGTGAGCGTAAACGGTATTGCAATGGTAGGAAACAAGGCCTAGGGTTCATACTTTCACTAGTGCAAGTCCTCTCAACAATAATAACATAGATAGATCATATAACAATCCCTCAACATGCAACGAAGAGTCACTCCAAAGCCACTAATAGCGGAGAACAAATGTAGAGATTATGGTAGGGTACGAAACCACCTCAAAGTTATTCTTTCGGATCGATCTATTAAAGAGTTCGTACTAGAATAACACCTTAAGACACAAATCAACCAAAACCCTGACGTCACATAGATACTCCATTGTCACCTCATGTATCCGTGGGCATGATTATACGACATGCATCACACAATCTCAGATTCATCCAACCAAAACAAAGTACTTCAAAGACTGCCCCAAAGTTTCTACTGGAGATTCAAGAACGTGTGCCAACCCCTATCCATAGGTTCATGGGCGGAACACGCAAGTTGGTCACCAAAACATACATCAAGAGGCACATGATATCCCATTGTCACCACAGATAAGCACGGCAAGACATACATCAAGTGTTCTCATAAAAGACTCAATCCGATAAGATAACTTCAAAGGGGAAACTCAATTCATCACAAGAGAGTAGAGGGGGAGAAACATCATAAGATCCAACTACAATAGCAAAGCTCGGGATACATCAAGATCGTGCCATAGAGGGAACACGAGAGAGAACACGAGAGAGAGAGAGAGAGAGAGAGAGAGAGAGAGAGAGATCAAACACATAGCTCTTTGGTACATACCCTCAGCCCGAGGGTGAACTACTCCCTCCTCGTCATGGAGAGCACCGGATGATGAAGATGGCCACGGTGAGGTTCCCCCCCGGCAGGTGCCGGAACAGGGTCCCGATTGGTTTTTCGTGGCTCTGGAGGCTTGCGGCGGCGGAACTCCCGATCTATCTTTTGTTCTGGAAGTTTTACGATACGTAGGTATATATGGGTGCAGAGGTTACGTCGGTGGACCGAAGGGGGGCCACGAGGCAGGGGGCGCGCCCCCCACCCTCTTGAGCACCTCCCTTCTTTCCTGACGTGCACTCCAAGTCCATCGGGTGGCTTTCCTTCCAAAAATAACTTCTCCAGTTGATTTCGTTCCGTTTTGACTCCGTCTGATATTCCTTTTCCTCGAAACACTGAAATAGGCATAAAACAGCAAATCTGGGCTGGGCCTCCGGTTAATAGGTTAGTCCCAAAAGTAATATAGAAGTGGAAAATAAAGCCCAATATTGCCTAAAACAGTAGATAGTATAGTATGGAGCAATAAAAAATTATAGATACGTTGGAGACGTATCAACGATCACCGCGGCGATGATTACCCTCCCGATGGCACTCCGGTGCCACCAAGAGAGAGGAAGAGAGGTTCTCCCCCTTGTGCTTCCTCCTCCATGGCTTTCCCCCTCTGGTCCTTGGCCTTCATGGCTATGATGGCCCCTCCGAGATCCTCCTCCATGGCCTCCGGTGATGATGGCCCCCTCCGGCAGGGTGCCGGAGAGGGCCTAGATTGATTTCTCGTGGCTACAGAAGCTTGCGGCGGCGGAACTTCTGATCTAGGTTATTTCCCGAAGGTTTCTGTATTTATAGGAATTTTTGGTGTAGGTTTCACGTCAGGGGGGTCTACGGGCTGTCCACGAGATAGGGGGCGCGCCCCCCACCCTCGTGGGCAGCCCGGGACTCTTCTGGCCCAACTCCGATGCTCCGTGGTCTTCTTTTGGTCCATAAAAAATCATCAAAAATTGGCACGTCAATTGGACTCCGTTTGGTATTCCTTTTCTGTAAAACTCAAAAACAAGGAGAAAACAAAAACTGGCACTGGGCTCTAGGTTAATAGGTTAGTCCCAAAAATCATATAGAATGGCATATAAATGCATATAAAACATCATAGATGGATAATATAATAGCATGAATACTTTATAAATTATAGATATGTTGGAGACGTATCAGCATCCCCAAGCTTAATTCATGCTCGTCCTCGAGTAGGTAAATGATAAAAGAAATAATTTATGAAGTGTGAATGCTAGCAGGTGCACAAGTTTGATCAATGATAAATTCAATCACCTTTTCTAGCAACAATATGTGTCATAATAGTGGCTTATCTCATAAAACTTTTCATGATCCAGTAACAATCTATTCCCAATGTCAAGTATGGTTCAGAAACTTCATTGAGAACTAACAAACTATAATCTCAGTCATTGAAGCAATTGCAATTTATCATAACATCGGAAAGAGTCAAGAATAGAGCTTTTCAGCAAGTCCACATACTCAACTATCATTTAGTCTTCTACAATTACTAACACTCACGCAATACTTGTGGTTATGGAGTTTTAATCGGACACTGAGAAAGATAGGGGCTTATAATTTCGCCTCCCAACGTATTCACCTTTAGGTGATGTCAACAATAATAGCCCATGCTAACTTACATCCAATTGGATATATATATATATATATATCATGATCTTTCAAACACGAGGAGCTTGCCAAAGGATAAAATGAAAAAGGGAAAGGTGAAGATCACCTTGACTCAAGCATAAAGTAAAAACATAAAGTAAAAGATAGGCCCTTCACAGAGGGAAGCAGAGGTCGTCATGTGCGTTTAGGGTTGGATGCATAAAATCTTAATGCAAAATAACGTCACTCTATATTTCCCCTTGTATGTGGACCTTTATTATGCAGTATGTCGCTTTTATTACTTCCACAACAAGATCGTATAAAGCTTATTTTCTCTGCACTAATAGGTCATACATATTTAGATTTATTGCCTGCAACATGACAACTTACTTGAAGGATCTTACTCATCCATAGGTAGGTACGGTGGACTCTCATGGCGAAACTGGGTTTAAGGATATTTTAAAGCACAAGTAGTATCTCTACTTGGTGCAAGGAATTTGGCTAGCATGAGGGGGAAAGGCAAGCTCAACATGTTTGGAAGGTCAATGACAATATACTTTAACTGAGATGTGAGAAAACATAAACCATTACGTTGTCTTCCTTGTCCAACGTCAACTCTTTAGCATGTCATACTTAATGAGTGCTTCACAATCATAAAATATGTCCAAGATAATATATTTGTATGTAACACCCATCTTTCCTTATTACTTCCTATTAATTGCAATGATGACCAAAACTACATTCATCAACTCTCAACAAATTTTATGCCTCATACTTTCTATGTGTGAAGTCATTACTATCCATGTTATAAGCATATCAAACATATATAAATTCAGATTTATGAAATTCAATTCATTCCCCTATTTACTCATAGGATATACATGAAGCACATGAGTAAATGGCAAACTACTCCAAAAGATATGAGTGAAGGACACTGAGTAGTCAAATAATTAACTAGCCATGGGAGGGTTCATTTTCTATTCAATATTTCATATCCAATTATTTTATTCCAACAGCAAGTAAAATTGAAAATACGCTCCAAGCAAAACACATATCATGTGACGAATAAAAATATAGCTCCGAGAAAGGTATACCGATAGTTTTGAAGACGAAAGAGGGGATGCCTTCGGGGGCATCCCCAAGCTTAGGCGCTTGAGTCTTCCTTGAATATTACCTTGGGGTGCCTTGGGCATCCCCAAGCTTAGGGTCTTCCCACTCCTTATTCTCCCCCTATCGATATCTCACCCAAAACTTGGAAATTTCAACCACACAAAACTTAATGGAACTTCGTGAGATAGGTTAGTATGATAAAGAGTAAACCATTCATTTTGATGCTGTAAAAGACAAGGTTCATAATTTTTTTCACACAATCCCTACTGTACCATATCATCTCTACAATTTATATTGCGAAATATAAGCCATAGAAACTAGAAAACAAGCAAACTATGCGATGAAAACAGAATCTGTCAGAAACAGAACAGTCTGTAATGATCTGAACAATAACCATACTTCTGCTACTCCAAAAATTATTAAATAAATCGGTGGACGTGAGGAATTTGTCTATTAATCTTCTGCAAAAAGGATCAACTCAAAAGCACTCATGTAAAAAATGACAGCTAATCTCATGAGCGCAAAGTTTCTGTTTTTTAAAAGCAAGATCACATTAACTCTCACCCAATTCTTCCCAAAGGTCTTACTTGGCACTTTATTGAAACAGAAGCTATAAAACATGATTATTACAGTAGCTTAATCATGTAGACACACAAAAACACTAAGGGTAAATATTGGGTTGTCTCCCAACAAGCGCTTTTCTTTAATGCCTTTTAGCTAGGCATGATGATTTCAATGATGCTCATATAAAAGATAAGAGTTGAAACATAAAAGGAGCATCATGAAGAATATGACTAGCACATTTAAATCTAACCCACTTCCTATGCCTAGGGATTTTTTGATCACACAATTTATAGGAACAAGAATGAACTCGCATAGGAAGGCAAAACAAGTTTAACTTCAAAACTTTAAGCACATAGAGAGGAAACTTGATATTATGGCAACTCCTACAAGCATATTTTCCTCCCTCATAATAGTTTTCAGTAGCATCATGTATAACAACTTTGTTCTCATACTCAATTGGAACCTCTTCCGAAATAGTGGAATACTAACGAAAGTTGACACTCTTCCAAATCCACTTTCATAAATATCACACTAAGATTCAACACCCTCCAAGATAGTGGGATCACTAATTCCTAAAGTTGACACTCTTACAAACCCACTTTAATTCATAGTATGATTCATACTCAAAAATATATAAGTGAAGTTCATGGAGCATTCTATAATTAATATAGACTAACCAATGTCCAAGCTCAAAATATATAAGTGATGCTAATGAAGCATTCTATAAAACCATACTCAAACGATTTAAGTGAAGCACAAAGAGCAATTCTATAAAATCATACTTAAAAGATATAAGTGAAGCACCTGAAGTATTCTATAAATCAATGAAGGGATATCTCATACTAGCATGATTCTTAAAGAAAAATAAAAACACAAAGGACACAAATCATGTGAACAAAACAAAAACCGAGGTATACCGATATCTGTTGAAGAAGAAAGATGGGATGCCAACCGGGGCATCCCCAAGCTTAGATGCTTGAGTATCCTTTAAAATATTTACTTGGGGTGCCTTGGGCATCCCCAAGCTTTAACTCTTGTCTCTCTTTATTCTTCTCACATCGGTAACACCTCGTTCTTCAAATAGTTCATTCACAAAAACTTAAACAAAAACTTTGTGAGATCCGTTAGTGTAATAAAGCAAACTACCACTTTAAGGTACTGTAATTAACTTATTATTTATCTATATTGGTGTTAAACCTTCTGTATTCCAACTTCTCTATGGTCCATACCCTTACATACTAGCCATAGATGCATCAAAATAAGCAAACAACACACGAAAAACAGAATCTGTCAAGAACAGGACAGTCTGTAGTAATCTGGAAGTTTAGTAAACTTATGTAACTACAAAAATTATGAAATAAATTTTAAAATTTGAAATCTTTGTACATAAGTAATTTTCAAAAAGTTTCAGACACATTTGACTTTCCAGTAAAAAATGTAAATTCATGCACTACAGCCAAAGTTTCTGTTTTTGTTCTGCACATAGTAAGCAAGCAATCTTATCATACTAAAACCAAAGCTTGGCACATTATTTTTATAACACAATGCATATATACAAGCGGATAATCTTTTACAGAGAAACTTCCATGAAAAATTCTACATTGTTTCCGTGAGCATGAACACAAGTGCTCAAGGTCGACCCTCATTTCTTCAATGCATAACTTTCCAATCACTTCTCTTTTTGAAAAACTTTTTTAGGCATGGGAGGCAAGTAATTTTTTTTTCAATCTTTAATTTTTTTTGTATGTTTCACCCACAACTAAACACTAACAAAAAGGAAAAACAAAATCTACATAGTGAAGAAAGCAAACAAGCACACACGAGAATATCAACCCCACGCTATTGCTCCCGGCAACGGCGCCAGAAAAGAGCTTGATAATCACCAAGTGCAGGGAATCATCGTAGCAATTCTGAAAGGTGGAAGTGATAAGTATGGGGTGTCGAACCCACAAGGAGCTAAAGGTAAGATCAATATTCTCTCAAGCCCTATCTGTCACTGATACGACTCTACGTGCACCGAACTTTTGCTTCCAACTAGAAACAAGAAATTAAACTGTGTTGTGGGTATAAATAGGATAACTTTGCATGATATCGGAAAGCTAAAATATGAAAGTAGGTGCTGTTATCATAAAGTTAGAGTATATTACTAAATATTATAAATAGCGAGTGTGGAATAATGGTGGATCGGTGTGCGTAATTGTCCTAGGGAATTGTTAACAAGACCGGTGATCACTATTGCAGTTTCATATGAAGGAGAGGCATAAGCTAACATACTTTCTCTACTTGGATCATATGCACTTATGATTGGAACTCTAGCAAGCATCCGCAACTACTAAAGATCATTAAGGTAAAACCCAACCATAGCATTAAAGCATCAAGTCCTCTTTATTCCCATACGCAACAATACCTCTTACTCGGGTTTGTGTTTCAGTCACTCACCAACCCACTATAAGCGAATCATGAACGTATTGCAACACCCTACAGCAGGAATCCCTCACGCTTGCACGACACGGAGGGCACCATAGGACAGCATCAAAGTAAAACATACAACTCATACCAATCTAGATCATCAATCAACCCAAAGACAAAAGATATCTACTCAAAACATCATAGGATGGCAACACATCATTGGATCATAATATGTGGCATAAAGCACCATGTTCAAGTAGGGATTACAGCGGGGTGCGGGAGAGTGGACCGCGTAAAAGAGATGAGGATGGTGATGATGATGGTGATGTTGATGAAGGCGATCACATGGCGATGATTCCCCTCCCGATGGCACTCCGGTGCCACCAAGAGAGAGGAGGAGAGGTTCTCCCCCTTGTGCTTCCTCCTCCATGGCTTTCCCCCTCTGGTCCTTGGCCTTCATGGCGATGATGGCCCTCCGAGATCCTCCTCCATGGCCTCCGGTAATGATGGACCCCTCCGGCAGGGTGCCGGAGAGGGCCTAGATTGATTTCTCGTGGCTACAGAGGCTTGCGGCGGCGGAACTTCCGATCTAGGTTATTTCCCGAAGGTTTCTGTATTTATAGGAATTTTTGGCATAGGTTTCACGTCAGGGGGGGTCTCCGGGCTGTCCACGAGATAGGGGGGGCGCGCCCTAGGGTGGTGGGCGCGCCCCCCACCCTCGTGGGCAGCCTGGGACTCTTCTGGCCCAACTCTGATGCTCCGTGGTCTTCTTTTGGTCCATAAAAAATCATCAAAAATTGGCACGTCAATTGGACTCCGTTTGGTATTCCTTTTCTGTAAAACTCAAAAACGAGGAGAAAACAGAAACTGGTACTGGGCTCTAGGTTAATAGGTTAGTCCCAAAAATCATATAAAATGGCATATAAATGGATATAAAACATCATAGATGGATAATATAATAGCATGAATACCTCATAAATTATAGATACGTTGGAGATGTATCAATCTCCCCAAAAACCTACAAGCAAAAGAACGAACCAAAAAGAGAGGGATTTGGGGAGAAACCTTATTCCATGGCAAGAGGAAGTGGTGGGCAACGATCCCACCGGTCGGAATCCGAGGAGAGCGGCCGAAGACGGAGATCCGGCGAGGGCCTCCGGCGCCGTTCTTCGGCAGGAGAGAGAGAGAGACGGCGTGGGGAGAAAGAGTGAATGGGTATGGGGGAGTTGGAACTCCCCCTGACCGCTCTTAACCCCACGCGCTCGCTACTCCGCGGTAGTACCGTGCGTCCTTGCAGTGTAGTACCGCCGAGCGGAATACAGCGCCGTGGTAGTAATCTTGCTCCACCGTGACGATAAAAAATTACTGCCGTGCTGGTTCTTGATAATACCGTGTCCTTGCGGGTATACCGTGGCAGGCCACGGTAGTACCGTGAACCCAAGAAAATGCAGTTTCAAACAAAAGGAAGAAACACCTTTGCACGAAACCTTCAAGCGAAAGAACACAACAACGAGCTGACAAACAAGACACCACAAGCACAAGCTCGGCACGAAGAAAGAAAAGCAAGCGACAACAAGGACCGAAAACGAGACACAACCTCTCCAAGGAGAGGGCGGTGGCCGGAGCCACCTATGTTTGAGTTGATTGGTATGGCACCGCGAAGAACTATCCTTGTGCCCATGACCAAAACTCGTCTTTGAAGCACACGTACCATCAAAAATGGCTAATGCAAGAGAGTTGATCAATTTATGCATAATGGGGGGAGGGAGAGTTCATTGAGATAACAACACTCCCCCTATGTCCATGCCTACACCTAAACTAGACAACAAGTTGTGTGTGGTGGTTGTGCAAGGGTTCAAGTCACATTGCTCGAATCAATGATATTTAGCTCATGCCTTAACTCGCGAAATCTTGCTTCATCCAAGGGCTTCGTGAAAATATCTGCAAGGTTATCATGAGTGTTGACATACTTGAGCTTGATCTCCCTTCGCCTAATGTGATCCCGGATGAAGTGATACTGAATCTCAATATGCTTCGTCTTGAAGTGTTGCACCGGGTTGAGAGATATCTTGATGGCACTTTCATTGTCACACCAAAGAGGCACTTCGTCACAAGTGACACCGTAATCCTTCAAAGTTTGCCTCATCCATAGGAGTTGAGCACAACAACTACCGGCAGCCACATACTCTGCTTCGGTGGACGAGAGAGATACACAACTTTGCTTCTTAGAAGACCAACTCACTAAAGAGAAACCAAGTAATTAGCACCCTCCGGAGGTTGACTTCCTATCCACTTTGTCTCCCGCCCAATCTGAATCTGTATAGCCCAAAAGATTAAAGTTGGCTCCTCTTGGGTACCATAAGCCAAAGTTTGGGGTATGTGCCAAATATCGAAAGATTCGCTTGACCACCACAAAGTGGCTTTCCTTAGGTGCAGCTTGAAACCGTGCACAAATTCCCACACTCAACATGATATCCGGTCTAGATGCACAAAGCTAAAGCAAGGATCCAATCAAGGAGCGATATACCTTTTGATCCACCGCTTTACCATTGGGGTCAATGTCAAGTTGGCATTTGACGGGCATTGGAGTGGAGGCCGGCTTGACATCACTCAGCTTGAATCTCTTGAGCATTTCTTGATTGTATTTGGCTTGGTTGATGAAGGTTCCTTCTCTTCTTTTCTTGATTTCGAACCCGAGAAAGAACTTCAACACTCCCATCATAGACATCTTCAACTTTGAGGTCATGAGAGCGGCAAATTCTTCATTGAAAGCTTTGTTAGGGGAACCAAAAATAATATCATCAACATATAGTTGGCACACAAACAACTCCCCTTTGACCTTCTTAGTAAAAAGAGTGGGGTCGATTTCCCCGACTTCGAACCCACGATCTTGTAACAACTTCGTAAGATGCTCATACCACGCACGTGGGGCTTGTTTAAGTCCATAGAGCGCCTTGTGGAGTTGGTACACGTGATCGGGGAAATAGGGATCTACGAACTCGGAGGGTTGTTTGACATACACCAACTCATTAATGGGACCATTAAGAAAAGCACTCTTCACATCCATTTGTTGCAACGTGAAATTATGATGAGAAGCATAAGCAATCGACAAACGAATAGATTCAAGGCGAGCAACGGGAGCAAAGGTTTCACCGTAGTCGATACCCTCGACTTGGGAGTAGCCTTCACTACAAAAAAAAGACACATCTGTGACATTTTGGGCCGAACAAATTTTTTTCTATCATACATATGACACTTCTATGACGATAATTGTGACAAAACCCGGTATCATCATAGATGTGGTGGGCTCCTACTTCTATGACAGAAAATGAGCTTTTCGTCCTGGGTGGGCCGGAGATGCAGTTGCATGACATTCTTTGGGTCGTCCATGACGGAAAAAACCGTGGTAGAAGCGAGGGGGAGGAAAATTTTGGGGAGTTGCCGGTTACGGTGGGAGGTTGGGGGCGGAGAGATGCGCGTTTCTCTTGTACGTACGCGCGTGTGTGCGAGGCGTTGGCTCTAACTGAAGCCGAGCGAGGCGTTGGGATCTAACTGAACCCAAGCGATTGCGCTGCAGGCTACGCGTTAATGAACCCGAGCGATCGATCGATGGCTGTTAACTAAACCCGATGGGCGATTCGCCGCCTCTGCTGCTAAGCGAAGCCGATCGATGCTGCCTGCAGGATGAGCGATGGCGTTGCGGGGGGTTGGATGAAAAGTGAGTGGTGGCGTTGCCTCTGGATGAACAGGAACCCGTGGTGTGGAGGGCTGGATGAGCAGTGAGCGGTGGAGGGTGGCTGAACAGGACCCGTGGTGTGGAGGGCTGGATGAACAGCGAGGCGGTGGAGGGTGCCCGTGGAGGGTGGTTGAGCGATGGCGGTGGAGTAGCGCGATGAAGGCTGGATGAACAGGAGCCCGTGGAGGCTGGAGGAGGTCGACGATAGCCCGTGGAGGCTGAAGGAGGTCGACGGTGGATATGAACAGTATCCCGTGGAGTCCCGTTTGTGGTACGCCACACCTCCTCCTCCCCCCGTTTCGACCTTAGCGCTCCAACACAAGTCCGTTTAGTCCGTTTTGCGGTACGCCACACCCCTCTCGATCAACAGGACCTCCGTTTCGACTGTAGCGCTCCAACACAAGTCTGTTTCATCCGTTTTGTGGTACGCCACACCCCTCCCGATCAACAGGACCACCATTTCGACCGTAGGAGGTCCGTTTCCTCCGTTTTGCGGTATGCCAGGCCCCTCCCGATCAACAGGACCCCGTTTCGAACGTGGCTAGTCGAACACAAGGCCGTTTCCTCCGTTGTGCGGTACGCCAGGCCTCGTTTCCATCGCCTGTTCCGTCCAAGCCCTCCTGATGAACACGACCACGCATTCCGTTCCGACCCAGCGGTTGGCTCCCCATGAACACGACGGCGATGCTGTTTCTCCATTCCGACCCAGCCATGTGCGTATGCGCGATAGGCGTTTGAGACCCTGCTGTGTATGCGTGCGTGGCGTATTTTCTTTCTTGCACCCTCGCGGCATGCGTGCAGTACATGCTACGCCTCTACATCTACGACACGTGCGCGCCTCTAAATCTCCAGTATGTACGTACACGTTCGCGACCAGAATGACAACGCTACGTACGCTTCGACCAGGTGGGTCCCGACTGTCAGGCACTTCCTTGCGTGCGAAGATGTAACTGGTGGGTCCCAGCAGTCAGGGGGGCGAATCGTTTTTTTTTGCCCGGACGCACTACCTTGCGTGCGAAGATGTAGCTGGTGGGTCCCAGCAGTCAGGGGGCGAATCGTTTTTTTCGCGAAATACGGTGGCCCGTCCGGTGGGTCCCCGCTATCAGGTGGAGGAATCATTATTTTGCGCGTAATAAGGAGGCACTTCCTTGCGGCGGCCGTGGACCCAGCTCTCAGCCTCTCCACGTACAGTCCACGTCCGATGGAAGTCGTTTCTTGACCACGTTGACCACGCCGCGTCGAGAGCACCACGGCGGTGGAAGACGGCGAGGCCTAGGAAGGGGACGACTCGGATTCGGGGAAGACGTAGCAGTGGATGCCCACGCAAAGAAGAGTACGAGGATTCATTGGTTCGGCTGCGGTGTGAGGCTGTTGTCGCCGCAGAATAACAGGGGGTGTGTGTCACGCCCAATATGCGACCCTATCCAAAAGGAACTCGACGGTCCCACCAAGGATAGACCCGCATATTGAAACGCTTTTGCAAGGTGGATATCATTACATCAACATTACAAGATAGATGGGGATACATACATAAGGCACGAATGCCACCAGAATACATCAACATCATATATAAGATCAACATCCGACTACGGATGAAACATAAATAGAAACTCAAACAATATCCACCCTGCTAGCCCAGGCTGCCGACCTGGAACCTATCCCCTGATCGAAGAAGAAGCAGAAGAAGAACTCCAAAACAAGCAGGCATCGCTCTCGCGTCATGATCATCGCATAGCCTGTACCTGCAACTGGTGGTGTAGTAATCTGTGAGCCACGAGGACTCAGCAATCCCATTACCATGGGTATCAAGACTAGCAAAGCTTAAAGGGAAAGGAAGGGGTAAGGTGGTGAGGTTGCAGCAGCGGCTAAGCATATATGGTGGCTAACATACGCAAATGAGGCGAGAAGAGAAACAAAGGAACAGTCGTCAACTAGTAATGATCAAGAAGTGATCCTGAACTCCTACTTACGTCCGACATAACCCGAAACCGTGTTCTCCTCTCGATCAACCCGAAAAGAGACACTCACGGTTACGCATTTACGGTTGGTGTATTTTAGAAGAGTTTGCTTCAAGTTTACTACAACGGATATTAACAAATTCCCATCTGCCACATAACCGCGGGCACGGCTCTCGAAAGTTTATACCTGCAGGGTGTCCCAACTTAGCCCATGATAAGCTCTCGCGATCAACGAAGGATATTCCTTCTCCGGGAAGACCCGATCAGTCTCGGAATCCGGCTACAATACATTTCGACAGCAATAAAACAAGACCAGCAAAGCCGCCGGATGTGCCGACAAATCTGATAGGAGCTGCACATATCTCGGTCTCGGGCACACCGGATTGTCCAAACTTCCGATAGGCGAACCCGAGTTGCCCTGGTAGCCACGGCGGTCGACGGTTTTGGACCAGCACTCACGACGAGCAACGGCCGGGGCGGGTAAAATAAGATGACCCTTGGGCTCCGAAACCCAAGGGAAAAAGGGCTAGGTGAGGCAAATGGTAAAACCAATGTTGGGCCTTCTTTGGAGGAGTCTTATTCAAAGCGAACTGTCAAGGGGTCCCATAAATCACCCGACCGCGTTAGGGACGCAAAATCCGGGAACATAATACCGATATGACGGAAACTAGGCGGCAAGAGTGGAACAAAACACAGGCATAAGGCCGAGCCTTCCACCCTTTACCAAGTGTATAGATGCATTAATAAAATAAGATATATTGTGATATCCCAACAAGTAAACATGTTCCAACAAGGAACAACATCTCCGTGTTCCAACAAGGAACAAACTTCATCTTCACCTGCAACTAACAACGCTATAAGAGGGGCTGAGCAAAGCGGTAACATAGCCAAACAATGGTTTGCTAGGAAGGGTGCAAAAGGTTAGAGGCTGACATGGCAATTTGGGAGGCTTGAGGAACAGGTGATAGGTAACGCAGCATAGCGATAGAACGAAGCAACTAGCATAGCAATGATAGTAGTGAGATCCAGGGTAGCGGTCATCTTGCCTGAAATCCCGCTAGGAAGAAGAACGAGACCATGAAGAAGACGAACGGATGAAGCCGAACCAAGCGTGAGCGAGCGAATCCTCAAGATCATAGCAAAAAGGAACTAACAAGAAGAAGCACACAACATAGTAAACACACCACACATAGACAAGACATGATGCTCAACCAAGCATGATGCATGACAGAGCTATATGAAGCTACTCATGGCAAAAGATGATGCGTACAAGACCAACACATCAAAGCAAGTTTAAATGAGGCCGGAAACAACATAGAACAATTCCGGTAAGTCCTCTTATGCAAATTTTGAAATTGGTCCAGATCTGAATAAACCTTATGTTAAAGTTGTTAAACAGCAATTTAAGATGCACCAAGATGATCTACACGAAATTCTAGTCAAGTTACATATAAAGTTCATTTAATTCGGAGCTACGGCCTAGAAGATATGAGCAAAACAAGATAAACATGGCATTGATACAAAATGCATCCAAACATCAAGCAAACACCTCAAAACAAGGATGCAAGATGGTAATATGAAACAAATGCAATTCTAAGCAAGTTTCATATAGAGCACACTCAAAACGGAGCAACGGTTCAACACATACACATGAAACAAGTCATGACAACAATCTGACCAAAACAGCAACTAGGCATATTGCAAGCACCTAAACAACAAGCTACAGCACCTTAACATGATAACAAAACGCATGGACGTGATGTACAGGTAAAGCATAACAAAACATGAACACTGAGCTATCTCCAGAAATCACTAGAACATGCTCAAACACACCTGGCAAGATTGCAAATAATAACAGTTTCAGACTTTAACAGAATTAACATCAAGTTGCAAAGTTTAGAGCTATCAAACAACATGCTACAGGAACTGAACATGGCAAAAAAAGGCATGGAATGAATCTAATAATTGCATAGAACAAAAGTCCTTTACTGACCATAAGCCAAAAGGGCACAGAAAATATGATGGCACCCATGTAAACATGGCAAGTTATGTTACAGATTCCTACATGGCAGGAACAACGATAAGTAGGCATGTTGGTGAGCTTGAACCACTCACCACAGAGAAATACATGGCATGGCAAGGCAACTCACAGTAAGAAGACATGGCATAGAAGCTATACATGGGAAGAACAACATCATGGCATACACGGATCAACTACAACAACCTTTGCAAAATTGAATAACATGTAAGCAACCTGCCAGGAAACATTTTATAGCAAAAGTAGAGCTCGATTGACTCACGCTATGACACTCCATAATTGCAAACAAGGGCATGGATTAATAGAGAATAACCATATGTTCAAAACATCCTTACTGAAGTATCTCAAAATAAGCATTGATCTCTCGGTAGCATCAAGTTTACATGGCATAAAAATATCAGCAGAACTGGGGCTGAAATCAGCAACATCATGAAGCCTAGTTTGCATGCTTGAGCTAGTCACCACAGAGATCACAAAAATACATGGCATACACCCCTGTAAAGATGGCATGGCATATTACAAAACACATGTAGGACTCAAGTACATAGGGTGCACACATCAATCATGGCAAAAATGACAAAAGTGCATGTTCTGATAAGAATCTGAAACTAACATACATAGCCCTCTTCTAACAGCATTTAGGGCACAAAGATGAGCTCAAATTAAAATGATGCACTGAGATGAAATGATGTACTCGTCGAGGCGAACAATTCGATATGCTATACGCCCAAAACGGTGCCACGGGTGCAAAGTTATGATGCGATGAAAATGCATAAAAAATACTGGCATCTGGGGACTTAGAAGAAATCACCTCCGCGAAAAGTCAACGCGGGACGAGATGGATCCGGGACGGAGAGATCCGGGCGTGGGGAAGCGTTTGGATGGAGGGAGTGGTGGATCTGATCCACTCCCTCGGATCCGGCCGGAACTCCGGTGAGCGGGAGGCAGGCGGCGCGCTGCAGCAGGGGACGGAGGCGGAGGCGGAGGAGCGGCGGCGGCGATGGCGCCGGAGGCGGCGGGCAGCGCAGCGGCAAGGACGGCGGAGGCGGCGGCGCGCGGTCGAAGCGACCGGGCGGCGCTGGCTGGGCGGAGCGGGCGGCGGCGAAGGCCGGCGTGGCGGGACGTGGCGGCCGCCGGGCGCGCTGAGCGGACGGGCCATGAGGGGCTCGCCTGGCCGCAGCGGGCATGGCGGCGGGAGGAGCTGCGGGCGACGTGGCGCTCGCCCGTTGGCTGGAGCGGCGGCGGACGCGGCGTCGGCGCCGGGCGGACGTGTCCGCGCAGAGAAGAAGGGGTTAGGGTTCATCCGCGAATTCATGCGCAAATTTCGGGGGAGGGGCTAGTTTTATAGGTAGAGGGAGCTAGGAGAGTCCAAATGAGGTGCGGTTTTCGGCCACGCGATCGTGATCGAACGTCGGAGAGCATGGAGGGGAGTTTGCTGGGTTTTGGGCCACTTTGGAAGGGGTGTTGAGCTGCAAAGAGAAAGGGGCTTTTGCGGTTACCCGGTTAACCGTTGGAGTACCAAACGACCTCCAAATGGCACGAAACTTGACAGGCGGTCTACCGGTGCTATACGAAGGCCGCTTGACAAACCTCGGGCCATTCCGAGACCGTTTAACACCCGCACATGAAAAGAGGCAAAAGAGGCGCCGGGGACATAGGAGTGCGGATCGCAAAAGCGGACAACGGGAAAATGCTCGGATGCATGAGACGAACACGTATGCAAAATGAAATGCACATGATGACATGATATGAAATGCATATGATGACAAGGCAAAGTGCAACACGCAAGCAAATGACATGGCAAAGACGGCGAATAACTGGCAGACACCTGGCGCATCGAATCCGGGGCGTTACAACACTCCTCCACTAACAAGAGATCTCGTCCCGAGATCTTAGGACCGAGACGGAAGGAAAAAAGGGATGAAGTGAAACAAGAACTCAAGAAAAGAAGCAAAGAATCGAGAGCACTCGAGAAGAAGAGAGGAACGACGAGAATGACGAGAATCAAAAGCTCACGGAATCAGATAGACTATGAAACAACTCGTTCTAACCGGAGTGGTTAGAATGAGAAAAGAAACGAATAGGACTGAAAGGATTTAGGCAGCACACCGGTTGAACAAGGAAAGAATAGAACATGAGCTTCAGAATATGGAATGACACTTGACGAGATAAACAACGCAATGCCTCCGGAACAATTGAAAGAATTTGAATGAAAAGAACTTAGAAGGAAGGATTGAGTGGATTTGAATATCTGAGAAGAACAAAGAAATGCAAAACTCCAATTCGAAAGAATACGGAGAATTAATTACACTTAGAGATGCAAGAAGAAAAGATATTTGAATTCCACCAAAATATTGATGAAACTCTTGAAGAAAGAATTAAATCATGAAGAACCACCATGAAGAACTCCGGTAACAAAAGGATGGTGAGATAGAATGAAGGATGAAAGAATAAGATGAGCCTTGCGATGATTTAGATGGAGGTTCCAACGAGATGGCCGAGGAAATAATTGAACTCCGGAAAAGAAAAGATGAAAACACTTGGAACTAGAATTTATTCATCAAGAACAAACTCCGAAGGAAGGGATTACTCACTTGGATGAAATAAGAATAAGATTTATTGTATGCTTATCCTTCATGATATTAAATTGATGACAAGCAATGGATTTTTGCATATTACTTATTCTTCTTGAAAAAAAGGATTGAGAAGGGATTGCACCAAAACTTGAGAAAGTCTTCATGAACCACCGGTAGAATTGGAAGAAGGAATGGATTAAAATGATAATCAAGGAAAAGAATCTTGAACGAACCACCGTAAGAATTCGAAAATGACTGATGAAAGAGAATGAATCACCGGGAAGAATTAGAAGAACAAATATGCTAGAGGGGATTTAGATGCAAAAGAACAAAGAGATCATGAGCTGATTAAAGAACACTTGACAGATGCACCGGGATAATTGAGATATTTGCATGAGGTGACAACCTCGGATTAATTGGATGCAAACACGAATCTTCTGAGATGTCTTCATTACTCCGGAAGGATAAACTGGCGAGAGGCGAACGAGCAAAGGGAAAACACTTGATCCAAGGAAAAGAATGTGATCAACTCGAAAAACTTGAATTGAATCCACCGGAAAAGAAAGAGATGAAGAATGACGAACGAGACGAGAATTCACCGGTTGAAATGATTGAGGGAAGACTGAAGAGACTCCGTACGAATGAAATTGATGGTCGAAACAGACTCAAACTCCGGGAAGAAAAAGGGTGGGAGGGCGGGAAAACAAAGACAACTTGGAAGGGGGAACCGACGAATAACTTCAAGAGGAAACACCGGTTGAAATCATTGAGGAAAGAACGAAAGACTTCGCATGAGTAGGACGGATACTCGATTACGGACTCCGGCTCCGAGAAGGAAAAAGGGTGGGCGGGTGGGAAAAACAAGGACAACTTCGGACAGGGAAAACAACGTCGTGGAGGAAGAACTGAGGGTTGATCTCGCGAAAGACAAAGAGGTTTGAGTCAACTTGACGAGAAATGCACCGGATGAAAAGAGATGAGAACCAACGACCGGAAAACCAACTGCGTGAACCTAAAGAAAAATTTGAACGGGAAGAGGAGTAATTCAAAACACCTACGTCAAGATTCCTGACCGGAGCGACGAAGGGGCTGAGGAGTAAAAAGAAATCCTACTCTCCGATATAACTAGACTCTGAAAAACAGTTTTATTCTAGACTCAACAACGGCCAAAGTACACGATCAATCAAGGGGGCTCCTAGGGTCGGTCGAGGCACTGATACCAACTTGTCACGCCCAATATGCGACCCTATCCAAAAGGAACTCGACGGTCCCACCAAGGATAGACCCGCATATTGAAACGCTTTTGCAAGGTGGATATCATTACATCAACATTACATGATAGATGGGGATACATACATAAGGCACGAATGCCACCAGAATACATCAACATCATATACAAGATCAACATCCGACTACGGATGAAACATAAACATAAACTCAAACAATATCCACCCTGCTAGCCCAGGCTGCCGACCTGGAACATATCCCCTGATCGAAGAAGAAGCAGAAGAAGAACTCCAAAACAAGCAGGCATCGCTCCCGCGTCATGATCATCGCATAACCTGTACCTGCAACTGGTGGTGTAGTAATCTGTGAGCCACGAGGACTCAGCAATCCCATTACCATGGGTATCAAGACTAGCAAAGCTTAAAGGGAAAGGAAGGGGTAAGGTGGTGAGGTTGCAGCAGCGGCTAAGCATATATGGTGGCTAACATACGCAAATGAGGCGAGAAGAGAAACAAAGGCGGTCGTCAACTAGTAATGATCAAGAAGTGATCCTGAACTCCTACTTACGTCGAGACATAACCCGAAACTGTGTTCTCCTCTCGATCAACCCGAAAAGAGACATTCACGATTACTTTACGGTTGGTGTATTTTATAAGAGTTTGCTTCAAGTTTACTACAACCGGATATTAACAAATTCCCATCGCCACATAACCGCAGGCACGGCTCTCGAAAGTTTATACCCTGCAAGGGTTTCCCAACAGCCCATGATAAGCTCTCGCGATCAACGAAGGATATTCCTTCTCCCGGAAGACCCGATCAGTCTCGGAATCCGGCTACAAGACATTCGACAGCAATAAAACAAGACCAGCAAAGCCGCCCGGATGTGCCGACAAATCCTGATAGGAGCTGCACATATCTCGGTCTCGGGCACACCGGATTGTCCAAACTTCCGATAGGCGAACCCGAGTTGCCCTGGTAGCCACCGGCGGTCGACGGTTTTGGACCAGCACTCACGACGAGCACCGGCCCGGGGGTAAAATAAGATGACCCTTGGGCTCCGAAACCCAAGGGAAAAAGGGCTAGGTGAGGCAAATGGTAAAACCAATGTTGGGCCTTCTTTGGAGGAGTCTTATTCAAAGCGAACTGTCAAGGGGTCCCATAAATCACCCGACCGCGTTAGGGACGCAAAATCCGGGAACATAATACCGATATGACGGAAACTAGGGCGGCAAGAGTGGAACAAAACACCAGGCATAAGGCCGAGCCTTCCACCCTTTACCAAGTGTATAGATGCATTAATAAAATAAGATATATTGTGATATCCCAACAAGTAAACATGTTCCAACAAGGAACAACATATCCGTGTTCCAACAAGGAACAAACTTCATCTTCACCTGCAACTAACAACGCTATAAGAGGGGCTGAGCAAAGCGGTAACATAGCCAAACAATGGTTTGCTAGGAAGGGTGCAAAAGGTTAGAGGCTGACATGGCAATTTGGGAAGCTTGAGGAACAGGTGATAGGTAACGCAGCATAGCTATAGAACGAAGCAACTAGCATAGCAATGATAGTAGTGAGATCCAGGGTAGCGGTCATCTTGCCTGAAATCCCGCTAGGAAGAAGAACGAGTCCATGAAGAAGACAAACGGATGAAGCCGAACCAAGCGTAGACGAACGAATCCTCACGATCGCAACGAAACAGGAACTAACAAGAAGAAGCACACAACATAGTAAACACACCACACATAGACAATACATGATGCTCAACCAAGCATGATGCATGACAGAGCTACATGAAGCTACTCATGGCAAAAGATGATGCGTACAAGACCAACACATCAAAGCAAGTTTAAATGAGGCCGGAAACAACATAGAACAATTCCGGTAAGTCCTCTTATACCAATTTTGAAATTGGTCCAGATCTGAATAAACCTTATGTTAAAGTTGTTAAACAGCAATTTAAGATGCACCAAGATGATCTACACGAAATTCTAGTCAAGTTACATATAAAGTTCAATTAATTCGGAGCTACGACCTAGAAGATATGAGCAAAACAAGATAAACATGGCATTGATGCAAAATGCATCCAAACATCAAGCAAACACCTCAAAACAAGGATGCAACATGGTAATATGAAACTACATGCAATTCTAAGCAAGTTTCATATAGAGCACACTCAAAACGGAGCAACGGTTCAACACATACACATGAAACAAGTCATGACAACAATCTGACCAAAACAGCAAGTAGGCATATTGCAAGCACCAAAACAACAAGCTACAGCACATTAACATGATAACAAAAGGCATGGACGTGATTTACAGGTAAAGCATAACAAAACATGAACACTGAGCTATCTCCAGAAATCACTAGAACATGCTCAAACACACCTGGCAAGATTGCAAATAATAACAGTTTCAGACTTTAGCAGAAATAACATCAGGTTGCAATGTTTAGAGCTATCAAACAACATGCTACAGGAACTTAACATGGCAAACAAAGGCATGGCATGAATGTACTAATTGCATAGAACAAAAGTCCTTTACTGACCATAAGCCAAAAGGGCACATAAAATATGATGGCACACATGTAAACATGGCAACTTATGTTACAGATTCCTACATGGCAGGAACAACGATAAGTAGGCATGTTGGTGAGCTTGAACCACTCACCACAGAGCAATATATGGCATGGAAAGGCAACTCACAGTAATAATACATGGCATAGAAGCTATACATGGCAAGAACAACATCATGGCATACACGGATCAACTACAACAACCTTGGCAAAATTGAATAACATGTAAACAACCTGCCAGGAAACATTTTATAGCAAAAGTAGAGCTCGATTGACTCAAGCTATGACACTCCATAATTGAAAACAAGGGCATGGATAGAGAATAACCATATGTTCAAAACATCCTTACTGAAGTATCTCAAAATAAGCATGGATCTCTCGGTAGCATCAAGTTTACATGGCATAAAAATATCAGCAGAACAGGGGCTGAAATCAGCAACATCATGAAGCCTAGTTTGCATGCTTGAGCTAGTCACCACAGAGATCACAAAAATACATGGCATACACCCCTGTAAAGATGGCATGGCATATTACAAAACACATGTAGGACTCAAGTACATAGGGTGCACACGTCAATCATGGCAAAAATGACAAAAGTGCATGTTCTGATAAGAATCTGAAACTAACATCACATAGCCCTCTTCTAACAGCATTTAGGGCATCAAGATGAGCTCAAATGAACATGATGCAATGAGATGAAATCATGTACTCGTCGAGGCGAACAATTCGACATGCTATACGCCCAAAACGGAGCCACGGGTGCAAAGTTATGATGCGATGAAACTGCATAAAAAATACTGGCATCTGGGGACTTAGAAGAAATCACCTCCGCGAAAAGTCAACGCGGGACGAGATGGATCCGGGACGGAGAGATCCGGGCGTGGGGAAGCGTTTGGATGGAGGGAGTGGTGGATCTGATCCCCTCCCTCGGATCCGCCGGAACTCCGGCGAAGGGAGGGCAGCGGGCGGCGCTGGCGAAGCGGGACGGAGGCGAGGCGAGGCGGGAGCGGCGGGCAGCCGGCGATGGCGCCGAGGCGGCTAACAGCGCCGGGCGAGGACGGCGGAGGCGGCGGCGCCGGTCGGGGCGGCGTCGGGCTGGGCGGAGCGGGCAGCGGCGGCGCGCTCGCGGGCGGCCTTGGCGGCCGCCGGCGGCGCGAAGCAGACGGCCTTGAGGGGCCTGCCTGAGCAGCAGGCAGCAGGCGGCGGAGGAGCTGCGGGCGGCGTGGCGCTTCGCCCGTTGGCTGGAGCGGCGGCGGCGGACGCGTCCGGCGCCGGGCGGACGTGTCCGGCGCGCGGAGGAAGAAGGTGCTAGGGTTCATCTGCGAATTCATCCGCAAATTTCGGGGGAGGGGCTAGTTTTATAGGTAGAGGGAGCTAGGAGAGTCCAAATGAGGTGCGGTTTTCGGCCGCGCGATCGTGATCGAATGGCGGAGAGCATGGAGGGGAGTTTGCTGGGTTTTGGGCCACTTTGGAAGGGGTGTTGGGCTGCAAAGAGAAAGGGGCTTTTGCGGTTACCCGGTTAACCGTTGGAATACCAAACGACCTCCAAATGGCACGAAACTTGACAGGCGGTCTACCGATGCTATACCAAGGCCGCTTGACAAACCTCGGGCCATTCTGAGACTGTTTAACACCCGCACATGAAAAGAGGCAAAAGGGGGCGCCGGGGGACATAGGAGTGCCGGATCGCAAAACGGACAACGGGGAAAATGCTCGGATGCATGAGACGAACACGTATGCAAAATGAAATGCACATGATGACATGATATGAAATGCATATGATGACAAGGCAAAGTGCAACACGCAAGCAAATGACATGGCAAAGACGGCGAATAACTGGCAGACACCTAGCGCATCGAATCCGGGGCGTTACAGTGCGGGTGAGTAGAGGGATGGCCTAGACAGCGGTGGGAGTAGTAGGGGGGTGTGAGGCCTCCGCGGCATCACAGCCGACCACGGGAGGTAGGAGCACGCGGCACGACCGGCACTGGTTTGGGCGGCTGGAGCAAGAAGACCAGAGGTTGAAGAAGCACTACGGCCGTTGGATGAACATCGTATGGTAACAGGAGCTAGAATCGTTCATATTGACTAAGTTGACAAAGCCCTCCGTCCCCGTCAACTTGGTAGGCCCACAAGTCAGCCTCCCACTATGTTGGGTTCCAGCCGGCAGGGGGAGTATTCATTTTTTTTGTGCGTAATAAGGAGGCACTTCCTTGTGTGCGAAGATAGCTGGTGGGTCCGACATGTCAGCTAGGGGCACGTTTTTTTTTGTGAAATACAGAGGCCCTTCCGGTGGGTCCTAGATGTCAAGTGGAGGAATAATTATTTTGCGCGTAATAACGTTGCACATCCTTGCTGCGACCATGGACCCAGCTGTCAGCCTCTCCACGTACAGTCCACGTCCGATGGAAGCCGTTCCTTGACCACGTTGACCACGCCGCGCTGAGAGCACTAGGGCGGTGGACGACGGCGAGGCCTAGGAAGGGAACGACACGGAGGCAGGGAAGACTTGGCAGTTGTTTCCCACGCAGCGGGGAATCTGTTGTATGAGGGTTCTTGGTTCGTCTGCCCTCGCCGGAGAATAACAGCAGTGTGGCAGCGTGGGTGAGTAGAGGATGGCTAGGCCAGCGATGGGAGTACGGTGGGGCGGTGAGGCTGGCGCGGCACTGGCCGGCCCTTGGGAGGAGGAAGGCGAGCAGTCCCTTGGCGCTTGTTTGAGCAATTGGAGCAGGAAGAGCAGAGATTGAAGAAGCACAACGGCCGTTGGATGGACATCGTCACGGTCAATGGAGCTAGAATCGTTCATATTGACTAAGTTGACAAAGCCCTCTGTCCCGTCAACTTAGTAGGCCCTAAGTCAGCCTCCACCATGGTGGGTCCCAGCTAGCGTGGGGAGTATTCATTTTTACGTGCGTAATAAGGAGGCACTTCCGGTGGGTCGGTGACAATGGGGAATGTTTTTTTCGTGAAATACGGTGGTCCATCCGGTGGGTCCCAGCAGTCAGGGGCAAACGTTTTTTTCGCGAAATACGGTGGCCCGTCCAATGGGTCACAGCAATCAGGGGGAACGTTTTTTCCGCCAAATACTGGTGGCCCGTCCGATGGGTCCCTGCTGTCAGGTTGAGGAATAATTATTTTGCGCGTAATAAGGAGGCACTTCCTTGCGGCTGCCATGGACCCAGCTGTCAGCCTCTCCATGTACAGTACTCTTCCGATGGAAGTCGGTCGTTGACCACATTGACCACGCCGCACCGAGAGCACCAGGGCGGTGGATGACGGCGAGGCCTAGGAAGGGGACGACACAGAGCCGAGGAAGATGCGGCAGTGGATGCCCATGCGGAGAGGAGTACGAGGGTTCACGGGTTCGGCTGTGGCGTGAGGCTGTCGTCGCCGCAGAATAACAGGGGGAGTGGGTGAGTGGAGGGATGGCCTGGCCAGCGGTGGGAGTAGTATGGGGACAGTGAGGCCTCCACGGCAAAGACAGACCCGCCACGGAGGTAGGAGCATGCGGCACGACCGGCGCTGCTTTGGGCGGCTGGGCCAAGAAGACCGAGGTTGAAGAAGCACTACGGTCGTTGGATGGACATCGTTGACCACGCTGCGCCAAGAGCACCGAGGCGGTGGACGACGGCGAGGCCTCTGAAGGAGCGACGAGGAGCAGCGAAGACACGGCGATGGCTGCCGACAGCGTTGGAAATCTGAGGGTTGACTGGTTCGGCTGCCGTCGCGGAAAATAACAGGAGGTGTGGGTGAGTAGCGGATAGGCAGGCCAGGGATGCGAGTATGATGGGTCCGTGAGGCCTGCTCGGCAGCCTTGCCGCCACGGAGGCGGGGCAAAGCGGTTCCGGCGGTGCTAGTTTGGGCGGTGGGGCAGGAAGATCGAGGACCGAAGAAACACGATTGCCGTTAGATTGACATCTAACGATGCGATCTTAGTAGAGTAGATTGTTGACTAAGTTTCTTTTTAAGAAACCTTGTGTACTTATGAACTTAGTAGGCCCACAAGTCAGCCTCCAAATCTGTGGCAGACAACATAAAGCCCATTTGCTATTTTTTACAATTTGCAGCCCATTTGCTATTTTTTATAATTTGCAACCCATTTGCTAATTCTTAAGTAATTTATTACAGCCCATTTTCTGCCCACGACCACGGTCAAAAAGTTCAACCTTATTTTGCATATTTCGGTGGAGTCCAAACTGTTGTAATCCCAAAATGATAAAAAAAAATTAAGAACTTATTGATTTGCCAAAAAAATCGTTTCGTTTTTGTAAGCAAATAAGACGTGGGACAATTGAGTTGGTTTAAGGGAAAACCAGTGGTAAAAAAATCAGCGCTGGGTGGGAAAAAACAACAAAAATAAGGATGTAAATATGAAAAGGGAATTTTATGTGTTTTTAATATAATGATACGTGTATATGAACTAGTAAAACTATAGGTAGAGATTAGAAAACGGATGTAGGACATGCGTTTCAAGAGGAAAATAGAACTGGGCTGTGTGTTTGATTCAGTAACAAAACTGCATGCTGATGTTGTAAGACAAAATATAACTAACGCTGGCGGGCCAGAGGCCAGTAGATACCTGCTGGGTCTTTGTGCCCCGTTGTCATCATGGGCTGGGCCTGTTAAAAACAAAACAAACCCTGGTCAGTCTACAGCCAAGTTGAAACTTGCTCGACCTGAAAAAACAATATACGTGCTCAATAAATGAGAGAATTCTGCAAGCACAGACTGATAACTGGGACGCAGCACGGATATTTTTTTTATCGTGATAATATGTGCATGCACTTGTTTCGGAAAAACTGCAGAACTGGGAATTTGAGCGGCGGTGCTTATGCTACCCATCAAATAAAAATCAGGTGCACGAGAATTTGTTCGAAACAAATGATTCAGCTTTATATCCACGTCGACCCTCGGCATGATGGTTGGAAGCAAATGCAAGTTCATACCAAAAGATCGTTAACAACAATACCAACTTGCGGACGACAAGGTAGTACAACTACCAATACCAAACTACTCCTGGCCCTAGTGTTCGCGGTAGAAAATCTTGCAGAGGACCAGCTCCGCTCCTTCTCTTGCTCCGGGTCCCGATGTGGTACTGGTGCATCACCCGATTGGTCCTCTGCTGGTGAAGTTCTTGTTGGTGTGCAGCACCGAACCTTTGTTGCCCGTCGCGGCCGTTGACCATCACAGGCAAGGTATTGTCGGTCTTGTGCCACATCGCGTGCATGCCGACTCGATTGTATCTTGCGGCGCCCACGTGCCCTTTTGAATGCCCTGAATTATACTGGAAGAAATGCTTCCTTAGGCCACTCAGTTTCATACCTGCAGTATTGTGGAATACAGGTTTTAGTGTACCTAGTTGGCATTTTCATAACATCTTTGGCATGTTGCAGTCACTTGTTTCACTTTTTATTAACTGTCAAATTGTAGTTGTTTCACCAGGTCTGCGTCTAAAATGAAAAATAGAGCTATAAACAAAGGAATATGTTTGTGCAAGTAGACGGCCGATTGGTGACTTACCTGGAAGTTTCTCAGGTTGGGTGTAGCATATGTCGTGCTCTCTGTCGATGGTTGGTATGAACAAATCGATGAGAGACTGAAATCTCGCACTGTCAACACTCACTTTGGCCTCAAGGTGCTCGATCAGCCCCTGGTCCGTGGGATCGAACTTGATGCCAGCCGGCAGCACCGGCCAATCCTTCTTTGACTTGCATCGGTAATTCCAGTTATATGGTACTCAATGTATAACCAATCGACTGTTTTAAGTGAATGATGAAAGATTTTGACAGAGTAAAAACTCGCGCTTCTTCGATAGTTGTACGAGAGTAATTGCCATGTCGTTTTGCAAGGGCACTTGTAAAAACTCTAAACTCTATTCTCCTCTTATTTAATGGATGAGGCAAATCTTTTGCCTCCGTTTCAGAAAAAAAAAGATTTCGACAGATAAGTGGTACTCCAAATCTGAAGTCCGGAATACCCGAACACGCCGCTGGGATTTTTGTGTCACCTCATGCGCAGCGTGTTGTCACGTCAATTCAACGTGTGGACATGATGAATAATTTGACCGACGTATACTAGTACTGCTACTGTACTACTTACTAGTTGTATTTAGTGTCACAATTTATACATAGGTTTAACTAACAAGTACGCACTTGAAGCCTAACTGATATATATGTATATATATGGCTTCTGCACAGCATCTCCGTCATCATTATCAGTACATCCTACGCAGGTGAGTTAGGATGCACTTGATCCCAGGAAGGTATCTATCCTTCAAACCAGAGGAGTGCTTCAAACTAACAACATTACATAATATCCAACAAAAGAGGGTTGTGCTACAGCAGCAGAATACATGGCTCAGTCTAGATATCAGCACGAATCAAGTTGTGCGTATTAGCTGTTGGCATGAACCACATCTCCGCATGTAGGGTATGCAAAAGCCATCCATCGCATGGAAGCTTGATGCCTTTCACACACTGAAGATTACCTGGCAACAAGCTGTGTCAATGAATCTCTGGATATGGTGATTCATGAAACCCATGGTATGAAGTGTAAACCCAGCCTCCCCTCGCGAATGGAAGTTGCATAGCACAGTAATCATCGCCGATGATATGATCGATGATTGGTTGGATGAACGGATAATTGAGCCCGAGGAACAAGGAGTGGTTGCCGAGGCTGTAAACCCGCCTCCAGTTGAATACGCCTGGCCCAACGGAGCTAGGATCTTTCTCGAACACGAAGCATCCATAGCCATCAATGCCAGGAACGCCCCACGCATTGTACTGCATGTGGTTTGATGTAATGGTTTGGTCAATTTGGTTTGTGCGAATGAGCATCAAATGACCGCCGTCAGCTGAACGAGCGATAAACCAGCACCCATCGGCTGGTATGATTCCAGGTCCTGGAATCATGAAGGCCAGCGCATTTGCGTCTGCTGCAACAATTCAAAAAAGGACAAAAATAAACAATCATGTTCAGAGTATGTGTGGAATTAAGATTATCTCTACTCCTAATGTCTCAGTTGGTAGGTCGCGTTCCGGGTTTTATTTTTGTCCCACCTCACCCGGTCTTTTTTGGTACTTCTTTGGTACTTCCTCCACCTCCCTCTCAGCCGCGAAAAACCAAGGAAAACCCGCGATCGAGTCCCCGACACGCCCAACCTCCGTCTCACGCTAAGCCGCATAGAACCAAAAAACCTCAAGCCGAGTCCCGCCGCCCCACGCACTCCAGGCCCTAACATCCCGTCGCACCAAGACAGACGAACCAAAAATCTCTACTCCTAATGTCTCGGTTGGTAGGTCGCGTTCGGGTTTTATTTTGTCCCACCTCACCGGTCTTTTTGGTACTTCTTTGGTACTTCCTCCACCTCCCTCTCAGCCCGAAAACCAAGGAAAACCCAGCGATCGAGTCCCGACACGCCCAACCTCCGTCTCACGCTAAGCCGCATAGAACCAAAAAAACCTCAAGCCGAGTCCCCGCCCCCCCACGCACTCCAGGCCCTAACATCCCGTCGCACCAAGACAGACGAACCAAAAAATCTCTGAATAGTCCGCGGTTATTTTTAGCTGGTTTTATTTCCCTCACCACTTTCGTTGGTTTTATTTCGCTGGTTTTATTTCGTCTCCCTCCCACCTGTCTTTTGCTTCACCACCCACATAAACCCATCAGATTAGTTACCATAAAAAATCGCAATCAATCAAGTATTGATGATCAGATTAGTTACCATATAAAAATAAATCGCAATCAATCCAAGTATTGATGGGATATTTCCTTATATTGATGTGATTTCTCCTTTTTATCATCAATCATCTCTCTGCCTAAAAAATGCGTAGCTTTCCTTTTCGCTTCACCATCCACATAAACCCATCAGATTAGTTACCATATAAAAAAATAAATCGCAATCAATCAAGTATTGATCATCAGATTAGTTACCGTATAAAAAATAAATCGCAATCAATCAAGTATTGATGGGATATTTCCTTATATTGATGTGATTTCCCCTTTCTTATCATCAATCATCTCTACTGCCTAAAAAAATGCGTAGCTTTCCTTTTCGTTTCACCACCCACATAAACCCATCAGATTAGTTACCATATAAAAAATAAATCGTAATCAATCAAGTATTGATGATCAGATTAGTTACCATATAAAAAATAAATCGCAATCAATCAAGTATTGATGGGATATTTTCTTATATTGATGTGATTTTGCGTAGCTTTCCTTTTCCTGCCAACCGACCGCGTCCCGTCTCCCTACATCCGCCCTCGTTGCTCTGCCTCCCGCACGAAAAAAACCCTCTCGTTTGACCTCCCCCAAACCCCGCATGATGGAAAAACCCAGCCGCCTGCTTCCCCTCCTCTCGACCGCTCCATACGTCCAGATCGCGGCCCCATCCCCATCCTCCTCTCACGTCACGGCGGCCGATGGACTGCCGCCACCACCCTCCTACTCTCTCGCCGCCGCCGTCCTCCCGCTCGCTCGCCGCCGCCGTCGCCACCAATCCCGGCGAAGGTGACGTTGCTGCTATGTCGCCTCCTTTCCCCATCCAAGCCTGACCATGGCAACGGCGCCCTCTCATGTGTCCCGCGGTGAGGTTTGGGGAGGCGCGACCACAATCGAGAGGGATCTCACGCGGACCCGTCCGCTGGGATGGGTGTTGCCTCCGTTGCGAATGGGATCGAAGGAGGACTACTTCGTCGTCAAGGTCAGCGAGGCAGCGCCGATTGGGAGCCCGGTTGTGAACATGGGAGTTCGTCCCCATGGAGGCGGCGGCCGTGGAGATTGGATGTGAAGCAACCCCACTTGCCGGTGGTGGAGGCTTGCCGTCCATGTGATCCTTTCTTCTCCGGTATCCCCATTCCTTGCCTCCCATTACAAAAAGCGAGCATAAATGAGAGCAGGGCTGATTTTCATCACTTCATTTGTCATATTTTTAGTTGCTTTTTGAGATTATACAAGATGCTCCCGATCTGTTTTGTCAAATTACTTGGATCGTCTTATGGAATTGACAGCCATCGCATTTTCACCTCATGTTATTTCTTAATCCTTGTCCCACTAGGCATCCACTACATGTTTGGTAATGGCGTGATGTTGAGGCGGCTAGGAGAAGCTCAGCAGCCAGCTCAAGGGCTATCGAGATGGATCTGGGAGCCAAGCGTAGTTCTTCCGCTAAATTTTGGTTATTATCTTTTCTATTATTACGATTGTGGGGTGGTTTATTTTGACTCGGTGTAACATTTGCATTTGTTTCCCCAGCTTGTTGGCGTAGATGTGTGGCACTGCGGCAACTAATCAAGAGCGAGGCGGTGCACATCGAGCTCGCTGAATGTAGCGAGCTAACCACTAATTGGGTATGTTCACACGAGGGATGGGAGAGGAGAGGAACATTAACATTTTCATGATTTGGATGAAAATTTCAGTTCATAGTTTCTCCGTGCGTGGCAACACACTAACGGTACTCATGGGCTTAGGATGAAAGTAGCGCCAGCAGAATCGATGGGTTGGATGGGAAGGCGGTTGTTGCCCTTGTCCCTTGGTGCTAGCCTACCGTGGTGGCCTCACTAACTTGCTCATTGTGAATCTGAGTTCGTGGGGTCGCGAGTTGCTGCAGATTTGTTTTATCACTTTTACAATATTTATTGATGTATCCCTAACTCATCGAGTCATTTTTGGCTTTAATTTCCCATATACGCCAGCCTAAATATCCCATGGTCAGAATATTTGCATGGTTAGTGGACATTGTCCCTTTTTTTCTAATGTTTAATATTTTATATTGCCGATAGAAATAATTTTATCCGCTTGATTTAGGAAGTGCACATAGGTAGGTCAACATATTTTGTAGCTCTTTCGGATGTAAAAGCATATGTTGCATAAGAAATTATTATCTTCCAAGCATACTCACATTTCACTAACAAATAGGGGAGGTTCAGACTTGAGCAATGATAAAAGGTTTATTCCTCACTCTTTTGTTGGAATTTTAGTTCCAAGTTAACATGATTTCTTATCCGCTTCATAAGTCATGCATCTGCTTAATTAGGTGATAAGTAGGGCTATTGTGGGGTTTGTTTAAACTCCAGCATAAGGAATTCTGGTTTAAGAAAAAAGACTTTTGGCTTCTTTAATTACAAATTGATTGCAACATCGTGTTAGTATGTGATTTCTCACATCTGGTTGTAATATTTGTGAAGACGTGCATTGCACGTGCACTTGGAAGCGGGCCCGTGGCCCGCGCCAGACGGCGCCGACGCTGACCGGGCCACCTCCTCCAGCGTATTCTTGGAGCTGTGGCTGGCGATTTACATGAAATTAATTCCCTCAGTTCTTGTGGCAAATATAATACACATAATCCATATTGTTATGCACTAGCGTGTGTGTGTGAAATAGATGGATTATGGTCCCGTACCCAATAAGATGGATATGTGTGTGTGTTAGAGAGAGGGAGAGGGGGAGAGAAAGTGAGGAAGAGGGAGGGAGTGTGTGTGTGAGAGAGGATTTGATGGTAAAAAAGGTCGCCAATGTAGTAATATTGAACTCTTTAAGTTAACGTGGCCCCATTGCAACGCACGAGCGTTCTTCTAGTTACAACAGTGACACATATCATAGACAGAGAATTGCAATGTCGTGGTCATAATCATACCCCAAGTTAAAAAAATAAGCCAATGGCTTTCATATTCTAGCAACATGTCATGGTTCAAACATCATGTAACAATGAGAGGAAAACAGCTATGACAGCGCCTACTCATATTCTACCATAGCACTTACTACTACTATTCTCATATCAACTCTAAGCAATAACATGCGTTGTTATAAAAATCTAGTAAACGAGAGTAACATATAGCAATCATGATGTTATGCTCATAATATGTATTCTAACAATCATTAGATGCCAATTGTTCTCATATCAACTCTAACAATAACATGTGTGGTCATAAAAATCTAGGAAATGAGAGGAACATATAGCAATGATGTGGTTATAGACATGCTATGCATTCTAAATTTGTAACAAATGAACAGGCAGTCGTATTCATAAGGTAAAGATGAGATGAGATAGAACAATTACACGATGATAGATTCCACCAGTATAGGCAGCCAATCTGTGCGTCGACCGCGTAAACGATGCCATCGTGCACTATAGCATCAGACAAAAATGTTGCCTCAACAGGACTGATGATGAGCCATAACCATGTATGGCGACCGGATTCCAGATAGACTAATTCCATGTTGAACAAGGCAATGAGCTTGTAATCCATGTAGTCTTCTGATGGTGTGGGCACTTCGCAGATTACAACTTTCTGCAAACACAGGTCAAGCCAAAAGCTTGACGCGTCTCGTGCCTAGTAGGAAGGAGTGTCCGGCGGGCCGCGAGGCTCGATGTCGGCGGTATCCAACGATGGAAGGGTGAGCTCTCGCTGGGTGTAGATATCCATGAGACGCCATGGACTACCGGTGTGGTGGATGAGGGCGATCGAGTTGGCCTTCATGCCCGCCCGATGAGTGGCGCGCGCATGAAGGACAGGTGGACGGGTAGTGGTAGCATGTCGAGGGCACCACGGCAACCTCCGTAGGATTGTCAAGTCGGTGTATGGGCCACCTACGAGGATCGGGCATCGCAAGGTGGTGTCTTGAAAAGAGCCGGCGGTTGCGAGCAGTAGAGGTACAAAGGCGGACGGTGCTGAGTAGGTTCATACGACTACAGATCTGCTCCAAGAGAACATCGGGAGGAATTCCAATCGCGGCTCTGCGTGTCGGTCGGTTACGCCATTGGGGTTTTCGGTGCTGCGAGCCAGTGGGGAAGTGGATTGGCGGGCGGCGAAGAAGCTTCTCCTCGTGTGGCGAGCAGTGGCGGGGATATGGTACGCATGAGCTACCAAGGAAGATGGCGCGGGTGGGCGAAAAGGTGGCGGGGTAAATGGTGTGGCCGACGATGGGGAAGAGAGGAGGAAGAAGAAGAGAGGAGGAAGAAGAGTGGAAGGCGGGAAGAAAGTGCATTAAATCTCAATTCTACTAGTACTACTACCGGGATATAGGCACCGTCCTCCGAGTGTAAATAGTTACACCGATGACATGTGGGTCTACCACAAGAAGGCCCATATGTCGTTAATGGAGGACACTGGTGCGTAGGGCGTATTCTTGAGCGTGCTCTTCCGCAAACATGGCGGCATCTTGGGTAAGGCTGATTTAGTAACACCAACACGCTGGTTCAGCTTATTAATTATGTGTCCTATCTGCTGCAGCGTGTATTGTCACTTCACTGCGAAGACTAGTTGAATAGTTCTCTCTGACCGAGATGGGGAATGATGGATCGCGAGGATTACCTTTCTGCAGTATCCCTATGCCTCTATGCTCACTTCACTCATTTTGCTCCGTACCTAGTCACTTGTTGAAATATGTAGAAAGACAAATACTCCGTATTTGGGGACAGAGGGAGGCTTTTACTCCGTACTGGAGTATTTGGGAACAGAGGGAGTATCACCATATGGAGGGAACAGAGGAAGTTTGAAATATGAACATGTCAATGAGAGGGAGTAAGCCCCATGCATGCATGCATGCATGCATGCAACATGCAACACTCACACGTACTCCACATGGACGCACGCAACACTCACGCACCCCATGCGGCACACAGCACACGAGCAACACACACGCTCACGCTCAAGTGCTCAACCTACTCCCTACGTCCGTGAAAGACTGTACATTTAGAGATTTACACATTGACCAGGGTATAATTAACGCCCAAAAGTAGCAGACTTATGTGTGCATGGGACCATTGAGATAAGAAGATTAAATGAAGGCCGTTGCATGTTGTAATTAAGGATAGACATGTAGCATATACCTATAGCACAAGTTGGTGCATTAGTCAATCAATATCGATTTAGATTAAAGGCTAAATGCATTGGAAGTGTAGATGTACATCATGTACTACTACACTCTTTGTTTTATAGCCGATGTACACTCTTTGTTGGAAGGCCGAGAGAGGACACGTGCATGCACTCACATACACAGCCAGGGCGGTTCGGGCGCAAGGGTTGGACTCGTGTGGCACCTGCGTAAAGTTTTGTTTAACTGATTTCTTTGCTCGCCAACCGATGTGTGGGACCCGAAACCAGGTGACAATTTAACAAGTCAACAAAGTGCCACGTCGACTATGTGGCGGTCAAGAGGGTGCAACACGGTGCTCTACCATGAGCTAGTGATCGTATAATCGACATAAAACTATATATAGTGACCGTAAAGAGTGTATTGTTACATACGTTGACCGCCAGTGTATTTTTCTCGTTTCAAATTAAGCCATATTAATCGGAAAGGACGCAGTATGGACTACTACTAGTACTAGTACTGCTTTGATGTGTCCCGTCAACTCGCCGAACGAGGAGAAGCTTGCTTACTACGCCTCTCCCTCGCCCACGCGCGCGGTGGTTCACAGGACGAGGAGAGGGTTTTGACTACAGCGCCCTCTCCCTCTTCCTCTCCCTCGCCCTCGCGGTGGACGTGCAGCAGTTCAATCGGTGTCAGATTGCCAGACGCATATTGTACTGTAGTATCATCTTTGTTCGACCTTCCAAGAGGCGAAGAGGCAAGTGCAAGGTTCACACCAAGATCGAACTGTTGAACCTCCGAAGAGGCAAAGAGCCAAGCGCAAGGTTTTATAGGAGTTGTCGTCCTAGTAGGAGTGTACTACAACTATAGCGAACGATGCTCTTGTATGATGCCGCCACGTCACGTATATCCAAAGCTGTGCCACCTTTTTTCTCAAAGAGCGTGTTGGAGCCGTGCAACAACCACACAAGTTGCGCGTACACATAACACATTTACTAGTAATAAATTCTAAAGGACAAATGCCAGTATGCACACAAGTTCATCTCCAATTCATGTGATAAATTTGTGCACGACTAGTCTACATATATTCACAGTGCTACCGTTCACAATTACCGTACTCCACTTACACGTTATAGATGGGCTACATGCATGACCTCCTCCGGTTCCAGTCCGGTGTTCTTCATGGATGGCACGATCCATAGCGGTGGGCAACGGAATCATTGTCGCAGCTTTCTAGTCCGGTTCCACACGATGGAGACTCATCCAAGCTGAAGCGGCATAAATCAGGGATAGCGTGTCCCAGATGTCGCTCATCCGCGGTGCGTAATGAAGACACAACCATGCTTCATGAGCGGCAGGCCTTCCGTGTCGTGCACGGAAGGTGGCATCCGCTTCACAATGGGGTAGCTGTCCCGATGAAAAGCGAGTACTCCAAGAGTGTTCCTCGCACCCACGTAGCATCGGGGGTCGAACTCGGCGCCGTTCATCCGGTACACGGCATCCCAGATCTGGACACATGGTGACGATACATAGTCAAGGTCCATGCATAATAATGTTGTGCTCAAATATGGCGGTCAGTAATACTGTGCAGCAAATAGTACTACTCCATTCTCAAAAAAAAAAGTACTACTCTGGTATAGAGGAAGTAAAATAACCGGCTTATTATATATAGCCACTCTTGGCTACATGGATGAGATAGTAAGACATGGAAAAACAAAAATGGTGGCAGCTAGTGGGTTCAAGTCTTCAAGGGCCCAGCTAGCTATACGCGTCCTCCAAGGTAAAAAAGTACTTCTAATAGTAGTACTAAGTATACTAGTAGTACAACAATGAAAGAGAAGGCGAGAGGGTTAAAAAATGGAATACCTGGGTAGATGGTGACGGTCCGATCGTGGTAGATTGTGTGACCATGTTGCACATCAGTGGTACCATGGGTAACGACTGCTAAGATAGTTGATCCCAATATGCCAAAGTCAGCTACAAGGTTTCAGGTTAGACCGAATCACGAATGCAAATGCACATCCAGGATCGGCGATCTTATTTTTGATCGGGGGATGACTGGTCCCTGCAAAATAATGGAGTACCGTTGGGGATGCAAATGATGGTTTGTGCATTCCGTTTGTAATCTCACGTACCGTAGGATGGCAACCAGATGAAACAAGTCCGCTGGCTTGTCACCGCGAAGATGCGGCCTAGATGGCGCATGGCGTCTTCGAACGTGTAGGGGTACAAATCTGCCGCCGCCAACATGCGCTAGCCTCTGCCGTCAATGCGTCTTGCATTGATGGCAATCCTTATGTCGAACACCGCGATGAGATAGCAATCGTCGTAGCCGCTTCGCTTTGTTGGCGGGTCCGCAATTTCTATCTTCTTCAATCTCATGTAGGCATCATCATACGTATTCAAGCCCAACCAGTCCGGAAGGCCGATCCCAATGGTGGAGAAGGGGTCTACCGGAACGGCCGCACTGCTGTGGATGTTGTGCAAAATGATGGTGGTATCCGGCCGGAGGTATGCATGCCAATCTTCGTTGGCACCGACCCAGACCTATATATAAGACGGTGGGCAGCTGAGAAATTACGGGATGGAAATGGAATAACTAAGTACTACATGATCAAACTCCATTACTGACCTGCTCATCGTACAAAATCCTACTACCTCTCAACGTCGGCAACTCTATCGGATTCAACGTGCAACCATGGCCAGGGAGCGGTGGACTGTTCGAAGGATTGTCCCATAGAAGAACCTTCCTTTTCCCAAACCTGTTTAAGCAGCGTCTTGAAAAAGTTGGTGCAGGAAGCACCGAGTCTTGCGGCGGTGAGGACGTCGGAGCGGTGTGCGATTTCTCCCAGAGGATCATCGTCCAAGGTCTCCCAGCCCCGACGAGGAGGAGAACCGCCTGGCGAATCCATGGGAGCAGCGACGAACTACCTTCTCTTCGGGGGGAGGGGAACTGGCGAGGAGGAGATAAGAGCGTAGTAACCGCAGGGCCTCGTCCCTTCCAATTGTAGATCGTTCCTCAGCGAAGGGGTGAGGCTATTATTTACTACTATTACTAGCATTATGGAACGTTATGGGATTGCATTATACTGTAAATAATAGCACTAGTAAGAAATTTTTGGCACTAGGTAGTAGTTTTTGGCGTGGATTAAGAAATTTTGGGTATGTTTTTGCCCTTTTTTGTACACTCCAACTAGTGACAAAAAACGTCTTACATTATGTGAAGGAGGAGTACGTACTTGTACTGTAGTAGTACCAGTACTGCTTTTCTCAACTACGAGTATTAGTGCGATGTACTGTATTTCTAGTCTAGTCTAGTCTAGTATAGTGCACCAGTTTTGAACTCTTGAATCTCAGGGCCAAGGAGCTACAGTTGGAAGTGGAGGGTACTACTGTTCTCTAGAACCATCGATGTACTATCAATGCAGGGGAAGTACACCTGCGTAGTGGCATAGTGGGTACTCTCGGTGCTATATTCAGCCGCTCCTCTCACGCACACACTAGCAGCCTATCAGCGACGGTTACTGCGGTCTGCGGGGGCAGAACATTTGAGTTATTTGATACAGTGAGACTAGGCTTTTCGCTTCCATTTGTGGAGGTGTAATGGATCTCGTCGAACTTTGTTAGTTGTTCCTTCTTTATGAATGAGATGAAGCAAAGCTTTTCCTTCCGTTTAAAAAAAACACGTCAAGAGGAATTTCTTTTATAGTAGAGCCGATAATGGAGTGAAGTCCATGCGTGCAACGCCACAAACTACAGAGTACTAGTAGTACAGCACTTTACATAGAGTACAGAGCCATATTGCATAGTTCCCAATGCCCCGCCAGGCTTTTCCGGCTCCTCGGGCTTAACTAGGAGGCGCTAGTTTAAATATGCTACTACTAGCTGATGAGGAAGCTGCAAGCGAGGTGCGGCTAGGGCGAGCACGCGAGCCACGGGATGCTGGGAAGGAAAACCCGTTCACGTGGCTAGGCTGTCCAGTGCACCCAGATTGTGGGGCCGCACGTCCGTTTGACTTCAAAACTTAAACTACCAGTGTAAAATATTGGCTCGCAGCAAAGTGTAGTACTAGTACTATTTCTTTTTAAAAGGCCGCCGTGCGTTCGGCCGGGATCGAACCCACAAAACGAGGTATAAACTCCCGCGACCACTAGTAGTACTCGTTGGAGTACAACGCAACCTAGAATCGCCTTTTGTCGCTAGTAGTACGTACATTGTTCCTTACAAGAAACCCCTAATAATTCAAGAAACCACTAAAATGCCAAGAAACTACTACCACTTGCATACGTGGCAGACTTAAGATAAGACTACCTTATCAACCATTGTACATGCTCTTCCGAACCAAAATCCTCGAGTGACCTCCTACCTCCGGCCCGTCCACCTAGTCATCCTTGGCCATGGGACGCAGCTACCGCCGCCAGCAGAAGGCGAGGTCAAAACCGCCGGCGGTGCGGAGCCCATTTTGCGGCAGCCCAGATGCCAGCTCCGTCCGGCGCTTCATGACGCTAGCTAGCCAAGATAGCTCCGCCCAGCTGCTTGTCTCGCAAGGTTTGCTAGCTAGATTGGCACGGCAGCGCGGCGGCTTGCTTCAGGCAGGCCAAGGCCAGCCAGCCATCTCGCTCGAAAGCGAAGGCCAGCGGCGGGCTTGCTCGCCGTGAGTCACGCCGGGCCAGCCTGCCAACCTGCAGGAGGAGGCCCAAGGCGTCTGCCCGTCGGCGGAGCGGCGGCCAACTCGCTCATCACCGGCGCCACCAACGAACACGCACCAGTACTGTTTGAAGTAATGTTCAGGAAAAATAATGATTTGAGGGGGAATAACAGGATAGAAGATCATATGTGGGTCCCTCATGTCAACGGTCAAACAAAATGTGTTGGTTTAAGCTGCCTCGTCAGCACGGACGTGTGGGCCAACCCAGTCATAAATTGGTTTAAACGAACCTAATCGGTAGGAGTACTAGGTAGTACTACCTCTCTCTCAGTTTACACGGCGTGCGCGTACCCCTAGGTCGTCAATTTGACCAACCTAATACAAGTCATATATTACAATAAATATACCAACATAAACTGTGGAGTTTCTACTTTCAAAAGGTATAATTTTTGTGCTATATAGTTTATATTAGGATGATAAAATTGACAACCTAGGTATACGCGCAAGACTTGTAAACTGAAACGGAGGTAGTAGTAGTTTTTGGCATGTATTAAGAAATTTTGGGTATGTTTTTGCTATTTTTTGTACAATAGATTCTTCCTAGGGCTGGTTGAAAGTGGTAGTTTTTTGTTAAACACTCTACATATTGTAAGTAGGAGTGGAAGTTAAGCTTTGGAAGCCAATAACCAAGGCTAGTTACATAGTGCATATGTGTACATGATTGAAAGTAAATATCAACCATGAGTGACTAATATCTTGATGGAAAACTCGAAACTATGGAATACTAGAAAAAAATACATGGTTGGAAATACTAGCAATGTCCATGTTCGTTGCAACGAATCATAATTAGAATAATACTTATTCACAAGCTTGGTACAAAACACCCTAATTTTGATATACATATGTATATTATGTTTCAATTATAATATATTCCTTGGGCTATTTTGGTGAGGTCAGGGAGGGATGTGGTTGGTTTTAAGATACTAATTATGGGTTTTTCTGCAAATTGGTAGACAAGTGGGATGTTGGTGAGAAAAGGCAACAACTTACCTCACAATCATTAGATGTAGATCTAATGGTCAGAAACGACG